>CM066328.1:94668650-95868650 GCA_033807585.1 Hydrophis major
AGTTTGCTTCTTAGTGTGATTCTTTTTTTGCTTGGAAAGTGAGTAATACTAGGGGAATGAGTTCATTACTTTGTAACAGTGCACAAGGGAGTCCTTTTTGGCAGAACATGCTACTTTGTTCTCCTAAAATACAACATTTCTTTTACATCTCTAAAAACTACTCATTGAAGACTCTGATAACAGTTCCTTAAAAATAACAGCCCTTTCCAGCTGTTATTCTTCTTTACAATCTCAAAGTGTCTCATGGTCACTCTTGGTTAACAATAATACGGTGAGTGCATCAACCACATCTGCCTTCAAAGAATGTCTTGTATGTATATGTACTGTATATGTCAGTACAGGTAATCCTTGACTTTTAGCAGTGACCGTTTAAAGTTACCGTTTAGTGACCGTTTAAAGTTACAATATTGAAAAAAGTGTTTTATTATCATTTTTCACATTTATGATCATTGCAGCATCCCCATGGTCATGCTATCAAAATTCAGATGCTTAGCAACTGACTCAGATTTGTAATAGTTGCAGTGTCCTGGGATCATGTAATCTCCTTTTGCAAACTTCTGACAAGAAAAGTCAATGGGGAAGCCAGATTCACTTAACCACTGTGGCAAAAACAAGTTGTAAAATGGAGCAAAAAGTACTTAACAACTGTCTCAATTAGCAACAGAAATTTTGGGCTCAATTGTGGTCATAAACTGAGAACTACTTATACTGTTTTATTATTTCTTTCATCATTTTTTCAGTAAATTAGTTCCCCTCCCCCTCTTTAATGGAAAATCTAGGTTTGTGTTTTATCAATTAGAAGTGTAGGTGTCCACAATATACAAAGTTTTGTACATGTTTAAAAAACTTTTTTTATGCTTTTTGTGAGCAACAAAGGAACTTTTCATACTGTGCCCTTAACCGTCTGGATTCTTATGGATAGAACTAGTGGTGGGATTCAATTTTTTTTGCTGCTGGTTTTGTGGGTGTGTCTAGGTGGGCATAGCTTGGTGGATGTGGCAGGGGAAGGATACTGCAAAATCCCCATTCCCTCCCCACCCCTCTAACCTGCTTTCCAGCTCCATTCTCCTATGCAGGGCAACAAAAGAAAACCCAGCCAATCAGCTCGGACTTGGGAGGCAGAGAATAGATGGGGGTGGGGCCAGTCAGAGGTGGCATCTACTGGTTCTCCGAATTACTCAAAATTTGCACTACCAGTTCTCCAGAACTGGTCAGAACCTGGTGAATACCACCTCTGAATAGAATGGTTGAAAATAACCAGCTTCAGCAATCTCTTTCCAGTTTTCAATCTCTTCCTTTAATTCTTCCAAACTTTAGTTGTGTAATATAGTACCTTGTTGTATATGCTAAGGATAGGTGGGATCACATAGAGATGGCTTGTTAATTCTATGCTTCGTAGTGTGATTGAGATTTTTCAGTAGCATTTTCCTTATACACTGTTCACTTTCACACATTCTCCAGAATGCATGAATAGGATTTTTTTTTTTTTAAAAAAAAATTGGATTAGGTGATCATCCTAGATGGCATAGATTTATTTTCAGTCTATGAAATATGTACTTTCACACTTTCATATGGGGCAGAAAGCCTGTGAATTATTGTAGAACCACAGAAAAACAAGAACAAGCAAAACAAACATATTTCCATTTGCATGGAAATATAGCAAGTGGGAAAATGTTTTTTCTCTATCAATCAATTGACTATAAAAGACAAAAAGGTTTTTGAGGGCAAAAACATTTATGATTGTGGGTTTCATTATATTCCAGAATGCATGCATAGCTACTCATATTGTCAGATTCAGAAGCTGAAGAAAGAATAAGAGCCACTTCACATTGATACTGCCTCTGGAATAAGAGGAGTCTGCTACAAATTCTTATTATGTGTGGCTATATAAGGCTACCTATTCGGGCCATCGGTGCAAATTGAATCCAACCCTAGGAAAACGGAAAGAAAAAAGAATTTAATCTTTATTTTTATACTCTCTTGTCCATATCCAGCAGAAGATCACAGAAAACGTTTTGGCCCCTGTTATTAAATGTAGTGTTTCTTTCACACCCAATCTTGATTAATGTTGAAAGTGTCAAAGATATTTCTTTTGGTGTCCCCAAACCCCCATAACAAACTAACTCTCTAAAACCTTTCTATAGAAAGGATTGTTAGATACCACTCTTTCAGCTTTTGCTTGTGTGTCCATTGCCAGCTAAAATTTATTTCCTCTTAGTTAGTGATCAGTACAATTTCTGCCCTTGTCATGATGCCCTAAAGTCACATGAAGATAAGGCATATGTATTTATATTCTGAACACGCAGTACAATCTGAGCATTGGAAAGAAGGAACAGCAAACTTTAATACTTCATTCTTTGGAAGCATCTAGTGTTGTGAATATTCACATAGGAACTCCAAACCTAGAAAAAAGAGATTTACAGTTATAGGTTTAGGGTCAAATGAAAGCCAAGAAGCCATACAAATCTCTCAGAACAGGATTCAAGTTGTGAGTTTAATGTAGTAAAAACAGATACTGCTTTCCAGCTTGAACACAAATTTTGGTCACTTCACTTGTGTAGTTTTCCTGGTAGGATATGGAAGTGATACACAATTGCCTTTTGAGATTTTTTTTTAACTTTTTCTTTAAATGGGAGACTAAATAAAGGTTTCATAAATTAAAACCCTGGTCCTGCTTTGTTTCTGAGCCAAGTTCCAACCAGTCAGATGCTACAAGCAGAAAGGAAAACAGGATTAAGTATTAGTATAAATTAAAAATTAAACAACACAAAATGTTCATATATTTAATTTTTGCCTGGCCCAACCCAGCTTTTGAATATCTCAAGGACATTTCAGATGATGAATTGTTTTATTCACCTTACTTTTCATTTTATCTTCTGTGAAGTTAGTGGGTTTTTTTTTCCTTTATATACTTTGTTTTATGTACCGTGATAATCACCTTTGATGTCTGGTAGATAACCTCAATAAAATATTAAAACATAAGAGAAGCACAATAATCCCCACTGGTGCCAACTTCAATCTCAAATATTACCTAGAAAAGCTCAGTTTTTACCAAATTCTGGAAGGCTGATAATGTGGCCTTGAGGAAATCTTGCATAAAATAGTGGTTAATAGCACAAACATTATTTTTAGGTCCTACATCTCTTCACTTCCTGAAAATGGATGACCATAGTGTTCTTAGAATAACTGTAACAGACAGGTTGATTCCAGTTACCAAAAACTAACAAACAAAAAAGCCCAATCCTTCAAATACCTAGAAGCCATGCTACATAAATCTTTACCAGCTAAAACCAGCAATTTGAATTGCATTCAGAAATCTATTGGCAACCAATGCAGGATCACAATTATTGTGTTGCATGATCTCATTGTCGAGAATGGAAAATGCTGCATTCTATAGGCATTGTGATATCTAAGAGTTACTAAAAGTACAGCTCATCTAAGGATTATTGTAGTGGTCCAAATTAGGCTGAAACATGGTATTGATTCTTCCAAGATCACCCACTAAGCTTCATGATTGAATGGCATTTTCTATAGGACAATGCTTACTTCTAAATAAACACATTTGACATAAGATTAACAGAAATAGAATCCATTTTATTCTTCTAGTCATGAATTCAGTCACTTTAAAAAAAAGGAAAATGAATACCCAGAAGACTTTTTCCCCAAACAATTGGCAATTTGTTTGACCTAAGCACCTGCAGAAAGAAGGATTTTTAAGCATGGAATAATAGGGTATAGAAAATTGTGTGCAGCACAACTGAAGTAACACTTACAGTTATAAGGTTATGAAGTCCATAATATCTGATGAACCATTACTTTAAAACAATACTGATACTAGAAATTGAATACCAAATCTTTTCTAATGTTAATTTTTATTATTATTTTTTTAAAATGAAGCACCTCAAAAAGGAGCAACAATTTTCTGCTTCTGAGTCAAACAGCTGGGCAGTTTCTCACTGTTCTCCAAGTAAGATGAAAACCAAATCCACCTCACCTCTAATCAGTGTGGATTAAGCACCTCAGAACCTACTAATAACATGGGGTGTGAATAGAGAAGCAGATATTTATTCTGGGTTTCCTCTTTGTTTCTCATTTTGTTCCCTTTGCTAATGGCTAACCTCAGGCCAGACTTTTCCTTTATTCACAGGAACAAAGCCTGTTGCCTACTTTTATTATGTATTTCTTTAAATCAATTGTCCTTTCTGTTAAAGTTGTACAGCTATTGTACTAATTCTTGGTCAGAATAAAATTTCAAATCTCAGGAATGTTCATATACACAAACATGCACACACACACACACACAGAGAGAGAGAGAGAGAGAGAGAGAGAGAGAGAGAGAGACAGACAGACAGACAGACAGACAGACTAAGCTAGGCCATCCTTTTGGCATATCCGAAATTTATAGAATAAAAGACAAATTCTAATTTAATTTGCAGAGTTATATATGTCTGTGGTGTGAATTCTTTTCTTATTGAGTGTTACTGTGCATTCTTTTCTTATTGAGTGTCACTGACTTGATCCACAGTGATTGAAGTGATTACAGTGATCCACTACTGATCCTGTTGAATTTAGTAGGAGAGGCATACTTGAGGGGTCATCTATAAGAGAGTATCATATAGCAACACTGTTAAGTTCTGCGCATGGGTGCAAGGAACGGAGACGAGGCAGCGAACAGTGAACTTCAACTCTTTATTAACCACCGTGAATAGAGGAAAAACCTGGGGCAGCAGCAGCCCTTTTATAGGGCAGGCTGCTGACCTATTAACCAATGAGAACATGGAAGTATTAAATCCTTGAACCAATGAGAGTGGCTCATTAACAGCTAATCAGATTCTCCTGAACGGACCAATCTGATATCGCTATTATCAGCCAATCAGAAGTACAGGATTAGAACCCTGCTTTTTCTTTAAGCTTTGACAAATTTTATTTAAGCATTTTTATTAGTTCATAACACCCCTTCCCCCTGGGTTCCGTTTGAGGGGTGTGGTGACATAATCTCTAAGATATGTGGGTTGTTTTAACTATCTATTAGATTTCTTCTGTCCCACCAGTTCCCGTCTGCAGTCCAGCTTTGGTGGGACGTTTTTGGACATATCTGGTACCTGCGGTTCCACATTCTCACTGGACGACTTGGTGCCACTAATTCTGTTGTTGTTGTTGTCCTCCAATCTTAGTGGGCTAGCCTTCGTTTAGGTATTTCTCTGTGGTGAGGACACACCCCTCCCTGATTCTTCTTCATTAATCACGCCCGATCGCTGACTTCCTTCGCTTCTGCTCTCCACCATCTCGAATTTGGTTTCTTCGACATCCCCTCCCCCCTCAATTTGGGAGTCCCAGGAGTCGTGGGAACTGGGTTGTAGCCTAGAGCAAAGCTGATCTATATTGCATTTCCATATTTTTCCATCGCAGGTTTGCACACGGTATGATCTGGGCATGGTGGTTTGAATTACGGTTGCTTTGATCCATAATGGTTTGCCGGAGAGGTTTTTAGCGAAAACTAAGTCGCCTACCTTGAACTCGCGGATTTTCCGCTAGATCCGCAAGGTTTCTCTGGCTCGTAGGAAGGGTGAAGCCGGTCGAGGTGGGAACAGAGCTTGCGTCCCATCAATAGTTCAGCTGGCGTCTTGTTGGTGACACTGTGTGGAGTGATGTGTTGGAGTAGGAGTATTCTGTTTATTTTTTCATCAATGTCCCCATAGTCCATTTTATGGAGAGTTTTTTTAACAAATTGTACCATGCGCTCGGCCCTGCCGTTAGCCGCAGGGTGCGCTAGTGACGTTAGCACATGGTGGATGCCCCGATCCGCTAAGTATTGTTCAAATGCCAGGGTGGTGAACTGGAGTCCGTTGTCGGAGACCAGAATATCTGGCAGTCCGTGCGTTGCGAATAGCCTGTTCAATTTTCGGATGACGGACTCCATTGTAGTATTCTTCATTTCGTGGATCTCGAGCCAGT
Organism: Hydrophis major; assembly: GCA_033807585.1. Classification (NCBI taxonomy): domain Eukaryota; kingdom Metazoa; phylum Chordata; class Lepidosauria; order Squamata; family Elapidae; genus Hydrophis; species Hydrophis major. The sequence continues at coordinate 94,674,606 of CM066328.1, forward strand.
TGGAATAGGCATCCACTGTTAGGAGGAACGTATGTCCTTTAGTAGGTCCCGCAAAATCAACGTGGATGCAGGACCACAGCCCCCGGGGGGTTTTCCATTCTGTTGGAGTTGCTCTAGGTGGGGCACTGCTGACTTCTTGGCACTTTAAGCAAGTCTTTACCCAGGCTTCGATTTGTTTTTGATGCCTGGCCACCACGCATAGCTTCGTGCAAGCGCTTTCATATGCACGATGCTGGGGTGACCATCATGCAATGTTTTCAATCCTGCTCGTTGTAACTGCTCTGGGACGACGACTCTATCTCCCCATAGGATGCAGCCTTTTGCGAAAACAGTTCTGTTTGCCGGTTTCTGAAAGGGGTGAAATCGTCAGAGGTTTGTTCTATTGGCCATCCTCTTTCGACCCAGCTAAGAACTCGCGCTAAGATAGGATCTTGTTTTGTTTCAATTGCAATGTCTCTAGCTGTTAGCGGTGGTGACTGTAGCATTTCAATCTGGAGTGTCGTAAGGGTTGGAGCTGGGTCATCGACGGTTTCTGGAAGTGGGGTGCAGCTCAATGCATCAGCATGGGGAATGGCTTTCCCCAGGCGGTGTTGTAATTTATAGTTGTACGCAGCTAAAAACTCCGACCAGTGAGTCATTCTAGGTGACAATATATAGGGGATTGGCTTGTCTCCCGCTATAATTCCTAACAACGGTTTGTGGTCGGTAACAACAGTAAAAACTCATCCATATACATATTCATGAAACCGTTTCACAGCAGATACAACAGCAAGAGCCTCTTTGTCGATCTGGCCATAATTACGTTCAGCCTATGAGAAGGTCCTTGAAAAATAGGCAATTGGGGCCTCACTACCATTTGGTAACACATGTCTCAAAATGGCTCCTACTCCAAACGGTGACGCATCACATGTAATTGTTAAAGGCAGAGTCTCGTTATACTGCATTAAAACAGCATCGGAGGTTAGTAAGTTTTTCACTTGTCGGAACGCCTGCTCTTCGCGGTGTCCCCAGACCCAGGTTGCTTTTTCGTTGAGAAGTCTATGTCGGGGCTCAGCTACGGTCGCTTTCTGGGGCAAGAAGATGTTGTAAAAGTTAATGAGCCCCAGGAAAGCTTGGAGATCAGTTCTATTTCTGGGTCTTGGGGCGTTTTTGATTGCCCTCAGCTTGCTGTTTGTGAGGTGGATGCCCTGTTTATCGATTAGGTACCCCAGGAACTCTACTTTGTCTGTACACAGTTGACATTTATTTTTTTTAACCTTAAGGCCAGAGTCTTTAAATTTCTGGAGAACCAATTTAAGCCGCTATTCTAGTATTTCTCTATTCGGGGCAGCAATTAAAACATCATCAAAGTATGGCACGACCCCCTTGATCTCTTGCAAGAGTCTCTCCATCAGACTTTGAAAAATCCCTGGGGCTACGCTCACTCCGAATTGGAGTCGGTTGCACTTAAAGGCGCCTCGGTGCGTAACGATCATCTGTGCCTCTGCGGTTTTTTTATCTACAGGCAGTTGTTGGTAGGCCTGTGCTAAATCCAATTTAGCGAAGACTTTTCCGCCCCCCAGGGAATGGAGAAGGTGTTGTACCACCGGTACCAGGTAAGCATTCTGTTGAAGAGCGTGATTAAGGGTAGCCCGGTAGTCCCCACAAATCCTTAATGATCCATCCGGTTTGATGGGTGTTACAATTGGGGTTTCCCAACGAGCGTGGTCAGTTGGTTCTAAAACACCCTGGGCTATTAATTTATCGAGCTGCTCATCAATTTTTGGTTTAAGGGCAAAAGGTACCCAACGAGGCGGAGGGGGGCTACTTCAGGGTTAAGGTTAAATGATATCGGGGTCCCCTTGTACTCGCCTAGTTTGTCTGCGAAAACGTCCTGGAATTCCTGGACGATGGCCTCCTCCCAGTCGTCGCTTCTGGTTGGTGAATGCTGGCTACCTCGATCCCGAGTGGGGTAAACCATTGAAGGCCTAACAAGCTAGGCCGGCCATGGTCAATGACGGTCAGTGGTAATGACGCAGTACAATTTTTGAATGATACTTGGACTTGGCTGGATCCAACGAATTCGGTTTCCCTGATAATCTTTGAGCATGATTCTTTGGGCTCTGAGGTCTTGATGCCAGACGGCAGGGATTAATTGTTTAAGAGTCTTCTAGGAAACCATCGAGAGGGACGATCCTGAATCGACTTCCATCACACAAGGCTGGTTTTCGATGGCGACCTTCACTCGGATCTTCTTTGCGTCTAGTGATGAGGCGTGATCAGATTGTAATGGTTTGGTGTGCCTCTTCTCTTCTTGATAAAATGGCCAGTGTTTTATTTCTGTAGGAGTGGTTGTTCCATTGGCAGTTCAAATGTTCCCGACTCACAGGGCGATTCTCTGTGGTCTGGTGGTAGTTGTTTCCCCTCTGAAGTAGGCTGGATCCTTGCTTGCTTCTACAGACCTTTCCAATGTGGCCTCTTTTCCCACAAAATTGGCAGAGCGTGTCAAGGAATTTGCAGTTTGATCGTGGGTGGTTTGCCCCACAACCCGCACATTGGTGCGGTAGTCTTTGATTCTGCTGGTGGCATTGGACATGTTCAGACCGGAGCCAGTTGACCTCCTCCTCATCACTTTCTAATGGCGATTCAAGGTCCTCATGGTGGGTCGCTGTTGTGTGCCTCTCTAGGCGAGGTGACGTATCGCTGGCGAGTTGACAGACCGGTGCGTTGGTGCAGTGCATTCGGGCAGCCGACTTCCTGGTTGCTTCTGCTGCAGTAGCGTCTTTGATGACATCAGCAAGGTTGATGTCCCCTTTTGCCATGATCTTGCTCTGTACCGTCTGGTCATCTAATCCCAGAACTATTCGGTCTCTCAGAGCTTCTTTCAGGTCTGCGAACTCACAGAGGCCTCCCAGGTTCCAGAGATCCGCGATGAAATCTGCAACGCTCTCTCCCTTCCGCTGGTCCCTCTGGTAAAATTCATGTCTTCAGACAAGGGTTGGTACGGTGGGTGCATAGTGGGCCCATAGAAGGGGCGCAAGGACGTCCCAATCCATTGTCTTCACCTCAGCCAGTTTCGCTAATGCCTTGGCCATCTTAAAGACGGCAGGCCCACAATGAGTTAGGAACACTGCTCGCTTTTTCCCCGTAGTGGCATCCTTCAAGTTGTTGGTCTCCAGAAACATCTGGAAGCGGTCTATGTATGAGTCCCAGTCTTCTTGTGCCGGGTCAAATGGAGCGGGTGGTATGGTGCCTCCGGACATGGTTCCGTTGTCGATGTGCCTTCAGCCACGTGCTCTGTTTGGTACTCTGTAGTGTTCAGTCAGCTCTGATGTCTCTGCATCCCATCCTCGTCGCCAGTGTTAAGTTCTGCGCATGGGTGCAAAGAACGGAGACGAAGCAGTGAACAGTGAACTTCAACACTTTATTAACCATCATGAACAGAGCAAAAACTTGGGGCAGCAGCAGTGAGAATTTTGTACATAGTAAGCATTCACATTGTGGATTAAAATAATTACATATAGTACACAGAATTGTTTACAGTCGTCTGAGCTTCTTAAATGTTTCTGGTGTTTGCTTTTAATTTCCTTGCTTTATCTCAGTGACCCTTAGGCAGACATGTATGTATAAGGTCTTAGACTAATCATTACCCAATACTGAAGTCAAAGTTTATTCCCACATCTCCCCTGTTTTAGTTTTTTGATTATCGCAGATGCCTCGGTAGCTTTTCGCCGTCTGCAACAATAGTTCTCCTTCCGTTGGCTTCACCCGACACATTCCTAAAAGTTCAGGGAGACATTGGATACAACAGCATACACAAAGAGAAAGTATAAAAAGCAATATCACTCCAACAATTAGGTGAGGAATCCATGAACCATTTGGCAACCAGGACCAAAGTGCAGACCACACGTCCAGTCCCTCATCCTCCGATTGTAATGGATTCTCATTCAGAGTTTGCTCCATATGCTGTATAGTAGCAGTAATGTTTGGAGAATAATCAGAGATATACATGCAACAATGTGTATGAATCACAGCGCAAACTCCCCCTTGCGCAGCCAAAATAGTGTCCACCGCATATTTGGTTTGCAGGACAAAGTCAAGGATTTTTCCTTGCTCTTCTTCAAGCAGCTTTAGAGTTTTAATGGTGTCTTTAAACATAGTAATTGTCCAATTGTTTAAACGATTCAAATCTCTATAGTTCACCATGGCTCCTAAAGGAGGAATAACTCCCCTTGATATCTGTGTCCAGTAGTCATGATTCAAAACAGAGTTTACTTCCATTGCGGAACGCGCATTGCGGATATGAGCAGTCCCCAAAGATTTTAAAATGACATAAGATGGGATTACTTTCCCAAAGGTGCAGACTCCTTTCCATCATGCTGGCATGCGATCATAGGCCATCCGTTCACACAGCAACCATAGATTTGCTCCCAGGAGATGACCAACCGTATTTGGTTCAGCATAGATTAATTGTGCAAAGGATTCCATTAACATAGCCAAATAAGTGGGCGGTGGTGCGTATTTCCCATTTGCACATTTGGGCAGCTGGTTTTCTCTCGTGGTGGGACAACATGTGGCAGGGATAAATGGACACCCATTTTCATTGATCAAAGATATGATATCAAATTTAGAAATATTATGTACAAAGTAAGTGAGATTTTTAGTTTTCATGTCATCCGGATAAACCCGACTTCCATTGCCAATAATAATTGTTTTGTTAGAAAATGGATATGTTCCCAAGTAAGTCATATTTTCTACTGTCTCATTGTGAGTCCAGCAGATACCCGCCACCTCTTGGGTTCAGCTTCCAAGATGCAATGTATTTATGTTACTTGTAGTCCAACTGTTGAACCACATCCCTGAACAACCATAGCATTGTCCCTTATACCAGTCACCTTCAGCCAGAGGTACTGCAACCATTGGAAGCCCTGATGTTTTGTGAGTTGGCATGTGCATACATATCCAACAATCAGTTTTATTATGAAGGTTTGCTAGCTTTCCCATGTCCTGGATCATCGTGTTTCTTTTCCATTCCCCCAAATCCATCCCCTTGCCCCTTTGGCTGATGATAAGGATGCACACAGTGAGCAGGAACCCAAACAACTGTCCCCTCATCTTCAACAGCAGCGTATCCTTGGCCCCAAGTTATCAGCAGGACAGGTCCTTTCCACATTGGATCTGGTAGTCTCTTATACCAAACTTTTGGTCTTGGCATACCTGCAGAAGGGGAGGAAGCAAAATGCCTACTGGCTGCCATAGCAGCAGAAGATCCTGTCATGTTTAAAAAATTTAAAGTGTTTCAGAATGTTTTGTATGTAAGGCAAGCCATATCCATCCACTTCCCCTGTTTTTGTTTTTGTGTGAAGGAGTGCTTGTTTTAGCGTCTGATGAGCTCGTTCCACAATGGCCTGACCAGTGGAATTGTAGGGAATGCCAAATTTATGTATAATTGACCATCGATGACAACATTCCGCAAAGGTGGTGCTAATGTAAGCAGGGCCATTATCAGTTTTGATCTCCATTGGTGGCCCCACATGTGTGAAAGTATGGAGGCAATGGTTGACTACATGTTTTGTAGCCTCTCCTCATTGAGGTTTTGCCATAATAATTCCTGAATAGGTATCAACGGTGACATGCAGATGGTACCATGGTTTGAAGGGAGGGTGTTGTGTGACATCCATCTGCCATAGTTGACAAGCAGATGTCCCCTGAGGATTCACTCCTTGAGGAAGAGCAGTGGATTGATCACTGCAACTAGGACATTGTTGAATAATAGCTGCAGCTTCTGCAGCAGTGAGACCAAATTGTTTACAAAGAGCTTTGGCATTTTGATGAAAATAGCTATGTGAGTCCCATAGAGTAACAGGAGAAAGCAAGAGACAGGACATGACTGAGGCCGCTGCGTCAGCCACGTCATTCCCTTCCTGCAGCTCCCCGGGAAGTGGCTGGTGGCTGCGAATGTGTGCGATATGTAGAGAATGTGTACGAGAATGAAGACAGCTTTGGAGAGCTAGAAACAAACTCATAAGATTAGCATCAATGGAGAAAGATAAACAAATTCAATGTTAAGTATCAATTGATAAACGTAAAGAGAATCCACAATAAGATTTAGTGGTTCTTGTGCAAATTCCTGTAAGGCCAAAATAGCAGCAGCTAATTCAGCCCTTTGTGCTGATTGCTGAGGAGGGGTAATTTTTATTTTCCATACCCCTTCCTATCTCCATGCACAAGCGCCGTAGGTCTTACCACTGTCCGCATAAACGGTCACTCCCCCAACTGGCTGCTTAGCAATAACTGAATTAAAATTTACAGATACGTTTTGAAGCAACTGGAAATGAGGGTCACTGGGGGTGTGGCAAGAAATCTTCCCTGGCCAATTTTCAAGAGCAATTTGCAATTCAATGGATTGACTATACCAAGTTTCCCACAGAGTGAGGGAGATAGGTAAAAATAACTGAACTAGATCTATGCCATATAAATGCATACTGCAATTTCGGCCTTTAATGATTAACTCACTATAAAGCATAGCCATAGTAGAAACTGTTTTTCGGGGAGTATTTTGCAAATGTAACCATTCAATGATATAAACCTGCACTTCATGTAATTGAAATAAAGCTGCAGTAGGCAAGGCTGGAGTTTGTAAAATTGCCAAAGCAAACGGAATATCAGGAATGCATCGATCATGTAATTTTTCCATTATCCAATAACAATTTTTGTGCGAAATTGTGACAGCAAATCTCTACCCCACAAGTTTTTATGCAGGGGCAACACAAGAGGTAGAATCCTTGCAGTCTCACCAGTTTCTCTATGCAATGCCTTCAACCAACGTACACTACTTCTTGCAAACTGCATACCACCCACTCCACGAACAGCCGGAGAGTCTTCAAGCGCCCATTTATTTGGTCATTCCTTTTAGCGTATCACAGAGACATCTGCTCTGGAATCTATAAGGCCAGAAAATGATTTTCCCTAAATTTCAATTGTCATTTTTGGTTGGTCTGTAGTCAAATTTTTTGTCAGTGCCAGCAATTCTGCAGCAACTGGAGAACTGGCCATTTCAGTGGGCCCCAAACCACCAGTTTGTGGGATCCCAATTCAAGGATTTATAGGGATGTATGGAAGCAATAATAACTGGGCAATAGAGTCACCGGCCATTAATGATGCAGGAGTATCAGTGTACAATTGTATCTTAATAACCCCTTTATAATCTTGATCAATAACTCCTGGAATAAGAAAAAACCCTTTTTCTGATGCAGAAGACGTGGGAAGTACGAATCCCACTGTTTTTTCTGGCAGTGGCCCATGCAAATGAGTGTCCTCAATATACACTTGATTAGGAAAGGTCACATTAATTGAGTTCAACATTTTTAAACTCAAACCTGCACTCCCAGTAATTGCAGGCAATGCTTTTGTGACAGCTTTGGGAGCGGGGCTAGCTGCATGCCCCAAATTTAGTTTCCTGGATTTTGGTTCTGATTAGAGCGACATTGATTTGCCCAATGAAACCCTTTTTTGCATTTTGGACAGACCGATTTTGGACGGACATCCTTAATTTTGTTTTTGTTAAATGCCACCCCCCCCAGGGGCACGGCACTGGGCTTTAAAATGGCCAGGCTTTCCACAATTAAAACAATTCCCTGTAGGTTTCATCCCTTTTTGCAATGCCATAGCCAAAGTCTCCATGTTGTAAGCCTGAGAACCCACCACTGCACATGCCTTTAACAGATCAGCCAGAGTAACCTCACCTCTGGCCACTAAGGGCTGTAAGATACACTTGCAATCAGCGTTTTCATTTTCAACTGCCAATTTCAGCAAAAGTTCTTTTGCAGCTTCCTCATTAGAGATTTGCCTGGTAATAGCCAATTGTAGCCTTTCCACAAAATCATTATAAGACTCAGATGCTGTTTGCTTAATTTGAGAAAAAGACCGTGCTGGGGTTCCCACATCCTGGATGCGGGACAACGTCCCAAGGACAGCTGCCATAACCACTGGAAATACGTGATCAGGCAAATTAGCAGCTTGATCAGCAATGGATTCAAACAAGCCTGCCCCATAGATTTGGTCTGGCGTATACAGCCCCCCCGAATTCCTTCCCCTAGTGATAGCTTCCCTTTGGTATTCTGAGTCAAAAACCCCATACTGAGTAGAGCTCAATATCATTATCATTTAATCTTTCCAGTCACTAGGAATCATACGTGAGGTAGCCAAACTTGTCAGGAGCCCCTTTTTAAATGGACTTTGAATACCATAATCTTTGACTGCTTTTTTAATTTCCCTAAGAACTGCTAAAGGAATCGGAACCCATTCAGTCTGCAGATTGCCTTGAGCATCCACTTGCCTATTGACTGGAAACAAATTCATCTGGGGAATCTCATCAGGCTCTAATTTCCCCTCATTGAAAGCCTGATGCATCATTGCTTGAACTTTTCCCATTTTGGGTTGGATTTTATCATCCACAGGCATAGGCGCTGTTAGAAATGATAAAGCACACTCCAGTTTTGGGGTAGGAGGGTGCAATACAATTCCTTTAAAAGGAGGAGGTTCTACTAAAGTTTTAAAAAGAGGTTGTTGCTGGGTCTCTAAAGCAGTCATAACAACCTTCCAATATATCAAAATTTCAGCTGTTGCCCATGGCTCTTCATGAAGGATAGTTCCAATTCTCCTCCATGTGTCTAACTTTAAAGAGCCTTTCTCTGGATACCAGGGACATTGCCGCCAGATCTCTTGCAGCAGCTCTCTCACATTATCTTTTGAAAGAACTATTTGCTCCCCCCCCAGAGGGTTTAAAGATAAAGAAGTTTGTCCTGACTAACTTCAGCAGCTCACTAACATGACGTTCCTGTGGCTTGGAGAGTTTTCCCCCCATGTTCCCTGAAAAAATCCTATTGTCCAGCAATAGTTAAGTACGTACTTTACCTATTCCAGGTGAGGAAACATGGAGGTCCGGACACGTACCACCTGCAGTGGATCACATCGGGGTCACCACTTGTGGTGGTCTCCCATGGAAAGAATGAGACACAGGCTGGTGTACTCGGGATGGGAGCCCAGAGCAAATTCTAGTGCTCCCTTTTATTGAGAATTTTGTACATAGTAAGCATTCACATTGTGGATTAAAATAATTACATATAGTACACAGAATTGTTTACAGTCGTCTGAGCTGCTTAAATGTTTCTGGTGTTTGCTTTTAATTTCTTTGCTTATCTCAGTGACCCTTAGGCAGACATGTATGTATAAGGTCTTAGACTAATCATTACCCAATACTGAAGTCAAAGTTTATTCCCACACAGCAGCCCTTTTATAGGGCAGGCTGCTGACCTATTAACCAATGAGAACATAGAAGTATTGAACCCTTGAACCAATGAGAGTGGCTCATTAACAGCCAATCAGATTCTCCTGAACAGACCAATCCAATATCGCTATTATCGGCCTATCAGAAGTGCAGGATTAGAACCCTGCTTTTTCATTAAGCTTTGATAAAACTTTATTTAAGTGCTTTTATTAGTTCATAACAAGCACCTACACCTTTTCTGCTGTGGCACCTGTCATTTAGAATACCATCCCTCTGGATTCAGCCTTACCCCAACCCTCTTGGCCTTTTGCAAGGTATTAAAAAAACTTGCTCTTGCTCTTAAGACTGAGGCCTTTAAAGCGGGTATAAGCCCATTGTCTGGTGATATTGATTGTGTAGTATTCAATTATTCTCAGTTGCTCTTCTGAGCTGTTTTAAGTTATTTATAGTTTTTAATCACTGGATGTATTTTACTTTTTTTCTATTTGTTTCAACTGTTAGCTGTCAGAGTCATGTACAGTATATGAAATAGGTGACCATATAAATTTACTGAATAAATAAACAAACAAATAAATCTGGAATGACTGAAGGCTTGGTGAATACCTTTTTGAAATCAAGTATTATGTTAAATAAATGTGATTGGAGCGAACAATCACTTCTCTTCTTTGCTTGAAATAAAAATCAACTTAATAACTGACAGCACTTCCAAATGGGAGCTCAGATTTATTAATGGGATGAATTGGCACAATCTTGTTTAATCAGCCTTACCCCTGCACATGTGCAGATCACTCCAAATCACAACTTCTTCTTTCTTCCATTTGCAGGGTGTATTTAACAATTTGATGTAATGGTGAAGCCCCTAGGGTAAAAACTGGAAGACTGTGAGTTCTGATCCCAGCTATGTGATCTTGGCTGGTCAACTCTCTCAGCCCTATAAAACAGGCAATGGCAATCCAGTACTAAAATCTTGCTAAGAAAACTTCAAGGACTTTTCAAGAATGACTCAAAGGCATATGTATTTATTACATTTTATAGTAGCCAATCTTTACAGAAGGAGCTTGATTTGGAGCTCATCTATTGACTTTGAAATCCTCTAATAGCAGTCTGTTGGATTGTTGGTTGTTTCCAGGTTCCATAGACTCACAGAATAAAAGTGCCCTACAGCACCCCTTTACTCTTATACATCCCTCTATAACAAAACAAAACCCTAGAACTTCAGATCAAGAAGCAAAGTTCTCTTGACACAAAATGGATTCTTTTGAGTTAACTTTATTTCCTCCTCAGTCTCTTCTACAACTTCATCACATTTTCAGAGAACCTTGTGGTTTCATGAAACATAGTTTGTAAAATTCTAGAACAGAGTTTGCTGGAATCATATGCATAATAGGGAGCATATATGTGTTCCATTGTAAATTCCTGCCTGAGATTTATTGCTGAATAAAGCATGGGTAGGTTTGGGATGCATTATTGTTTCACAGGCATTTTCATTTAGTAGACGGTGATTTGTAGATGTTCCAATGAGTCCAGTTAGGGTTTGTTTCCTAATATGAGCATTCAAGAACCATAATGGAGAATCACATTCAGGTCTGTCAAGAAAGGTCATACCCCTCAATTACTCCTGCAATTCTAAATCATCAATATACATTTGTAAACTGGGAATAACCAATTGGATATTTTTTCTGTCTTAGCTGAAGAGGTGTTTCTGCTTTCCTTCTCCACCATCCAGCTTATACAGTATATAATATTAACACATTCAATAAAGGGCTGGACAGCAGGCAGATTGCTCCAGTCTCTCTGGGAGTGGGGAAGTTGAATTGATTCTTTTTCTCTTTGAAGAGTGAAAAATAAAAGAAGGTAGACTTGTTAGGCAGAATAAATATATCTCTGGCATTGCTACTTCATATAATGACTTTATTCCCAAGACTTGCCATTCACAAGATTGCATGAATACAAAATGATTTGTTTCTGCCTTCCTCCTATGATTGTGACAGTCATTTTTTAAAAAGTTTCTTCAGGTAATAACTTTCTAGCTCTGCCCCGTGTTGGTTCAATTTTCTTCTGGTTCTTTTTTTTAAAATTGATGGAGTAGCAAATAGCAAACATTTTTTTTTATTAGGTCTAGGTTTTGTTTTGTTTTTAACTTTTCATTTCATTTTTGTCTTAACTAGAATATGATCCTACTTTTCAAGAAGTTATTAATGACTGAATCAATGTGATAAGGAAATCATTAGATGACCTATTGAAATTCAAGAATATATACAATATAAGATCTGTATAGTGGCTGGGAAGTGAAGTCCACAAGTCATAAAAGGGACATAGATCCCCACCCCTGCTCTAAAGACTTTTAAAAATTGCTAAGGAAATAAATAGACAATCAATTTAAAAGTATTTCACTAAGGTATACTATGTTCAACCAAATGTAATTTTTGTCCTGAATCTACCATTTCTTTGTCATTGTCTTACCTTTATTCTGGAATACATTTACTGGTACATTCAAGTAATGTCCTTCAGTATAATAATAATATGTGATAATAAGGCATAAAAGGGCAAACCAAAGGAAATGTTTGAATCCTAAAATAGACAGATTTGGCAATTCTATTCAGGAGATGATTAGTGGTCTTATATTTCTCATGCTTGCTATGAACTCAAAATTCTGCATATGCAGAGAAAAACAAGGTTTGTGTTTGTGGGGGTTACCATTGTTTTTCACATAATTTCTGAATTTATGTATTTTTTATTATTTATTTGATTTATTATGATCCTAGAATGTGATTTGTAAACTACATATGGTCCATTAGCATATCTTTCTAGAGTTTCATAATCATTCTAGAGCATACCCAGAGAGGTGGAGTTCATGTTGGCTTGATATCTATGGAGATTCTCAGTCATCCAGGTCATGGTTGTCCCAAAGGTGCTTTTTTAAAGAGGCAACTGGACTTTCAGGTTTTTCTTTGAAGATTTATCTCATCCACTTCTCATCCAAGAAGTTTCTTCAGCTCTGACTGGATGGTAGGAAATGAAAGGAATACTCCTTGCAGATAGCTGGTCATTTGCATTCATTTAGCAAGTTGTTAAGGCCACCTGGAAGTTTATTTATGTCATCAGGGTTGTTAAGCCTGTGTTCCCCAACCAGGGTTAAGGAGACAAGCTAAACAGAATGTGCAGCATTAGTCAGATAGGCACACAGATAAATGAGTGAGATAAGCTTGTATGTTTGTTAACATGCAGTAAAAATAACAGATACGCTTGTGCTATCAAAAATATATTTTATTCCATTTAGAGTTTATAGCATAGTCAAAATAACAGTCCATTAGTCATGTATCATTTTAGTCAGTCCATTCAAGGATATTCAATTAGCAAAATCCGTGTAGAATATCCAATGTCAGTTCACTTACAATAAATCAGTCCTTTCTCTCTCCCTTTCCAGTAGGAGAAAAACGCAGTCTTGAATCCATCCAGTAATTAGGGATCATCAAGCCAGAGAGAGCAAGCTGCAGTGCCTTGCTTCTTTTATGGTGCTTTTTACAACCACTCCCTTAATTACATTCCTACAGTTACAGTTGCAGACACTTTAACTAATAAACTATAACATATTTATTATTTTACCTAAACCAGTTAGGGTAAACAATGTTATCCCTAACAAGGGTCACCTGAGTAGTGCAAATGGATGTGGAGCCTTCTGGGAACTGTTGAAAGAATTGTGTTATAGACTGGAGATAGATGATGTCATATTCAACCCCTCTGTTGAGAGTGGGCTGTTCAATTTTGACATAGATGGACTGTTTGACTCCTCTTTCAAACCAATGGTCCTCTCTGTTCAAATATGGACTTTGCTGTCTTCAAAACAGTGGTGTCATCTCCCCATCAGGGTTTGAATCTGCGGAGGAAAATGAGCCAGAGCTGGAGCCGAGGGAGACCGAGGAGAGCAGAGGTAGTTTCATTGGCTTCAGAGGAATGTGAGAAAGAGCCCTTCAGGAGTAGGATGGCTTGCTACCCAGGGCCCTTCAGTAGTGGGATGACTTACTGGCAGGGAGGAATGGGGCCACAATGAACAAGAGAGGGCAGGCAGTAGAAATGAGGAGCGATGGAACTGAGGCAATGAGCAAGAATCATCCCCTCCTGATCTCTGAGCATGGAGAGTGGAGAGGAAGCAGGAACAGTGCAGGCTGACCCAATGATTCAGGGAGGAGAATGCCCCTCTTCACAAGGCACACCTGGGGATTGAGATTTAAGGAGATACTTTGGGAGGGGCGTTTGTTGGGAACAATGCTTAATTCATTGAGTTTTGTGTGTCATTGCTGGAGTTTCCTGTACTTCTTGCTTTATTTCTTACTTTCTGGATTAATTGCCTTGTTTCTTTGCTTCCTGAAACCATTGCCATGCACCTTTGCTTTCTGGACTCATTGACCTATTCCATTGCCCCGCTGGATTTCTTACTTTACAGCTGTTGTATTCAAAGTGTTTTGCTGGACTATTTGCAACCAGATGCTGCCGGGGTGTGTGTGTGTGTGTGTGTGTGTGTGTGTGTGTGTGTGTGTGTGTGTGAAAGAGAGAGAGAGAGAGAGAGAGAGAGAGAGAGAGAGAGAGAGAGAGAGAGAGAGAGAGAGAGAGAGAGAGAGATATCACTTTGCTCTGGGACTTGCCATAACATGGGAGAGTTTGGGGGTTGGAGCAATAAAGCAGTGATTTGAACTATCAGCTGACTATGTTGTGTCTGTGCTTTGCCCCCGGTCCTCACATGTGGTCTTTGTCTTTTAGACTCCTGAATCTAGTCCTGTTGGCTTTTTATCTACATTTTGAAGTTTGGGAGTTTCAGGGACATATTTCACCCCTTAAAACCTGGATCATCTTTTCCATATTAGAACCTGGCTCCAACTATCTTGGAATGAAATATGATCTACTGAAATTGCTGTCACCCCAAGCTGATGCACACTCTATGGTAGATCAAATCACTCGCCCCAAGCTGATACACACTCTATGGTAGATCAAATCACTCGCCCCAAGCTGATGCACACTCTATGGTAGATCAAATCACTCTTGACATTACCCCCCCCAAACAATAGAAATAATTTAACTAGAATGAATGAATCAGCCTGAGTTAGATTCATCTGCATGAGTTCAGTGTAGCTCCATTCCAGGTTCCACATTAATCTGTGATTTTTAAAAATGTGGACAAGTTATGTACTGTAGGTCAATACATTTTTCCTGAAGTAGACTTTATATGAAAAGAATACAATTTGACTTCCGGTTCCGCATGGCTTCGGTGGCAGCAGGAATTCGCGACCGTTCGTGATTCCTGCTGCGCTTGCCGCCGAGGTACCCCCGATCCAAATGGGTCAGGGGGATATGGCTGCCCTGTAGGGACAGCCGAAGAGAGAGGGGAGCCAGACAGGGGGTTGGGGGTGTCGCAGACCCCTTCCTCATCCGGAAAAACCCTTTTTTCCCAAGGTGGTGGAGCGGCGGTCAGCAATGGCTGCCATGAAGAAGCCAGCAACCGGGTAAGATTGTGCTGGAGGAAGCAAGAAAAGTGAAAGTGCTGGCTGAGCCGGGTCAATCAACATCTTTTAAATTCGCTGGAACTGAGCTGTTTGAGTTGCTGGAGGATACATTGTATCCCTAAGAAGATCGAAAGCGGCGGAGAAGCTGTTAAAGGGAACTTTTTTTTCTTCACTCTCCCACCCCATGGAAACAGCAGATGAAGATTTGAAATTTGTTTGGGCACTGAAGGTGAACTATTCTGAAAGTTGAAGTTAAGGGACAAAAGAGTTCTTGGATATTGGACTTAAAAATTTAAGAAATTGGAAAACCCTTATTAGAGGTATGGATTTCTGATCATTTAAAAATTGATGTTGCAAGTGGGAAGGGAGAGGAAAAAAATTGGAGCAGAAGCTGAAAAAGGAGGAGATTGCCTTGAATCTCAAAGAAAGATACAAGGTAATTGGACCTTTTTGATTAAACAGTAACCCCAGAAAAAGAAATAGAAGAAAGAAGAAAAATATAAACTTTTGGAACTTTTTTTGAATTATTTTTGATTAAAAATACTTGGGTGGTTGTTTTGGGGAAAGTTTCTCTTTTCAGGATGGCATCGCTTGTGGATGAACTAAAGACTGAATATCAAAAATATAAAAAGGAAGAACAAGATGGAAAAGATACTTTGGGCACTTTATTTCAATTTTTAGAAATGGCATTAGGTACTTATGAAAAATTGATTACGCAGCAGAATGACTGGGACAAAGAAGAAGAGGAACAAGAAGCCATCTTTGATGAACAATGGGTTTTTTCCAGGGAGGAGGAGAAAGAGGATAAGAAAAAGGGGATTTTAAGATTTGAAAAAACAACCAAAAAAGAGAAAAATGAGAGGAGAGGTAGATGCAAGGTTAGAAAGCAAAGGAAAGGGAGTAAGAAAAGGGGGGAGGAGAGACAAAGGGGTAAAAAGGGCAAGGAGAAGAATAAGCAAGAGAGAAAGGGGGGGAGGAGAAGCCTTAATGGTGGGAAGCAAGATCTAAAGAAAAAAAGTTTATTCAGAGACAATGGGTGAATTTAATTAAGGATAAAAGGGGGATTCTGGAAGGTATATAAGATTGTATTTTTATATGTGTATTTAGAGTATAAAATTTACTGTGTAATTTTAGAATCTACTAAACAGAATCCCAAGATAAATTAAGTATTATATGAAGTACTTTTAAGTTAGGGTAATGAGTTAAAGGCGTCACTCCAATTAGTGTATAGGAGAAGTATAGTAAAAAAAAAAAAAGATGAATGGATATTGGAAATAGAACAGACAAAGAATGTTATTGAAAATGGTAATAAGATATGGAAGGATATATAAAGGTTTTGTTATGTTTTTTTTTTTGTATATTGATAAAAGGCAATAAAATTTTAATTAACAAGAAATAATTTGGATGAAAAGGAGAAGCTGGGATAAGATATGAAGTTAAATAGATAAAGTAAATATTGATATCATAATTTGGAATCATTATGTTCAATTGGTTTTTCTTCTTTAATTATTATTATTTTTTTTTTAGAAAAGAGTTTATAAGCTGTTATGCCTTGATTGTTTGTGCACTGTTTTTGTAAAATTGATAAAATTGGTTTATAAAAAAAAAGAAGAAGAAAATGATAATAAGATATGGAAGGAAATATAAAGTGAATATGATGTTTGAATTTATATCTGTGTGAAGAGTTTCAACCTGGGATCAGGCAGCCTTCAGAAAAGATGTTTTAGTTTTGTTTATGTTTTGTGTTTTGTATGTTTATGAAAGGCAATAAAATTTTAATAAGCAAGAAATATAATTTGGATAAAAGGAGAAGTCTGGATAAGATATGAAGTTAAATAGATAATGTAAATATGGATATTACAATTTGGAGTTATTTTATATGTTCTATTGGCTTTCTTTTTGAATTATTATTATTATTTTTTTAGAAAAGATTTTTCAAGTTGTTATGCCTGGATTGTGTATTGTTTTTTGTAAAATTAATAAAATTTGTTTTTTTTAAAAAAAGAATACAATTTGAAAAATATGTTTATATTCCAGCCATTTGACAAACATTGAAATGTTCAGAATAGCCAAACGCTAATACACGAATTAAGTTTCATTTCTGTTACCTAAATACACCTTAAAACATAATCTTCAATTCATATAAAAATAATGGTTAAAAAGGAATAACCTAAGCATCTCAAGATCAGCTTGATCTGGATTTCACCCACTTCCCGAGACAGCATCCAGAGTCTGCTTTTTGTTAATTACAGTTTTTTATGCCACACAGATATTAACCTTTTTACTTATGGTAATCTATTATATTGAAGTAAGGTCTGATTCATTCATGCATGAATCTATGCAAACAGATTCATATATTTGAAATAAGATCCATAAATGAATCTTGTGTTGTTTCAGAGCTTATCTTAAAGCCAATTTTCAAATTTCTCTTTTCAAATTTCTCTGTTCATTCACTAATGAATCTAGCAAAGCCCTCACAGTAAAAGTCGATGAACAAGTAGTGTCAGCCAGTAAGGGAAAACCAGTATGTTGTGTTGGAGTTCAATATAATTAGGGGAGGAAAAGCTATGCAAACCAGATCTACTTTGGACTTCCAGGAAGGCACATTTCAATGAACTCAGATAGAAGATAGGCAGCATTTGTGATTTGAAATTCTAATGCAACCATCGGAGATCCTAAAAAAAAAAAAAAAGGAAGCAAGCAAGCACAGGCACAAATGATGATGACAATTACACTTGGCTGATAAATTATTCTATTCTATTCTATGAAATGGGAGAATGGGAAAAGGAGTGAAAAGCTTGATGCACACTGAGAGGTTAAGAATGGATGAGTAGGCAATGAAAGCAGGGGTCAATAACAAAGGAGGAATACAATAATTCAAGTCTGTCATGATGGAATCATAAAGGATAAAACTGAGAGATGAGGTTACTGAGGAATGCAAAGTATAATAAAAAGGATTTGAGTATATGTTCAAAATAATATTTGAGGAGGCTATAGGTAAGACAACATGGGAAAATAATAATATGGAAAAGATTGTCTCTCAGAAGAGGTAAAGAGCCCTTTCTAACATGACTGAAAAAAATCAGCTCAGAATAAATAAAACCCACTGCATCACCTTAAATGAGTTCAACTCTCTAGAAGTGGATTAATTAAATCCCAGGGTGTTGAAGGAGTTGGCTGAAATGATCTCAGAATTGCTGAATATAATCTTTGAAAACTCCTGAAATGCCAAAAGTCTGAAGAACAAAGATAGTCCAATATACAAAAAGGAGAGGAAAGTGTACCCCTATAAACCAGATAAACTGATATCCATACTAGGCAATCCATTAGAAGGAATGTTCAAGTAGCATGTCTGCAAGCACTTTGCCAAGAACAAGTTGTGCTTAATTTTACTTCTTTTAAATGTTAAGTGACTAGTATTGAAGTTTAAAGAAATTATGTTGAAATAGTATGATCAAAATAACACATGTAATAAGGTCTCTTATTTTTCTCTTTATAGACCAAATAGGTACAAGAGACAGTTAGATGGTATTGAGGTCTGGTGGATTTCCACCTGATTGAATAACCACCCTGAAGGGATGATGTAGAATTATGAAGTAGAATTATGTTGAAGTAGCATATTGAAGCAGCATGATGAAGCAGCATGTGTCTATATAGACAAGTTATGGACCAAATGCAGTTTGATTGAACTGTCTGGTGGATTTTCATCTGATTCAATAACCGTACTAAAACAATGCTTGAAATTTATTCTGCATTATCTTGGAAAGGAGCGATGAGTAAGTCCTCTAGAGCTCCATCCATGTACTTATTTTTCAATATCTTTATATATGATTTAGAAGAAATGTGCAGATAATATCAAGCTAAGGAGATTAGCTAGTATCTTACAAATAAACAACTGATGTCTTGATAGGCTAGAACATCAGGCCAAATCCAACAGACTGAAAATTAACCATATCAAGCAGATTCCAAGAATAGAACAGAGGAAAGAATATTATGTGCTCTCAGTTCTACCAATGGAAAGACAGGAGGCTACTGTTTTTTATTTGTAATTGTAATTAGGGTTCAACATGCACAAGAGTAAAGAATATTCAAGGCATGGGCAAAACAATTAGAAGGAAACAAATACCCTGTTGATTTGTAATCATGTTCTAGTGAATTAATAGGGAATGAATTATAATAAACAGGAATGAGAAAGAATACATAATTGCATGTAAATGTATAATAATGTTCTACTTCTTTCACATGTTTACTCTTTCAGTTTATCTTTTTATTAAACTTAAAACTGAATTTTTAGATACTATCACAATCAAAAGGTGAAAAAGTGAAAATATTGTTCCCACACATTACCCTCATGGAGAACTTGGATAGACATGAAAATAGTCAACTTGGTGTACTGTTTAAGGTATTATTCTAAAAACCAGGACACTGAGTTCTAGGCTTGCCTTAGATATGAATCAGCTGGGTGATTGGGTCAATCACTCTCTCAGTCCAACCTACCTTACATGACCCCCATCAAGGCATGCTGTCAATCCATATCATTAATTGCTAAAGTTGACCAAAACAGTTTCTTTCCAAGACTGAACAAGATAATTAGTATAATTTTTTTTAAAAAAAAAACTGTTTATAAATCAGAATATGTGTAATTCAGGGTTGAAATGAGAGGTCCTTGGTGCTCTGAGCTTGATTGCTTTCTTGCAGATGTTTCATTACCCAAACTAAGTAACATTATTAGTGCTAGTCTAGACATCTGCAAAAAAAAAAAAAACCCAAACTATTTTGCATTCAAAATAGGAAGAACATTTTTTTATTTATTTCCATGGAAGCTAATAGTTTTTCAGTTAAAACTCTAATTCATTCTGTTCATGTTTGTGAGACTTTTCAGTATGTCTTCTGAATCTAGTTGTTGTTCATGGATGTACTCTACTTGTCTTGTGCCTATCCATCCTACATAGTGGCAGCCACAGACCTTACACTGTGTATTTCATATGACTCCTGTTTTTCTTCTTGGGCTACTGGGTCTTTTGGTTTGCTTAAAATGTTTTATATAGCTTAAGTTGGTCTGCTGCAGCAATGCTTTGTAGATGTAGTAATCTATTGATTGTTTCTGAAAAGGCATGCTATTTCTTAATTGCATCTATGGACAGTGAGGGAAGGAAACGCTAGCCAGAGGAACAGAGTAAAACTGAGTTTATATGCTAGGTTTTATATGCTAGATTTTAAATTATCTGATTCTCAGGTTATAAAATTTGATAGTCATAAATGAAAGGCTTATTAACGTTTACATGGTCTAAAACCATGTGAATGTGGATGAATTGACTGATATCTAAATTTAATGCCTAGGAAGAAAACACAAAGAAGGTATTGAATCCCCTGCAGTATTATTTTCAAACATCTATTTTTTTCAATAGCCAGAATATCAAACACTAATTTCCTAAAATGTGACATTTGTAAAAAGCAGGGAACATAAAAAATTAGAATAATTCTTACCTTCATTAGGTGATTGGTTGATATTAACTGGAAAGTAGGAAGGGACATGCAACATGTTTAGCTCCTTCAACACCCAAGATGGATCTTGACAGGCTTGAACACTGGGCCTTAACTAACAAAATGAAATTCAATGTGATCTTACACTTAGGCAACAAAAACCAAAAGGACACATATAGATTAGGAGAAACCAGGCTTAATAGCAGTACCTGTGAGAGAGATCTTGAAGTCTTAGTGGACAGCCAATTAAATATGATTCCACAATGTGTAGCAACAAGCCAAAAAAGCCAATGCAATCCTAACTTGCATTAACAGAAGGATTCAATCAAGATAATGTGAGTTACTAATACCAGACTATAAAGCCTTAGTAAGACCACACCTGAAATAGTGCATCCAATTTTGGTCACCAGACTATAAAAAGATGTTGAGACTTTAGAAGAGTGCAGAGAAGAAAAACAAAGATGATTGTTCATCTTTGAACCTCCAGTCCATCAAAGGGTAAAACATACGAAGCGATTACAGGAACTAGACATGGCTAGTCTAATAAAGAGAAGGGAGACATGATAGTAGTATTCCAATATTTGAGGGGCTCTCAAGAAAGGAGTCAACATATTTTCCAAAGCACTTGAAGTCCAGACAAGGAATATTGAATGGAAACTGATCGAGGAGAGATTCAACCTAGAAAGAGAAATTTTCTGATAGTGAGAACAATCAACCAATGAAGCAACTTGTCTCCAAAAGTTGTGGGAGCTTCATCACTGGAAGGTTTCAAGAAGAGACTGGACTGCCATCTGTCAGAAGTGATGTAGGGTCTCCTGCTTGGGCAGGGGGTTGGACTAGATGACCTACAAGGTCCCTTTCAACTCTGTTCTGTTAAGCCCCTTATAGAAGAAGAAAATTGTTGACATATAAAATTAAATAACACACAAATATCTTCCGATCAATGTATTGCATAATCCAGCTTTACTCAGCTGCTATCTCAGTTCTATTTATGATATTATATTTTATTAGAAAAAAATTAGATTCATGATCCAGACATTGGTTTAGAGGATAAAATAATACAGGGATATGCATTGCTTTTCAGCCATTACAATCGGATAAGAGATTAGACAGTCACTTATCTGAAATGGTATAGATTCTCCTGCTTGAGCAGGGGGCTGAACTAGAAGACCTCCAAGGTTCTATTCTATTCTATTCTATTCTATTCTATTCTATTCTATTCTATTCTATTCTATTCTACTCTATTCTATTCTATTCTATTCTATTCTATTCTGATGTTGCCACTAGCCAAATTTACTGAAGTTGATAAGACCTGAACTCCAGAATATTTGGAGGTCACTAGTTTTCCTAATCTGCAATAATATATATTTTCACGGGTACTTACATGTATGGCATTCAGCTTAGTTCGGGTATTTTCCCACGTCATAATAGTTGTGCTTTTAAAGTTATAGCAACGTTTCAGCAGAATCTCATCTGCCATCATCAGGCTTCTGTATGGTGTTTGTCTGTGAGTCAGACTTTGACAGTGGTTTCAGATTTAAATTTGGGGCAGCCTATTGCTGTGCCAGAATGGTTTTTTCTTCATTCTGATTGGTTGAGAGTCTTGGTCTGTGTTTATTGGTCTTGGAGTTTGCTGTGTTCTGCTTGATTGGTGTTTCTAATATCTTCTGTCTGTTTTTTGGCTCTTTTTGTATCTTGATTGGCTGGCAACATTGTGTTACTTTATTGGAGGCCTTTAGTGCAGCTTGGCTTTGGGTAAATGGACGGCTATCATTAGTTAGGAAGCTAGGTTTCATCTGGGTACCTGGTTGGGGTGTGTTTGAGCTGGAGGTATCAGGGGGAATCTGTTTGTGCCCTGGTGTTTGCCTGGCTTGTGGTGTGGAGATTTTTTTGTTTGTGAGTGCAGGCTTCCAAATGATTGACAGCCTGGTGGAATAATCTCTTCTATTCATGCTTTCTGTCTCTCTGGCTTCTCTGATGATTCTGTGGCTGGGGTTTTCTATAGTGGCTAGTGTTTTGGTGCCATTGAAGTTGATGGTATGACCTGTGGCTTCCATGTGTTGGACTAGTGAGGAAGTGTGTTCCAGCTTTTTGACTGCATTTTTGTGTTTATCCAGACAGGTACTTATTCTTCTATTGGTCTGTCCAATGTATGTGGCCGGGCATGATGCACAGGGGACTTCGTATATGCCTTGGTTTTCCAGGTCAATTTTATCTTTGGGGTTTCTAAGGATGGCTGCTATTTTTCTGTCTGTTTTGAAGGCAGTCTTGATGTGATGTCTGTGTAGTATCTTACTAATTTTGTCTGTAATACCTCATAAGAGGTACCCATAAGAGGTACTACAGACAAAATTAGTAAGATACTATATATATATATATATAGTATATATACTGTAAAAGTCTGTAAAAGTCTGACTCACAGACAAACACCATACAGAAGCCTGATGATGGTAGATGAGATTCTGCTGAAACGTTACTTTAAAAGCACCACGTGGGAAAATACCCGAACAAAGCTGAATGCCAGACATGTAAGTACCCGCGAAAACTTAAGAAAACAAATATATATATATATATATATATATATATATATATATATATATATATATATATATATATATATATATATATGTTTTAAAGCAATCTCTCCCACCACAGAAATTAATGTAAATCTCTCCCACCACAGAAATTGATGTAAATCAGTGTATATCTAGTAAATTTGATTGATTCTTGCTTGTAGCACAAGTTATTCTTCCTTTGCTTTCTGACTGAGCTATAACTAGCAGCATCTGCTGGATGTATCTGGGACTACAGCCAAAAGGAATTTACCTGCTTGAATATTGGCACAAATATCAGCTGTTTTTGTAGTCCAAGAGAACAAATTCTATTGAGTGCAGCTCTATAGATGAATTTGTACATGGATGATCACAGATGAATAGAGTCTCGAGGAGAGCCATTGCTTAGCCAACCTTTTAGACTCCTCTTTTCTTTGCTGCAAGGCCTGTCATTAAAAGCAATGCATTACACTTAGAATGCCAAGCTAAATGCACATCCCTGATTTTATTTGCTTTTGTGGTTTTGGGACAAGAAAGAGAAGAAGAAAATGCCTTACTGGCACCCAAGAGAACCAGTCAATAATGAAAGAGAAGGGGGCTGACCACTCCTAAAATCCTTTCCTTCACCCAGGTGATTTCCAATGTTTATTTCCATAACAAAGGAGTCTGCTACCTTTATATGTTCTTGCTGGTTTCAGGAACTGCCCTGAACTCTAATTTCTAGGACTGTGAGAAGACATTTTAGAGCATACACTGACTGATGTGCACTTTTCAAAGCCATATTTATTAACTTCATCTCATTTTCTTCTGGAAGATGTCTTTTGCTTTTAACTGCCAGTCCAGGGGCTTGGGCATGTGTGTGTGTGTGTGTGTGAGAGAGAGAGAGAGAGAGAGAGAGAAAGGAGAGAAATGAATGCTCCATCTCCTTTACATCTTCAGTAAAGTAAGATCCTCTTCAAGAGAACTAATCCCAAATAAATTCTGCCTCTGGCAAATGGGGAAACTGCTTGGCTGAAGCCAGTGCAAATGAAGCTACTGCATGCACTTTCCATCTATGCACAAGGCAACCCACAGACATCAGACCTGCTCTTGATCTCATGCCCAGTTGGACACACAACAAACACACATACACAGCGTATGTAGAATGCCTCAGAGAAAACTGTAGCTAACCAACTTATTAGTATTCCTCCCTTCTCTGTGTTTTACTTGCAGCAAAGGAAGGGCTGAGCAAAATGCAGTGAAAGAGGGACAGAGACAGAACTGGCAATCATTTCAATGCAGGCGGCTGAATGCAAGGGGTGGGAGGGAGATGCAGCAAACCAAGATTAATAACCTTGCCGTAATCCCGGGCACCCAGCACAGAGCTGTCTCTGGTGACCACCCCGGCCCTCTCTTAATTGATCAGGTTCTGTGAGCTCGTGGCTGACAGTCCACCTGGTTGTTTTTTTTTTCCCCGGGGCGGGGGGGGGGAGAGAGAGACGGCTGTCTTTCCTGTTCTTTGAATCGCTTGCCCAATTGGGAAGGTAGGAGCGAGATGTACCATCTGCAGCAAAGATTGGAAGCTACCACTGACAGCTTTGCTCTCCCGCTCTGGAGAGCGAGCAGCTAAGTATACCGCGCAGACGGGGAGAATTTCTGTTCTCGGGCCACTGGTTTCTGTGCCTCTTTCACCTTCCTCCTTTTCCCGATTGCTTTGAAAACCTGGACATACTTTTTGCAAAGTCTCTTGGACACCTTTCCGGTTTTTTTTTTTTCTCCCCCTCCCTTGAGCTGGATGATTAGTAAATGGACCATCTGAAAAACTCACTGATTATTGTGCTCCGAATCAACTTAAAAGATCCCCGGGGGAACTAGAGGGATTTTCATTTTCATTGGAGAAGTTTTCAGGAGCGACTATTGGACAGGTAAGTCCAAGATCTTCATTACCGTATTTTTTTTTAATCATGTTCTTTATTTTTTTCTACTTCCCCCCATGTTGAATGGATAGCACTTGATCGCTCACTAAAGTTACCAGTCGGGTTAAGCGTTTGTATTGTAAAGTATCTATCTATCTATCTATCTATCTATCTATCTATCTATCTATCTATCTATCTATCTATCTATCTATCTATCTATCATTGTGATAGCTGATGATATATGGTGGATTAAAGCAGTATCTTGGAGGTTTGATGTGAAGGAATTCTGTGGCCTCTTTTTCTAGGCATATAGAATATAATCTGTATCTCTCCCCCTCTTACCTATCAATAACTTTGATTGGAGTCCTTGTATTCACTCTCATCCCTCCCCCCTTGTGCATTTCAGCAGGCTCAGCTAAAATGAATATGTGGGTTCAGAAAGCAGCTCCTGATACTCTCCACTAATACAGATTGATAACAAAATTGAAATTAGTCAGGGTTTCTCAACTGCTGCTTATCAGACAATTTTTTTTTTCAAAGATGCATATGTTCTTGTACAGTTTTAGATTTATTTCTGATTCCATTTTTTTTTCTGTAGTGTCATTTGCAGAGAAAGGGACTAATCTTACTCAAATTTCATAGCATTCGCTTTCTCCATCTTTTTTTGTGGTTGAAAAGTAAGATGTTTTGGTATGTGCACCTAATACCACCTGCCAAATTTCCTGTGATAGATCTGATGATTTAAGTTAAATTTTCAACAAGTTCTGGTGCTTGCTTCACATGTTGTCTCTGAGGAATCTGTAACTTAGTCTCCCTAACTTGCAATTATTCTTTTGGAGGTTAATGTGGATTGTAAGTGAGATGCCATAAAAGGTTACTTCATTTGAGCATTTTGTTTAGCACAAAATATGACATTAGTTTTCCAAAGAAGTGAGAAGCATTCTATTAATTCTGAAACATGCTTTTTTAAAGTAGAATTGTGGGAATGTCTTGTTTTTTTCCTTGTGCATAGATTTGGTTGTACATCATGTGAGATAACTGACTACTGGATGTGGTATGATATATATGAACATGCAGAATATCCACACATGTGTCCACACATACAAGTATATTGCCTGGAATGATTATTACAGGCAACAAACAAATGCACATCTATCCATACAATAATGAAGTTGGATATCAATCTGTCAATCAAGGGAAAACTACTTGATAGCCAATTTAGTAAATCTGATCTATTCAGTGGCAAGGTTTATTTAAAGACTTTTTCACATTAAAAAGTTAATAAAAAGACTCTGTTTGAAGACAAATTAAATTTTATGATGCTTTGATTGGCCTGGCTATCATTTCTATTGTGAAGGTTGACACAGTTTTTGCAAAATAGGATCAAAAGGGGAAAGAAAAGAAAGAAACAGACCCTGTAAACAGAAATGCCTTTTCTTCTCATCCTCACAGTGCAACTTGCCAGCCTGCAGTTCCCATTGCTGCATTGCAATACAATAGTTTGGGGTTTAGATTTATTTTCTGACCATCTTTTTTTTTTTCTTGTATTGTACATTTTAGGCAGGTTGAAGAAAAGGTTTAAAACATTTTATCATGAATATTTAAATCCTTTTGTAGATCTGTAGTAAATTAAAGATTGGTTGATACCAGACATCTCATTTAGAATATTAATGGTCAGAAAGTAACCCATCAAATTTGGTTTATTTTTGCTTCCATCTATTGAGGCTGAGTTGTCTTGTATGAGTTTGAGAAGAGCTTTATGTTGTATGAAAAGAAAATAATGATTGTCCTGTCATAAATAGTTATCTGTACTTCTTATGTAATTCCCAGCAAGTTCTCTTAAACTTATTCCAAAGTCATAAGCATAATATCTTTGAAAAACCAACCCAACTTGGAATATTGTTGACATTTATTCAACCAATTTACTATCCACCAAACCAAGGTTGATAGTATTAACTATCATGAAGCTTTATCTCAAGTTTTAGAGTACATTGCTAAACTGAATATTTGCTGTGGCATTATTGCAATAAATAACTGAAAACCAACTATAACTCATTGTTATCTATGAACACACACACACACACACACACACACACACACACATTGCCAAGTGTATTTTTCCTATTATAGCAACACCAAAACTGCTATAAATGTATTGCTTGAAGAATTATATAAAAGTTCACCTTTCTGATAATCTTGTATTTGTAAATATGTTGCTATGGAAAGTCTATTCAATGATATAACCCAAAGTAATATGATGCTGCAGTGAACATTTCTCAGCAACAATGCAAGCAAAATGAAGATCCCCAAATGAATAATCTAAATCTGATTTAATGAACAGCAGTTCATTAAAGTACATTCAGAGTTGATTAGTCAGTCAGGTTTTTTGCCCATGACCCAATGACTTTTGCTTCAAAGAGGGCCTTATGTACTTTATACATGTAATCTGCCATTTCTCTTGCACTCATTGGGATGACAACTAACAAGGCTGTATTGGAAAGCTAAACAAGAAAAAATAAAATAAAAGATTGTTTATAAAAATGCAAATACTGTGGGCTGATGCAATGCATACCTTCAGCTTGCTGAGTCATCTTCCTAACATGGAATATTATCATTCTTTCAAGAGCTGGCATTGGAATAAGTCATGAATTCAATAGCTGTGATGAGCCAAAACAATTGTTTTGGGGTTTTAAAAATGACTAAATTGTAAGCAGTTGTCAGGCAAAATAATTTCACTCATACATTTTAGACAATTCAACTCTTTGGTGCCGAAACAAATTGTGTAAATTTATGATTGCCCAATCAAATAATCAAAGGAAAGGGTTAGCTTTGGGATCTTTAAATGATAATCTTATACCTGTTGCTTGCTTATATTTAACATAGAATAATTTCTAATAGACATGGACATTCTTCCTGTATTCTGCTGCCAGACAGATGCTAATTTATCCATATTTCTTTTCTGCAGCAGAATGAAGTTTAGCAGTGGGAATCCTTATGTAACTTTCTAGTTCTAGAAAATGTCAGTTTTCTAAACTCATCAGGAAAAAATACTTGGGTTAGTAAAATTAATTTTGACCTCCCTGAATTTTGTCCTTCATAGAAGAGGAAAATAACTTGCTAATGTTATCCAGCTAGAATGAACAAGAAACAGATTATGTACAGGCTTTTCTTCTCCTGAAATTAACATTTATATGCAATTCCCACCCATTTGTTCCCTTGCACCTTGCTTTATCATGAAAAAAATGTTTCAGACATTAGACTGTTATGAAGGCACTATTTCCCTGCTATCAGGAAATGTCTTAAGAATGTGGATGTGCAACCTGAACCTTTTTATGTCAGTGGCAGAAAACCTATGCTCTAGTGTACCTCAGATTGTAAGCTAAGTCACCATGCAAAATACAATACTAATGAGTTGTACAGTGGTTAACATGTGACTCTAGTATGTTAGGAGGACCAAAGATAGACCTCTGATGAACTATAACTTCATCTCTACTCAATGGTATCAAAATTCTTAGTTACTGGAATTCCAGCAAAGAATACTGCACCCAGAAGATATTTGCTTAATCTGATATTTGACAGACATACTAATCAACTAAACATAAATATTTTTGTATGGCTTCAATTAAAAGATTCCAGAGATATAGATGAAACCATAGGTCATGAGGACTTGAATTAAATTAAGTCATCATCATTTTAACACAAGCTCCTTCATTTTCGTATTTATTCACATTTTATGTCTTCATTCTTTGAAACTGTGTGACTGCAAAATGAATCGAGTACTAAGCTTTTCATAATGACTATTTCACAAAATTAATGAATGAGGGCAAGGAAGCTAGATATGACAAGCCCTGTGCTTGAATAATGTATATTCAAATAGTGGATATGCTAAGAAAATAAATCATTATTTTCCTTGCAAAATTTCATGTTAAGAAATGTGCTAATCTACATAGTATCATTTTGTCCATTTCTTGAAAAATATGCCATTAATTTGGTACAAGCTGTGTATTAAAAGAGCATTTTACCTGTGGTTAGAATTAGATATACCGGTATATGTATACATATATACGTACTGTACCTTTTATTTATGCAGGAATGTATCTAGTGATGAAAAGAGAAATAGAATAAAAGAAGTAGCATTTTAAATCTTAAAAGTTGATTCAATGGCAATATTGTATAATGATCTAAATGCTGGAGGTTTCCCATGTCAGTAGAAGCCTGCAGTATTATGTTAGACCTCAAAACTGCTCTACAAAAGTTTTCGGAATTATCACAGTATGTTAGAAGAAGCTCAATATCAAGTATTAAATACAGGCTTTGTTAGCCAGATGGTGAATACTGTGTGTTCCTTGCCTCATGTGCTTGTTTCAGAATAAGCCAATTTTTGTGCTGCTTAAATTCCAAGGGTACTTGGAAGAAAAAACGCACACATACACACACACACACAATTTAAAAATCATGTCTAGCTTTTAACCATTGCTGTTTAGATTTGACTGTTTCTTCTGAGTTTGCTGTACTGTAATAGTGAATAAGTAGCTGATGGTTTGGGAATGGGAAAAGTGACACCAAGATTTTATTATTATTTTTAATATTTTATTTTTTAAAAACAAAAATACAAATCTCTATTTACACTAATAGTGTTCATGTGGTTATTAATACTTACCTCTCCATTTTTTACATAAACACCAGCTCTTATTTCTATCCTCCACCCATTTGTACCACCTATCCCAAACCCCATAATAGTCTGAATCATCTTTGCCTCTTAATTCTATTGTGAATTTATCCAATTCCGCACAATCCATTATTTTTTGTGTGAAGTCTTCTTCAGGTGGTATCTTTTCCTTCTTCCATCCCTGTGCAAAGGCTATTCTCACTGCAGTTATGATATGTATAATGATGTATTGGAAGATTTTATTCAGTTCATCCCTTCTTTCCATAAATCCCTGGCATAAATTCCAAGTCAGGTTATCCACATAGATTCCACAAATGGAAGGACTTCTGCTTATTGAATGAAAATGGGGATCAACTCAAACCAATTCTACAGATTCAGGTGGGATCTATGTATCAAGGATTTCAGAAAGATTGGGTCCCCAGGCTACATACAGAAAATCTACCATCATAATTGGGTTATTATTACAAATTTTGCAAAGACTTGTCACCTGCTGAATAGGAATAGAAGAGAGAACAAGGGCATAATCACACTAGAATATTAATAAATATCAAACATTTAGAAAGAATGATTAAATGTCTCTGGATGAGTCAGGGACAATAGAACTTTAAAAACTGGCACCGATCATTTATTTTGCTTTTCTGCTAAGTCTATACAAGAGATACCTGAATTTTTGATTTGGTAATAAGAAATATAAAAACAAATGCACAACCTATGTACAACAGGAAATCCAAACCTTAACAATAGAGACCAACCTGCTGTGCCACCTTCAGAGTTTCTCCTTATCTTATACTATTCTCACTAGACACATTATTTTATGGAAGAATAGAATTTTTTGAAATTCTTGAGTTGGTTATTATGTAGGATTGCAGCTGAAAAATTTTCAATCAATCCAATACAGTTGTGAGTATTTCCCAATCTTTTTAAATATTCCTCCAGATTTACCAATCCTTCATTGAGAGCTAGTGGGAAGACATTTGGGAGGGAAATTATTGAGGGAATGGGAATGCTGTTCTGTGAACAGTTTGATAGTTTCTGGAAGTAAATCCATGGAGCTGAAAGCAGTTCAGGGTGTCATGAGTCATGATGTTCCAACCAAACTAGGTATGTGCTTGGGTTGGGCCACACCGAGGGCATCTTGAATTACTTCTGGTTTGATTTTCCTTTGGGAAATTGCCAATGTGATACCTGAATAGGGTAATTTATAATTTGCCCTGGTCTGGGGATTGGTGGAGAAGGAAGGACAGTATATTCTCTTCTATCAAGAGAACTCTTGATTTCCCAAATGGTTCAAGTTTGCATATTCCTGATTTTAAGTTTCAGGAAAGCAAATTTCCAGTGAAACATTAGGGAAGAAATCCCAAAGGTAAGAACAGTTCAACAAAGGAACTAAATTACTGAAGGTAAGGTCAGAGCTCCGCTTTTCTGGATAAGCTGAAGTACAGACTAGCCTAGTATTTTTCCACCTCAGTTACTTTAAGTTGAAGTCTACATATCTTAAAGTTATTGAGTTTGAGAAACACTGATTTAAAGTAAATGGCATTATGTCACAGACAAGGGAGGGAGAATTTCTGATTTTCTCCCTGGGATATTTTTTTTTGAGGGGGGAGGGAGAAGTGGGGTAAATATGCTAAGATATATGGGGTAAATATATGTTGTGGTTCACTGGCAGCAGGTGCGGATGGCTGAGGTCTTGGAGAGCGAGGACTCAGATTAGGGGCTTGCGTGTGATGCAGGGATGGGGCCAGGACCATCAGGGAGTGGAATGCTGCCTTCGGAGATTGTGGAGGCTGGCAGCAGTGATGAAGAGGTCCCTGAGAAGCCTTTGCCCAGTGTGCATGCATGCAGGGCTGCTTGAAGGAAAGAGCAGCTGCAGCAGCATGGGTGACTCGGGAGTAAGGCTGCAAGATAATGGCCCCTCCCTTAAGATATAAAACCCAGCTGAGAAACTGGAGTTCTTTGCAGGGAGCAAAGAAGTTTTTGCATTCAAGCCTTGTGGACGTTCAGAATACCTTGGTTGGTGTTTGGAAACTCTTTGTGTTTGAAATATTTCTTAGTAACTTTATCTAGTGTTCTTGGCAGCCTTGCACAACTTTGGCAAGGCTCGTTCTTATCAGAGACAATTAATTTGAAACAGTCTTTTAACCATGAAAGAATTGAATTAGTAAAGAATCATTAAAAGGTTTTGCTGTTAGTTTTGTTTCATGTTTGTTTCCTTGAAACAAGGTTTGGGTCAGAACAATATATTAAGATATATGGGGTAAATATGCTCAGGTGTATACATTTATCTTTGTATATTTTGTGCCTCAAAATGGCAGAAAAATTATACAGATTTCTGTGCATCACATAAACTGAAAACAATTTGGCAAATTTCAGCAACCTATTAATATTCAGCTCATGTAAACTTGAGTTGGACATTGTGCTTTGGAGGGCATTTTTCTTCCAAATAAACAGTGGAAGTCCTGGATTAGCTAATCTCATTCTTAGGGGCAAATCCCTTTACTTTTTGGAGTGACTGTAGTGGAACAAAGTTTTATATTAGTTGACTGATGTTGCATGTTGCAATGATTCTCTGGTTGGTAGTGAACCAACATCTCTTACACAGCAGACTTAGGCTATATTAAATAGTTTACCTATACTGAAATGTGTCTTTAGTGGATTTAATTAAAATGCAGAAGACCTATGCTTTCTACTGCACAGTATTTATTGTAAACTAAATGCAATCGTCTTTTTGATCAATACAGTCTCTCACTACTGCTTTTCTTTGGTTCAAGGTTTATTTCCTTTCAGCACATTTACTGGCTGTAATAGGAGATTTCAAGTCTTTCCTGTTTAACTAGAATTACATTGAACAAATAAAATTCTTTTTTGTTTTAATTAATTACAGATAATGGTGCACAGAGTACTTGGATTTAAATGGACCTCTGAATCTGTTGTAGGCTGGATTTTATATCCTATTAATGGATAGTATTCATTGTAGAACATATTTAAGAGAAAGTAACAAATCTTTAACTGGACAGTCATTTTTCACAAAAAAAGAAAGTCTTCACCTCACATAACACTGCAGAGAACAAGGAGAAACATTGCTATCCTCAAGAATGCCTGAGATATTTATTGACGAACTAAGTAATAACATTAAAAGGTTGAAAATAAATATATGAGCACAAGTACTCAGGAGAAAGAAAGAAAGAAAAACAGAATGTGAAGTTCTAGATTGGCTGGATGCAGGCCAAGTTTTAGCTTATTCTTTTTTGATTCTATGACAATTCTATTTGGACTGCAAAGTGGGTCAGTGGGGAAATTTTAGAAAAAAAGTGAGACTGTCATAGAGATTGAAGAGTTCTATGAGTGATTTAATAAGTGCGAATAAAATAATAATGATAGCAAATATAAAGACCTGCAAAGAGAACTAGAATGACTATGGCAAAAGAAAGCAAAAGTAGTACTAATAGTAATAAATGCCTTGAGTACAATTTCAGAACAACTAGAACACCACTTGAACATGATTGGCGTTGGCAAAATCACCATCAGTTAATTGCAAAAGCTTACATTCTATAACAATATCTTTAATACCATCAAACAACTGCTCATTCCAGGTCCTTGGGAAAGACTCGATAGGCCAGATCAAGTCTGGAACATCTGCCTGACTGTGCAACAAACCATAATATATTAAAGATGTATATAATATCATCCTACTCTCAATTATTCTGCATGGCTCACAACAACACAACACAGACTAAAAAAATTACAGTGAAATCAATAAGACACACAGGACAAAGATAAAAGTTGGCAAAAATAATGAAGCAAGATGTCTTACTGTCCCTTGCCAAAGGTTTTCAATATTTTTTTTGAATAAGGTTTTCAATTTTTTTTTTTTGAACAACAGCACAGTGGGGTTCATATGGATCTTGTGGGAACCTCATTCTAGAGGGCAGGCACTGCTACAGAGAGAACACACACTTCTAGAATCCTGATGGATGGTATTGTTTAATCAATTGGTACTTGGAGTGTACCAAATTGGCCAGGCAGATGCTTGAGGAGATACTTGAGGAGCTTCCCTCAAGTAACCAGGCCCTATACCATTGGTGCCAATTTTGTTTCATTGTCCCTATGGTTATAGTTGAACACAGAGGATGGGGGCTGTTTGAGTCTGTGCCAATGCATTTTTGGCAAACTGAATCCAGTTGTTGTTGCATAAAGCTACCTAAAAAATGCAATTAGTTCTTAACTTTCGTTTCTGAAAAAAATTGTTCAAACTGAGAAAATAATGAATAAGATATCTCATTCCCATATTGCTATTTAAAAAAAAAAAAAAAAACACTTAACAATATTTAAAATGTCAGGATGTAAGCAGATGCTAGGGCAATTTAAACTAATTATCTGTTAGCTTTCTCTCCCATTTTTCATTCAGGTTATCAAGATGATCTACATAATGCTTCCCCGCCATATCTCACTTTTCCTAGAGCAACTGTGTCAATAAGGGCTGAGAAAATTACCAGCCCAAAGTCATTCCGTAAGTTTCTGTAGATGAGGGTGGATATGAACTTGGATTTCCCTGGTCTTGATCCAATAGTTTAACCTCTACATTATACTACTATTTTGCCATTTGCAAGAAATCTGGTTCCACGTTGATAACTCTGGTTTCAACTGTGTGATTTATAGCTGAGGTCTTGTGTTTGTT
Organism: Hydrophis major; assembly: GCA_033807585.1. NCBI lineage: Eukaryota > Metazoa > Chordata > Lepidosauria > Squamata > Elapidae > Hydrophis > Hydrophis major. The sequence continues at coordinate 94,708,650 of CM066328.1, forward strand.
TGCTTTCAATATCACTGTCCAAAATATACCTCTCAATCAGTCAGTCTTTTGTGGAGTGATGTTTAGCTGGATATAGCTGCAGGCAAGGATAAATAGCAGTAAACAATTATGGTTGCAGATGCTTAATTTCTAAGAAGCCCTGTATAAGCAAGTATGTGCCAATATATATTTTACACACACACAAATACAGAGAGAGAGAGAGAGAGAGAGATGACAACATTGGAAGAAATTAAGAAGTGTTAATATTTATGGTAATAAGGGGTGTGCAAATGCCTGCACTGGTTAACCATGATTCTGAAGTGTTTTGGTAATATTCTATCTTACAGCAATCAGTACATTACCAGTAAAATGCACAGCTACAATCAGCTTTTCACAGAAGGAAAAATTGATGCATAGAATCATCAAGTAAGAGACTACTTTAGCAGTTTATTAGTCCAATGCAGAAGCCATTAACCAACCAGCGTCTGAAGACTTCCAAGGAAGAAGAAGTAGCCCCTTCATTCCATGGGTGACATCTTATACAATTATGAGTTATTTCCTGAGATCTAGTCTGAATCTATATCGTTGTAATTTTAATACTGGTTTGATTTTTCCCTTTGGGGCATGGAGAAAACACCTACACATCTTTCTATATGTGACAACTTTAGCTATGAAGAATGCTATCATATTTCTCCCCACCTCTTTTCTTTAGACTAAACATACCTGGACTTTTGTACATGTCGATTCATTACAGGGTTTGGTTTCTTGTATATACCATTTCTCAAAAGAATTAATTTCAAGACCCTCACTCTCTTTATACCACTTATCTGATCCTGCCCCAGTTTGTTACTGTTCTTTTTAAATTGTGGTGCACATGAATGAACATAGTGTTAAAAACAGTGTCTTGCAGAGTAATGCAGAATAATTATTTCTTATGATCTGGACTATGTACTCTTGTTAACATGATATGCCTTGCAAGTTTCTAATTCGAGTGGCATTGCTAGCCTAAACAAAATAAAATTATTGAAAAATACTGTAATGTTTATATCTATCTGGGTGAAGAAGTAACCAAGATGGCAAACTGCTAGAAGCTTTCTAAAAACTGTCAAGGTTACTGCATGTATGTCTGAAGTCATTCAGGAATGAATGGTCCATTGAAGTTGAATGATTTGCAAAAAGAATTCATTGAAACTGGACCGATCAATCTGAGTCAAAAAACCCTGATTGCTGTCCAGCATTATGGTGACCAGGAGAAAGAAAAGATGCTATTTGCCAAAATGTGAGTAGTAAAAATGAAACAGAAAAGAACAGGCTCAAAAAAAAAAAAAAAAGGAGACAATTGGTAAATGCCATTTACATGAAAACTGCTGCAAGTAGCTCTGGATGAAATCACTGAATTAATTAACACACTGTGGATAGCATGGATTTCTTCATGCCGGTGGGAGGATTGGCAGTTGATTGTGTGATGAATCAACAGCAGTGGTGGGAGAGATTATATTTGTTTAGGTAGTGGAAGGTATGAGGACACAATGCTCTGAGCCTATGGACTGGGAAAATTGGCTAGTGGATTCCCTGAGTCAGATGCCAAGCAATTTAAAGATGGCAAGCTGATCCATTCCCTTGTAGACTTACAATAAATGTTTCTTGCATAGTTGGGGAGCTTCTTGAGTAGATCTAGTAAAGGAAGATGACACACAGTATATACATTTTCATTCATAATTAACTCAAATCACATTGGTAAAATATTTAAAATCTAATGAGAGCTCATCCCATCCATAGCATCACAGTGCCTGATTTTTTGCCACATTTTTTTCAGCATTTTTTTCAGATCGAGAATGGTATTTTACATTGGAAAGGAGCAGAATTATATAAAATTCATTTGATTCACCTAAGTAATCCTGCAATATGGGGCTAATGTACTGTACTTTAAAAGCAAGTCCTTATAGAGAAGGGCAGTATAATAAACTATGATTTATTGTTTCAATTTCCCTGGATTAATACAGGTGTGTTTCTCTTTTCCCTTCTCATCTCCCATCTCTCCCCAAAGTTAGCAAAATGACACTGCAGGGAAGCAAAAAAATAATAATAAGAAAAATGTATTCATGGGCTTACTACAGGCTAAAAAAGAGAAAGGTATTTTTTATAGAGATAAATGTCTATAGGAAAAGATATGAGTGGGGGAAAGCATCTGAAAATCCATGTACTTCACCTCCTCTCACCTGCCAGAAGAGCCAGATGTGAGATCAAAGAGAAAGGAAGAAAGAAAAGACTCTTCCTTTGTATACTTAGTGAAGAGTAATGCTTTATTAGATTTTGGGGCTTGAATGACAATTTTGTGAGACACAGAAGTCACATAAGAATGACAGTTGATTTTGTAGAGTATAGAAGCATGCAGAAATCCTTTATTTGTGCAAATGTATGCTGGCTGAGGAAGAGTTCTTGACTGCTCACTCTAGGTCACTTGAGTTCATGTGGAGTAGATGGATGAAAGGTAAAAGATGCAGAAAGAATTTGATGTATTGATGATGCAATAGGAGAAAAAGGAGAGGTCAAAAAGGATTCTGTGCCTTTATTTATCTGAAGAATGAAGTACAGCATTGGGGGCATGTTTAATTTATTATTACATTTATTCCCATGTCACCAAACATATTTCACATTTGTTTCAATCTAGCAAACAGTTAACAAGCTCTTCAGTGACTGCAAAATATCTTAAAGAGTCCTGCTTTGCCCTAGCCTGATTTGCAAATCACTATACCATTATCACTTCTGATAATTTTTTTTTATCAGAAGTGATTATGGTATAGTGATTTGCAAATGAGTTGCTACTTGAGAAGAGGTACCAAAAATATCTGACACTTATGTTGGAGCCCACAGGATTATATTTTAAGTCAATCATTTTCCTTTGAGGTATAACTTGTCTGGCATAAAAATGCCACATGTAGATAATGTGAAGGTTGCTCAGTGGGTATAGATTTTCAATCAAAAAGGAGCACAATGGAAACATTGAGAAGCCAGGATCTGTTGAGTGTAAGTGTTCATGGAACAGATCCTATTGATAATTATGAACAGAGACAATATAGGGAAGGATGACAACAACAAATTTAGGAGATAAATAATATAACATAACAGAAGAAGGTTATTTTACTGTTGGGAAAACTACTATAAGAAAAGGAAGAGAAAATCCTAATGGGCTCAGGAATTTCTCTGATCCATGACCTTGTTGTCAAAGCGACAACAGACCTGGATTATATTATTGTTAAAGGAGAATACTGTTTCTCTCTTGAAAGTGTGTCTATCCAGGTTTCAGGTGTTACATGTTAAATATGCATGACGCTGAATTTACATGTGTTACGTGATATGCAAAGTGGAGTCTGATGTCAGACTCCACTCATTGGTTCAGCCACTGGTGGGAAGATTTTAATCCCGTCAGTGGCTGAAGTGTTGGACAGCACCGGCTATAAAAGCCAGCGCCTACCACGTTCATTTGCTTTTTGATTCCAGCTTTAAAACAAAGAGTTTCTTCACATCTGGAGTCCTGCTTCTTCCTCATCCACACCCATTTAACACTGGTGATGAAGGTGGGATTCTGAGGAAGGAACAGGACTCAGGAGTGTGAAAAAACTCTTTATTTTATACCTGGAATCAAAAAGCAAATGAACATGGTAGGCGCCGGCTTTTATAGCCGGTGCTGTCCAACACTTCAGCCACTGATGGGATTCAAATCTTCCCATCAGCGGCTGAGCCAATGAGTGGAGTCTGACATCAGATAGGGCAGAACAAGAAACAGACTCTAGAAATCTGACATCAACTGCTCTTTACTGAAATAGTCTATAGCAACACAATCTCAAAAGCCAGCATGGGTTTTCCTCTTCCTCTCTTATACCAAAATTAATTAGAGAGGATGTAAGTTGAACTTCTTTTTCATGTTTTTGCTGTTTCCTGGACTCCTTGTAATCTTGTTATTTCTGCTTGGTTTCCCCATGGTCATCTCCTTGGCTCTTTACCTTATGCCGTAATGGCTGGGATGGTAATACAAAGTAGATGCAGTAATGTCACACATATAGGCATGGCCTGGATTTTACTTATTTCAAAAAAGTTGAGGGAATGCATTATTCATGTTTTTCTAAAACAATCTTATTATACAGTTTGGAATAATAGAATCATAGGAGGCTTGGATGAGGTGTTCTAGCCCAACCTTTGCCCAATATGAGATGGTCCTCATACCATCTCAATAAATTATTTTCCAATCTTTTCTTGGAAAATCTCCAGTGATAGAGAACTTACAACTCTGAGAGGCAAGCCATTCTACTGATTAATAGTTCCCACTGTCAGGAAAATCCTTCTTCTTTCCAGGTTGGATCCTCTCTGACAAGCTTCCACCTATTGCTTCTTGTCCTATCCCAAATGCTATGGAGAATAAATCAATGTCTTCTTATCTATGGAGCTCTTCAAGCATGATAGCATTACTATCATGTCTCCCTTCAATCTTCTCTTTATCAACCTAAACATACCTAGTTCCTTTAGCCATTCTTTACAGGATTTAGCCTCCAAACCCCTTATCAGCTCTCTTCTGCACTCTTTCTAGGGCCTTTTTATTGCAGTGATCAAAACTGGATGCAGTGTTCCAAATATGGTCTCAACAGGACAGTATAGAATAGAATAGTACTTTCACTTCCCATGATCTTGATACCTCCCAGGACTGTGCTGGATTTTTTTGACATCTACGGTACACTTCTGACTCATACTTAAGTGGTAATCCATCAAGACACTTAGATCTGTCTTATAGGTACTACTCTGGTTTTTCTTGCTAGCTGCAGGACTTCACTTTTCTCAGAGGTGGTATTCAGCAGGTTCTGGCCAGTTCTGGAGAATTGGCAGCAGAAATTTTGAATAGTTCACGTCAAGCCTGGGTTCCCCAACCAGGGTTAAGGAGACAAACTAAACAGAATGTGCAGTGTTAGTCAGATAGGCACACAGATAAATGAGTGAGCTAAGTTTGTATGTTTATTAACATACAGTAAAAATAACAGATACACTTGTGCTATCAAAAATATAGTTTATTCCATTTATAGCATAGTCAAAATAAAAGTCCATTAGTCATGTATCATTTAGTCAGTCCATTCAAGGATATTCAGTTAGCAAAGTCCGTGCAGAATATCCTATGTCAGTTCACTTACAAATCAGTCCTTTGTTTCTCTCCCGTTCGAGCAATGCAGTCTTGAGTCCATGCAGTAATTAGGGATCATCAAAGCCAGACAGAGAGCAAGCTGTCGTCTTGCTTCTTTTAAAGTGCTTTCACAACCACTCCCTTAATTACTATCCCACAGTTAAAGTTGCAGACACTTTAACTTATAAACTATGATTACATATTTATTATTTTACCTAAACCAGTTAGGGTAAACAATGTTATCCCTAACATTCTCCCCTTTTAGGAAATAACAATAAATATAACTATTTGCATCTTTAAATCATATTTGTTACAACTTTCTTTAAACTTAATTACTCCTTGAGCTTTTGTAAATTGGTGTGCAATGTTTTCTTCTGTCATGCAGTATTCCAATTTAATTAGCCCATTCTTTACAGATTCTCTAACATTTAAGTATCTTAAATCAGTATGCTTTGATCTAGTTTTTACAGCAACACTAGTAGCTAACTTAATAGCTGCCTGGTTGTCCTCGTATACAATAATGGAATCTTTAACAGTTATACCCATGTCTAATAATAACTGTTTGTACAAAATTAAGTCAGTGCATAATAATGACAGACATGAAAATTCCGCTTCCATCGTGGACAAGCTGATATGCTGTTGTCTGATTGACCTCCATCCTATTAGTGTCTTACCAAATAATATAGATATCCCAGATGTTGATTTTCTAGTGTTTATATCAGTTGCAAAACTTGCATCTGCATAGGCACTAAGACTCAAATCACCCTTTGGTTCTATATACAATGCATGGTTCATTGTTCCTTTAAGATATCTTAAAATTCTCTTTAATGATTGCCAAAGACATTGATATGGATCTGAATTAAAACGTGCCAGCTGATTTACACTATAAGCTATATCTGGCCTAGGCCAATTGCTTATATATGATAAGCTACCAATCAAAGATTGATATATGGACTTATCAAATTTGGGACTTTGATCATCAGTTTGGCAAACTTCCTGACTCATTGGAGTCTTTGCCGGTTTACAAAGTTCCATTTTATACATTTTAATTAATTGCAAATTTTATCTTCTTGAGATATCTTAAATCCATTTTTTGTTTTGTTAATTGTCAATCCTAGATACTTTTTAATTTCACCTAAATGCTTTAATTTTATCCTTTTGGCTAATAATGATATAATCTCATAAGCTTCATTATCAGTCTTAGTTATCAAAGCAATATCATCTGTAAATAATAACAATAATGACACCATTCCATTATTTTCTCTTTTAAACACACATGGATCTGCTAAACCAGATTTAAAACCTATATTGTTTAATTCTTTCACAATATATTGGTTCCACTCAAACCCAGATTGTTTCAACCCATAAAGACTCTTTTTGAGTTTCCAACAATCATTACTATTTACTTTATTTTCTTTTATATCTACTGGTTTTCTTAAATATATACTGTGCTGCAATGGTGCATGCAGATAGGCAGTTTCTACATCTAAATGGATAATGACATAGTTTTTCTTAGCTGCCCACACTAAAGCTGCTCTTAAAGATGTTGCTTTAAGACTTGGTGTGAAAACTTCATCGTAATCAGATGCAGTTTGATTAAATCCTTGAGCTATTAACCTAGCCTTATGGGTAACAGTCCCATCATTTCCAGTTTTTACTTTAAATATCCATTTGCACCCAATGGATTTTTCTCCTGGAGGTAATATGGCATCTTCATAAACTTTCATTACCTTTAATGAATTTAGTTCTTTTTCCATTGCCTTTTGCCAATTCTCCTGATCCTTAGCAGAATACATCTTAAGTTCATCTACACTAGTTGGAACTTTAGTTACTTGGCAAACTGTACTTGCTTGATACCTATCAGGTGATCTAGTTATATGTGTAGTACGTCTAGGTATTACAGGACTTACAGGTGGACTTTCATTAATTAACTGTTCTTGATTATCTAACTCTTCCTGATCAACTGTTTCCTTTTGTTCTGGTCCTATTTGCTCTTCGTGGACTTCTTCTTTAATTGGACTCTTCTTATAACAATTCTTTTCTTTCTGCCTTTTGTAGGGTTCAATAATTACTTCATTATTTAAATCTTGCTCTAATCTATTCCATCCTACATGTTCTAGGAATTTTGCACTAGCACTGGTGTAAACTCTAGATGTACCTGGTTCCCAGAATCTATAAGATCTATGATTAGATTTATATCCTACAAAAAATAATCTTTTAGCTCTATGCTGTCCTTTTTGTCTGAGTTGTGAAAGGATATGCACCCATGCTGGTGCTCCAAATGTGTGCATGTAACTTAAATCAGGTTTTGTACCATGCCACAGTGTGAATGGTAATTCACCTGTTGTTGAATTAACAACATTATTTCATGTATGATTACCACACATTATTGCTTCTCCCCACAAATTGTCAGGTAATCCTGAATCAGACATCATAGTTCATGTCATTGATTGTAATGTTTGGCCTCGTCTCTCTATAAAGGCATTATGTTGTGGCCTATATGGTGCAGACTTTTTATGTTGAATACCTAACATTCTTAGTCCATTCTGGAATTTATTATTTGTAAATTCTGTACCATTATCTGTTATAAGAGTTACTAATTTCTTTTTAGTTTTCCTTTCAGCAAATTTTATCCAATTAAAGAGATTTTGATACGTTTCAGTTTTGCTCTTCATTAAATAGCAAAACCCATATCTAGAATAGTGGTCCATTATACTTAGTATGTAAGGAGCTCCTCCTACACTTGGTTTTTTCGGACCTATTAAATCAGCAAATACTACTTCTAAAGGCTCTTTGGTTGTAAATCCATCAACTCTATTAGCCGGTGTGACTCTGCTCTTACTTTGATTACAAATAGAACATTGCAAATACTTATTACAAGGTTTCAAACTTATTCCCTTAGATAATTCAACAGTTCTCTTAAGCATTTTAAAATTTAAATGCCCTAGCCTTCGGTGTAACAAGTGAATACATTCATCATGAGGTTTCTTATTTTCATAAACCGTGTTAGCCACCTTTAAACCATCATCATTTAACACATATAATTCACCTCTTAAAGATGCAGTAATTTTCTTATCTTCTTTCTCAATTATGCAGTTATCTCCTTTAAAAGTAACTACATATCCTAGTTTAATCAAAATTCTTACTGAAATTAAATTAAACTTAAGTTGTGGTACATATAACATTTTTACATTCTCTTTTATAAAAGAACAATATGCTATACCTTGACCTTTAGCTTTCAGTTTCCAGCCATTGGCTAACGATATCTGCTGTGTACTCTTGGACATTTTAATAATTTTTTTGTTATCATTTGTTATACAGTGGGATGCTCCACTGTCAATCACCCATAAATTATTTTTTACAGTTCCGTTACTATACATGGCTAACTCTAATTTTTTTATTTTTATTTTGATAACTTTTAGTATTCTGGCCAGCGTTCTGGCATTTTGCTTTTTTACAAAATCTTGCCAAATGTCCTCTTCCTCCACAATTAAAACACTTTTTAATTGCGTATGCAGTAGGAGGTTCATTATCTTCTTTTTGAGGTTGCTCCCTCCTTAAATCATTTCTTTCAAGTCTTCTTCTGGCCTCTTCAATCAATCTGCCAGTTATATCAGTTAAAGTTAAAGTTTCCTTTGGCAAAATTTCAAGGGAAGTTACATAGTTGTCATAACTTTCATCAAGTGAAGATAGAATTATGTAGACTTGGTGTAGTTCAGAGAAAATAAGCTCTTTCTCGTGCAGTTCTTGAAAAATGCTTTGCATAGTTTTCAAATGACTCAGCATATCACCATTCGTCTGGAGATGCGTACTGAAAAGCTTCCGTGTTAGATTTATGTGAGCACCAACGTTATCTCGAACATAAATTCTCTTCAGCTTCTGCCAACACCCAACAGCCGTTTGTTCTCCATGGATATGAACAAGCTGTTGGTCAGTTAAGGTTAACCCAATTATGCAAATAGCGTGTTCATTTTTATGCATAAATTCTTCTATCTTTAGTCTATCTTTATCATCCTCTGGATCCCATTCTTCTACGTTTGGTGGATTTTCAATTATGTTCCACAAACCTTCTCTTCGTAGAAGCAGACTACATTTCATAGACCATGATACATAGTTTGTTCCATCCAGCTTGGATATAAGGGACAAACTTTGTAGATTGACTTGTGCCATGTTTTCTTTATATGGATATAAAACTATAATTAATAAAACACAGCTGTCTGTTTACTGTAATGTATAACAACACAAACTCTCACTTTTTACATAAATCTGTTTTAACCTAGTTAAACTGACTTTGCAGCCTCTGGGCCCATAACCAGTGTTAAGCCTAGGTTCCCCAACCAGGGTTAAGGAGACAAGCTAAACAGAATGTGCAGTGTTAGTCAGATAGGCACACAGATAAATGAGTGAGCTAAGTTTGTATGTTTATTAACATACACTAAAAATAACAGATACGCTTGTGCTATCAAAAATATAGTTTATTCCATTTATAGCATAGTCAAAATAACAGTCCATTAGTCATGTATCATTTAGTCAGTCCATTCAAGGATATTCAGTTAGCAAAGTCCGTGCAGAATATCCTATGTCAGTTCACTTACAAATCAGTCCTTTGTTTCTCTCCCGTTTGAGCAATGCAGTCTTGAGTCCATGCAGTAATTAGGGATCATCAAAGCCAGAGAGAGAGCAAGCTGTCATCTTGCTTCTTTTAAAGTGCTTTCACAACCACTCCCTTAATTACTTTCCCATATTTAAAGTTGCAGACACTTTAACTTATAAACTATGATTACATATTTATTATTTTACCTAAACCAGTTAGGGTAAACAATGTTATCCCTAACAGTTCAGAGAACTGGCAAATACACCTCTGACTGGAGATTTTATGGTCTCCTTCTCCTGCCATGCCCATCAAGCCATGCCCACAGAACCATTAGTAAAATAATTGAATCCCACCATTGTTTCTCATCACTGAACTACATTTTGTTGGATACTGCCCAATGGTCAAGTCTGTTAACTCTCTTGATTTTGAGTCTATTTTGTGAAATGTTAACATTTCCTCCCAGTTTTATGTTATCTGCAATTTTAATGAATCCTTCAATACCTAAATCTAGGTCATTTATGAAGATGTTGAAGATTTGGGCTCAAGGTAGTAACAAGAGAGAGAGAGAGAGAGAAATAGAGATGGAGGGAGGGAGAGAGAGAGAGAGATGTCAGGTATATCTTGTTTTCTTTATCTGTATTGTTTTTGTTTGGGCCTTTATTACATTGCAAGGATAGTCTCCTAATTATTATTATCTTTTGCTCCTCCAAGTTGCATGCTACTATCATTCCTCCTTTAGTGCTCCATTTTTTCTGTCATTGTTCCGTCCTTTCTCTTTAGTTCAACGTTAGAGTAACTTCTACCTTTTCCAGGAATTCTTCATTTTAATGGGTGATTCTCAGAGTGGCTAGATGTGTCTATAGACCCTCCACTTTCTCATTCTGCAATCTAACCAGTTGCAGGTATAATGGGAATCCTCCATGGGCAGGAATACAATCATAATATACACCTTGAAGATCTTTCTCCATGACTTTATTACTCTTAAGAGTTGTGTGGATCCAAATAGATATTCCCTCACAAACTTTCTGATTTAGATTCTTAGTTGTAAGATTCACTTGCTTTTATCAGTGAGACAGTTCCCAGACTGCTAGCTTGATCCAATGAGACAAACATTTCTCTATTGCTCTTAGTGATCTCCTTTTCACTCTCCCAGAATTCTCCAGTGGTATACAAATACTTGCAGTGAGGGCTGCAAACCCTCCCAGCGAGGCAAATAACTATGTTAAGCCTATTTTATGATTTGAAAAGATATCACCAAAAAGATATCCATTTGTTGTTTCAATCTTTAGTGTTTGGAGAATCTGTAGAGTTATTCACTATGCACAGAATCTTTTTAGAGTTCCTGGATATATTTGCATTTATCTCTCCATTCTTATTCCTGTCTGAAATATAAGAATGAGAATATCAATCTTGGAGCATGTCAGTATTTCAATGAAACTCCCCATTCAGCACTCCCCATGCAGCACTTCAGAAACATAGTTTTACCTATAAGCTAGTGTTAGTCAGTATAGTTCCTCAGCTGTTTTGATTTTTTCCATTCAAAGGGAGCATATTTTATTCCTGTATCTTTCTTTTCTTTTTGCTCTTTTAATAAGATTCTTTCTTGCTAAAGTTTTTTCTCAGCTTCTTTATGGTATTCAGATTTTTAGTATATTTTAATATTGTGGAAACTGCAGTTCACATTTGTAAGACCTATCCTTGAAGTTCTACGAAGTATCAAAAATATTGCCTTATGTTTAAAGACAGGTTTGGTAAGTCACATCATCAGGTGAGCTTTTGTACACATGCTTTCACAATAATTATTTAATTATGCCAGACTTCATAATAATCTAGTCTGTTGATGCTTGTGCTTATGCATGTAGTTTGTAGTGTTTGTAGTTTTCCCATTAGTGTTACATTCAATCAAACTCCATGTTATTAAGCAGGACAAGCTTTAAATGATTTATTGGCTTTATTAATCAACTAAAGCTTGACTCATAAATCAGGAGACTTTCCAGGTAGGGTTTCCAATGTTCAAGAAGTGAGCCTTTTCTTAATTTTTGATCTAGTTTAGTATTAAAAGAACCCACATTTTAGGACAGATTATATGTGAAACGAACAGCTCATTTCTCATACACAATTAGTGGTCAGCTAGGTTTTGAGTTGGAGAGGAGATCACTCCGAAGAAAAATATCCCAAGTCTTCTAAGGGAAGAATTATACAGTATATTAGCAGAGAAGTGAAAGGTGATTCAAGAGAGGAATGATGGTTCATTTGGAATAGAAACTTAAAGTTCTTCACAGTGACATCTGATTGTCTAGCAACAAGCCTTTTCACACACTGATACATTTATGTAGCTTAAATTTCATTTTAGTCACTATTCTTACCTATGCAGATTCATTAACAAGTGAATACATATTCCGATTCATGCAGATTGGGATGCAATCGCCATCCGTTTTTTTAAAAAAAGGTTATCCATCTTATTTTAGGGTACCAATAGTCACAAAGAAAATAGAATGAAAGATTGATGTCTTCTCATAAATGGTCTAAATAGAATTTTTAATAGTAGCTTTTCTACATGTAAACTAATTCAGATGCTAGGTTTTAAGAGATGATACTAAAACGTGGATTGTTGCTTTATTTTTAAACCAGACAAACCTTCACCTGCCATGTTTCTTCTTTTCATGTTACATATAAATGATAGAACAATCATGCTAGGGAAAAAAAGTTGGCACCTACAAAAAAAGGCTCTTAGCCTGACTTTATTTTTTTTCCTCTGCTTTCAGTAGTGGTATAATCATAATCTCACTAAAGGTCATTTTCTCCCCCTTTCCTTCCCTGTAGAAAGAAGAAAAAGGAAGAACATTCAAAACCAGTTAAAACAATACATTTGGAATTCCTGCCAGGAGAAATTCAAAGGACTTACCAGAAAATAAAAGGAAGATTAATATAATGTGCAAAAGCACTCAAGTCGTTAAATGGAAAGACATCATGGCAGGCATTTTTTAAGTCTATAACAAGGAAAAGAAATTAATAGTACGGTTTTTAAAAGACCGGGAAAGTCATAAGCAGATCAGGCCCATGCAGGCCTATCAATTTTATTATTCTGCATCACACAGTGATCTATTGCTTTGGAAAACTCACAAGCCTGGATTTTTGTGGGGGGGCAGGGGGAGAGTAGCAGAACACAGTATTTAAGGCACACTGCTTATGATTTAGGAAGCAGCTGTCAGCCATCTAAAATGGTTGCACTGATAGTCTGATGAACAGCCCAGAAACCATCCCCAAGAGGCTGTTATTGCCAAAAGAGCTGGCTGCAAATTCCACAATTCAACTGTAAGCTGTGTGAAAAAGTATGTCTATCTGTCAATCCTGAATCTCCCTATATTCATTTTCAAAGGATGGCCTCAAATTCTAACATTGTGAGGGAAAGAAAAAAAAATATTTCTCTAAATTGTCACACACTATTTGCTTCATCATGTTTCTCCACAGCTTCTTCCTTCATTGGAAATTCAGATCTGCTGTAGCCTTGCCAGAGTGAGCTCTTGTAATGTTTGCCCTTTTTCAAGGTACATAATATCCTAATTAAGGCACAGTGACCAGAACAGTGCACAATTGTTTTGAGTGTGGTCTCTTCTTAGATTAGTATTTATTTATTTATGTTTGTCAAGCATGTATGAGAAAACAAGTATAAGTATGAACATAACATATAAACATGCAAATATAAACTGGTATAAGTATATACATAATAAATGAGTACGAATAAATGGGAACAGTTGGATAGGGACAATAGGCACGCTCATGCGCTTATGCACGCCCCCTTATAGACCTGTTAGGAATTGAATGAGGTCCATGGTTTAAGGTTAAATTTTTGGGGGTTTGAGGATGTAAGAACAGAGATAGGTAGTGAGTTCCAGGCATTGACCACTCTATTGCTGAAGTCGTATTTTCTGCAATCGAGTTTGGAGCGGTTTACTTTGAGTTTGTATCTATTGTTTGCCTGTATATTATTGTGGTTGAAGATGAAGTAGTTGTTGACAGATAGAACATTGTAGCAGACCATTTTGTATACTAAGCTTAGATCAGACCATAAGTGGTATAGTTGTCCAGGTCCAAAATTTCAAGCCTGGTAGCACAAGATATTCTATTGCAAGCAGAGGAATGGAGTACTCTTCTCATGAAATACCTCTGGACCAGGGGTGGGATTCAAAATTTTTAACAACTGGTTCTGCGGGTGTGGCTTAGTTAGTAGGTGTGGCTTGGTGGTCATGTGACTGGCTGGGCATGACCAACTCAACATCACTCACATTGAGGCATGCATCTCCTCGCCTGGCCTCTCGTGACTGTGGGAATGCTGCAACAGTTGTAAATGTGAAAAACGGTCATGTCACTTTTTTCAGTGCCATTGTAACTTTGAATGGTCATTCCATACAAGCAAAGTACCAGCAAAGGAGGGGAAAAAAACCTCCAGAGAAGTTCCAGAGATTGGAAGTCTAGTCCTGCCAAGAATGTAATAAGGGTTAACGGAGAGGCAGTTTCTGTAAGCAACACCAGGATGTTTCCTTCCTGCCTTCCTTACAGGGTTAGGCCAGTAATTTCTTCTAACAACCGGTTGTCCAAACTGCTTAGAATGTTAACAACCTGTTCTAGCAAATAGGTGCAAACTGGTAGAATCCCACCCCTGCTTGATATACCGTATGGCTGCTTGATTGTCCTCATAAACTACAATGGCATTTTAACAGTAACCACCACATCTAACAACAACTGTTTATACAGAATTAAGTCAGTACATAATAAAGATAGACATGAAAATTCTGCTTCCATTGTGGACATACTTATGTGTTGCTGTCTAATTGACCTCCAACCAATCAGTGTTTTACCTAATAGTATAGCCATACCCAAAGTTGATTTTCTAGTTTTTATATCTGTTGCAAAACTTGCATCAGCATATGCACTTAAAATCAAATCATCTTTTGGCTCCAAATACAATGCATAGCGCATTGTCTTTTTAAGATACCATATATACTCGAGTATAAGTCGACCCGAATATGAGCTGAGGCACCTAATTTAACCACAAAAAACTGGGAAAACTTATTGAGTATAAGCCAAGGGTGGGAAATGTAGCAGCTACTGGTAAATTTCAAAAATAAAAATAGATACCAATAAAAACTTTCACTAGGACAGTTGAGAATAAGTTTGATGTTCACAATTTCCTCTTTGAAAGAGACCAGTAAATAGGGAACAAGAAGATGAAGAAAAAGAAGTGTGTTTTTTCACACTTTTCACACTGCAGTGAACAAAAATGGCATCATAGGAACAGGCTTATACTCAGTCCAAAGGTTTGTTTCTGATTTCTTCCCTGATTTAAGGGAAATTTGGGAAACGATCTCACTATCATGAAAGGTTTAATTGATTCACTAACCCAAAAGATGATGATGATGACAGTGGGAGGTAGGAGTCACTCTCTCCCTTGCAAGAGCTGGGGTTTTTGCATTTGCAAGGTACAAAGCGGCGGGGGTGGATCCCGCGTGCTGGAAAGGGCTTGACTGTATTACGGGGAGAGAGGGAGAGAGGGAGAGATCATAAGAACGGCTCTTGCTTTTTTCTTGCAAGCGAGAGAGTGACTACTGCCTCCCACTGTCAACATCTTCTTCTTTTGGGTTAGTGAATCAATTAATTTGGGAAATGATCTCACTATCAGAAAACAACGCAAGCCGCCACCACCACCTCCTCCTCCCCCTCCTCCCGAGTGGACTGAAAGCAGCTGGAGCTGAGGAAACGAAGCTGAGTGGAGCGACCTCGGCTCGCGTTGTTTTCTCAGCCTAGAGCTCAGAAAACAACGTGAGCCGCCGCCACCACCTCCTCCCCCTCCTCCCAAGTGGACTGAAAGCAGCTGGAGCTGAGGAAATGAAGCTGAGTGGAGCCGAAGCAACCTCGGCTCACGCTGTTTTCTCAGCCTAGAGAAAGGGGAAAGGGGCTCATCTGGACCAAGGGTGAGTCTCCCCCTCAGTTTCCCCTGAAGGATCTTCTGTCGCTTTTGCCTTCTCCCTACATCTTCCCTCTGTTAAAATCCCCCACACACACACACACACTTATTTTCGGTCAGATAGATTTCGTGTCTGAGCATTCTCACATGGCGGTGGGTCTTCTCCCCCCCTAAAAACAGTTAAAAAAGAAAAAACAATATATCCTCAAGCAAGAACTTTTCTGCTTCCGATTACCCCCATGCTTAAAAGTTGCAAAGGAAACATGGAAGCAGGGAAGTGGCTGCCCAGCTTCGGAGCTCCACACCATTTTTTTTCAGAGGGGAATCTGACTCGAGTATAAGCCGAGGGGTTTTTTTTCAGCACACAAAATGTGCTGAAAAACTCGGCTTATACTCAAGTATATACGGTACCTTAATATACGCTTTAGCACTTGCCAGTGTCTTTCATTGGGTTCATCATTGAATCTTGCCAATTGATTAATGCTATAGGCAATGTCTGGCCTTGACCAATTACTTATATATGTTAAACTACCTATTAATGATTGATAAATGGTCTTATCAAATTTTGAACTTTGAGCATCAGTATGGTCAAATTTCTGACTCATTGGAGTTTTTGCCGGCTTACAAAGTTCCATTTTATACATTTTTAGCAATTGGTAAATTTTATCTTCTTGTGATATCTTATATCCACTCTTGGTTTTATTTATTGTCAATCCTAGATATTGTCTTATTTCTCCTAATTGCTTTAATTTTATCCTCTTACTTAATAATGATATTATCTCAGTAGCTTCATTATTTGTCTTAGTAATTAAAGCAATATCATCTGTAAACAACAATAATAATGACACCATTCCATTTGTCTCTCTTTTAAATAAACATGGATCAGCTAAACCAGCTTTAAATCCCATATTGTTTAATTCTTTTACAATATATTGGTTCCATTCATAACCAGATTGTTTCAATCCATAGAGACTTTTATTCAGTTTCCAACAGTCATTATTATTTTTATCATCCTTTGTTCCTACTGGTTGTCTTAAATATATAGTGTGCTGCAATGGTGCATGCAGATAGGCAATTTCTACATCTAAGTGATTTATGATATAGTTTTTCTTAGCTGCCCACACGAAAGCTGCTCTCAAGGTTGTTGCCTTTAAATTTGGTGCAAATACTTCATCATAATCATATGCCGTTTGATTAAATCCTTGAGCTACCAACCTAGCCTTATGGGTAACAGTCCCATGTTTACCAGTTTTTAACTTAAATATCCATTTGCAGCCAATGGACTTTTCACCTGGAGGTAATTTGGCATTTTCATAAACTTTCATTTCTTTTAATGAATTTAATTCCTTCTCCATTGCTCTATGCCAATTTTCCTGTTCCTTTGCAGGATACATTCTAAGTTCTTCAACAGTAGTTGGAACTTTACTAACTTGGCAAACTATACTTGCTTGATACCTGTCAGGTGGTCTGGTTACACGTGTTGTACGTCTTGGTATTACAGGGCTTACAGGTGGACTTTCATGTTCTACCTGTTCCTGATTATCTATTTCTTCTTGTTCTGGTATTTCTTCCTGTTCTGGTCCTATATGCTCTTCCTGTACTTCCTCTTTAATTGTACTTTTCTTGTTACTGATTTTTTCTTTTGGTCTTTTGTAGGGTTCTATAATTACTTCCTTACTTGAATCTTGTTCCAGTTTTTCCCATCCTACATGTTCTAGGAATTTGGCACTAGCACTACAGTAAACTCTAGATGTTCCTTTTTCCCAGAATCTGTATGATTTGTGATTAGATTCATAACCTACAAAGAATAACTTTTTAACCCTATGTTGCCCCTTATTTCTCAGTTGTGTAGGAATATGCACCCATGCTGGTGCTCCAAATGTGTGCATGTAGGTTAAGTCAGATTTTCTACCATTCCACCGTGTGAATGGTAATTCACCTGTTGTTGAATTAACAACATTATTCAATATATGATTACCACACATTATTACTTCTTCCCACAAATTTTCAGGTAATCCTGAATCTGACAGCATAGTACGAGCCATTGCTTGAATTGTTTGGCTTCCTCTTTCTATAAAGGCATTATGTTGTGGCCTATATGGTGCAGACTTTTTATGTTCAACACCTGCCATCTTCAGTTTATTTTGGAATTTATTGTTTATAAATTCCGGACCATTATCAGTGATAAGAGTTACTAACTTCTAGTTTTTCTTTCTGTGAATTGAAGCCAATTAAAGAAATTTTGATATGTTTCCGTTTTGCTTTTCATTAGATAACAGAAACCATATCTGGAATAATGGTCCATTATACTTAGTATATAACGAGCACCTCCCACACTTGGTTTTTTAGGACCTATAATATCAGCAAATACAACCTCTAGAGGCTCCTTTGTTTTAAATTCATTAACTCTATTTGCTGGTATTTCCTTGCCTTTTTCTTTACTACAAGTATTGCAGTGCAAATACTTACTGCAAGGCTTCAGTTTTATACCCTTAGATAGTTCTAACATTTGTTTAAGCATTTTAAAATTTATATGCCCCAAACGCCTGTGTAACAAATGTATGCACTCATCATGAGGTTTAACATTATTATAAACTGTGTTAGCTACCTCTGAATGATTATCATTTAACAGATACAATTCACCTCTTAAAGTTGCAGTCACTTTTTTACCTTCTTTTTCAATTGTGCAATTGTCTCCCCAAAGGTAATTACATAACCTAGTTTTACCAAAACTCTAACTGAAAGCAAATTAAACTTAAGATGTGGTACATATAACATTTTTACATTTTCTCTTATGCAAGAACAATATGATATACCTTGACCTTTAGCTTTCAGTTTCCATCCATTAGCTAACAATATCTGCTGTGAACTTGCGGACATATTAATAAATCTTTTCTTATCTTTCGTTATACAGTGCGATGCTCTACTATCTACCACCCATAAATTATTATTCACAGTTTCATTGCTATACATGGCTAACTGTATGCATTTTTTATCCTTTTGATACCTTTTATCTTTCTGGCTGGCATTTTGGCTTTTTGCTTTCTTGCAGAATCTTGCCAAATATCCTGTTCCTCCACAATTAAAACATTTTCTAATTGTATAGGCTGACGAAGATATTTTCTCTTCTTCACATTGTGGTTGTTCCCTTCTGAGTTGATCCCTTTCAAGCCTTCTCCTGGCTTCTTCAATTAATCTGCCAGTAATATCAGTTAATGTGAGGTTATCTTTTGGCAGAACCTCAAGTGAAGTTATGAAGTCATCATAGGTTTTATCTAAAGAAGATAAAATTATATAAACTTGGTGTAGTTCTGTGAAGATAAGTTCTTTTTCATGCAGTTCCTGAAAAATTCTCTTCATTATGTTTATATGACTCAACATATCTCCATTCTTTTGAAGATGCATTCTGAACAGTTTCCGTGTAAGATTTATATGTGTTCCTACACTGTCTCGAACATAAATCTTCTTTAAATTCTCCCAACATTTCGCAGCTGTTTCTTCTCCTTATATATGTACAAGCTGCTCATTACAGAGTGTCAGTCCTATTATACAGAAAGCTTGCTCATTCTTCAGTTTATATTCTTGTATTTTCTGGGCATCATCCTCATCCTCCGGATCCACAAACCTTCTCTGCATAGAAGTAGGCTACATTTCATAGACCATGAAACATAGTTTGTTCCATCCAGTTTAGATATTAGAGCCAAACTTTGTAAATTGACTTGTGCCATCTTTATCTGGATATTAAACTATAATTAATAAAACACAGCTGTCTGTTTACAGTATTGTGTAACTACACAAACTCTCACTTTAATCTAAGTCTGTTATATCCTGGTTAGTCTGACTGTGCACCTGGGCCCATAACCAGTGTTAGGGATACACACCCTAGCAGAACGTGCAATGGCAGTCTAGCAGGCAGGCAAATGATGTAAGATAAACGTTGTTGTAGTTTACACTCAGCACAGTGTATCTGTCTTATTGAGTGTAAACTACAACAACATTTATCTTACATCATTTGCCTGCCTGCTAGACTGCCGTTGCACATTCTGCTAGGGTGTGTATCCCTAACACTTACTCAATTGTATTACTGTCTTTTGTACAGTGTGGATTCCAGGCAGATTAGCTGTATTCGAAAATTGATCTGGTGAAGGTTTTGTATGACCTGGTTTGCAGTACAGTGTTACTGAAGAAGAATTTAAGGGTGTTACTGACAGTTCTATTTCCAACTCCCTTCCTAATGGTTCCAATTCCCTTCCTAAGCATAGAATTTGCTTCCCCCCCTCCATTAAATACACACCAACTTGATATTTTCATCAAACTTTCCACTACAATGCTAAAATCTCTTTTCTGTAGCTTATATCCTAATAATATATAGATGAAGCTTAAATATAGGTGTGTTCATAATTTTACACTGGTTTACACTGATTTATAGTAACATTTGTTGTACTGAAACTTGTTCAGTGAGCCAGGAGAGATCTTTCAGATCTCTTCACAACTTCTCTTTGATTTGATACCCCTTTCCCAGTCGATTTCATTGGTAAACATGGTCAATTCATTGCAAACTCTGGTACCTTTATACACTAGTTAAAAAGCATCAGTCCAGGAATTAATTAATACCAAGGAATAACAAAATGGCCTTGCTTTGCTTCTTCCCAATCTCTGCAGTTTCCTTTAAAAATAGTACCTAGAAAAAAACCCATAATCAATTTTTAAAGTGTTCATAGAAGAATCCATTCATAAATATATTATGAGATGATTCTGCAATAGAAATGGAAAGGAAGTGTTCATTCAGTGCTGTTTACCCTGCACAATCATTGCTGTCCCCCCAAAAATGTTAAAGAATTACTTCGATTCTGCTGGCATGGAAATATATATATTTTATCAATGGCCTAATATGATAGCCTGCTACATTAAAATGCCTTTTTTTTTTTGTCTGCATATGCTCTGTACTTCCCTTCAATATCTTTCTGTTAAGTCCTGAGCATGGGCGCAAGGAACAGAGACGAGACATCGAACGGTGACTTCAACTCTTTATTGTGAAATAAGAACAGAGCAAATACTTGGGCAGCAGCAGCTCTTTTATAGAACTGGCTGTTGTCAAAACAACCAATGGTTTAGTTTACCGCTCTAACAAGCGTCCAATCAGAGAGGCCCATTAACAGCCAATCGGACTGGCCAGAAACGACCAATCATGACTCGCTATTCGTGGGCCAATGAGAAGTGCAGGATTACGAGCCTGCTGCAAAGTAAAGCTATTTAGGGTTGTTACTGATGCGATGGCTCAGTCTATAACACCCCTCCCCCCTAGGTTCCATCTGAGGGGTGGGGGAACGTATTCTCATAAATAGGCAGGTCGCTTCACCTGTCTGCTTGATCTGCGCTGTTCCACCGGTTTCTGTCCTGGCTCTGGTTCCGGTGGGCTGCTAGCTGAGCTGGATGGCGAAAACGGTCCCGCTGTTCTGTCAAATGGCTTTGGGCTGTTCTCTCTGCTTTTGCCAGCGCTGTCTTCTGGGTTGCCTGGATCTGTTTCCATCGCGGTGCTGTCACGCGGCGAGGCCACTTCCCGGCTCAGTTCTCCTTCTGGCAATGAGTATCCCCTGGTTGGTTGTGTAGACTGCTGGGTTTCGATTGTTAACTCATATGTTATTTCTTTTTCAGCCTCCTCGATGTTCCTCCCCCCCCCCAGTTAGAGATTCAGGGGCTGAGATGGGAATAGGTGTTAGTCTGGAATGGAGTTGGTCTATGTGGCGCTTCCACATTTTACCATCTGTAGTTTGTAGATGATAGGATCGGGGTCCCATAAGTTGTGTTATGGTAGCGGGGACCCACAATGGGTTGCCCGAGAAGTTTTTCGCAAACACGGGGTCACCTTTCTGGAATGATCGACACTTGCTGCTGGATCCTGGGGGTTGTTCAGGTGTGTAATTATGGTGGAGGCGATCGAGATGTGAGCAAAGTTTTCGGCCCATCAGGAGTTCAGCTGGGGTTCTGTTTGTGGTGCTGTTTGGGGTTATGTATTGGAGGAGAAGCATCCGGGTTATTTTGTTGTCAATGTCACCATGGTCCATTTTGTGTAAAGTCTTTTTTACAAATTGAACCATTCGCTCAGCCCTACCATTGGCCGCAGGGTGAGCTGGCAATGTTAAGGAATGGTGGATGCCCCGGTCTGCTAGGTACTGTTCGAATGCCAGGGCAGTGAATTGGGGGCCATTATCGGAGACCAGGACATCCGGCAATCCGTGGGTAGCGAATAGTTTATTCAGTTTTTTAGTGACCGTGGTGGTGCTTTTCATCTTATGGACCTTGAGCCAGTTAGAATAGGCATCCACTGCTAGGAGGAAAGTGTGTCCTCTTGTGGGTCCCACAAAATCGATGTGGATACGGGACCAAGGACCTCGAGGCGTTTCCCACTGAGTTGGGGAAGTTTTTGGAGGAGTAGAGCGAGTCTCCTGGCATTTGCTGCACTTTGCTACCCAGGTCTCTATCTGTTTGTCTCACCCAGGCCACCATGCGTAACTCCTAGCCAATGCCTTCATCCGCACAATGCCTGGATGTCCATCATGCAACATTTTTAAAACTTTATGTTGCAATTTCTCCGGGATTACAACTCTGTCTCCCCACAAGATGAAGCCCTTTTGGGAGAATAGTTCTGTCTGTCGATTTCTGAATGGCTTGAAAGTGTCATTGGGTGCGCTGTCCGGCCAACCCCGTTCTACCCAGCTGACGACTCATGCCAAAAAGGGAGCCTTTTTTGTTTCTGTGGCAATGTCTCGAGCAGTCAGTGGCGGTGATTTAAGGGTTTCAATTTGCAATACGGCTAAGGTTTTAGCTGGGTCCTCTATGACGTCTGGTAGTGGAGAGCGGCTCAAAGCGTCAACGTGGGGAATGGCTTTCCCCAGGCGGTATTGCAATCGGTAATCATAGGCGGCTAAAAATTCCAACCAACGTGTCATTCTTGGTGATAAGATGTGGGGAGTTGGTTTGTTTCCCGCCAAAATACCAAGTACAGCTTGTGGTCTGTAATTATGGCAAAGGTTCTCCCATACACACATTCATGGAAATGTTTAATTGCGGATACAATAGCGAGAGCCTCTTTATCAAGTTGGCTATAGTTCCTTTCAGTTTTAGACAAAGTTCTCGAAAAGAATGCAATAGGTGCCTCATTCCCATTTGGCAGGACGTGGCTTAAAATGGCTCCCACTCCAAGAATACTAAAAAAAGAAATATGGTAATTGGACCTCTTTGATTAAACAGTAACCCCAGAAAGAGAAATAGAAGAAGGAAGAAAAGTATTAACTTTTGGAACTTTCTTTTTGAATTACTTTTGACTCAAAATACTTGGGTGGTTGTTTTGGGGAAAGTTTTTCTTTTCAGGTTGGCATAGCTTGTGGATGAACTAAAGATTGAATATCAAAAATATAAAAAGGAAGAACAAGATGGAAAAGATACTTTGGGCACTTCATTTCAATTTTTAGAAATGGCGTTATGTACTTATGAAAAGTTGACTACGCAGCAGAATGACTGGGACAAAGAAGAAGAGGAACAAGAAGCCATCTTTGATGAACAAGGGGTGTTTTCCGGGGAGGAGGAGAAAAAGGATAAGAAAAAAGGGATTTTAAGGTTTGAAAAAACAACCAAAAAAAAGAAAAAAATGAGAGGAAAGGTGGATGCAAGGTTAGAAAGCAAAGGAAAGGGAGTAAGAAAAGGGAAAAGGAGAGACAAAGGGGTAAAAAGGGCAAGGAGAAGAATAAGCAAGAGAGAAAGGGGGGGAGGAGAAGCCTCAATGGGGGGAAGCAAGATCTAAAGAAAAAAAGTTTATTCAGAGACAATGGGTGAATTTAATTTAGGATAAAAGAGGGATTCTGGAGGGTACATAAGATTGTGTTTTTATATGTGTATTTAGAGTATAAAATTTATTGTGTAAATTTAGAATTTATTAAACAGTATCCCAAGATATATTAAGTGTTATATGAAGTACTTTTAAGTTAGGGGAAAGGCGTCACTCCAATTAGTGTATAGGAGAAGTATAGTAAAAGAAAAAAGATGAATGGATAGTTGGAAATAGAACAGACAAAGAATGTTCTTGAAAATGATATGGAAGGATATATAAAATGAATATGATGTTTGAATTTGTATCTGTGTGAAGAGTTTTAACGCGGGATCAGGCAGCCTTCAGAAAAGATGTTTTAGTTTATGTTTTGTGTATTGTGTTTGTAAAATTAATAAAATTTGTTTTTTTTAAAAATGGCTCCCACTCCGAATGGTGAGGCGTCACAGGTAGAGGGTAGAGTCTCATTGTATTGTATCAATACAGCATCGGAAGTTAAGAGGTCTTTTACTTGTTGGAATGCCCATTCTTCATGCCGTCCCCAGACCCAGGAAGCCTTTTTGTCAAGAAGTCTATGTAGGGGCTCGGCTACGGTCGCCTTCTGGGGCAAGAAGATGTTATAAAAGTTAAAAAGTCCCAGGAAGTCTTATTCCTAGGTCTCAGGGCGTTTTGGATTGCGGTTAGTTTTTTTTTCAATGGGGTGGATTCCCTGTCTGTCGGGAAGGTATCCCAGGAACTCCACTCTCTCCGTACAAAGTTGACACTTGTCCCTTTTTACTTTCAGGCCGGTGTCTTTAAATTTCTGAAGAACCTTTCTGAGTCGTTATACTAATAACTCTTTAGTAGGGGCAGCTATTAAGACGTCGTCAAAAAAAGGCACGACGCCTTTTATGCCTTGTAATAGTCTCTCCATCAAACTTTGGAAAATGCCCCGAATTGGAGTCTATTGCACTTGAAGGTGCCTCTATGTGTAACTATTGTCTGGGCTTCTGCAGTCGTCGCATCTACAGGTAGTTGTTTGTACGCCTGAGCTAAGGCCAATTTCGCAAATATTTTTCCGCCACCCAGGGAGTGAAGAAGGTGTTGGACCACCGGTACTGGGTAAGCGCTCTGTTGAAGAGCATGATTTAGGGTGGCCCGGTAATCCCCACAAATTCTTAACGAGCCATCTGGCTTCATGGGCGTTACTATTGGAGTTTCCCAACGGGCATGGTCAATCGGTTCCAACATGCCCTGGGCTATTAGTTTATCTAGCTGCTCGTCAATCTTTGGCTTGAGGGCAAAAGGCACCTGATGAGGCTTAAGATGAATGGGAGCTACATCGGGGCTGAGATTAAACGATATAGGAGTCCCCTTATATTTGCCTAAAGTTCCTGTAAACATGTCCTGGAATTCCTGGATGAGGGCCTCTTCCCAGTCATCGCTTCTGGTTTGGTGTACGCCAGCTAGTTCAATCCCAAGTGGAGTGAACCACTGTAACCCTAACAAACTGGGCCGGTCACGATCAACGACAGTCAGGGGAAGCATCGCAGTGCGGTCCTTAAAGGATACTTGGATGTGGCTAGAACCGACAACTGGAATTCTGTTTCCCTGATAGTCTTTTAGGATGATTCTTTGAGTGCTGAGGTCCTGGCGTCAGATGGCAGGGATCAGCTGTTTGAGGGTTTTCCAGGATACCATCGATAGGGATGACCCTGAATCGACTTCCATCACGCACGGTCGATTCTCAATAGTAACCTTTACGCAGATCTTTCTTGGATCTAGCGATGAAGCGTGGCCGATAATAATGGTTTGGTGTGCCTCTTCTCATCTCATTGAAGAGGCAGGTGCTCAATTTCTGTTGTAGTAGTGGTTGTTCCATTGGTGTTTCAGGCGGTCCCGATTCCCAGGTGGTTTGCCTGTCTCCCGACAGAGGTTGTTCTCCCTTTGGCTTGGACTGGACTCTCGCTTGCTTCTGCAGACCTTCGCGATGTGACCTCTTATCCTGCAGGAACGGCAGAGTGCATCGAGGAATTTGCAGTCCGATCGCGGGTGGTTTGCCCCGCAACCAGCACATTGGCATGGAAATCTCTGGTTCCTTTGCTCTCATTCCGAGCGGAGCCAGTTGACCTCCTCTTCCTCACTGTCTGAGGATGACTCGAGGTCTTCGTGGTGGGCAGTAATTGCGTGCTTCTCAGTGGAGAGCAGGCTATCGTTAGCGAGTTGCGATGCGGTGCGTCCGCTCGGTGCATTCGAGCGGCTGACTTCCTGGTTGCTTCTGCAGCAGTAGCGTTGGCGATGACATCTGCAAGGCTGATGTCTCCTTTCGCCATGAGTTTACTCTGCACAGTGTGGTCATCTGAACCCAGAACTATGCGGTCTCTCAGGGCTTCCTCAAGGTTTGCAAAACCACAGAGGCCTCCTAGGTTCTGGAGGTTGGCTACGAAGTCCCCTATGCTCTTGTTCTTTCGTTGGTCCCTCTGGTAAAACTCGTTTCTTCGTATCAGTTTAGGTACTGCAGGTGCGTAATGGGCCCGGAGGATTGGCGCAAGGTTATCCCAATCCATGGTCTTCACTTCCACCGGTTTGGCAAGTGCTTTAGCCATTTTGAAAACAGCGGGGCCGCAGTGAGTCAGGAACACCGCTCGTTTCTTGCCAGGCATCACATCTTTCAGATTGTTGGTCTCCAGGAACATCTGGAAACGGTCTAGATACGAGTTCCAGTCTTCGTTTGCCGGGTCAAATGGAGCAGGTGGTATGGCGCCGCTAGTCATTCTGCCTTTCGTTGCGTGCGCTCTTCAGCCACGTGCTCTGTCTTGTTCGATGAGTACTTAGTCAGCTCTATGGACTCCATATCCCATCCTCGTCACCAGTGTTAAGTCCTGAGCATGGGCGCAAGGAACGGAGATGAGACATCGAACTGTGACTTCAACTCTTTATTGTGAAATAAGAACAGAGCAAATACTTGGGCAGCAGCAGCTCTTTTATAGAGCTGGCTGCTGTCAAAACAACCAATGATTTGAGTTTACCGCTCTAACAAGTGTCCAATCAGGGAGGCCCATTAACAGCCAATTGGACTGGCCAGAAATGACCAATCACGACTCGCTGTTCGTGGGCCAATGAGAAGTGCAGGATTACGAGCCTGCTGCAAAGTAAAGCTATTTAGGGTTGTTACTGATGTGATGGCTTAGTCCATGACACTTTCCATATTGAGTTGTAAAAATTTTGGACAATGGGTCACAGTGGTTGTCTCCAAGAATATCATAACTTATCTTTCCTCACCCTCAAGTGTCAGCTCTCATAATGTGGACATGATACTGTAAGTATTTTTCCAATTCATGTGGAAGATACTATATTGAAGAAGATGACTGAAATACCTGGCAAGGGTTTAAAACTTAAACTGTGCTGTTATAAATACCATTCACTGTTTAAAAAAAACAGCAAAATGTGGTAAAAAAAAACACCTCTCTCATTGGTTACAGTCTAATTAAATCTTAGAAATTATATTCTAAATGCAGTTATTCTTAAATTTTGCTAATGATACATTCATTTTTTTCAGAATTATAACCCTGAGTATTCCCATACACTGGCCTTGTTCTATTATATTAAACCTTGTAATCTCTGTATGCACTTTTTTTTTTGTCCCATGAGAGAACCTGGTCTGTAACTATTTTTTTCCTATTAGAAAACATGTGTTTCTATTACTTGGAATCCTTTTCTATTTGTTAATATTGTTTAAGTAACATAATCTTAGTATCATTAACTCATCACTGAATCAGAGAAGGACCAATTTAGTATCAAATCTCTCATTTAATAGTGCAAACAGAATAACTAATTGATTAAGATCTTGGAGTCAAGGGTAAGAGTGAATAAGGAAGTAACTAGGTGGATTTTTTAAGCATCATATAATGGGTGTCTCTTATCGTCTATGTATTGCAATATTTCAGCATGATATTGTACCTGGATTCCAGGAAATGTTATTCCTGCAGCAGGAGGAACACTTGCTTATCAAATTCAGTGCCTGCCTTACACCATTAAATCAAATTTCTCCTATCCAAACATAAGGTAATTTCTTAACAACAGATTACTTAATTAGGTACATGTTCCAATGTCGCTTAATTTGTTTGTAGGTGAGAACATCAATACATTAAAGATCAGAGAAACTTGGTTCATTACTTCAGACATGCATTTCATTTTCATCTATTTGTAGTAGAAATGTAACCCAAAATTGAAAAATATAACATGAATGACTGGATTGCTGGAAAAGCCATATATTTGTATCTTTGATAAACTTGCTCTGGTAAAAGAAGTCCATTTTGAGCTATGAGTCAATGAATAGAGTTAAAACAACTAATTATCTTCCAGGCTCAACTTCCTTCACCCATAATTAAGATATCAGTAGGCAAGGGATTTTGATCATTATTGTCCAACATACCTGGACAGTGTTAGGTTGTCAGCTTCAGAAGTTGACAAAAAATGTTTCTTTCTTTTAAGTCATTTCACAATCTGAGAATGAGAGTCATGTTAAATCATGGATAAAAAAAAATCAGAAGTTTGTTGTTTCTATGTAATCTGACATTCTGTGTCTCACAAGACCCAATCAGATGCATTTGAGAAGTCAAACAAGAACCCTGTAACAAATATTTAAAGTATGCTGCATATATTTCAGGAGACTGTACACAGAAATCAAGACTTGGAGCCACTATTTGCAATACATTTTGCTTAGCTATTTGGATACTTATTGCTCTGTGATAATATAATGGCTGATTTAACATCTGGGATAGAAAGTTTTGGTTCAAAAAATCTACTAAAAATAACCATTGTGAATGACTGCCCAGAAGTACGGCAAATAAATTTTACTTTGGAATAAAAACTGGGACACAACTGGTTGTTTAATCACCAGAAGCATCTAGTTTAAGGATAGCAGATTCAGGCTGCAAAAATCCATATAAGTGTTAGAAAACAAAAATGAGTTAAACATTTCTATAGCTTGCTACTGCCATCTTGATTTTTTTATAGGCCAATCCTGGTAGACTCAATATAGGTGCTGATCTAGCAAAACCTAGTTGTCTCTGCTTGTTGCAGTTTGAACAGGGGAGGAAGAATAACCTTATAACTGAATATGCTTTTTTTACCTTTTAAGTGTTGGACTATAGTAATGTCTGTCTGTCTGTCTGTCTGTCTGTCTGTCTGTCTGTCTGTCTGTCTGTCTATCTATCTATCTATCTATCTATCTATCTATCTATCTATCTATCTATCTATCTATCTATCTATCTACCTATCTATCTGGTCACAAGGCAGCTATCTATCCAGAAGGCTGGAAACAGGGCAGAAAACTATTATAAATTTGCTAGGCTATATTCAAGGAACTGTATTAGATCCTTACCTAGGTAATCTTAGAACATGACTTTTTATAATATCTGAATGGGGAGGGGGCTTTCAAAATATGTAAAGGAATCTGCAAATGTTCACAATAAAAAACAAGCAATTTATTATGCTTATGTTACACCTGAACCCTTTTCTATGGTTTTTCCCTTATTGGTTTTTATATATACAGTATCTATATTATATATCTATATCTATATATACTATGTGCTTGTGTGTATAGCTATATAATATAGATCTTTTAAGAAGGTTAGAAATGAATATTTCGTATGAGTAAAGATCTTAAAAACCAAACTTAGTGGATGAAATACCCTCAAGGCAATTAACACCTGGGCAATTCTACTCATTAGATACACAGGTGGAATTGTGAACTTGACTCAAGCACTCAACAGGAAAACCAGAAAAAATAATGACAATGAATCATGTGCTTCATCTATGCAGCAATATTGACAGAGTCCACTAGCAAAGAAAATAGGTGGTCAATATTAATAGACAATTGTGGAAAAATAACGCAAACATAGTATCAATTGCAATAGGTGTTTTGTGTGCAATTCCAGAACAACTGGAGCAGCACTTGAACACCATTGGCATTAACAAAATCATCATCAGCCAATTGCAAAAGGCAGCTTTACTTGAATTAGCTTACATCCACAGTGATATCTTTAATATAACCAAACAGCAACATCTGCAAAGCCAAGGTTCTTGGGAAAACTTAATAGATGTATATAAATGCCAAATTTAGTTTAAACAGCTGGATGACTATGCAATCAACCATAACAAACTTTTCCCCCATCACTGGTAGTATTTGATCACATATCACAATAAATGAAAATAGTATTGTGTGTTTCATTCCATGATTAATCATATTCCAGAATTGTTAACTTTTATGACATTGACATTTTATATGAAAACCTGGTCCACTCTGATTACTGCATTTCCAGCAGTTTTTTTCCCCGATAATAAGAATTATGCATTTTGGCAATAAAAATCAGAGTAACATACTAACAAATGAACTTTTTCATCAATGTTATGGTACTCATATTTTCTCATCAACCACATCCCTTTTCCTGAAATAACAGCTTTGTACTTCCTTGAAGAGAGACATTTATTTTTTCTTATTTGAAAAATTCATTCCCTTGTATTTTTTAATGGAAAAGAAACATTTTCCTTCTTTTGTCAGTTAGGAAATTTCATTTGACATTTAGAGGGGACATGTTAAAATGTCAGATTGATAAGAGCTGCTATTACCATGAAAAGGTTGAAAAGGACAGTAGGTTTTTTTTAGCAATATACTTTTAATGTGACAGTTATGTAAAAGCAAATAGTGTGATGAGGAATTTTTCACTGTCAAAATGTTTTACAGAAACAGTAATTTCTAATTGAATCAATCTTTTTCACCATGTGTTGGGATGATCAGGATTTGAGGAACAGCTA
This sequence comes from Hydrophis major, assembly GCA_033807585.1. Lineage (NCBI taxonomy): Eukaryota > Metazoa > Chordata > Lepidosauria > Squamata > Elapidae > Hydrophis > Hydrophis major. The sequence continues at coordinate 94,738,978 of CM066328.1, forward strand.
TGTTAGAAAGTACAAAGAGTTAAACAAATACAGATAAAAATAGAAGATGCAGAAAAGAAAATAAAGAAAGGAAGAATATTTGCAAGTATAATTCTGCCAACACTACTGGTACCAAAACTTTGACTGCATAAATTGATTATATATCAATTGTTATAGTCGTAGCTATATTGCATATTGTGGCAAAATTTCATTTGACCTCACACTTCCAATAGCATCTAGGACAGTGGTGGGCAAACCACAGCCCGCGGGCCACATCCAGCCCATTGGTCGTTTTAATACAGCCCGCCTCTGAAAAAAAAATATTCCCCTCTGAAAAAAAAAATTGGAGCCAGCCAAAAGAGAACCCATGCCACGCGCCAAAAAAATCACACACACAACACGGAGCTGGGCAGCCGCTTCCCTGGTAGCGGAGCCAAGGCCACCGGCCAGGGAACGCCCACTGCTTTCCCTCGCCAGGGCTGGGTGACCCCTGCCTGGCAGCGCGCTTCTCGGCTGGTCTCCTCCTCCTCCTTGGTCATACAGAACAAACAGACAGAGAAGGAGGAGACCAGCCGGCTGGTTGGGGGGAAGCTTTCTGCACCAAAAGAGGCAGCTACTAATCTCTGGCTTTGCTCCGCTTCTCCAATGGTCCGGCACCACCCTGTTCTAACCGCCAGCTGCTCGGACTTGCTGGGCCTGACACATAGAATAGGGCAGCGCTGGATGTTGGAGAAGCAGAGCGGAGCCGGAGATCATTAGCCGCCTCTTTTGCAGCACAAGAAGCCTCCCCCAACTGGCCAGGTGCTCTCCTCCTTCCCTGCCTCTCCCCTCTTGCTTCTCACAGTTGCCCTGAGCTGGTGCGGTTCTTTACTTGGGCAGCCAGATGCCCGCAGCAGCGCCCGCAGCAGCAACAGGCAGTTCAAGATCAGGTTTTTTAATGGCCTTACTCTTGGGGGCTGTCAGGAGTTGCTACCGCTGGCACAGCTCCACGTGGCTCCAGTCCCACGTTGCCTTGGGAAGGGAAAGGCAAAACCAGGAGCCGCTAAGCCTGAGCCTCCGGTGCCGCTGCTGCCTTTGCAAAGCACCACCACAGCTCTTCCTTTTTGCCTTTCCCTTCCCGAGGCAACGCGAGACTGGAGCTGTGTGGAGCCGCGCCGGCGGTAGCAACTCCTGACTCAGGGGGCCTCCGAGGGGAGGGGAAGGAGGAGAAGAAGGGGCGGAAAGGGGGACAATTCCCAAAAAATCTTGTGCTGACCCGGCCCGTCTGTCAAATTTTAAAAGTCAATGCAGCCCCCGAGCCAAAAAGTTTGCCCACCCCTGATCTAGGAACACATAAGAAGGATTGCATTACCATTTGCTTATTAAAGCTCTCTGAAGCAAGTTATCCTGTCAGAAAGAAAACCTTTGTATTGTTGGCTCCCTTCCTCTAGACAGGATTTCATAGGAAGCTTTATCTGGTACTTATCTTTGTGAGCCTTTCTATTCTTCCTACAGTATGACTTTCAACCCTTCCAAGTTGTTTGTGAATTAATATTGATTCTTTTTTGACTTCTTGTTTAATTAATTTTATCACTGTTTTATTTTTATGACTAAAATCAATTGTTCTGACAGATACTCCAAACAAAAGACTAGGGGTTTCTGAGGCCAACTTGTGCAAGAAAGATGGGTGGTTTGGTGATTCAGACTAGCTGACCCAGAAGCAGAGTTTTCCAAAGCAACTCCAGCTTCGCCAGCTACATGGCCAGACCTGAGCTAAGTGAATATGCATTGTTTTAGGGTCACTGAAGCCAGTTCATACCTATGAACCCATATTCTGAGGAGAATTCCTTTTATATAGTGTTATCTCATTAGGACAAGCAGCGTGCTGGGGAGGAAACGGATTCAAAAAGTGGGAAGAATGTTAGATTCATAGCCAGAGGCTCAAATTTAAAAGCATTTTCCTTTCAGGGAGAAGTAAGGGTGTATGATGTGCTGTGGCACTGGAGAACACTTTATCTTCTCTTAGACTTGGCCACAAAAACATATCCATTTGGTGCTTGTTCTAGTGCTGGCCTCACAATTTCCCATAGGCTTCTTTTCAACATCAGAATAGGACAATAAGCCTGAGAGAATCAGAGAGTAATGAAGACATGGAAGTTACACTTTTAAAATGGCATTAGATTTAGCTCTTCATCTTGGTACAAGATGTGTGGGAATAGAGGCAGCAGGAAGAGCACATCATGTCAAAGTGGTGACTCTTCCCCTAGGCCTGTCAGAGATATAAATCATTCCCCCCTATGCCTTCCAAGAGTTGTTCCGAAAGTTCTGTGTAGAGAGTATGTCCAGTTTTAAACAGATTTGAGTGAATAGCAACTGTAGCATGAAAGTAATTTTGTCATGCTACCAGATGCCTGTGTTCTTAATCGTGGAAGACTAAGCACACAAGCAATTGAGTAAATGGATCCATTTATGTAAGCAATTCCTTCTGCTTGGAAGAAACAAAACACCCACCCATCCCATATTCTGAAAGGCAACATAAAAATGAATAAGGTGAGTACCCTAAAAAGGCTGTTCATAATAAAATCCAGACTATATAAACAATTGAGAAATGAATTCAGAGAAATTATTCTCATTTATTTGGGACTTATCTCTGAGATGATGTGCATAGGGTCTCAAGCAAATAGATCTGTTGTCTTAAAAAACTCTGAAACTTTCTTCAACAAGAAATCTTGAAGTCGTTATATAATTGTGTCATGTTTTCAGCTTTTATGGCTGTCAAAGCATCACATCTTCTACGATGTGAGTCATCCACTTAGTTGGCAGAGGGTGGAAAAATACTGCTTTTAATTTCTCCTGCAATTGACTATTCAGATGTGTGTCTAAAAACATTAAAGCTTCCAAATTGCCATTTGAACAGTTGGTGTGGGATTAATATAGTTACATATTTATCATATATCATTTTCCTCCATGGAGATTCACAAATGTGCGTATTGACACTTACCTCTTTTGTCTCTTGAATTCTCATTTGTTCACCCTGCAGCATCCTTTTGAGAGGAAGATATGCACGAAGTCCTCTATTAAATGTTCTAGTAACAGGGCTTGTAAACCCCAGTTTTTCATCTAGTGAAGAAATGCATTAATCATTACAAGTTCTATTTCTCTGCTTTCATAATTTGTCTCATTGAAAAGGTGGGGAAGAAAGCATAGCATAGGATGACAGAACAGCCAGCCCTTATCAGACAGGGGTGGGATTCCATAGGTTTGCACCTATTCACTAGAACCAATTGTTACTATTCTAAGCAGTTCGGAGAACTGGTTATTAGAAGAAATTACTGGCCTAATCATGTAAGGAAACCAGAAAGGAAACATTCTGGTGTTGCTTACAGAAACTGCCTCTCCGTTAACCCTTATTACATTCTTGGCAGGACTAAACTTCCAATCTCAGAAACTTCTCTGGAGGTTTTTTTTCCCCTCCTTTGCTGGTATTTTGCTTGTGTGGAGTGATCATACAAAGTTACAATGGCACTGAAAAAAGTGACTTATGACTGTTTTTCACACTTACGACTGCAGTATCCCCACAGTCATGAGAGGTGAGGCGAGGAGATGCATGCCTCAATGTGAGTGATATTGAGTTGGCCACACCCAGCCAATCACATGACCACCAAGCCATGCCCACCAACTAAGCCATTGTTAAAAAATTTGAATCCCACCCCTGTTATCAGCACATTACTCTTCTAATCCAATAAAGTTACATTTTACATCCTGGATGATGAAGGAGGCCAGCAACTTATGACTCCCTATGTTGTAGTGAATATATCTTGCAAAACTTAAAAACAGTCTCTTCCTGAACCTTCCCCCTATCCTTGGAAGTTATAAGGCTGTGTTCAGGGTGTGACAGGGGAAAATAACAGGCAGATTTTATATGCCACATAATTTTCCAACCTGTATTTTCTATCTGAGGGCTCCTAGTACAGCTGCTAAAATGGTATTTTGGAGTATATTAACAGAGACAATTGTCCAGAAAGCAATTATTCTATACTCCACTACCTTGGTCAGATTTCATTTGGAGACTTGTTCTGAATGCCACAGGGGGAAAAATAAATGACAAATTGGACCAATTCAGAGAATTGATTCCAGGTGCTAAAGATGGTAAACCAAGAATCATTCAGCCCTGTGGGGAACAGCTAAAAGACAAGTATATTTTTAAAAGATGATTAAGAGTAGGGGAGATAAGACAGAAATATTTCAGAAAATCTAAGCATGATGAACCTACCATCATTATCATCTACTGATAAACGATCTTCATTGATGCAATTTTCTCAGCTGTATTGTTACATCATAGGTGTTTAGAGGAGATATAACCAATTCTGAACTGCTGTCTGCCATAAAGCTGATTTGGGGAAATTTCTATTTGATGAATTTATAAGATCCTCGGAATTACATAATTCTCTCCTTCTAATTAAGTACCTGTTTAATTTATAAAGCCGATTATGCAAGAATTGGTCATGTAAATTTGTTTGTATATTCACATTATGTTCCGTCTTTGTTGGATTTTTATTATGTTTTAATAGAGCACCATTACATTATTTTATTACATTGCTTTTGTAATCTTTTCACATAATTGATACTTGAATTATTTCTTCTTTCTTTTCAGTTTAATATCCAAGAGTAAGGCCATTAAAAAACCTGATCTTGAAATTAACTCATTTCAAAGATCTCCTGCGGTGAAATTATGGTAATGATGTGACACTTGCACATTATAAAAAGTACTGGGTTAGTTTTTCAAGTCTGGGACTTGAAATTTAGGAAGGTTGCAAAGAATGGGGCAGTGAATGTAAGCCAAGGAATAAGACAAGGGCTAATATAGAAGAGTCAACATTTTCTATAAAGACTTTGGTTTTATTAGAAAGAATTCATAGACATGGGCAGACCCAGGGTGGGTCAATGGGGGAAAATGACAAAATAAAGGACATTAAGGTGTCACTACTCAAGCTTTCTCCCTTTTGACATGTGTCACATACATATAAGGGTTACAGCTTGCATCATAATAATTGGTGCACTTCTTTGACAAAACAATCAGATTGTGTGAATGCCTCTCTTGGTAAAACTCATTTTCGGAAGTAGAAGAGTGAGAAAGTGCTTCAGAGCTTAGTTGCTGAATCAAGATATTTCGTTCTGTTTTGCTACCAGTATACAATTTAAAATGAAAGTCCATCTGGCTTAATGTTATGCTTTGTGATTTCAGGGTGAGGAATTTCATTCTGACAGGTAAATTTACCAGAATTATGCAAAAGGCCTACTATGCAGTTTTGAAGAGCTTCATCACTTAGCCGTATTTGAGAGACACTCTGCTGTCAGTACTCAAGCAAGCAAAGAGAGGTGTGGGGGAAGCAAAGCCAAATTGAAGCAATGAATATGATGCATATAAAAACACCCTAAATCCAGAAAACATACTCTATTTTTTAATAAAAGAAAATTTCTCAGAATTTGTGAGCTATCTAGCCATGTTCATTAGAATATTTATGCAGATCATTTCTATCTGGTTGCAGGAAAGCTTAATAGAAAGTATTTGTAATGCCTGTTTTGATTTTTGAAATAGTGCTAAAATTTATTTTTAAAGAAGAAGTTGTAGCTCCCAGGTTGGGAATCTATCCCTCTATACCCTGTTATTTGTGGCTGAACCACTTCATCTTTTCCAATTGGCTGTGCAGAGTTGAGCTGCTGGGAATTATATTTCATCAACATCTGGAGAACCATTAGTTCTTCTCAGCTCTTGTTGTATATGATTGAACCCCTTAACTGTTTGCAGTTTGGATCCTAAATCATTTTTCCTAAATAACCTATTTGGGAATTACTGAAATACTTCAATAATGCCTGAACTTGAATTGTAAATTTTCTACAAAATCACACTAATTTTCTCTAAGTCTATATTCACATTTCAGTTTCTGGATATGGGAGCCCAAGTTCCACAAATGCATTCAATTTATACCTTCTTTGAAAACATGTTATTGAGTTTCTTACAGCTCTGGGATTTCTCATTGCTTTCACATTTAAATTCCAACTAGGTCCAATCTTGCTTAGCTGTTTTGAAATCAACCCAACTTAGAAGATGCTGTACCCTACTGCCTGATCAGGGTTGTATCAGAACTTTTTCATGATTTGCCTGAGCTGCTTGTATTATACCAGTACCTTCATTTTATGCTTTGGCGTGCCTTAATTCTGGAAGTTAAAGAATAACAGAAGTATTTGGAGGAAGAAAGATGTAGTTTGATGTCAAGTCTCATTTGGCTTGGTTCTCTTGGAGCTACACAAATATCTCCAGGAAGACCTTCAAAGAGCATTCACCTTGATCAGTGATCCAGCCTAGTTGCTGAATTGATTGTTATGAAACTTAGTAGACTGAAAATCTAGGGGAGACAAGCAGAACTGTTAATTAGCTTCATTGAAGCTCCTTCAGCTAGATATTCTTTTTTTCCCCTCCCCTGAAGTAGCACACCTGACACTGAGCTGCACTACATCTGAGTACTTCTTGTTGTTCCCTTCTATCCCACCCCATGCTGGGCTGCTAGTTGCCTTGTTATAGCAACTCTTTCTGCTCTGTGGCAAACCTCCTTCATCAGGCATGTTTTCTCTGAGCCTGTCAAGTGTCAAGATGCTGAAGCAAGTTTGAAAAGAGTTCTAGAGTCCCTAGTGGTGAGCGTGGGGGAAAACAAATGGCTCTTTCTTTCCCTTTCATTCCTCCCAAAGTGTCTGCAAGAGAAGACAGCAGCTGCACAGACATGAATGCTAACAAGTGGCTGGGAGGGTATCAAACACTTTTGTTGGTTCTGTTTACTAATTCTGACATGGTGGTTTTTGCCACTGTGGATTCTGAGCTGCTGTTTGGTGTCACATTTGCAATAAGTTTCCTCAGCAGAGCTCTTTTGTCCTTTGAGTTTGTAGAGAAAATAGAAAAAGAATGTCTTTATATGAAAAGGAAACAGTTTGATGCAAGCATAATGCCGGTAAACATGTTGCTTCCTGACGCTTATATGCCTTGTTTCATCCTTTCCCCTTAACCTTCAGCCTTCTTAAATGTTAAAAGTTGGAATAGTGGTCTCCAAAATATGTGGACTTATGATTTCAATTGAGTTGAACAGAATGGTCTTCTAAATATGTATGCAATGATGACTATAATGTGTAACATCAGCCCCTCACTTGCTCTTTCAGTCTACTTGGAGCCTTTGAAAGTCACCTGTGGGAGAAAATATTAATTAAAATCATTTGAGCAAACCTCAATAAGTCTATATTCATTCTTAAAAACCTGCCACTTCAGAAGGGAGAGGGAAAAAAAGAGAGGGGGGAGAGGGGTTCAAGGTCACCCTATTGATTTTGTGCTTAAAGCAGGACTAGAACTTATGATCTCTAACCATTATCCCAAACTGGCTGCTTATGCTATGTATAATTAAATGGATAGATATCATGAGGAATCTAAATATTTCAAGAACTGTTATATGGTTATAACATGGGTATATGAACAATAAGCATTTGTGATTAAATACCTCCATCTTGTATCATTGTGTACATTGCTAAAATGGTATATCCAGTAGCTATCACTTGATGTCCCATTGAGATAGGATAAAGAGTGGTTACATTAAGTAAACAGCATTCTTTACTCAATAAGCGCTCAGGGAATTTAACTGTCACAGCATCTGCAAGGGATTAATTGTAGAGTCTTATATATAAATATTGCTCACTGATTAATCCACTTCTGGATAAGTAAGTTTTGGGTTGTATCTTGATAAGTTTTCCTTTAACATAGTATTTTTTTATAAATATGAAGAACATATAAGTGAAGAACAAAACACATATTATTTGAGCTCTTTCAAATACACACACAATACAAACACGCACACACATGCACACATTAATCTCCTATTTGACCACTATTTATGTGTTTATTCTAACTTCAAATGGCTAAAAAGCTTTATTTTCTTTCTTTCTTTCTTTCTTTCTTTCTTTCTTTCTTTCTTTCTTTCTTTCTTTCTTTCTTTCTTTCTTTCTTTCTTTCTTTCTTTCTTTCTTTCTTTCTCAGTGTCCAGGTTTCATAAATGTACATTATTACCGAAAAGACCAATGCTTTAATTGTTCTGATTTTGGCTTTACCCTTCATGCTCCTGTCATTGCTGGGATGAATCATCTCCTGACATCTCCAGCACACTCTTTCTATGTACCTGTTCATTAGCCCAAGAGAACAAAACTCTCTAACTTCTTTTTATTTTATTTTCAGTTAACTTCAAGCATGCTAATTGCCATTACATTTCTCATCTTAATGTTTGATGTTATATTTTTTACTTGTTCCTATTACATTCATACCAAGCTTTTCTAAAATTGCCCATAATTTCAATGAACAAAATGATGTAATTTGCATAATTTATTATGGAACAGTCTTCCTTTGGCGATTTGGTTGACACCATAATTTTTGGCCTTTTAAAAATTAATAAATTTTTATAGGTGCTGTTCTGATCATATTTAAGGAATGGTCACCACTGCACTTATTCTTTTATGGTAGAACTTTGCTTGTATCTGGATTTTATGCTACTGTATTTTTCTAATTTATGATATAAAAGAATGGAGTTGTTTTTTGAGTCTGGCAGAAAAAAATAAAATAAAACAAAATAAACAAGCAAGCAAGGTCGCTCACTAAAACTGCTAGAGCTTTAATTTCTTTTTTTAAAAAAAAAAATAGTTGTCCTTGTTGTGAATTAATAAAAGTGCTTGAATAAAGATTGTTGAAACCTTAAAGTGCAGGGTTCTGGCCCTGCACTTCTGATTGGCTGATAATAGCGATATCGGATTGGTCCGTTCAGGAGAATCTGATTGGCTATTAATGAGCCTTTCTCATTGGTTAAAAGAGCTAACGTTCCTGTGTTTTCATTGGCTAAATACCCAAGAGCTTGCCTATATAAAGGGGGCTGTTGTGGCTGTTTTCAGAACTGTTGCACCATGTTAAATAAAGAGTTGAAGTTCACTGTTCATCGACTCGTCTCCACTTCTTGTGCCATGCACAGAACATAACAGTCCTCTCTTCTAATTCATCCATTCATACTGGTAAACAGTAACTAAGCTAAACAAAGAGCCAGTCTGGTGCAGTGGCTAGAATCAGGCTAGAAACTATGACACTGTGAGTTTTAGTCCCATCTTAGGCATGAAGCCAACTAGGTGATATTAAACCAGTCATTTTTCTCAGTCCTAGGAAGCAGGTAATGGCAAATCAATTGGCAATCTTGCCAAGAAAACTTTAGGGACTTGTCCTGATAATCACCAGGAATCAACACTGACTTGAAAGCATATAAAAAATCAGCTAAACAAAACTTTATTTTTATTTATTTATTTGTCAAGCATGTATTAGATAACAGAAATAAACATAAGATACAAATAAAAAGGAAACATTAGGACAGGGATGGTAGGCACATTGGTACGCTTATGCATACCCCTTATAGATCTCTTAGGAATGGGGTGAGATCAACTGTCGATAGTCTAAGGTTAAAGTTTTTAGAGTTTGGGGAAGAAATTAGAGAGTCAAATAGTGTATTCCAGGGTTTGACCACTCTTTTGCTGAAGTCATATTTCCTGCAGACAATGTGCCTCTCCTTTCCTATTCTGAACTTCCTTACTTCTCCAGTTTATTTCTTATAATCACTTCATGTATATTGCAAAAAGTTCCTCAAAAATATAACCAGGTCTTTATATTCTGGCACAATCTATGTAATCACAGGCCTTCCTTGATCAAAAAATCAAAAGTAAATCCGCTTATACTTTTTTGACCATTCAATTATCCATTTTATTTAAGCTATTTGATCCTGAACTTCAAAAAAAAAAAAAAAAAACCCAACAGATTGGTTGCTTCTTTGAGAAACTCACATAGTTTGGGCATGTGATGTTAAGTACTTGGACATGGGTCGGAGTAAATGGAGACAGCCTCTGAATGTGAACTTTCAGCTCTTTATTGCATAGTGACTTCTCAAAACAGTAACAGTGAACTCTGCCTTATATAGGCAACCTTTGTGAGAATTGTCCAATAGCGAGCTATGAACGCTAGCTCTTTAAACCAATAATAATCCTCTGTTAAGGGCCAATCGGATTCCTAAGAACTAACCAATCTGATCTGGCCGCCTAACAGCCAATCAGAAGTGCAGGGCCAGAAACCTGCATTTTACCTCAAGCTCATACTTTATTAACTATGGTACATACACAACACCCCTTCCCCCTGGCTTCTTAAATTACGGTGTAGTTATATAGTCCTTTAAATAGGACGGTTGTCTTTTAAGTCTTTCGGATTTTTGTTGGACTGGTTGATTGCAGTCCTGTTGAGGTAGATTGTTGTTTGGCAGTGACTCTGCTTCTTGCTCAGGTGCATTTTCTTGCGGTGCAAACAATTCTCCTTCCTGCTCCATTTCCTGAGTCTCACTTGATTCGTCGCTCCCTTCGAGCAGGTTCCCTGGAACGTCATCTTCTTCTGTACCTCCCCCCCCCCGGTTTGGTCATGGGGGAGTTGTTGACTGGCCATTGTGAGTCGTGACCGTAATTGGTCGATATGTCATTTCCATAGTCTATTGTCACAGCATTTCACTATGTAGGATTTGGGGCCGGTCACTCGCACTACCGTTGCCTCTATCCATAACGGCTCGCCGGATAAGTTTCGTGCGTAAACGTGGTCTCCTACCTGGAAGGTGCGATAGCGGCCACTGGATCCTATTGGCTTTTCCGGTTTGTAAGCAGGGTGCAACCGGTCGAGGTGGGAACGGAGTCTTCGTCCCATCAGTAGTTCCACGGAAGTTCTGCCGGTGACGCTATGTAGAGTTATGTGTTGCAAAAAGAGAATTTGGTTGACCTTGTCATCGATATTGTCATAGTCCATTTTTTGCAATGTCTTTTTAACAAATTGGATCACGTGTTCCGCTCGTCCATTGGTCGCAGGGTGCACAGGCGAGGTGAGCGCATGGCGGATGCCGCGGTCAGCGAGGTACTGCTCGAACATTAGTGCCGTAAACTGTGGCCCGTTATCGGACACCAGGACGTCAGGCAACCCATGGGTTGCAAAGAGTCTATTTAGGATCTTGATCACTGCTTCGTATGTTGTGGCCGTCATATGATGAATTTCTAACCAATTGGAGTATGTATCGACTGTCAGCAGGAAGGTATATACTTTGGTTGGCCCCGCGAAATCCAGGTGGATTCTGGACCAGGGTCCACATGGCATCTCCCATTCAGTAGGCATGGCTTTTGGTGGGGCGTTGCTGGCTTGTTGGCAATTGGCACACGCTTTGACTCACTGCTCGATTTGCCGGTCCATGCCCGGCCACCATGTGTAGCTTCATGCGAGCGCTTTCATCCGCACGATGCCGGGGTGGCCCTCATGCAGAAGTTGTAGCAGCGTCTTCCGGAGTCCTTCTGGGACAACGACTCTATCGCCCCAGATGACACAGCCTTTTTGGGAAAAAAGTTCAGTCTGTCTTGCTTTAAACGGTGCGAAGTCATCTGGGACTTGGTCCAATGGCCATCCGCGTTCCACCCAGCCTAGGACTCGAGCTAGGGTGTGGTCTCGTTTGGATTCTCTCGCAATGTCTCGGGCGGTCATAGGCGGCGAGTTGAGTGTTTCGATCTGCAACGTGGTTGCCGTTGGTGCCGGATCGTCGAGAGTCTCTGGAAGCGGTGCTCGGCTTAATGCGTCGGCATGGGGAATGGCTTTCCCTGGGCGATATTGCAGCCGATAATTATAAGCAGTTAGGAATTCTGACCATCGGGTCATTCTAGGGGATAATATGTAGGGGGTTGGCTTGTCCCCAGCTATTATCCCTAGCAAAGGTTTGTGGTCAGTTATAATGGTAAATGTCCTTCCATACACATATTCATGAAATTTCTTTACAGCTGAAACGATTGCGAGAGCTTCTTTATCAATTTGTCCATAGTTCCGCTCTGCTTGTGAAAGAGTCTTCGAAAAGTATGCAACAGGGGCTTCATTCCCATTAGGCAGTACATGACTCAAAATGGCGCCCACCCCGAACGGTGAGGCATCGCAGGTTACAACTAATGGTAAAGTCTCGTTATACTGCATAAGTACAGAGTCAGATGTGAGCAATTTTTTAACATTCCGGAACGCTTGTTCTTCCCAGTAACCCCATACCCATAATGCTTTTTTTCTAATAACCGGTGTAACGGTTCAGCAACAGTTGCCTTGTGTGGTAAAAATACATTATAGAAATCAATGAGGCCTAAGAATGCCTGGAGATCGGCCTTGTTACATGGCCTGGGAGCATTTTTTATCGCCCTTAATTTACTTTGGGTAGGATGAATGCCCTGGCTATCAATCCGATACCCTAGAAACTCAACACTGTCAGTATATAAGTGACATTTATTTTTTTTCACCTAAAGTCCTGCCTCTTGGAATTTTTTAAGAACACATTTCAAACGATCCTGCAAGATTTTTTTGGTAGGGGCTGCAATTAATACATCATCAAAATACAGAACCACGCCCTTGATTCCCTGTAACAACCTTTCCATGAGGCTTTGGAATATCCCCGGGGCTACACTAACCCCAAATTGCAATCGAGTACATTTAAAAGCACCTCTGTGCGTTACAATTGTTTGGGCTTGGGCCGTCTTTTCATCCACTGGTAGTTGTTGATAAGCTTGAGCTAAATCTAATTTAGCAAAAACCTTTCTGCCCCCCAAGGAATGGAGGAGGTGCTGCATCACCAGAACTGGATATGCATTCTGCTGTAGGGCGTGGTTTAAAGTGGCCCGGTAGTCCCCACAATTTCGGATTGACCCGTCTGGCTTAATGGGTGTTACAATAGGGGTTTCCCATGGAGAGTAATCGATGGGCTTTAACACCCCTTGAGCAATTAGCTTGTTGAGTTGTTCGTCGATCTTAGCTTTAAGAGCAAATGGAACTCGACGGGGCTTCAAGCAAATTGGGGCTACTTTGGATCTAGACTAAATGAGATTGGGGTCCCTTTATACTCTCCTAAATGGTCCGCGAAGATGTCCCTGAACTCAGAAATAAGGTCTTCCCCCCACTCACAACCACCGACTCGGTTCACGCCGGCCACTTCGATGCCGAGTGGCGCGAACCATTGGAGGCCTAATAGACTAGGCCTATCTCTATCGATGATCATTAGAGGTAAGTATGCTGTATGCTTTTGGAAGGAGACTCGGACTTGTCAGGACCCGACCACGGGGATTCGATTCGCTTGGTAGTCCTTGAGGATGAGGCGTTGAAATTGGAGGTCTTGGCATTGGATTGTGGGGATAAGTTGCTTGAGTGCCTTCCACGACACCATCGAGAGGGATGATCCCGAGTCGACCTACATGTGCCAAGGCTGGTTCTCGATGGCTACCGTGACTCGAATTTTCTTAGTGTCCAAAACTGAGGCGTGACCTATAGTGATAGTATGGTGAGCCTCTTCTTTTTGCAAAGCTCAATTTCTGTAGGAGTGGTTTACTGGCTCTCGCCTTACAGGATGGTTTCTTGTCGATTGGTGATAGTTGGCCCCTTTTGAGGCCTGGCTGGGTCCTGGTAAGCTGCGGCAGACCCAGCTGATGTGGCCTCGTTTCCCACACTCATGGCAGAGTGCGTCGCGGAATTTGCATTCGGCCCTGGCATGGTTTGCTCCACAGCCAGCGCAAGGGTGTAAGGGCTTCGGGCAAGGGTCCCGGTCGGACCGCAGTCGATGGACCCCTTCTTCATCGCTGTCTGACGACGAAGAGAGGTCCTCATGGTGCATTGTCGCAAGCTGCCCTTCTGAGTTGGGTAAGATTTCGCTGGTCGGTTGTGTTGCCGGAGTGCGGCTTCGCCGTAATTGTGCAGCCGACTTTTTGGTCGCCTCCGCAGCCGTGGCTTTGGCGATGCGTCAGCAAGGCTGATGGCGCCTTTCGCCATCAGCTTGCTTTGCACGCCTCGTGCATCTAATCCCAGAATTACTTGTTCTCTTAGTGCTTCTTCTAAATCGGCGAACCCGCAGAGGCCCCCTAAATTCCGGAGGTCCGCCACGAAGTCAGCTACACTCTCTCCTTTTCACTGGTTTCTCTGATAAAACTCGTGGCGTCTCACGAGTGTAGGCACGGTTGGCGCATAATGGTCTCTCAGGATGGGTTCGAGGTCGTCCCAGCTCATGGCTTTCACTTCTCGAGGTTTGGCGAGTGCTTTAGCCATTTTAAATACAGCTGGGCCACAGTGCGTCAGGAACAGTGCCCGCTCCTTTCCTGGAATAGTGTCTTTCAAATTATTCGTCTCAAGTAACATTTGGAAATGATCCATGTAGGATTCCCAATCCTCTTGGTTTGGATCGAACGGAGCAGGTGGTACAATGCCGCCGGACATGGTTCCATTGTTGGCGTCGTCTTATCATGTGCTCGGTATTGCTTCCTGGCTTCTTAGGTTCAGACGTCTCCAAATCCCATCCTCGTCAATAGTGACTTCTCAAAACAATAACAGTGAACTCTGCCTTATATAGGCAACCTTTGTGAGAATTGTCCAATAGCGAGCTATGAACGCTAGCTCTTTAAACCAATAATAATCCTCTGTTAAGGGCCAATCGGATTCCTAAGAACTAACCAATCCAATCTGGCCGCCTAACAGCCAATCAGAAGTGCAGGGCCAGAACCCTGCACTTTACCTCAAGCTCATACTTTATTAACTATGGTACATACACAACATGTGATATGAACAGATGATGAATTGCAAAATATGATTAAGCACAAGAAGTTTGAAAGTCATAGAAGGGAAGACAACGGATAAGATAAATGGACTGAGTGAAGGTGATTATAGAATGTCCTTTGAAGAGCTAAAATTTACTGTTGAAAAGATGGTTGCTTGAAGTCACCAGGAGTTGAGTCTGACTTCATGCATGGCTCCTAACAAATTTTTCCCACATGTTAATTTAGATAAGTGCTTCAAGCAGTAATTACCAATATAATTTATATTGCTGGGTTCTTATAGATGGATAATACAGCCTATTATCCTATTTCTTTTTAAATCTAGCACTGAAGAACCTTACTTAGCTATTGTGCAGCACTAAGCTGCATTGTTGGAATCTTCCTTGAAAAGCATAAAGATTTCCAGAAAGGCATACAGCTGGATGAAGACATATCATAGCATGTCTTCATTTTTATCTCTCTCTTGCTGCTTTGCTTTGAGTGGAAAAGAGCTGAAGTGTTAACAATGGAATTTTGCATGCATTAAAGAAAAATGACCTGACCTGACTGTATGTATAATAATTGGGGGAAAAAATCCTGATTTATCTCAGCATGAGGTTCTTGGCCATTTTGTAACAGGCAGTAAGGTTCAGTCTTTGATGGGCACTTCTTTGTGTGTGTGTGTGTGTGTGTGTGTGTGTGTGTGCTTTTTTTCTTCAAGAAATCAGGTACAAGCATAACATACATTTTGAAAAGAATATACAAAAGTGAGATGATGTGGCATTATGTTTAATGGAAATGTACATATGTATAGAGAATGCAGAAATTTTAGAGGAATGTTCCAGTTGTGAACACTTAGATAAGATGAGGAAAACAAAGATGAGGAAACAACAAACATATTTGTGTAGCAGAGTATATTGACTACCATGTATGGCAAAAGATCTGGATAATGTCATCCTGATCTCTATTACTGATGTTTGATGGAAAAGCAGCACAGTAATAATGGATGATTTCACCTAACAGAACTTGGGAGGTCTGAATGTGGCCCTTCTGAGCTTCATTTTTGCTGGCAGAGGACTGTAGGAAGATACCCCTAGCCTTGCCCAGGCCACCACAGGTGCCCCCCAAAATGAGGGATGCCGAGCTGGCCATAGAGATCAAGCACAACCCTGATGTGGCCCTCACTGAAATCAAGTTTGACACCCCTGCCCTAGAGCATGTCCCAAGGATAGCAACTAAGATAATAAGGAGACTGAACGGAAAAAAAATACGGTATTTACAAAGAATTGTTAGAGATATAAGTGTTAAATATGTTTACTGTAGAGGACAAAAGGCTGAGAAGATGACAATAGTTTCAAATATCTGTAGTCTTGTCATGTGGTTAGAATTGATCAGAATTGTTCCAGAAGATTTAAAAAAAAAAAAACAATGGCTTTACACAACCACTTCATAATGGTAAGCTCTGTACAACAATGCAATAGGCTTCTTTTAGAGATGCTGAACTCTCCTTTACTGAAAAACTAAGGCTGGACATCTAATTTGGGGCTGCTACAGTGCTGGATTTCTGGGCAGGGGCTGCTAATCCTTATATTCTACAATATTATGTTTCCTTGTTATGTCCGCTGCAGAAAAGAAAAGAGAAATACCAATGACTTCAGATTTGGTTTTTTATTGTTGTTATTATTGTTGAGAATTGTATCATGGAATTTGTATAACCTTAAATTGCAATATTTTAGTAGATTGCCTGAAAGGTAATTTTTAGCATTACCCTGCCACAATTCCCTCTTTCCATCACCTGTCTTCATATAACATGAAATAGGAGCATAAAGATGGCTTTGACTTGGAACGTGTCAATTTAAAATCCAGGAAGTTTTATAAAAATTGAATCTTCTAAAAGTGGTGACTGATAGTTTTCTCAGGTTATCCTTGAGATTCTTTTATTATTATTATTATTTAAAACCCAAGTAAAACCAGTCATTATGATTCCTTTTTATTTGTTCATTCATTTGTTCCCTTTTTGCCACTCACTGAAATTATCCCCAAGACATGCTTCAGAAGCTTATCTCTCACTTGTGTGTCATTTTTATCTTCACTGATGTTTTTGGGGAATCCTGTTGCTCAGCTTAGAATGGAATCTTAAGGAAATGAATTTTGTAAGTTTTGTTCAAAATTCCTAATATTAATGAATAGTTGAACCAATCAGATGATTGTGTGAAGGAAAGAAGAATATGGGAATCATGAATGCTTAATGCAATTTATCTAAATTCAAGTTTCATTTTGCTCTTTATTTTTTGCACTAGTTTGCCATTAAAAAATATCTACAAATTGTGTATTCATTTTCATGGACATTTCTATGAATGTGTGCATGATGTTGTGCCATTTTCAATAATATCTACATTTTAGTACAAGATAATTTTAAAAATACAAGGTTAGAAAGCATTTTGCTTGCTAATAATATGATTTCATTTTGTTTACCCATATGCAGACCTGAACTATTTATGTCATTTGCATATTGATATCACACAAATTATGAAAATGAATACAAACAATGCTATTTTGTCATTTATATAATGACATTATTACACAAATGACGTAAATCCCTACTCAACAGTGGAACAGATCACCCCCCCCCATACACAAATGCACAAACACACACACATGTACAAATAATACTTAATATTATGATATAGTATATTCGGAAATGCATATCTATTGTGTGCATGTAATCTAGTATTCAGCATTTCTTTTTTCAGATATAAACTATGCCATGATTTAAAAATAAAAGAGCTCTGGTGGCACAGTGATTAGAATGCAGCACTACAGGCTATTTCTGCTGATCACTGGCCGCCAGCAGTTTGGCAGTTTGGGTCTCACCAGCTCAAGGTTGAATCAACCTTCCAATCTTCAGAGGTGGGGAAAATGAGGAGCCAAATTGTTGGGGGCAATATGCTTACTCTGTAAACCACTTAGAGAGGTCTGTAAAGCACTGTGAAGCAGTATATAAGTCTAAGTGCTATTGCTATTAAGAAGAACCCTGCAGAAATGACTCAGCATATAACTTTCTTCTGTTACATAAAATTATTGCCATATAATGGCAAAAATATGGACAGCCTAACCAAATTACTAAAAAACAACAAAGATAGTGAATACTACAATGTTTGGAACTGTTGCTACCGTATGAATGGTTAAAGAAAAAGCAACATTTAACTACTGAATAAGTTATGAAACTATGAAAAACATGCGTTTAATCATAAAGTATTCTGTGAAAATAAAACATTAAAAGAATGAGGAAGGTATTGTAACAAAGTAGACCATGTCAATGTTATGGGGTAAAAGAAAAAAAAAAAAAGAAAAGTGTAACCAATGCTCAATACCTGCTGCAAAATGTATATATGTACTGTATATATATTTGTTTATATGTTTGTTTGCTTGTTTCTTTTTTTAATGTTTTAAATATAGGAAACTTAAATAAACTTTATTTTAAAATTTAAAAAAAAATAATAATGGCAAAAATAATTTCTTTCCCCTTCTGATATTAATATCATTGGCACACTATTTTTTAAAAAGGAAAGTTAAGATCCAGAAATTTTCACAATGGTTAATTTGTATTTTATCTCTCTGAACTAGCATGTTTCAGTGATACTGTTGATTTTTTTTTTTGGGGGGGGGGGTGTTGAGGGAAAAAAAACACTAATAAAATAGAGATGCTACACTTTATAAAAAAAAGGGAAGATGATAGTAAATGATGCTTCCATTTTTACCCATTGACATATCCATTTGTTATACTGATTTTTCTCTGTGTATTTTACAGTGGGGTCAAGAAGTAGTAACTAAAGAGCTAATCAGCTGCTATATCTTTGTCACTGTCCATCTAAGAGTGTTCATAGTTTATAATAGTGTGGCCCTTCCTATTATAACTCCAGCTGAATTCAGGGGGATTTATTCTCTGGAAAATGTATTTGAAGTAATTTCCTCATTTACAAAAAGCAATTTCTTTGTAGATTTTTTTTTTAAAAAAAAACAACAACATATACTTAACTCTGCCTAAGATTTTCTCACAGTGAAGCCATGAATATCTTTGCTTAACTGAGATTGTATGAAGAGATTTGCCTCTAGTTGCTGTAAGCAGTTCTCCTAGGAACCTCAGGATTGAACTATTTGGTTGCTGCCCCAGCTCTTTGGAATGCATTCCTGAAAGCTGAGTTATCAAATATCATTATTATATACTTTAAAAGCCCTTAAAAGCACAACTTTTTGTGCATACTTACAACAGAATGAAATCTTGCTTTACTTGTTTCTTTTAATTGGTATTTTTAATGATTTTAATGTCTCAATTTTACATTGGTTTTTATTGTATATTGCCGAGGGATTTTGGTAATTGGTAGTATATCAGTAAGAAACGAAAAAAAAACCCTATAAGATAAAAAAAAAATGGTCATTTGGGATTGTTTGATTTAGCTTAAGAGAGTTTTTTAAAGGTATTTTGAAAATGATTTCAGAAAAAATGGCAATTGAATAAATGATTGACAATCTATCAGATGTGAATGCAGAGTCAGGGGAATCGTAAATTGGCATTGGGTAGATATGCTTTTGATGCTATTTATTTTCTGCTGAGAAGTAGAACACTATATTTATTTTGTATGGAGATCTACCTAGGGAAGGTACTTCTGGTGGCTACAAACAATTAAGCTGGATCATAGATACTGGATACAAATCTATTAATATTAATTGCTTTAGTTGCATTTCTTCACAATAATCATCTGGGGCTTCTGGGGCTGTTAAAGTATAGGAAATGAAATGCAAACTGGGAAATCAACTATTTCACATCTCTAGCATCTATACTCCTATGACATACTGAGTTAACTGGAAGTTCAACATAGGAATCCTTAAATGTGATTATGGGAAAATAAATAGATAAGCTGTAGTTTCTTCCCCAAACTGTGTTAATTGTGACAAACCACTTGCTTATTTTTTTTTTTTTTAAAGTGTCTTAATAAATATTGTTTTTGTTATGTTTTGAGCATGGGCGAGAAAGAATGGAGACAGCCTCTGAACGGTGAACTTCAGCTCTTTATTTACATTGTGACTTCTCACTCAATAGCAGTTAAACCCGCCTTATATAGGCAAACCCTGTGACTTTTAACCAATAACGAGCTAGGAGCGCTAGCTCTTATAACCAATAAAAACTCTCTGTTAAGAGCCAATCGGATTCCCCGGGACGGGCCAATCCAGTCCGGCCGCTTAACAGCCAATCAGAAGTGCAGGGCCAGAACCCTGCACTTAACTCCAAGCTCATACTTTATTAATTCTTTATGCATACACAACACCCCTTCCCCCTGGCTTCTTATTTGCAGGGCAAAGTTATATAGTCCCTTAGGTAGGACGGTTGTCTTATTAGTCTCTTTGATTTCTGTTGTATCAGCTGGCTGCAATCACGCTGAGGTAGATCGTTGTTTGGCAGTGGGGCTGTTTCTGGTTCAGAGTTCTTTTCTACATCGTTGTCCACGTTCTCTGCAATTCTCTGCAACTGTTTCTCCCTCCGGCTCCGCTTCCTATGTCTCTATCAAGCCGTCGTTTCCTTCGAATGGGTTCTCTAGGAATTCATCTTCTTCTGTACCTCCCCCCCCTCAGTTTGGTCATAGGGGAGTTGTGGACTGGCCGCTGGAAGCCGTGATCGTAATTGATTGATATGACATTTCCAAAGTTTATCGTCAAGGCATTATACAAGGTAGGTTCTGGGGCCGGTTACATGTACTACTGTCGCTTCCACCCACAACGGGTTGCCCGATAGGTTTTTAGCATATACCAAGTCTCCTACCTGGAAGGTACAACAGCGGCCGCTGGATCCTAGTGGTTTCTCCAGTTCGTAAGCTGGGTGCAACCGGTCGAGGTGGGAGTGGAGCTTCCGTCCCATAAACAGTTCAGCGGGAGTTTTGTTGGTGACGCTATGTGGGGTGATGTGTTGCAAGAAGAGGATTCGATTGACCTTGTCGTCAATGTTGTTGGAGTCTACCTTCTGCAAGGTTTTCTTCACAAATTGGACCATGCGTTCTGTTTTGCCATTGGTCGCCGGATGCGCAGGCGAGGTGAGCGCATGGCGAATGCCGCGGTCAGCGAGGTACTGCTGTCGAACGCTAGTGCGGTAAATTGAGGGCCGTTATCAGATACCAGGACGTCTGGTAATCCGTGGGTTGCAAAGAGTCTGTCTAAGGTTTGGATAACTGCCTCGGAGGTTGTAGTCGTCATGCGATGGATCTCGAGCCAATTTGAGTTGGCGTTGACGGTAAGCAGGAAGGTGTGGCCTTTGGTTGGCCCCGTGAAGTCCAAGTGAATTCGGGACCAGGGTCCACGTGGTGTCTTCCATTCAGTAGGCATGGCTTTTGGCGGGGCGTTGCCGACTTCTTGGCATTTGGGACAAGCTTTAACCCACTGTTCAATTTGCTTGTCAATGCCTGGCCACCATACGTAGCTTCGCACAAGGGCTTTCATTCGCATGATGCCGGGGTGGCCATCGTGCAAAGTTCTCAGCAGCGCTTTCTGGAGTCGTTCTGGGATAACGACTCTATCGCCCCAGATGACACAGCCTTTCTGGGAGAAGAGCTCATTTTGTCAAGTCTTGAATGGTGTGAAGTCATCTGATAACTGGTCCAATGGCCATCCGCGTTCTACCCAGCTTAGGACTCATGGTAGGGTGTGGTTGCATTTGGTTTCTCTTGCGATATCTTGGGCAGATAGTGGCGGCGAGTTGAGTGCCTCGATTTGCAACATAGTTACCGTTGGTGCCGGATCATCGAGAGTCTCTGGAAGCAGTGCTCGGCTCAATGCGTCGGCGTGGGGAATGGCTTTCCCCGGGCGGTATTGCAGCCGATAGTTATAAGCAGCTAAGAATTCTGACCATTGGGTCATCCTAGGGGATAATATGTAGGGAGTCGGCTTATCTCCGGCTATTATCCCCAATAATGGTTTGTGGTCAGTTACAATAGTAAAAGCCCGGCCATACACGTATTCGTGGAATCTTTTCACAGCTGAGACAATTGCGAGGGCTTCTTTATCGATTTGTCCATAGTTTCGCTCAGTTTTTGAAAGAGTCTTTGAAAAATACGCAACAGGGGCTTCGTTCCCATTAGGCAGTACATGGCTCAAAATGGCGCCTACCCCGAAAGGCGATGCATCACAGTTTATAACTAATGGCAAAGTCTCGTTATACTGCATGAGTACAGAATCAGAAGTGAGCAGTTTCTTAGCATTTCGGAATGCCTGTTCTTCACAGTAACCCCATAGCCAATTTGCTTTTTTATCTAACAACCTGTATTACGGTTCAGCGACCGTTGCTTTGTGCGGCAAAAATATATTATAAAAATTGATGAGGCCTAGGAACGCCTGGAGATCGGCCTTGTTTCGTGGCCTGGGAGCATTTTTTATCGCTTTTAGTTTACTTTCGGTAGGGTGAATTCCCTGGCTATCAATCAGGTACCCTAAAAACTCAACACTGTCAGTATACAACTTACATTTTTTTTTTTAACTTTAAGACCGGCCTCTTGGAATTTTTTTAGGATTAATTTTAACCGGTCCTGTAAGATTTTTTTTGTAGGGGCTGTGATTAATACATCGTCAAAATAGGGGACCACGCCCTTAATTCCTTGTATTAACATTTCCATAAGTCTCTGAAAAATCCCCGGGGCTACACTTACTCCGAAGTGCAGCCGGGTACATTTAAAGGCACCTCGGTGCGTCACAATAGTTTGGGCATGTGCCATTTTTTCATCTACTAGTAATTGCTGATATGCCTGAGCTAAATCTAATTTAACAAAGACTTTCCCGCCCCCCAGGGAATGGAGGGGATGCTGCACCACCGGAACTGGATATGTGTTCTGCTGCAGGGCGTGGTTCAAAGTGGCCCGGTAGTCCCCACAAATTCGGATTGACCCATCTGGCTTAATGGGTGTTACAATTGGGGTTTCCCAACCCCAATCGATGGGCTCTAATACCCCCTGAGCTATCAGTTTGTCGAGTTGTTCGTTGATTTTCGATTTTAAGGCAAACGGAACTCAACGGGGCTTCAGGATGATGGGAGCTATTTTTGGATCTAGACTGAATGAAATCAGGGTCCCCTTGTACTCGCCTAAGTTGTCTGCGAAGACGTCCCTGAACTCATAGATAAGGTCTTCCTACCAGTCACCGCCGCTGACTCGGTTTATGCCGGCCACTTCAATGCTGAGTGGCGCGAACCATTGGAGGCCTAGTAGGCTAGGCCTATCTCTATCGATGACCGTTAAAGGTAAGTATGCTGTGTGCTTCTTGAAGGAGACTCGGACTCGGCAGGAACCGACGACAGGGATTCGATTCCCTTGGTAGTCCTTGAGGATGAGGCGTTGGGAGCGGAGATTTTGGCGTTGAATTGTGGGGATGAGTTGCTTGAGTGTCTTCCAGGACACCATCGAGAGGGACGATCCCGAGTCAACCTCCATGTGGCAAGGCTGGTTCTCAATGGCTTCTGTGACTCGGATTTTCTTAGTGTCCAAGGCTAAGGCGTGACCGATAGTGATAGTATGGTGAGCCTCTTCTCTCTGCAAAGCTTGATTTCTGTAGGAGTGGTTTACTGGCTCTCGCCGTACAGGACGGTTTCCTGTCGATTGGCGATAGTTAGCCCCTTTTGAGGCTTGGCTGGGTCCTGGTAAGCTGCGGCAGACCCATCCAATGTGGCCTCGTTTCCCGCACTCATGGCAGAGTGCGTCGCAGAATTTGCATTCGGACCTGGCATGGTTGGCTCCACAGCCAGCGCAAGGGCGTAAGGGCTTTGGGTGATGGTCCCAGTTGGACCGCAGTCGATGGACCCCTTCTTTGTCGCTGTCTGAAGATGCAGAAAGGTCCTCATGGTGCGTTGTCGCAAGCTTCCCTTCTGAACTAGGTGAGATGTCACTGGCCGGTAGTGGTACCGGAGCGCGGTTTCGGCGTAGTTGTGCAGCCGACTTCCTGGTTGCTTCTGCTGCAGTAGCATCAGCGATGGCGTCGGCAAGGCTGATGTCGCCTTTCACCATCAGCTTGCTTTTGACGCTTGGTGCATATAGTCCCAGAACTATGCGATCTCTTAGTGCTTCTTCTAAATCGGCGAATCCGCAGAGGCCTCCCACATTTTGGAGGTCTGCTATGAAGTCAGCCACGCTTTCTCCCTTTCGCTGGCTCCTCTGATAAAACTCGTGGCATCTCACGAGCGTAGGCACGGTCGGGGCGTAGTGATCTCGTAGGATAGGTTCCATGGCCTTCACTTCTCGGGGTTTGGCTAGTGCTTTAGCCATCTTAAATATGGTTGGACTGCAATGCGTTAGGAACACCGCCCATTTCTTCCCGGCTGTGGCGTCCTTTAAGTTGTTCGTCTCTAAGAACCTTTTGAAGCAATCCATGTAAGACTCCCAGTCTTCCTGTGCTGGATCGAACGGAGCGGGTGGTACGATGCCGCCGGATATGGTTCTGTTGTTGGCTGGACATGGTTCCGTTGTCGTCTGTCACGTGCTCGGTGTTCTTTGAAGTTTTGTTGGTTCAGATATCTCCATATCCCATCCTGGTCACCAGTGTTATGTTTTGAGCATGGGCGAGAAAGAATGGAGACAACCTCTGAACGGTGAACTTCAGCTCTTTATTTACATTGTGACTTCTCACTCAATAGCAGTTAAGCCCGCCTTATATAGGCAAACCCTGTAACTTTTAACCAATAACGAGCTAGGAGCGCTAGCTCTTATAACCAATAGAAACTCTCTGTTAAGGGCCAATCGGATTCCCCAGGATGGGCCAATCTGGTCTGGCCACTTAACAGCCAATCAGAAGTGCAGGGACAGAACCCTGCACTTAACTCCAAGCTCACACTTTATTAATTCTTTATGCATACACAACAGTTTTCTATGTTTTTTGTGTTTGTGTGGCCTTCAGTAGTCTCTTAGAAATTGTTTTGACATTGCCTGTATCAAGGCCATTAAAAAGCTGAATCAGATTAGAAACATCATTGTTGTGCTGAAATTATTCAGTATAGTTATTTGTAGCAGCAATAGTAATGTCAATCTAAAGCCAAAATATTTCCATGCTATAACTTAAGCTTTTGTGGAAGTTCGAACATTACATTTATTATAAGAGTTAGGACAACTGTATAAACAGACTGATTTAGATGAGATCTTGATGGGTACTGATGAGAAGGTGATTTAAAAATTATATGGTTATTTACTGGGAATTAAATTAGAGGAAGAACAAGTTAAAGAAACTATGATTGTTTGGGGGAAGAATTTTGGATATGGGATTGATCTAGAGAAATGGCAAAAATTGTGGTCTCAAAATTATAAAATGACAATGTCAACAGCATATAAAGAAAACTTGTACAAGATTGTTTACAGGTGGCACTTTCCCCCGACAAGAATAGCAAGAATGTTTAAGAACAAATCTGAAAAATGCTGGAAATGTCATCAGATACCCGGCTCGTATTACCATATGTGGTGGACTTGTGAGGACGCAAGAAAATATTGGACTAAAATTCGCATGTGGTTGGAAAAAATGACAAAGAAACACATAGACTTGAAACCAGAGATCTTCTTATTGGGAATTTTACCTGATATATATAGTAAAGATTTGAAATACCTGATTGTAAATGTATTTACAGTGGCTAGGATTGTATTTGCTAAAAATTGGAAGAATGAGAAAATACCATTACAGGAAGAAATTATTAAGAAAATATTGGAATGTGCTGAGATGAGTAGATTGACATTTGAGATTAGAGAGCAAGAGGATAAACAATTTTATGAAATTTGGGATCTTTTTTATCAATGGCTAGATGATAAAATACGATAATAGAATATTTAGAATGCTAGACAGTAAGGAATATCTTTATTTTGTTTTACTTGCCTTTGTTATTTGACACTATATTTATAAAGGGTTTTTTAGGATTGATTTGGTATGATTATATGATTTGTTACAGAATAAACTGGTTAAAGTATTGTTATCTCATAAAGCATGAATGATTAAAAGTATAGTCAAAAATTTCCTTTTTTTAGTGATATTAGGATATATAAGTTTGGATTGACAATATGAGTTGTTATGTAACATAATTGTAATTGAGACTACAAAATGAATGCACAAAACTGATGAACCAACTGACACACTGGATGTACATATGAGAGTTGATGTTTTAATGTTTGTTTTGTTTGTCTTGTTTGTTTGTAGAAAATTAATAAAATCTTTTTCAAAAAAAAAAGAGTTAGGACAACTGTTTATTTTTCCTCTGAACTTTTATTGCTTGTGTGAAAAACACTGATGCATGCTGTGAGAGGAAAGAAAGAAGTAATGCTAAGAACCAGCAAAAGTAAACAAATTATTGTTAAAACAAAAAAGAATGGCCCAAATCGTTCCTCTTTTGAGAAAACAACACTTTTAGATAATAAGTAGGGCTGTTTTGAAGTTGGATCACTGCCCAGGAGATTGAATCTCAATGGAGAACTGACAATAAGTGGAGAAAAACCTGGAAAGAAAGAATATCTGGGAAACAGCCTAGAATTTTGAGGAAATAATGGTGCTGAACATTTGTCAGCAAAGAGTAAAATTTACTGGCATGTGCTTTGCCTCTCAGACTCTAGCTTTTCTGTCCTAACCAAACCCTAGCTTCTATTTTTCAAATAATACTCATCTGATGAGTGGAAATTTGATTGGCCATCGGTTCTTCTTATACCTGTACTTCAGGTAAATTGTTTCATAAATTTTGTTACTTCAATTATTTTTGAATATGATCAAGTAGCCAGAAATGTAGGATTTTATATGTTTTTTTTTTTACATGTTTAGTCTGTAACTGGAAAAAAACACTAAGTAAATAGAAGAAACTATTTTAAAGATGTTTGTTGAGTTGGTATGACCATGTGATGCCTGCTCAAATTACTGAGATTTCAGCATAAGTTGATGGTTGTGAACAGAGGTGGTATTCAGCAGGTTCTGACCAGTTATGGAGAACTGGTAGTGGAAATTTTGAGTAATTCAGAGAACCGGTAAATACCACCCCTGACTGGAGATTTTACAATATCCTTCCCCTGCCATGCCCACGAAGCCACACCCACAGAACCGGTAGTAAAAAAAAATATTGAATCCCACAAATGGTCGCGAATTGGACTGGGTAAGCACAAGGACATGCTTGCCCTCTGTTCCCTTTCTTATTTATTCCTTACCTTGCTTACTAATGTGAGTACATAGTCTTCCTAGGGTAGGTAATAATTTCTGTTCATCTCAGATCACAACCTGCTTATCACATTGGGACAGTAGTTCTCAAATATCTCTGGGCGGTTTGTGCTGAAACGGAATCTGGGTCTGGGGTCTTGTAATGTGTACTAATTGTTGACTGATTCATATTGATCTCTTCTGTTGGAGTACTCAGTAAAGTAAGTAAAATATAAAGGCCAAGAACTGATTGGTCAAACAGAAATATTAGGTTGCCACAGTGATGGCTGAATGAGGCTATGAATGACTAATGTGGAGTGGATAGCCTCTGTATGAGTCTCTCTCTGTAGTTATTTTTCAGGAGTAAAAAGAAAAATAAGTAGAAAAGATGAGAAATCTCTTAGTTTGCTGCACACAAGTGTTCTCTCTGCTCAGCTGAGTTTTCAAATTTAGAAGATCTAACAATAGAACAAAATGCTATTGGTTTCCCCCCCCCCCCTCACATTGCTTTAAACAGTGCTAGAATGACTTACTATATTGTGCAAACTCAAAGGTAGGATTTGTGCATTCACCAAAAAGGAATATATTTAACCAAGAGTTCATAATTGCAAAATTGAAAGTTTCCCCAAAAAGCTGTCCATGGGAAATGTGGAAAAGCTAATTCTCTTTTTCACATTTATAGAATGATTCATGGGTAAGGCAATAACGTCTGTTCAACATAATTTTACTGTAAATGCATCACTGATTGCAATAATAAGTTGCATGAATTGATTAACTTGTCAATGAAACAGATGTGCATGTGTGAAGATATGTATTGTTACAAGAAAAAGAAAGACAGACAAACAGAAAGATTGATTATAATCAATATGCAAGTACACATAAATCAGTTCACAGATATGCTCAATTCTACCAAGGAGCAAGCAGAATATGTATGTTAAAAACTTAGCAAATATTGAATAGATAGTGTGCCAATGTGTAACAGTGTAAAAATAAAAAAAATAAAAAAATTGTGAATCTCTAATACATTATTGATGCTCCACAAAAAAGATTGGAATTAATAGCAGATACACTAGTAAATTGCTAAGAAAGTGAAGATGTAATTTCACACTTTATGACCTCATAGCTTGATGATGAAAATTCTGGTCTAAGGCCAGTTCCAGTCAGTGTTGATCTGGAACAAGGGGTCCAGCCCTCAACCTCTGCTTTGTGGGCTTCCACAGATGGAACCTTGGGGGGCTTCTATTTAACATCTACATGAAAATCAGGATGAAATCATCCATCACCATACAATGAGATATTAGTACGCTGATGATACCCAGTTGTTCATCTCTGCTTGTGATAAGCAATTCCATGACTGCCCTTGGTGCCCATGGTGCCTAGAAGCTATTGGATCTGGATGGGGAACAACAGTTAAAACTAAAACTTAGCAAGACAGTGTAGCTTTGGGTGTGGAACTTCTTGATTCTTGGAAAATTATCACTGGTTGTAAATTTATTTATTTATTTGATTTATATTGCTGCCTATTCACCCATGGTGACTCAAGGCAGCTTACACAATGTAAAATCATGTTTAAAACAAAAAATAAAAACAAAAACAATAAGAACAAAAAAGAATCAAATAAATTAGTCAAGTACAATAGAACAAAATTTGGGAAAAACAAAACAAAACAAAAACAAAAACCAACTCCCCCCACTGACAACAGTGGGCTACACCAGCCATTTGATGGGTTCCATCCCTCTCTGGGTTCTTCAGGCCTGCTGGCAAAACCAGGTCTTCAGTGCCTTTCGGAATAGTATTAATGAGGGGGGGCATTCTAATATCTGGGGGAATGATGTTCCAGAGAAATGGAGCTACGATAGAGAAGATTCTTCTTCTGGGTCCCACCAGATGTATCTCCCTCAGGGGTGGGACCCGCAGAATTCCCTGCCTCCTCGCTCTAATGGGTCGGATAGATGTCACTGGCAAGAGATTTTTTCTCAGATAACCCGGACCCAAGCCATGAAAGGCTTTAAAGGTGACAACCAGCACCTTGAATTGCACCTGGAAGCAAATTGGCAATCAATGCAGCTCCTGCAGAAGAGGTGATACATGTGCACACTGGGTTCTGCATAAAACCATGTGGGCCACTGCATTTTGCACCAACTGGAGCTTCTGCATGCTCTTCAAGGGCAGCCCCATGTACAGCATGTTGCAATAATCAAGACAGGAAGTGACCAGGGCATGAGTGACTGTGAGTAGGGACCGCTGCTCCAGGAAAGGGCATAACTGATGCACAACCCGCAGTTGCACAAAGGCTCTCCTGGCCACGACCGCCACCTGCTCTTCAAACAGGAATCATGAATCCAGGAGAATCCCCAGATTATGCACAGGGTCTGTTTGGGGTAGTGCCACTCCATCCAAGACTAAAGGTGATAATTCTGCCTGAACCAATGAACCCCAGACCCATAACTACTCGGTCTTGCATGGGTTTAGTTTCAACCCATTGCTCCCCATCCAGCCCCTAACAGCTTTCAAGGCATTGCAAGAGGGAGGACACAGCAACACTTAACTCACCACAGGTTGAAACATACAGCTGAGTATCATCAGCATATTGGTGATACCTCAGTCCATGGTGATGGATGCTCTCACCCAGTGGTTTCATATAAATGTTGAATAGGAGCGGAGAGACTACTGAGCCCTGTAGAACCCTGTAAAGCAGTGGGCAAGGGTTGGATCTCTCCCTTTCTATCAACACTGACTGAGAGCGGCTGCAGAGGAAGGAAGTGAACCAAGACAGCACAAGGCCTCCCACTCCCATCCCCTGAAGCCATCCCAGGAGAATCCCATGGTCAATGGTATCAAAAGCCACCGAGAGGTCAAGTAGAGCAAGGATGGATGCAATACCCTAATCCTGCTCCTGCCAGAGATCATCCAAAAGTGCAACCAATGCTGTTTCTGTCCCAAATCCAGGCCTGAATCCTGACTGGTAGGGGTCAAGATAAACTGTTTCATCCAGAAACCTCTGGAGCTCCTGCAAGACCACCTTCTCAACAACCTTCCCCAAAAAGGGAAGATTGGAGACAGGGAAGGTTGGAGAAATTATCCAACTAGGTAGAGTCCATTGATGGCTTCTTAAGAAGAGGGCGGACCACAGCCTTCTTAAAGTACTGGGGCACCATCCCCTCCTGTAGAGAAGCATTAATCACCACCAGAGTCCACCCGCCTCTCACCTCCTGGGAAGCTTTCACAACCCAGGAGGGACATGGATCTAAAATACAGGTGCTCATGCGCAAACTCCCTAGGATCCTGTCCACTTCCTCATGAGCAACAGGGTCAAAACATTCCCAGGTAACAGGGCAAAAACCTGCCTCAGAAGCTTCCACGGGATCAGCAACTACACTGGCATCTAACTGGGAATGAAGTTGAGCGATTTTGTCTTCCAGAAAATCCACAAATTCCTCAGCGTGTTCCTTCAGGTGGACCTCAATCTTCTCCTTCCCTAAAAGGAGACTGTTATGAATGCATAAGATTTAATAAAGAGAACTGAGCTTGGAGTAAAGTGCAGGGTTCTGGCCCTGCACTTCTAATTGGCTGTTAATGGCAGGATCGGATTGGCCCATTCTGGGTAATCCGATTGGCCATTAACAGAGAGTTCCTATTGGTTAAGGGAGCTAGCGCTCCTCAATTGTTATTGGTTAATAGTTACAGGGGTTGCCTATATAAGGAGGGTTATAATTGCCATTGAGTTGAGAAGTCACTATGTAAATAAAGAGCTGAAGTTCACCGTTCCAGAGGCTTGTCTCCATTCTTTCTCGCCCATGCTCCAAACTTAACACTGGCGATGAGGATGGGATATGGAGACTTCTGAACCGACGGAACTAAAAAGAAACACCGAGCACGTGGCTGACAATGCTACACAATGGAACCATGTCTGGCGGCATTGTACCACCCGCTCCGTTCGATCCAGTGCAGGAAGATTGGGAGTCCTACATGGATCGCTTCCAAATGTTCTTAGAAACTAACAACTTAAAGGACGCCACAGCCGGGAAGAAACGGGTGGTGTTCCTAACGCATTGCGGTCCAACCGTATTTAAGATGGCTAAAGCACTAGCAAAACCTGGAGAAGTGAAAGCGATGGATTGGGATGACCTCGAACCTCTACTTAGAGATCACTACGCACCGGCCGTGCCGACACTTGTGAGACGGCATGAGTTCTATCAGAGAAACCAGCGAAAAGGAGAAAGCATCGCTGACTTCATAGCAGACCTCCGAAACCTGGGAGGCCTCTGCGGATTCGCCGATTTGGAAGAGGCACTGAGAGATCGAATAATTCTGGGATTAGATGCACCAAGCGTACAGAGCAAGCTGATGGCGAAAGGCGACATCAGCCTTGCCAATGCCATCGCCGATGCTACTGCAGCAGAAGCAACTAGGAAGTCGGCTGCACAATTACGCCGCAACCACGCTCCGGTACACCAACTGACAGGCGACATTTTATCCAAGGCAGAAGGGCAGCTTTCCATGACACACCACGAGGACCTCTCTTTGTCGTCAGACAGCGATGAAGAAGAGGTCCATCAACTGCGGTCCGACCGGGACCTCCACCCAAAGTCCCTACGCCCTTGCGCTGGCTGTGGAGCCAACCATGCCAGGTCCGAATGCAAATTCCGCGACGCACTCTGCAATGAGTGTGGAAAGAGAGGCCACATTGGGCGGGTCTGCCGAAGTTTACAAGGATCCGGCCAGGCTTCAAAGGGGGCTAACTATTACCAATTGACAGGAAACCGTCCTGTAAGGCGAGAACCAGTAAGCCACTCCGACAGAAACCGAGTTTTACAGCGAGAAGAGGCTCATCATACTATCACCATCGGTCACGCCTCAGCCTTGGATGCCAAGAAAATCTGAATCACAGTAGCCATCAAGAACCAGCCTTGCCACATGCAAGTCGACTCGGGATCGTCCCTCTCGATGGTGTCCTGGAAGACCCTCAAGCAACTCATTCCCACGATTCAGCGCCAAGACCTCTGTTTCCAAAGACTTATCCTTAAGGACTTTCAAGGGAATCGAATCCCTGTCATTGGTTCCTGCCGAGTCCGGGTCTCCTTCAAGAAGCGTACTTACCGCTAACTGTGATCGACAAAGATCGGCCTAGTCTGCTAGGTCTGCAATGGTTTGCACCACTTGGCATTGAAGTGGCAAGCATAAACCAAATCAGCGAAAGTGACTGGGAGGAGGACCTCATCCATGAGTTCAAGGATGTCTTCGCGGAATGTTTAGGCGAGTACAGGGGGTCCCCAATCTCGTTCAGCCTTGATCCAAAGATAGCTCCCATCCGTCTTAAGCACCGTCAAGTTCCGTTTGCCTTAAAGCCGAAAATCGACGAACAACTCGACAAACTAACAGCTCAGGGGGTGCTAGAGACTACCGATTACTCTCCCTGGGAAACCCCAATCGTAACACCCATTAAGCCAGATGGGTCAATCCGAATTTGTGGGGACTACTGGGCCACCCTGAACCACGCCCTACAGCAGAATGCATATCCGGTGCCGGTGGTACAGCATCTCCTCCACTCCCTGGGGGACAGAAAGGTCTTCGCTAAATTAGACTTAGTCAGGCATATCAGCAACTACCTGTTGATGAAAAGACAGCACAGGCACAAACGATTGTGATGCACCGAGGTGCCTTTAAATGCACCCGGCTCCAATTCGGAGTCAGTGTAGCCCCAGGAATTTTTCAGAGCCTGATGGAGAGGCTATTACAAGGGATTAAAGGTGTGGTTCCCTACTTTGATGATGTATTAATTGCTGCACCTACAAAAAAAATCTTATGGGATCGTTTAAAGTTAGTCCTACAAAAATTCCAAGACGCCGGGCTCAAGGTAAAAAAGAATAAGTGTAAATTGTGTACAGATAGTGTTGAATTTTTAGGGTACCTAATTGACAGTCAGGGTATTCACCCTACCGACAGTAAACTAAGAGCAATAAAAACACTCCCAGGCCTCGGAACAAGGCCGATCTCCAGGAGTTCCTTGGCCTCATCAACTTTTATAATGTATTTCTACTGCATAAAGCAATGGTCACTGAACCATTACACCGATTGTTAGACAAGAAAGCAAACTGGTTATGGGGTCATAGAGAAGAACAGGCGTTCCGTAATGTAAAAAACTACTGACTTCTGACTCTGTACTCATGCAATACAATGAGACTTTGCCGTTAAATATCACATGCGATGCTTCGCCTTTCGGAGTGGGCGCCATTCTGAGCCATGTACTGCCTAATGGTAACGAAGCCCCTGTTGCATATTTTTCAAAGACACTTTCAAAAACTGAGCAAAATTATGGCCAAATCGATAAAGAAGCCCTCGCAATTGTATCGGCCATTAAAAGATTCCACGAGTACATATATGGCCGGGCTTTTACTATCGTGACTGACCACAAACCGTTATTAGGGATAATAGCTGGGGATAAGCCAAATCCCTACATATTATCCCCCAGGATGACTCTCTGGTCAGAATTCTTGGCTGCTTATAATTATCGGCTGCAATACCGCCCGGGGAAAGCCATTCCCCACGCTGACGCATTGAGCTGAGCACCGCTTCCAGAGACTCTCGACGATCCTGCACCAACAGTAACTATGTTGCAAATTGAAACACTCAACTCGCCGCCATTGACTGCCCGAGATATCGCGAGAGAAACCAAACGTGACCCCACCTTAGCGCGAGTTCTAGGCTGGGTAGAACGCGGATGGCCATTGGACCAATTATCAGATGACTTCACACCATTCAAAACTTGACAAATGGAGTTGTTGTCTCAAAAACACTGTGTCATCTGGGGCAATAGAGTCGTTATCCCAGAATGACTCCAAAAGGCGCTGCTGAGAAGTTTGCGTGATGGCCACCCTGGTATCGTGCGAATGAAAACCCTCGCACGAAGCTACGCATGGTGGCCGGGCATCGACAAGCAAATTGAAAATTGGGTTAAAGCTTGTCATAAATGCCAGGAAGTGAGCAACGCCCCACCTGAAGCCAACCCTACTGAATGGGAGACTCCACGGGGACCCTGGTCCCATATTCACTTGGACTTTGCGGGACCAACCAAAGGCCACACCTTTCTGCTAACCGTTGACGCCTACTCAAATTGGCTCGAGATTCACCGCATGACGAACACAACCACTGAAACGGTTATCAAAAACTTGGAAAGACTATTTGCAACCCACAGATTACCAGACGTCCTGGTGTCTGACAACGGGCTCCAATTTACAGCGCTGTTGTTCGAGCAATACCTGGCTGACCGCGGCATCCGGCATGCGCTCACCTTGCCTGCGCACCCTGCGACCAATGACAAAGCAGAGCGCATGGTCCAATTTGTTAAGAAAACCTTGCAGAAGGTAGACTATGATAACATTGACGACAAGATCAATCAACTTCTTTTCGTATAACACATCACACCTCATAGCATCACCAATAAAACTCCTGCCGAACTGCTAATGGGACGAAAACTCCGCTCCCACCTCGACCGGTTACACCCAGCATATGAACCGGAAAAACCACTAGGATCCAGCAGCCGCTGTCGTGCCTGCCAGGTTGGCGATTTGGTATATGCTAAAAACCTATCGGGCGACCCGCTGTGGGTGGAGGCGACAGTAGTTTGTGTAACCAGCCCGAGATCCTACCTTGTACAATGCCTTGACGATAGACTATGGAAACGCCATATCGATCAATTACGATCGCGGCTTCCGTGGGCATTCCCGAACTCCCTTATGACCAAACTGAGTGGGGGGGAGATACGGAAGAGGATGAATTCCAAGTAGATGAAAACCCGTTCAAAGGAAACGACGGAGTAATAGAGACACAGGAAGTGGAACCAGAGAGGGAAACAGATGCACCTTAGGGAATTACCGAGAATAATGGCAACGACGAAGAAATGAACTCTGAACCAGAGGTGACCCCGTTGCCAAACAACGATCTACCTCAGCGTGATTGCAGTCAAATGACACAGCGAAAATCAAAAAGACTAATAAAGCAACCGTCCTCCCTAAAGGACTATGTAACTGCGCCCTGCAAATAGAAGCCGGGGGAAGGGGTGTTGTGAATGCATAAGATTTAATAAAGAGAACTGAGCTTCGAGTAAAGTGCAGGGTTCTGGCCCTGCACTTCTAATTGGCTGTTAACGGCAGGATCGGATTGGCCCATTCCGGGTAATCCGATTGGCCATTAACAGAGAGTTCCTATTGGTTAAGGGAGCTAGCGCTCCTCAGTTATTATTGGTTAATAGTTACTGGGGTTGCCTATATAAGGAGGGTTATAACTGCCATTGAGTTGAGAAGTCACTATGTAAATAAAGAGCTGAAGTTCACCGTTCCAGAGGCTTGTCTCCATTCTTTCTCACCCATGCTCCAAACTTAACAGAGACAGCTCATCTTAAAGAGAGTCGTGGACAGATGCAATTAGTGCGGAGAAGTATTTACACTTCACCTCATGAATTGCCACAAGGTAGGTCTTAGTAACCACTCTTACATGTGTTTGATCGAGTTCATCTCCTGTCTTCTGCCAGCGGTGCTGTAGACATCTCCTCATGTGTTTCATCCCTCTCAGTTCCTCTGTATACCATGGGGCACAGAGAGGTCTACGGGTGAGGAGAGGTCACAAGGATGTAATCCTGTCCAGAGCCTCAGCCACCTTCCTGTTCCAAACAATGACTAAGAGCTCAGCTGGACTGCATAATAGATCTATAACCCCCAGCTCCTTCTGGAACCTATCTGGGTCCATTAGTTGATAGGGGCACACCAATCTAATAGGTCCTGCCTCCCTGCAGGGGGATGCAGCTTTTGAGAAACTCATTGCCACTAGACTGTGATCTGACCATGACAAGGGGACCAAGGAGAGGTCTACCAATTCCAGATCACATAGACACTGCTCTGACAAGAACACCAAATCGGGAATGTGACCACGATTACTAGACGGGCTCTGCATAATCTGGGACAGGCCCAAGGAAATCGTGGTTTCTATAAAATCTCGGGGTAACTCTGACCCTGACCCCAGAGAAGGCATGTTGAAATCCCCCAGAACTATAAGCCTGGGGAATTCCACTCCCAGTCCTGCGGTGAGGTCTAGGAGCCCAGGTAGGGAAACTGCCATGCAGCAGGGAGGCTGGTATAGCAGCAGCAATCCCACCTGATCCCTTGAGCCCAATCTAAGAAAAAGGGTCTCACAGCTGGGGGACTTGTTGAACAGCACCTCTGGAGGCTACTAGAAATTCACTGATAACAACACCTCCTCCCCGGTCCTGAGGTCTAGACTGGTGCCATGATTGATAAACCTGTTGTGTATGCAATATAATTAATAAAGTGTGAGCTTGGAGTAAGTGCAGGGTTCTGGCCCTGCACTTCTGATTGGCTGTTAAGTGGCCGGACCGGATTGGCCCGTTCTGGGGAATCCGATTGGCCCTTAACAGAGAGTTCTTATTGGTTATAAAAGCTAGCATTCCTAGTTTGTTATTGGTTAAACGTTACAAGGTTTGCCTATATAAGGCAGGTTTTTACTGATATTAAATGAGCAAGTCATTAAATGAGCAAGTCATACTGATATTAAATGAGCAAGTAAATAAAGAGCTGAATTTCACCATTCAGAAACTTGTCTCCATTCTTTCTCGCCCATGCTCAAACCTAAAAGAAGATCAGCCTTCTTTTCGAGGATCAAATCGGCAATAAGGCTAGTCTTATTGCAAGCTGATCTCACATTTAAAAGCAGCAGTCTAAGACTAGGGCTTACACTGCCCAGATAGACATGATGCATAATTTGGGGATTATCCTGGATTTATGAATCAAGCTCAAGGAGCAAGTGGCTGTGGCCAGGAGGGCCTTTGCCCAACTATGCTGTGTGTTACCAGCTCTGCCCATTCCTCGATCAACAAACCTTTCTCACAATCACCCAAGCCATGGTTATCTCCTTGTTGGACTATTGTAATCATTTTACTCTTGGAAAAAAATCTGGAAATTTTGGTTGATCCAGCAGCCCACGCTGTTCAGTGTAAGCCTAGGTCTACCATGTGTCATCTCATCTGCAGGGCTGCACTGGTTTCTGCTTTACTTCTAGATAAAATTCAAGGCACTTTTAAAGTCCTGCATGGCTTTGGGCAGGGTATTTGAAAGATTCCCTGTCCCCTGTTGCATCTACTTGGCCTACCGTAGGTGTAAAAAAGTACATCTGATAGATTTTCAGTGAAGGGCCTTCTCTGTAGTAACTCTTCTCTGGAATACTATTCCTCCAAAAATAAGATTGGTTCTCTTCTTGTACTTTTCTAGAAAACAGCAAACACTTGGGCACCCCAAGTTCATTTGTCAATCAAGTGGCTTTCATGACTGTGTTTGTTGCCATCACGGGGATGGAAATTTCTGGGGGGGCTTATATTTGTCAATCAAGTGGCTTGCATGATTGTGTTTATTGCCATCACGGGGATAGAAGTTTTGGGGGGGTTATATTGTTGTTTTTTAAGGTTTAGAATCACCAGGGATTTATATAGGAAGCCATATAAATCTATTTAATAAATAAATAAACTCAATAAAAATAAATTTAATAACTAGGTTATAAATAAACAGATCAATAAGTTCAGGGCAAAATACAGGGCAGATGTATGTGCCAGATACCTATGAAAAAATTTGGACTTTTCAATATACCTGATTATTTCCCATGATGACTATAGTAAGGATATTTAAAGCTGAACACCTAAAAGAGCTTGAAGAGCCTATTCTTGGTCTGTAGAACATACTACAAAATAAGTTAATGGCTTCTGATTTAGAGGTAATTGAAAGGAGATTAAAAGGTAAAGGTTTCCCTGTCCAGTCGTGTCTGACTCTAGGCATGGTGCTCATTTTGATTTCTTTTTTTTTTTTTGAAACAAATTTTATTAATTTTAAAGACAAACAACACATCATTAACTATTAAATACATAAAACCTCTTAACATTATAATTTTTTACAAGTCGGATAAAACATTATTTTTATACAACATAATTCTAATTTATCCCATTTCCATATGGACACATAAATATCTTTCAGCAAATTTCTCATTATTTCTCTTTACTCTTATTCAATTTCATTTCTTTTCTATATTTATCCATTTTATAGTCATCATATTCATTTCTTTCTGACTTGTTTACAATTACATTCCTCCAAGGTTTTATTCATTCTTTTTTTTTTTTTAATTTTTTAATAATTTTACAGAAGACACAATACACAAACATACAAAACACAAAACATAAACAAAACTAAAAGATTTTTTCTGAAGATTGTCTGATCCCGGGTTAAAACTCTTCATACAGACACAAATTCAAATATCATATTCACCCCATATATCCTTCCATATCTTATTATCATTTTCTTTTTTTATATATATATATAAAAACCATTTTTATAAAAACAATGCACAAAGAATCAAGGCATAACAGCTTATAAATTCTTTTCTAGGAAAAAATAATAATAAAAAACCAATAGAGCATAACAATTCCAAATTATAGTATCAATACTTTATCTATTTAACTTCATATCTTATCCCTACTTCTCCTTTTCATCCAAATTATTTCCTGTTAATTAAAATTTTATTGCCTTTTATCAATATACAAAATCAAAAAAAAAAAAAAAACCATAACAAAGCCTTTATATATCCTTCCATATCTTATTACCATTTTCAATAACATTCTTTGTCTGTTCTATTTCCAACTATCCATTCATCTTTTTTCTTTTACTATACTTCTCCTATACACCAATTGGAGTAACATCTATAACTCATTACCCTAACTTAAAAGTACTTCGTGTAACAATTTTTCTTGGGATTCTGTTTAAGAGATTCTAAAATTACATAATGAATTTTATACTCTAAATACACATATAAAAACACAAACTTATGTACCCTTCAGAATCCCTCTTTTATCCTAAATTAAATTCACCCATTGTCTCTAAATAAACTTTTTTTCTTTAGATCTTGCTTCCCCCCATTAAGGCTTCTCCTCCCCCCCTTTCTCTCTTGCTTATTCTTCTCCTTGCCCTTTTTACCCCTTTGTTTTTTCTCCTCTCTTTTCTTACTCCTTTTCCTTTGCTTTCTAACCTTGCCTCCACCTTTTCGCTCATTTTTCTCTTTTTTGGTTGTTTTTATAATTCTTAAAATCCCCTTTTTCTTATCCTTTTTCTCCTCCTCTCCGGAAGGGACCCATTGTTCATCAAAGATGGCTTCTTCTTCCTCTTCTTCCTTGTCCCAGTCCTTCTGCTGCGTAATCAACTTTTCATAAGTACATAACGCCATTTCTAAGAATTGAAACAAAGCGCCCAAAGTATCTTCCTTTTTATATTTTTGATATTCAGTCTTTAGTTCATCCATAAACAATGCCATTATGAAAAGAGAAACTTTTCCCAAAACAACCACAAGTATTTTTAATCAAAAACAATTAAAAAAAAATTCCAAAAGTTAATACTTTTCTTCCTTCTTCTCTTTCTCTTTCTGGGGTTAATGTTTAGTCAAAGAGGTCCAGTTACCATATATTTTTCTTTGGGATTCTAGTCAATCTCCTCCTTTTTCAGCTTCTGCTCCAATTTTTTTTCCTCTCCCTTCCCACTTAAAATGTCAATTTTAAATAATCAGAAATCCATACCTCCAACAAGGGTTTTCAAATTTCTTAAATTTTTCAATGTCCAAAAATCCTTTTATTCCTTAGCTTCAACTCTCAAAACAATTCACCTTTGATGTCCAATATATCCAAACATTTCTGCTGTTTCCATGGGGTGGGAGAGTGAAGAAAAAACAAAAGTTCCCTTTAACAGCTTCTCCGCCGCTTTCGCTCTTCTTAGGGATACAATGTATCCTCCAGCAATTCAAACAGCTCAGTTCCAGGCAATTTAAAGGATGTTACTTGACCCGGCTCAGACAAAACTTTCACTCTTCACATTTCCTCCAGCGCAATCTTACCCGGTTGCTGGCTTCTTCGTGGCGGCCATTGCTGACCGCCGCTCCACCGCCTTGGGAAAAAGGGGTTTTTCCGGAGAAGGGGGGGTCTGCGACACCCCCACCTCCCTGTCCGACTCCCCTCTCTCTTCAGCTGTCCCTACAGGGCAGCCATATCCCCCTGACCCATCTGGGTCGGGGGCACCTCGACGGCTAGCGCAGCAGGAATCGCGAGCTGTCGCGAATTCCTGCTGCCCCGAAGCCACGCGAAACCGGAAACCCCTCATTTTGATTTCTTGGCCAGGGTTGTCTGAAGACATTTTCCATGATCATGTGGCCAGCATGGCTATATGCCAAAGGCACACAGTATGATATTACTTTACCAGAATGATATTACTTTGAAGTGGTATCAATTAATAATTTTTCATTTGCATGCTGTTGAACTGCTAGGTGGGCAGGAAATGGGGCAAAGTATAGGAGATTAGGAGGATCTAAGTAATATCTTTCAATAGCTGGAATAGTTTTTGGACTTTCTACATTTAGAGATACCCAATATCTAATCAAACACTTTAAGTAAACAATGTAGAATTTTGGATTAGGTTTTTGATAAACAATAATTTAATGGCCAGATTGTTTAGACTATAAATCTTTTCAACTTTTTCCAGCATGGACAGTAACAGTAAAAGTTATGGTTATACAGTTCAAAATATTTGAAGGTCATCAGTACTTCTATTCCCTGGACTAGCTGGATTAAAATGCTGATTCCTCAGCCCCTTCATGCTTTTATTATGCATAATTTGGAACTCCACTTTTTGCAGAGAATTTTTTATAAAGAAAGTTTTGTACAGATTCCTAGATCCTCCCTTGTTAGGTTCTACTTACAAAATCAGGACTGCTTCTGCCTGTTCAGTTTTGGATTTTAGTACCCCTGCAGATGGAAATTATTTTCCTTTCATTTTCTTAGAAGCATAATTTGTCATGCCGAAAACAACTACGTACTGTAATTTTCATGCATTCTACCCATATGGATGTTTAAGAAATAATTCCAAGCTTTATAATGAAACTAAGTTATCTGAAAGGCTTCTTTACATATCAAGAATAATGGAAAAACTGCATTTTGGGGTTTTAACTACATTAAAATATCTATAGGTCAAGTTTGTTTCTTCCTGTCTAGTTTATTTTGGGTTACTTTATTTTATACCTTGTTCTTTAATAAGTTGCTGGAATAGCTTTCAATAAATAAAATGGAAAATAGAACACCAATATTAAAATAGCATAACATAAAGCCATTCATCAGAATGAAAGCAAATAGAACATACACAGCAACCTACTGTAATTGAAAATTATGCATCATTTTACTAACTGTCCAACTAGATACAAGGTATCTCTATATCTGGAAGGTACAGCAATATTCATAGTAGATGAAGAAAATGAGGTTAGTTGGGAAAGAGATTGATGCTGAGATGCTATCAAGACATATATACCAAGCAAGCTTTCCTGGATACATAATTGATTTAAACAGTACTGCAGTATTGGACTCTATAAAAGTGGGGGTCTTCTAAACAGAAGATAATTTTGTATTGGGCTGTGGATAATTATGCATGCTTGAAAATGGAAATGTTATGGCTGCATTCTTCTGTTGATCCACTCCAGAGCACATACCATATTTGTTTCAGAGATATATTTTTGGATGGGCAGGTTTATCCATAAGCTAATACAGCTGAGTGTTCATCAACATACAGAATGGGTCAGTAGGGTTTTCAAGGGACTAGAACATTTTGTGCCCAATAATCATGTACATGAGGTGGAAAATATGTCTGATTTGAGCATATTAATTCCAGATATTTTGTCAAAGCATTCCAGATCAATTGTGCTTCAGAAGAAACAAGGTTTCATTCATTTTTGCTGTTCCAGGGTTCTGTCTCAACAAAATCCAAACAAATCCCAGAGTGATTTATGAGACAAGTAAACTAAGTTTCCTATGTGCTGCCTCTTTCTTGACCCCAGCAGCACCTTCCTGAGGCCTACCTGTTTCCCTCCTCTTCCTATTATCTTCCCTTCCATCCTGCTCATATTTTGGTTTGAGATGAAAAATCCTGAATGCAACTGTTGACACACAGAATATTCATTAACCATCTTGCACATCCTTGAATACAATGTAGTTCTTAGATACATTTTTAATTTTGGTTCAGATTCAGGTAAAACATCACCCTCTGCTTTTCTCAGAAGGGGGTGGGACACACTTGTAACTATAGAAGCACTCACATCAGAGAGAAACAGTAACTTTTTATTTGATCCTATCCCTTTCAACTTCAGGGTCAAGGTTTGTGCAGAAATGCAATTTCTACAGTTTCTTATAACTTTTGGCTTCTAGCCAACAAACAAACATCAAAGAAAGCCTGGCTGAATAAAAGAAAGGGGGACCCAACCACAATTTTATAATACTTTTCTAGGGAAAATATATCAGCTCACTTTTGACTGACAGATTTAATTTGCTGAGTCCAGCTTCATTCTTTCAATTGAATAATCCAACTGAAGGTCTTGAGGAATGCTTTAGACATTTATTCACTAGCATTCAAGAGAGTTCTTCATACACTGAAACTAGGACCAGAAATGGTCAAATGCACAAAGCTCTTCTTTTAGGAGTCTGATCTCCTGCTTCCTTCCCTACATTTTCTCATCTTCTTTATTAGTGTGTGTGTGTGTGTAGGTATATGTATATGTATAGGTGTGTGTGTGTGTGTGTGTGTGTATGTGGATCTTTGGTTATTCAGTTTTTCTCCCACGTAAGATTGGAAGTATCTAGGCAACGTTTCAATGAAGTCTCATTCATCATCTTCAGGCTTGGTCTTCAGCTCTGTGCTTCTCAGATTGATGTGAGCTTGCAGCTGCTTCTTCCTTTTAACTGCTAGTGGGGGTGTGACTTGATTGGGTGGGGGCTTGTCTGTGTTCTGATTAGGTGGGGGTGTGTTCTGATTGGTTGGGGGTTTGGCTGTGTTGCTTAGATACTTCCAATCTTATGCGGGAGAAAACCCAAATAACCAAAGATCTACATACAAATACCCGCGAGATACATACATATATGTTTTCTAAAGTTTTCGCGCGTACTTACATATCTGGCATTCAGCTTTGTTCGGGTATTTTCCCACGTCATAGTAGTGGTTCTTTTAAAGTTGTAGCAACGTTTCAGCAGAATCTCATCTGCCATCATCAGGCTTCTGTATAGTGTTTGTCTGTGAGTTAGACTTTTACAGTGGTTTCTGATTTAAATTTGGGGCAGCCTATTGCTGTGACAGAATGGTTTTTTTCTTCATCCTGATTGGTTGAGAGTCTTGGTGTGTGTTTATTGGTCTTGGAGTTTGCTGTGTTCTGCTTCTAATATCTTCTGTCTGGTTTTTTGGCTCTTTTTGTATCTTGATTGGCTGGCAACATTGTGTTACTTTATTGGAGGCCCTTAGTGCAGCTTGGCTTCGGGTAAATGGACGGCTATCATTAGTTAGGAAGCTGGGTTTCATCTGGGTGCCTGGAGATACAAAAAGAGCCAAAAAAACAGACAGAAGATATTAGAAGCAGAACACAGCAAACTCCAAGACCAATAAACACAGACCAAGACTCTCAATCAATCAGGATGGAGAAAAAAACCATTCTGTCACAGCAATAGGCTGCCCCAAATTTAAATCTGAAACCATTGTAAAAGTCGAACTCACAGACGAACACTATACAGAAGCCTGATGATGGCAGATGAGATTCTGCTGAAACGTTGCTACAATTTTAAAAGCACCACTACTATGATGTGGGAAAATACCCGAACAAAGCTGAATGCCAGACATGTAAGTACCCATGAAAATTTAAGAAAACAATATCAAACCTCTACGGGGAGGGAATAAACAGCCAGATCAAAATCTACGAGAAACTGGAAATTAAAAGAGCAGGA
Source organism: Hydrophis major (assembly GCA_033807585.1). NCBI lineage: Eukaryota > Metazoa > Chordata > Lepidosauria > Squamata > Elapidae > Hydrophis > Hydrophis major. The sequence goes on from CM066328.1 coordinate 94,782,638, forward strand.
ATACTATGTGACCTCCAATTCCTACGCAGCTGCAGAGACAACAATACTACACCAACCTGCTTCAAATTAACATTTCATCAAAGCACAGCAGCCACTAAACGTATCCTGAAAAGAACTGAAATGGCTCTACTAAGGAATGAGCTCCACAGTAAGAGATTCCAATTAGACCAGTTAAACAAAGATTTGCTAGCACTACACTTGGAATTGAGCAGCAAAATCCACCCTTTACTTTGGGACAAGATAAAACAACTTACAACTTGGAGAGCTGAATCTGCAAACATTTACAAACAGGAAAAGCTCTTGAAAAAAATTAAAGAAATTAGAACATGACAAGAAAACCCCCAACAACTCACAACAACACCTGAAACAATTAGTGAACAATGTTTCCAACAGAGAACTCACCAAAACAGAAACAGAAGTCCTAACCAAAGGATTCAATTATGCTATAGCACCCCCAAAAATCCCCACAGAATCCATCATATGTGCAGTAGAATCCAGCCTAACTAAATTAAATACAGATGAAGCTGATAAAATAAGACACCAAGTTACCAACATCCTATGCACAAGCAAACCACCCAAAAGCAACTTGCAGCAAAATGAAATTAAAGTGCTACAAACCCTGAGAAGAGACAGCAGCATAATCATCCTCCCAGCAGATAAAGGGAATGCCACTGTAGTAATGGACAGAAAAGACTATGAAACTAAATTGACAGACCTACTCCAAGACTCCACATACAAACCCATAAACACAGACCCAACCACATATCTGGAAAAATTAACCAAGAAGAAAATTATAACCAGCCACATAAGCAAAGAGATCCAACACACGATCATACCCAGAGAGAAATCTTCCAGATGCCCCAAACTATACGGCCTCCCAAAAATACACAAAGAAGGCATACCTCTCAGACCCATAGTTAGCTCCAGAGGAGCACCACTACAAAACCTGGCTAAACACCTAGCAAAAGAGCTACAGCCCCATGCTGAAACAGCAGCTTCTCATGTACAAAACTCATACCACTTCTTGGAAATGATCAAAGATCTACACGTGGAGCAAGAAGATCTGCTTGTAAGTTTTGACGTGGTTTCACTATTCACTCAAGTCCCGATAAAAGAGACCCTCGAAATCATCAAAAATAAATACCAACCAGCTAAACACCTCATGGAACTAAAAGAACACTGCTTAACCAACACATATTTCATATACAAAGGACAAAGATACAAACAAATTGAAGGAGCCCCCATGGGATCACCACTGTCACCTGTCATTGCAAACCTGTTCATGGAAGAATTCGAATCCAGAGCCCTGGCTAATGCCATACTCAAACCCAAACTATGGTTAAAATATATCGATGACACATTCGTGATTTGGCCCCATGGACAAGAAAACCTAAACAACTTCCTAACACACCTAAACAGCGCACACCCCAAAATCAAGTTCACCATGGAAACAGAAACAAACAAACAACTACCATTCCTAGATGTACTAATCTACAAGAAAACAGATGGCACACTAGGACACACCATATACCAGAAGAAAACACACACCAACCGCTACCTCAACGCCCAATCCCACCACCACCCAGCACAGATAAACTCCGTGGCTAAAACACTAATTACTAGAATCAAACGCCTGGCAGACAAGACACACATTAAGACTGAACTATGCACCCTGACTAAAATATTGACAGCCAACGGCTTCCACAAAAGCAAAATCACCAACTTGATCCACAAAAACACACTGAGACATAATAAAGACCCAGAAGATGAACAGACCTATGGAACAGCTGTCCTGCCCTACATAAGAGGCACTACAGACAAAATTAGTAAGATTCTATACAGACACCACATCAAGACTGCCTTCAAAACAGACAGAAAAATAGCAGCCATCCTCAGGAACCCCAAAGACAAAATTGACCTGGAAAACCAAGGCATATATGAAGTCCCCTGTGCATCATGCCCGGCCACATACATTGGACAGACCAATAGAAGAATAAGCACCCGCCTGGATGAACACAAAAACGCAGTCAAAAAGCTGGAACACACTTCCTCACTCGTCCAACACATGGAAGCCACAGGTCATAACATCAACTTCAATGGCACCAAAACCCTAGCCACCATAGAAAATCCCAGCCACAGAATCATCAGAGAAGCCATAGAGATTGAAAAAAGACCAGAAAGCATGAACAGAAGAGATGATTCCACCAGGCTGTCAATCATTTGGAAGCCTGCACTCACAAACAAAAAAATCTCTACACCACAAGCCAGGCAAACACCTGGGCACAAACAGATCCCCCCTGATACCTCCAGCTCAAACACACCCCAACCAGGCACCCAGATGAAACCCAGCTTCCTAACTAATGATAGCCGTCCATTTACCCGAAGCCAAGCTGCACTAAAGGCCTCCAATAAAGTAAAACAATGTTGCCAGCCAATCAAGATACAAAAAGAGCCCCCCCCCCCCCCAAAAAAAAAAAAAACCAGACAGAAGATATTAGTAGCAGAACACAGCAAACTCCAAGACCAATAAACACAGACCAAGACTCTCAACCAATCAGGAGGAAGAAAAAACCATTCTGGCACAGCAATAGGCTGCCCCAAATTTAAATCTGAAACCACTGTAAAAGTCGAACTCACAGATGAACACTGTGCAGAAGCCTGATGATGGCAGATGAGATTCTGCTGAAACGTTGCTACAACTTTAAAAGCACCACTATTATGACGTGGGAAAATACCCGAACATGGCAGACATATATATATATATGTGTGTGTGTGTATGTATGTATATGTATATGTATATGTATATGTATATGTATATGTATATGTATATGTATATGTATATGTATATGTGCATATATATATATATATATATATATATATATATATATATATATATATATATATATATATATATATATTTGTTTTCTGAGGTTCTCGCGGGTATTCGTATGTGGATCTTTGGTTATTCGGGTTTTCTCCCGCGTAAGATTGGAAGTATCTAGGCAACGTTTCGATGAAGTCTCATTCATCATCTTCAGGCTTGGTCTTCAGCTCTGTGCTTCTCAGAGTGATGTGAGCTTGCAGCTGCTTCTTCCTTTTAACTGCTAGTGGGGGTGTGACTTGATTGGGTGGGGGCTTGTCTGTGTTCTGATTGGGTGGGGGTGTGTTCTCATTGGTTGGTGGTTTGGCTGTGTTCTGATTGGCTGGAGGCGTGTTCTGTTCAGGTGGGGGCTTGATTGTGCTCAGGTTAGTCTTAGTTGCTGGAGAGTTTGAGCTGGTGAGCTGTGATCTTGCTGTTTGGCTTCGAGTTCGTGGTCGTGCTTCATCTTCATGGTGGAGGTCAGTTCGCTTCATGTATGGCTCACAGGGGTTTGAGGTGGGTAGTGATGCAGCTGCAGTGCGGCTTCTGGTCCGTGGTCATGTTTCATCTTCTGTGTGGGTGTGAGTCTGCTTTCTACGTGGAAGTGTGGTGGTGGCATCTTGTGTGTCTCTCAGGGGTATGGGTCTGGTGTCATTCTTTATGTTAGGTACTCGTCTGTTCATGAGGGCGGGTTTCCAAATGGCTGGTAGGCGGGAGGCATCATCTCGTTTATTCATGCTGTGTGGGCGTTTTTCTATCTCTATGGCTTCTCTGATGATTCTGCTGCTGAAGTGTTCGGTTTTGGCGATAGTTCTGGTATTTTTAAAGTCAATCTCATGTCCTGTGGCTTTGAGGTGTTGGACCAGGGAAGAGGTCGGTTCTTCCTTTTTGATTGAGTTCTTATGTTCTTCAATGTGTGCACCTATTCTTCTGTTAGTCTGTCCAATGTATGTGGTGGGGCAGGCAGTGCAAGGGATTTCGTATACTCCTTGATTTTCTAACTCGATTCTGTCCTTAGGGTTTCTTAGGATAGTAGATATCTTTCTGTTTGTGCAGAATGCTGTCTTAATGTTGTGTTTTTGGAGGATCTTGCTAATTTTGTCCTAATAGTGCCTTTTATATATGGGAGGAGGGCTTTGCCATTCTCTTGTTCTCTCTCTTGGATTTTGGTTGGGGTTTCTTTTTGGATTAGGTGGGTGATCTTCTTTCTTTGGAATCCATTGGCTGTCAGCACGCCGGTGAGAGTGTGTAGTTCGGTCTCTAGGTGTTGTTCATCGGCTAAGCATTTTGTTCTGGAGATGAGTGTTTCGGCTACGGAATTGATCTGTGCTGGGTGGTGGTGTGAGAGTGCGTGTAGACAGCGGTTTGTATGTGTTTTCTTCTGGTAGATGGTGTGTCCTAGGGAGCCATTGGATTTTTTGTATACCAAGACATCTAGGAAGGGAAGTTGGTTGTTAGCTTCTGTTTCCATGGTGAATTGTATTTTGGGGTGTAGGCTGTTGAGGTGTGTGAGGAAGTTGTTCAGTTTTTCTTTCCCGTGTGGCCAGATTATGAAGGTGTCATCTACGTATCTGAGCCAGAGTTTGGGTTTGTGATCATATTTTTCTAGAGCTTGTGTTTCAAAGTGTTCCATGTAGAGGTTAGTGATGACAGGTGAGAGGGGTGATCCCATGGGTGCTCCTTCTATTTGTTTGTATTTTTGTCCATTGTAGGTGAAGTATGTATTGGATAGGCAGTGGTTGGTCAGATCTAGGATGTGCTTGGGGGGGTTGTATTTGTTTTGGATGGCTGTCAAGGCTTCTTTTATTGGCACTTGGGTGAAGAGAGATATGACATCGAAGCTCACTAGTAGGTCACTGGGTTGTAAGTTTTGTTTCTTTATGATCTCGATGAACTGGAATGAGTTTCTTACGTGTGAGTTGATGGATTCTGCATAGGGCTGTAGTTGTTTGGCGAGAAATTTGGCTAGGTTTTGTAGAGGTGAGCCTATGGAGCTGACTATTGGTTTAAGTGGGGTTCCTTCTTTGTGTATCTTGGGGAGACCATAAAGTTTAGGGCATCTGGATTATTTCTCTCTGGGTATGATTCTTTGCTCGATTTCTTCACTGATGGGGGAGGCTTTTATTTTGGATCTGGTGGTTTTTTCTAGGTAGGTGGTGGGGTCTGTCTTTAGGGGTTTGTATGTGGGGTCTTGGAGTAGGTTGGTTAACTTGGATTGGTAGTCAGATGTGTTCATAACCACTGTCGCGTTTCCCTTGTCTGCTGGTAGGATTATTATGCTGGTGTCTTCTTTCAGGTTAAGTAGTGCAGTTTGTTCTTCTTTGGATAAGTTGCTTTTGGGTGGTTTGCTAGTGCAGAGGATGTTGGTGATTTCAAGTCTGATTCTATTGGCATCATCAGGGTTGGTTTTGGTCAGGCTGGTTTCAACTCCGCATATGATGGTTTCTGTGGGGATGTGTTTGGGAGCGACAGCAAAGTTGAATCCTTTAGAAAGGACCTTGGTTTCGGCTTCGGTGAGGATCTTGTCTGAGATGTTGTGCACTGTTTGTTTCATGTGTGGCTGTGAGGGGGGAGGAGTTGGTTTCTGGCGTTGTTGTAGTTTTCTGAATTTGTTGGTGTGTGTGTCTGTCTTGAGGGTGGTCTGTGTTTCGGCTCTCCAGACAGCGAGCTGTTTGGATTTGTCCCAAAGTAAGGGGTGAATCTTGTTGCTGAGTCTGAGGTGAAGTGTGAGGAGATCTTTGTTGATTGGTCTAGGAGAAATCTTTTTGTGTGAAGTTCATTTCTAATTAGGGCCAACTAGCAGTTAAAAGGAAGAAGCAGCTGCAAGCTCACATCACTCTGAGAAGCACAGAGCTGAAGACCAAGCCTGAAGATGATGAATGAGACTTCATCGAAATGTTGCCTAGATACTTCCAATCTTACGTGGGAGAAAACCCGAATAACCAAAGATCCATATATATATATATGGCATTCAGCTTTGTTCAGGTATTTTCCCACATCATAGTAGTTGTGCTTTTAAAGTTGTAGCAACGTTTCGGCAGAATCTCATCTGCCATCATGAGGCTTCTGTATGTAAGTACCCACAAAAACTTAAGAATATATATATTCTTAAGTTTTTGCGGGTACTTCAGTATTCAGCTTTGTTCGGGTATTTTCCCACGTCATTATAGTTGTGCTTTTAAAGTTGTAGCAATGTTTCAGCAGAATCTCATCTGCCATCATCAGGCTTCTGTAGACGAACACAATACAGAAACCTGATGATGGCAAATGAAATTCTGCCGAAACGTTGCTACAACTTTAAAAGCACAACTATAATGATGTGGGAAAATACCTGAACAAAGCTGAATACCATTATCTATATATATATATGTTTTCTGAGGTTTTCGCGGGTATTTGTATGTGGATCTTTGGTTATTCGGGTTTTCTCCCACATAAAATTGGATGTATCTAGGTAACGTTTCGATGAAGTCTCATTCATCATCTTCAGGCTTGTGTCTTCGGCTAAGCTAGTCCAACACATGGAAGCCACAGGTCATAGCATCAACTTCAATGGCACCAAAACACTAGCCACTATAGAAAAACCCAGCCACAGAATCATCAGAGAAGCCATAGAGATTGAAAAAAGACCAGAAAGCATGAACAGAAGAGATGATTCCACCAGGCTCTCAATCATTTGGAAGCCTGTACTCACAAACAAAAAAATCTCCACACCACAAGCCAGGCAAACACCTGGGTACAAACAGATCCCCCCTGATACCTCCAGGTCAAACACACCCCAACCGGGCATCCAGATGAAACCTAGCTTCCTAATTAATGATAGCCGTCCATTTACCCGAAGCCACGTTGCACTAAAGGCCTCCAATAAAATAACACAATGTTGCCAGCCAATCAAGATACAAAAAGAGCCAAAAAACAGACAGAAGATATTAGAAACACCAATCAAGCAGAACACAGCAAACTCCAAGACCAATAAACACAGACCAAGACTCCCAACCAATCAGGATGAAGAAAAAGCCATTCTGGCACAGCAATAGGCTGTCCCAAATTTAAATCAGGACTTCTTGTTGCTTCACCTCATTTGAGATCTCTGTTGGATTTAGTTTCTTGGGGACCCCTAGCCAATAATAATCTGGGACTGGGAATGGGTCAGCAAGGAGTGGGAGTGGGTCAGTAAGTTCCTAATGCTGTGTTGCCCTAGGCAGAGTTTCCTAGCAAATAGCTTGCTTCACTTCAAATGACTGGGTGCCCCAGATAAGAGCCTTTTTGAAACTGCAAAGATTTTTTGCAGGTTTTACAAACTGATCTTTGAATTGAACCTAAAAAGAGTAAAGTACAAACAGATATCTAATTACACCTGCCTGACCTGTGAAATATCCTGAGAAACAGGATTTAGGCAAAGTTGGCTGCAAAAGGCTTTGTAATTCGTGGGGAGATAAACTAAATGAATGAACTCCAGAGAAAAACTGTCCAGCAAGGTTTTGTTAAGAAACTGCCCATTCCTATTATGTATGGACAATCAGAAGAAAGCAAATGGGCTAAATAACCACAGATATTAAAAACAAAGAAATGAAAGTAGCAAAATAAAAACAGAAAGAAAAGAATAGAAAGCTGACGACTGAGAATGAGGAAGAAGATCAGTAAAGAAATAAACAACAAAATATTTTGTTGAAAAAATATCAAATTGATACATCATAGCTAATATTCATTGTGACTGAATATTGCATGCAATCCTGATATATTTGCCAAATTGATTTTTTTTCCCTGAAAGTGTTATAAATGAGTCATTTCTCCCCCAAAAAGAATCTATTGACCAATTAAATTGACTCAGTATAATTTGAGAGCAGCTGTGAGCTGTCAGTGCCCCAACAAACTTTGCCACCAAGTTCCAATTTTTTTTAAGCGAGGACAGTGATTGTATACATGCTAGAGTTATTAAATTTAAATCAGATGTAGTTTCTATCTTGGATTTGACTTTGTGTTGGCAGGTGGCCTTTTACGTGCCTTATCAATCCCAACTGTGAATGTTCATTTGCAAAAATTATGGACATTAAGCAATTTCATTTCCCCATATTATTTCTGTCTATCCTGAACAATTATGTATTAACTCACTTACCTTATAAAGAAAGGAGAACTGATAATTTTATTTTAAATTAAAGGTTTATAAATTATAATATTCAAAAATATGTCAAAATTCTTATACCTTTGTCTAGCTGACACAAAAAATCACACTAAGAACATTAATCACACCTTTTGATAATACAGATTATTATTTAAATATAGTCACCGTTGCAATGATCCTATATCTTTTAGCTTATAAAATGCTTCAAATTCTAACTTTATGACACATTGCAAAGATTTTTAGTTGGAATAAGATCCATCTGCATGTCATACATTTCTTCAAAATATACTATATCCTGAAACTAATCTGCCCCACTGCATCTTTTTATGAACATGAAATGTAACAACATTTATTAGCATGTGTGTATGCAGTTGTGCCTTTGAGTGGGTGACAAACCATCACAAATTCTTCATGCATATATTCAATGTTTGTTTTGCATGCAATCATGCAGACCTTTTTTCCCTCTTGTTTATCATCCAATTTGATTAATGTGCTTAATGATGCATGTTTAATTCTTATTGAAGCCAATATTTAAAAGAAAAGGGAATTTATCATGTTTAGTGATTAAGTGTGAAGTTTAAAAAAAATGGAAAATGCTACAATTCCTTTTCACTTTGACTTTTTATTACACAAAAAATAGCCCATTGTGGTTACATTGAAACAGATAAATTTTCAATGTACATTAAGATTTTTGTTAAGTGTGCATCATCTTGACAGCACCCAGTCCTTCTTAAAATCTATATTGTTTATTAACATAATATACACATTTAATAATACTATATATTGTATTCAGAAGAATGCTCAACTAAATGTGAAAATATAGAGTCAATTCAGGCTATATCTCCAAACCTAAGAACTGATATAATAACCACTGTAATAAAAGGTCAGTTGTGAGTAAAACTGGGTGGGTTTTTTTGTTTTTTGTTTTTTTGTAAGCTAAATGCAGGAAAGTTAAACAATTTTATTTCCGCCCCCCATTTTGACAATTCTGTTGTTAACAGCTGGAATGTTCCAATAATTATGAGGGAGGAAAATCAGTTCTAGTTCAAACTTATTAGGTTTTGAACTTTAGACAAGTACAAATAAAAGACTAAAATGTGTAATGTGTTTCAACAGGGAAAAGAAAAAAAAAAAAAAGAAGAAATGATGGTTAAATGAAAATAAAGCTATTGGGACTTAATAATATCTTTATAATGCCATTACTTTAGGGTTTTTTTTTTTTAGTGTGTTTTTATTAATTTCCAAGTGCAATGCAAACTTACAATATAACATTTATAACCTTGATGTGAGACTAGAATATTTATATAGCCTTTTAAAGCTTCTTCTTAATGTCTTTGTCAACTGACCTTAGATTCTCCATTGTAGCATTCTGTTTCAGGAAAATTATTTGGAAAAAGACTTTGTTTGCATTAAAACTGTTTTCAGCAAAAGATATTTATGTTCTCTGGGGGATCTTTTTTATTTCAAAATGATTGATGATTTTAAACATTCATTATATAGGAATGAGAACTTTGAGATATATTACATGTGGCTATTCTTTTCATATTTTGTTGCTTTTTCAAATGTTTCATCTGCAGTTTTCTTAGACAAGCTGTTATTATTTGAGTTAAAGATGCAATAGAAAGATAGACTGGAGATCTATAGAATGAGCACAAATGTACTACATTGTAGTTTTTTTTCCCCAGTACACAACAGTAAATTCAGGACACACAGAGAGAGGCAAATGGGCTGAAAGCAAGATGCAATGCGACATTACATTCCGACACTGTAGGAATGACCTTGGGAAATACAAAGTAGCTCCACAGCCTAGGCAACAGTCATGGAAAAAGATATCTCAGACCACAGAATGAAAAGAATAATCTCAGAAGAGACCTCTCAAATTTTCTGGAAAGGTAGTCCTTGACTTACGACCTACAATTGAGCCCCAAAATTTCCATTGCTAGCCAAGAATGAGTTGTACCCAATTTTGCAATCTTTCTTGTCACCGTTGTTAAGTGAATTAGTGCAAGTTTTAAGTTAGTAACACGGATATTAAGGAAATCTGGCTTCCCCACTGACGTTGCTTGTCAGAAGGTTGCTAAAATGGGACCACATGACCTCTTACTAAATACGGCTAAATTCGACATTATATTGGTCTGTGAAAGATGGCTCAATGCATCTCTCCTTGATTCCATTACCACAGTAATAGACTATCATGTTTACCAATCAGACTGTGAAATCTGTAGAGGAGATGGTGTTGCTATCTTCTATAAAAAGTCCTTACATCTAAAAAACATCCGTTACCCCGGAGCCTGCTCTTCCTGAGACCATCATCTGTGAGCTGTCCTTAAATATCACATTTCAGTTCTTACTATGTTACAGAGCCCCTGATTATGACATCAAACATGTTAACAAGCTAAATTCACCACTAACATGGGCAACATCCTGCCCACATGCTTTTATCTTTCATGGTGACTTCAATCTATCTCATATTAACTGTACCCTAAACAAATGTAAAACTGAACCCATACATGCAACCTTCTACAATGCTGTAACAAATCTGGGACTGGAACAACTAGTAACTAACAATACTATACTTAACAACTGCCTCGATCTCATCTTCTGCAATAGTTTGAATTCAATTTATGGAATACAAATTAAAGAACCCTTTTTCAACAGTGACCACAACATGATTGATTTTTGTCTCAACATACATCCACACAAAGATTATCACAATGACGTAATCCCCAATTATAACTTCAAAAAAGGCAACTATGATCTTATAAACAACGATCTCTCATCCCTTGATTGGCAATTTCTATTCACTGGATGAGTATTGAAGACCATTACAACGTATTTTTACTTGAAGTCAAAAGAGTCATCAAACTATATGTACCAATAACAACTCCCAAATCCAGAAAAAAAAAACAGATTACCCATAACAATAAGGAAGCTTCAATCCAAAAAGAGATCACTTTGGCGGAAAAACAAATCTGGTCACGTTGCCAACTTCAAAAGCCGATGTAAAAATTTATGCCACCAGATAAAGACTGAATGCACCAATTATCACATTAAACAAGAGGAAAACCTTCTACGCACCAATTCCACCCGTGCTTTCTACAATTTTGTAAACAACAAACTAAAAGACTCAAGGTCCATCCCAGGACATAATGGTAAAGAATGCAAAGGACATAATGGTAAAGAATGCAAAGACAACACCATTAAAGCCAACTTCTTTAACACATTCTTTGGTTCAGTATTTGTAAATAGCAATGGATCATGGGCAGTATTTCCTAGTCGAACCACAGACAACTACAATGATCTAATACATATCAATTTTATAGAAGACAATGTTGAAAAAGCACAACACAATCTAAAACCATCTCTATCTATTTGACCAGACAGAATATGTGCCTACTTCTTTAAAAAAAAAAGCTATCCACAGCCATAGCCGAACCTCTAAGCATAATCTTTGAAAAATCTTTCAGGATCAGCTCCTTGTCTAACCTATGGTCACAAGCCATGGACATCCCCATCTTCAAAAAGGGAGACCCCAGCCTAGTTGAAAATTACAGACCAATCTCTTTATGCCGCGTCATCATGGAATCAATTATTAACCAATCCATTATCCTCCACTTAGAGACAAACAACCTATCTCTAATAAACAATTTGGTTTCAGAAAAAAACTATCCTGTAATCTGCAACTTGCACACTGCAAAAACATATGGACTACACAATTCAATCAGGGCAAAGCAACAGACGCAATCTACATAGACTTCTGTAAAGCCTTTGATTCAGTGGTACATGACAAACTACTACTAAAACTAAAATCTTATGGTATCTCTGAACACTTGCATAACTGGATAGAAGCATTCCTGTCAAACAGACAAGAAATGGTCAAAATTGGGAGCATCTTATCAGATTCTGTACCTGTCAACAGTGGTGTCCCCCAAGGTAGTGTTCTCGGACCAACTCTCTTCATACTCTACAAAATGACCTCTGTGATCATATTAAGAGCAACTGTGTTCTCTTTGCTGATGATGTAAAGCTATTCAACACCACAGAAAATATTGCTATCCTTCAAAAAGACCTCGACTATGTTTCAGAATGGTCAAACAAATGGCAACTTCAAATCTCAACAAATAAATGCTCTGTCTTACATATTGGCAAAAAAAGCCCAGAAAATAAAATACAAATTGAATAGTCAAGACCTTGATGATGATCCAAACTCTCTCAAAGACCTTGGAGTACTCATCTCTAATGATCTAAGTGCTAGAGCCCACTGTAACTACATAGCCAAAAAGGCATTAAGAGTTGTTAACTTAATCCTATGTAGTTTTTTCTCTGGTAATATCACACTATTCACAAGAGCATACAAAAGATTTGCTAGACCAATACTCCAATACAGCTTATCAGTCTGGAACCCACATTAGGTATCTGATATTAGCACAGTTGAGAAAGTCCAGAAATATTTCACAAGAAGAGTTCTTCAGTCCTCCATATATTGTACAATGAAGCCCATGTTCCAGGAATAAACACTTTACAGGAGCTAATATTAAAGTTTGGGATATAATCTTAAGAACTATAATGTTTTAAACAATCAACACAACATAGTGATAACTTAATAAGTAATTTGTTTTCTTGTGAATAACAATTTTTTTAATCATCTCTTGAATTTTGAAGATTCAGCTAGGTCTGTAATTAAAAACCTTAGAGCAAAGAGATAATTTGAACCTAGCTTTTATTAAGATGTCATAACATTTGGATCAATTGAGCACTGTCTCGCTAAAAAATAAAATAAAATCCTCTTTTTTGCTCTAAATGATAAATAGTTATATTGCTTGCTTAATCTCTTAAAGAGGAAAGGATTTCAGGTGAATTCTGTTGGAAATGTTGAATGAGAATCCAAAAACCCACTGTGTGTGGGGGGTTTGTTTTTTGGGAGGGAGCATCTATCACAGTAATGCCTGCTTTGATAAAGGCTCTCTTGATTTTCTTTAACTAACAATTTTTTTGCTGAAATCAATATGTATCAGTCTAATATCACTGAAGTGCTGTGTAGACTTTTCATCACAATGTACACAGCAGGCATCTTTCCTCTGGTATGCCAGTAACCCAGTATGTACTGTTTACGTTCATCACTCTCTGTGTTCAGTCCATGGTTATTAAGAGTGTTCATGCTGAGTGGCATCTGGCATGTGTATGTACAAGAAGATGAGTAGTGAACTAAAAGATTGAAACCGGGGGGGGGGGGACCTGAATTTTTTTATGAGCATTTTAAACTGAATCTGTTTAAAGCACCCATCACAAAGTTATTCTTCGATCTGTTTCTAGGTTTCCTTAAAGTAGAACCCCAGTTTTAGCTGGTTATTTGTTTTGGGGTTTTGATTTATCAAACATTATTGGGGAAGAAGATGCTGTGTTTACTATTGGAAATAATCAAAATGTGAGGTATCTGTGGTATGTCACAGTATCATATCTGCCCACGCCAATCATTTTGTTTTTCATGGCTTATTTGGTACATGACATTTTAATTTACATTATTGGAATGAATATATATATATATATATATATATATCTGGCATTCAGCTTTGTTCTGGTATTTTCCCACGTCATTGTAGTTGTGCTTTTAAAGTTGTAGCAACATTTCGGCAGAATCTCATCTGCCATCATCAGGCTTCTGTATGGTGTTTGTCTGGGAGAAAAATCCGAATAACCAAAGATCCACATACAAATAGCTGCGAAAACCTCAGAAAACATACATATATTAAGTTTTTGCGGGTATTTATTTGTATGGTATTCAGGTTTGTTCAGGTATTTTCCCACGTCATTGCAGTTGTGCTTTTAAAATATGATTAAAATACGATTAAACAAATATACAAAGTGTTAGAATTCTAGTTATTTACATAGTGACCCAAGTGTGTTTACTTTATTGTTTTTGTTGTTGTGTGATATTTAGAAATATCACATAAGAGATCCTGTATGGAGCTGGAACAGAATTCCAGAAAGACAACCATCAGTTCAACTTCCACCGATCTGGGCTTTTTTTTTTTTTTTGAAACAAATTTTATTAATTTTAAAGACAAACAACACATCATTAAACATTAAGTACATAAAACCTCTTAACATTATAAATTTTTACAAGTTGGATAAAACATTATTTTTATACAACATAATTCTAATTTATCCCATTTCCATATGGGCACATAAGTATCTTTCAGCAAATTTCTCATTATTTCTCTTTACTCTTATTCAATTTCATTTCTTTTCTATATTTATCCATTTTATAGTCATCATATTCATTTCTTTCTGACTTGTTTACAATTATTCTCATCTAACATTCCTCCAAGGTTTTATTGATTCTTTTTTTTTTTAAACAAATTTTATTAATTTTACAGAAGACACAATACACAAACATACAAAACACAAAACATAAACAAAACTAAAAGATCTTTTCTGAAGGTTGTCTGATCCCGGGTTAAAACTCTTCACACAGATACAAATTCAAACATCATATTCATCCCATATATCCTTCCATATCTTATTATCATTTTCTTTTTTTTATATATATATAAAAACCATTTTTATCAATTTTATAAAAACAATGCACAAAGAATCAAGGCATAACAGCTTATAAATTCTTTTCTAGGAAAAAATAATAATAAAAAACCAATAGAGCATAACAATTCCAAATTATAGTATCAATACTTTATCTATTTAACTTCATGTCTTATCCCTACTTCTCCTTTTCATCCAAATTATTTCTTATTAATTAAAATTTTATTGCCTTTTATCAATATACAAAATCCCAAAAAAAAAAAACCCATAACAAAACATTTATATATCCTTCCATATCTTATTACCATTTTCAATAACATTCTTTGTCTGCTCTATTTCCAACTATCCATTCATCTTTTTTCTTTTACTATACTTCTCCTATACACCAATTGGAGTAACATCTATAACTCATTACCCTAACTTAAAAGTACTTCTTATAACAATTTTCCTTGGGATTCTGTTTAAAAGATTCTAAAATTACATAATGAATTTTATACTCTAAATACACATATAAAAACACAAACTTATGTACCCTCCAGAATCCCTCTTTTATCCTAAATTAAATTCACCCATTGTCTCTAAATAAACTTTTTTTCTTTAGATCTTGCTTTCCCCCATTAAGGCTTCTCCTCCCCCCCTTTCTCTCTTGCTTATTCTTCTCCTTGCCCTTTTTACCCCTTTGTTTTTTCTCCTCGCTTTTCTTACTCCTTTTCCTTTGCTTTCTAACCTTGCCTCCACCTTTTCGCTCATTTTTCTCTTTTTTGGTTGTTTTTATAATTCTTAAAATCCCCTTTTTCTTATCCTTTTTCTCCTCCTCTCCGGAAGGGACCCATTGTTCATCAAAGATGGCTTCTTCTTCCTCTTCTTCCTTGTCCCAGTCCTTCTGCTGCGTAATCAACTTTTCATAAGTACATAACGCCATTTCTAAGAATTGAAACAAAGCGCCCAAAGTATCTTCCTTTTTATATTTTTGATATTCAGTCTTTAGTTCATCCACAAACGATGCCATTATGAAAAGAGAAACTTTTCCCAAAACAACCACAAGTATTTTTAATCAAAAACAATTAAAAAAAAGTTCCAAAAATTAATACTTTTCTTCCTTCTTCTCTTTCTCTTTCTGGGGTTAATGTTTAATCAAAGAGGTCCAATTACCATATATCTTTCTTTGGGATTCTAGGCAATCTCCTCCTTTTTCAGCTTCTGCTCCAATTTTTTTCCCTCTCCCTTCCCACTTGCAATGTCAATTTTAAATAATCAGAAATCCATACCTCCAACAAGGGTTTTCCAATTTCTTAAATTTTTCAATGTCCAAGAATCCTTTTATCCCTTAGCTTCAACTCTCAAAACAATTCACTTTCAATGTCCAATATATCCAAACATTTCTGCTGTTTCCATGGGGTGGGAGAGTGAAGAAAAAACAAAAGTTCCCTTTAACAGCTTCTCCGCCACTTTCGCTCTTCTTAGGGATACAATGTATCCTCCAGCAATTCAAACAGCTCAGTTCCAGGCAATTTAAAGGATGTTACTTGACCCGGCTCAGACAAAACTTTCACTCTTCACATTTCCTCCAGCGCAATCTTACCCGGTTGCTGGCTTCTTCGTGGCGGCCATTGCTGACCACCGCTCCACCGCCTTGGGAAAAAGGGGTTTTTCCGGAGAAGGGGGGGGTCTGCGACACCCCCACCTCCCTGTCCGACTCCCCTCTCTCTTCAGCTGTCCCTACAGGGCAGCCATATCCCCCTGACCCATCTGGATCGGGGGTACCTCGACGGCTAGCACAGCAGGAATCGCGAGCTGTTGCGAATTCCTGCTGCCCCGAAGCCACACGAAACCGGAAACCCACCGATCTGGGCTTTATTGCAAAGTGGCTAGATGAAAAATTATCCTCAGTACAAAACAAATGAAAGCCTACTTGGAGTTTACTAAAAAGCATCTGACAGACTCTCAGACTATGAGGAACAAGATTCTCTGATCTGATGCAACCAAAATTGAATTCTTTCAGTTCAATTCTAAACGTTATGTCTGGAGGAAACTAGGTACTGCTCATCACCTGCCCAATACCACCCCAAAAGTGAAGCATGGTGGTGGTAGCATCATGTTTTGGGGGTGTTTTTCAGCAGCAGGGACTGGGAGACTGGTCAAGGTTGAGGGAAAGCTGAATGCAAAGTACAGGGATATCCTCAATCAAAACCTGTTCCACAGTGCTCAAGAATTCAGACTGAACTGAAGGTTCACTTTCCAACCTGACAATGCAACAAGGACAACGCAGGAGTGGTTTAGGGACAACTCTGTGAATGTGCTGGAGTGGCCCAGACTTGAAACCTATTGAAACATCTCTGGAGAGACTTGAAAATCACTGTTCACCAATGGTTATCATCCAAGCTGACTGAGCTTGAGAGGATTTGCAAAGCAGAATGGTAGAAAATCACCCAATCTAGGTGTCCAAAGTTTGTTCTGTCAAAAAGACTCAAGGCTGTAATTTCTGCCAAAGGTGTTTTAAAAAGTACTGAGTGAAGGGCCTGAATACTTATGCCAATGATATTTCATTTTTTTCTTTTTAGTAATTTACATATATTTCTAAAATTCTGTTTTTACTTTGTCATTATGGGGTACTGAGAGTAGATTAATGAGAAAAAAATGAATGTCAACAACTGTAGAATCAGGCTGCATGGTGTTCTGTCCCCTCATTCGCATTCTTGAGATCCCCGCGCCTTGATTGGCCAAGGCGCGGGGCACTCTGATTGGTTAGGCGAGCCGCGCCGATTGGCTCGCTAGGAATCTCCCGCGATTGGTCGGTTCGAATCGCGGGAGATTCAAAGTGGTGCCATTGGCCGCGGCCGCCGCGGCTAAAGGAATAAAAGCCACGAACTTTTCCTATAGCACCAGTTCGGTTCCTACACCAATAAAAGAGCTTGATACGAAGTCACCGACTCCTGGCATCATTTCCGAAGACACAACACTGGCGACGAAGGTGGGATTCAGATCCTGAACCGAACCACGTGTCCGACGGAAGCCAGACGAATCTCCATGATGGCGAAAATCGCACCCCCCGCACCCTTCAACCCCGCCAGCAAGGACTGGGAATCGTACTCCGACAGATTCCGCATGTTCCTCGAGTGCAGCGACCTGAAGGACGCCACCGGCCCCATGAAGCGAGCCGTCTTCCTGACCCACTGTGGGACCGAGGTATTTAAGATGGCCAAGGCACTTGCCAAACCCGCCGACGCGACCGCGATGGACTGGGACGTCCTCGAGCCAATACTTTGGCGGCACTACGCTCCAGAGGTGCCCATCCTAATCCGACGCAACGAGTTCTACCGTCGGGACCAACGGTCGGGTGAGAGTTTCAGCGACTTTGTCCCCGAACTACGGCGCCTAGGGGGGCTGTGTGAATTTGACAACCTGAACGACGCCCTGCGAGACCGAATCGTGCTCGGCCTGTGGGACCCCGTCCTCCAGAGTCGGCTGATGGCCAAGGGCAACATCAGCCTTGCAGATACACTCACCGCAGCCGCAGCCGCCGAAGCAACCCGAACATCTGCCGACCGCATGCGCCGACCGAACGCTGGGGACCGCAGCGGGAACAACCACCCTGCAAGGTCGGCCGAGGCCCAACCCGAGACGACCACCCACCAGGGCAATTTCCACTTGGCATAGGGCACTTCCGATGATGAGGAGGAAATTCATCGCCTCCAGGAAGGCCGCGACCCACGGAACCGGCGGGGTCGTAAGTCGAGGACCAACTGTGCCGGTTGCGGAGGCGACCACCACAGGTCCGAATGCCAGTTTTTCGAGTCGATCTGCTGGCATTGTGACAAGAAGGGACACATCGCCCGCATCTGCCGCCTCAAAAAGAACCGCAGCCTGCCCAGATGGGACCAGAGCGAACGGAGGAGAGAGAGCACACCACCCCGGACCAGAGATCACCCCTCTGACAACAGATGGGACTGGAACGGACGATCCCTATGAGGCGGCAAGACCCGGCGAAGAGAGGAGACCCATCAGACAGTCACCATCGGCCACGCCACAACCAATGACGCCCGGAAGGTCTACGTGGAGGTAGGCATCGAAGGCGAGCCATGCAAAATGGAGGTGGACTCCGGGTCCTACCTCTCCATGATAGCATGGCAAGAAATAAAGCGCTTGGTGCCTACCATCCAAAGGAGGAACCTAGACAGCCAGAGACTAATCGTAAAAGACTACCAGTGAAACCGCATCCCGGTGGTCGGAATCAGACAGTTCAACGTAACATACAAAGGGCGCACCGAAAGGCTTCCCCTGACAATCGTTGACCGCGACTGCCCAAGCCTACTGGGACTGCAATGGTTCGCCCCGCTCGGCATCGCAGTCACGGGAATCGACCACGTCACTGACGACAGCTGGGAACAAAAACTAGCCCGGGAATTCCAAGAGGTCTTCGACGGAAACCTAGGCAAGTACCGAGGGCCCCTTATATCATTCAGCCTAGACCCAAACGTCCCCCCAAAACACCTGAAACCAAGGCGGGTGCCATTTGCACTTAAACCCAAGATAGACGAGCAAATTGACAAGCTTGTCAAGCAAGGGGTCCTACAACCAATAGACCACGCCCGGTGGGAGACCCCCATAGTCACCCCGATCAAGCCCGATGGGTTGGTGAGGATCTGTGGGGACTATAAGGCCAACCTAAATGGCGCGTTGCAACAAAGCGCTTACCCCATCCCAGTAGTGCAACACCTACTGCATTCACTGGGAGGGGGCAAGGTTTTCGCCAAACTCGACCTCGCCCAGGCATACCGACTGTTGCCAGTCGACGAGGAAACGGCAGAAGCGCAAACCATAGTCACCCACCGGGGAGCATTTAAATGCAACCTGCTCCAATTCGGAGTCAGCGTGGCACCGGGAATATTCCAAAGCCTAATGGAAAGACTATTACAAGGCATCAAGGGGGTGGTACCTTACTTCGACGACGTCTTAGTGTCGGCAACCCACCAAGCCGAACTAGAGGGTCGCCTAAGGGAGGTCCTAACCAAATTCAAAGAGACCGGGCTCAAGGTAAAGAGGGAGAAATGCCAATTATACACGGAACGGGTTGAATTCCTAGGATATCTCCTAGACCGTCACGGCATTCACCCCACAAACCAAAAAATCAAGGTCATCAAAGAAGCCCCCACACCCAAGTCGAAGACGGAGCTACAGGCATTCCTGGGGCTATTTAACTTTTACAATGTTTTCCTGCCCCAAAAGGTGGCGGTGGCGGAGCCTTTGCATAGGCTCCTGGACAAGGCGGCGACCTGGACTTGGGGGAAACGCGAGCAAGCCGCCTTCCAGAAAACAAAGGACCTCCTCACTTCGGATGCCGTCCTTATACAGTACAACGAGACCCTACCTCTGGCCGTCACATGCGACGCATCACCCTTCGGCATCGGCGCTGTCCTCAGCCATACCCTCCCCAATGGAAAAGAAGCACCCATCGCGTTCTTTTCAAGGACCCTCACCAAACCGGAGCGGAACTACAGCCACCTGGACAAAGAGGCTCTGGCTATCGTTGCCGCAGTAAAAAAGATTCCATGAGTATCTCTACAGCCGGACATTCACTATCATAACCGACCACAAGCCGCTGCTGGGAATCCTTGCAGGGAACCGGGCCACCCCGAACATTCTGTCTCCCCGAATGACAAGGTGGTCCGAGTTCCTGGTGGCCTACAACTGCGGACTCATACACAGACCGGGTAAGACGATCTCCCATGCAAACACCTTAAGCCGCTCACCGCTACCGGAACCTGACACCGACCCAGCACCCACAACGACCACCCTCAGTATAGAGACTCTACCCAACCTGCCCATAACCGCGTCAGACATTGCCCGAGAGACTAATAAAGACAAACGTCTGGCGCGGGTGTTGCATTGGGTAGAGAAAGGGTGGCCGGAAAGGGACAACAACGAGTCCGTCAAGACATTCCGAAACCAGCAAACGGAACTCTCATTATTAAAAGGGTGCATACTATGGGGGGATAGGGTGGTCATTCCAGAAAAACTACAAGGGAAGGTTCTGGAACTATTACACAAGGGGCACCCTGGCATCGTTAGGACTAAAGCCCTGGCCAGAAGTTATGCTTGGTGGCCAGGGATGGACAAACAGATTGAGACATAGGTAGCAAGGTGCCAACGATGCCAGGAAACTAGGCCAAGCCCACCCACAGCACCCGTCCTAGAGTGGGAAACCCCAAGGGGACCTTGGTTTAGGATCCACATAGACTTCGCCGGGCCCACAAAAGGACACACCTTCCTAATAACAGTAGACGCTTACTCCAACTGGCTGGAGGTAAGCAACATGAGAACAACAACCACGGAGGCCGTGATCAAGGAACTCGGCAAACTTTTTGCAATGCACAGCCTCCCAGACGTCGTTTCCCAATTCACCTCGCTAGAATTTGAAAAATTCCTAGCAGAAAGGGGCATCCGACACGCGCTGACAGCACCGGCGCATCCGGCGGCGAACGGTAGGGCGGAACGGATGGTGCAATTCACAAAGAAAACCATCCAGAAAATAGACCACGGGGAGATCCAGGATAAAATAAATAAATTACTCTTCACCCAACACATAACCCCAAATATCACAATGAATAAGAGCCCAGCCGAACTGTTAATGGGGAGGAAATTAAGGTCCCCACTTGACAGATTACACCCCACGTATAACCCAGAGAAGCCCCCAGACTCAACCAGCAAACACCGAACCTTCGCACCAGGCGACCCCGTGTACGCAAAAAACCTGACGGGGGACCCGTTATGGGTACCGGCCGTCATCACACAAATAACAGGCCCACACTCGTACCGGCTACAAACAACAGACGGACGAGCATGGAAACGCCACATCGACCAATTAAGATCGAGGGTGACCACCCAAGAGACCACCGACGCACAAGCAGGCAAAACCAACCCCCACAACATAAACCAAGGGGGTAGGGAATACCCAGGGGACCAAAACCAAAGAAGAATAAACCAACCATACTTACCGGAAAGCAGCCAGCATGACCCCTGGGAATAGACAGCCAGGCCAGCTCGCCCGACCCGGGGAGACCGAGTGGGAGCGGTGAAACCCGCAGCTCAACCAACCCGGGAAGCCCAGGAGGGAGCTACGGAGAGCGGCCCGGCCTGACCGACCAGCCGGTTCCCACGACGGCATCCGGAGAAGCAGAGACCCCGACCGAACCGGCCGGGATCCAACCTACGACTGAGCTGCGCAGGTCCAGTAGGCTAAGACGGAGCCCCGCCTACCTACAGGACTATGCGACGTAAGGACTAAACCAAGAGGGGAGGGGTGTTCTGTCCCCTCTTTAGCATTCTTGAGATCCCCGCGCCTTGATTGGCCAAGGCGCGGGGCACTCTGATTGGTTAGGCGAACCGCGCCGATTGGTTCGCTAGGAATCTCCCGCGATTGGTCAGTTCAAATCGCAGGAGATTCAAAGCGGTGCCATTGGCCGCGGCCGCCGCAGCTAAAGGAATAAAAGCTGCGAACTTTTCCTATAGCGCCAGTTCAGTTCCTACACCAATAAAAGAGCTTGATACGAAGTCACCGACTCCTGGCATCATTTCCGAAGACACAACACATTATAACATATTTGACAACATTGTGATATTGCATTTCCCCTTATTGCATTGCTTGATACATCTTTATGACAGAACTGCTGATCAATCAGGAGTTTTATGACAGTCCTAGTTTGATTCAGAGGATCCTACTTTACAACACAGAGTCCCAGAAATAATTTGAAGTAACTCATTTCCATTTGAAACTATGGAAGTGGTCCATTTGATTTACAATTATACTTTTTAGTGATAGTAGATAAGACAGCAAGTTTAAATATCTCAGGGTTACAGTATTAAAAACTTTTAAAAACTTATTTTACACTGAGATACTTCCACAGGGGATTTCTAAATTTCAACCAAAAGAACAAACAACATTAAGAACATTTTGTAATGGATTTTTAAAAGAATGTCTTAATAGTATTTTTCAGAAGGGCTCTGACAGTCCACCTTTTTTTTTTTTTTTTTCATTTCCTTATGCTTTTCTGTGTTTGCTTAAATATATTTGAATTGGTATTGACTCTTACAGTATATAAGTGATATATGTAATATAAAGTAAAACATTCAGCATGTTTGTGCAATAAAAACAACATTCTATTTTGAACTATTGAAAATAAACAATACCTTAATGCATCTGAGCATTAAAATAATAAATTTCATATTCGGATCAGCTAATTAATTTTGGAAATATGATTAACAAGGATAAAGAGACATGCCTTGATAGGATTCCCATCTTTATGAAAACAAAACAAAATGAAATAGGAACTGGTGCCTTAAGACCTTAGTGTGTAGCACCAACATTGTCACACATCACATTCAACAGACAATAAGCAAACCACAGCATATAACTGTTCTCATTTGGATGGATCACTGGCAGACATGGGATAGCTAAAATACAATGTTCATACAATCTCAATTGCTATTTAAACCACTAAAATAAAAAAAAAAAATGGAAGTAAATTTAGATTTATTTATAGCTATGATTTATAATTGTTTCATACCAATGGAAGAGGTGAGCAGGTAATACCTTTTCTATTTAAGTTAGTGGGTTTTTTTTTTCTGGTTCTGTGCTTGTTTAAACATATAGCTGACCAGCAATATTCAACTGGACCATGTCAAGATGATTCCAAAAAGGTGCTTTGCAGTAAGATCTGAATGTAGCATCAGTTACACTCACTTACACACACACACACACACACACACACACACACACACACACACTTCTATAAATTGGTGGCATACCAGACTCCCTTGTGCAAAATTCCACTTAGGGCCACTTCCATTAAAAATATTTCAACTGTGCACATACACACATACCTGCTGTTATTATGTGTTTTAACCTTGCAACTGGTGCCCCTCTTATACAGCATCATTGTGAAAAAACATATTTTGCACATAAATTTGTGGCAGTCCTGCCTTTCCATTGTATAAATACAAAGAGAAATAAAACATGTATCCTTTACCAAGTTTTGGTTTGAGGCAAAGTAAGCACATCCAGTCTATGTTTTATTATTTTTCCCAATTACAGTAAAAAAAGTAATTATTTTCCTTTCTGTTTAAATAAAAGCATTTAGATGATTTGCCATTTCCTATGTTGCATGGCTTAACAGTGGAAGCAGCAAGGAATTGAATTTTTTTCTTTTTAAACATCCTTTAGGGTATCAGTGTAAAAATAATATGAGTGAATATTCATTCCACCTAATTAGTTTGTCCCTTGGAGCTAAACATTTCTTACAAAAGCTAGTATTAGGCATTGAAGTGAATATGGTGTAAAAGTGAAAACAAATTTGTTCTTTTACTTCATTGGGAAAAAAAAGAGCAAGATCAGTCACACTCTGAGTGCAGCATATCCTAACCAAAACAGGTTACCTTGATGGCCATTCTAACTCCAAAAGGAATAAACCAAAAGAAATAAGCTGAAAATAAAAAACACTGAAAAGTGTTCTACCATTATTAAGATGAAAGCAGTTTTGGAAAGATGAAACATTCCTTGATAAACAATTGAATTATTTATTTATTTATTTAAGTTGTTTATTCACCACTTTTCATGCTGTCACATGACTCTGTGTGGCTTACAATCTGAAAAAAACTATAACATAAAAGATTGAAACAGTTAAACAATAAATATATTAAAATTGTCAAGAAATAGTTAAGATAATGGGAGGTTTACAATAGAGTCGAGTGAGATCTTTTGTTTAATCTAGTAACCAGCTCCAGGATGACACTACCTTATCTGCACCCCAAGCCAACTGGCAGAACCACATTTTAATGCCTTTTTGCAAAACCCAGAAGGTGGGTAGATCTTACTTGAAAGAATATGATGTTGTTAGAGGGTGGACACTGGGCACCATGGCAGAAAATGTTCTTCTCCTGCGCACCATCAGCCAAAATTCTATGACTTATGGGTTTGCAGTATGTCTCTTCTCCTGGCATGAGTGGGGTGCACCAATCTCATTGGGGTGAGTTGGTTCCATAAAGGACTTAATTATCAACACCTTGAATTGGAATCAGAAGCAAACTGATAGCCAGTGCAGCTCACATAAGTAAGAAGTTACAAGAGCCATCTAGGGGCCCCAAGAACTATTCACACAGCTGTATTCTGAACCAGTTATAGCTTACAATTACTCTTCAAGGATAATCCTATGTCGATTGCATTGCAGTAGTCCAAGATCACTGAAGTTGTATAATATTAGTAGAATTTTGGATCAGGCCAGATTTATATCAAAATCGAGTTCTTCAATGTTTATTATGCAAAGAGATATATTCAGCCTAAGCAGTATATTTAGGTGTAAATAAATAGCTTTCCTTATTTATTTATCAAAAATAATTTTATGAGCTGTGTCAGCACTTCCCATTTTTCTCCCATAATGCTTCAATTTGATATTGTTTCTTAAGAAGTCTTAATATAATGTATTAGGAGGCCAATCTGTCCAGTCCCTTCAAGAACTATTCAGCAACATAGGTGCTTATTATATAAGATACCCTTAAATAAATGAGCAGACAGTATCATTTCCTATCCACTGAACAATACTATTAACATTTCAGATAGCTAGATTCCTATTCCATATCTTCATGATAAGCAGAATACATTTTTTAAGCAATTGCAGATGTTATGGCATGACAATCTCCTGGCTGATTGCACAGTGAAAGTGTGATGTAATCTAATTCCACAATAGATATTCCTCATCTCCCTGATTATGTAAATGATATTGGGACATATCCATGCAAAATTTATCTCACAAAATAATTTTATATTTTATTAGAAGAAATCTTTTTTTAACAAAACCTTCTCAGAGTGTTTTTTTGTCTCCTCTAGCCAAAAATGAAGCAAGAGTTCCCTTAGGGCGTATACATTTCCTGCTTGCTCCAATACAGAACAAGACATTTTGAATGTCAGGAATAAACAATTGAGTCTTCAATCCACCTCTAAACTGTTGGGAAGATGACTTCAAACATAGTATTTCTTAGCTTCATCAAAAGTTTTGTTTTGCTGGAGCAAATAGGGTAGTTCAGCCTACCTACTATGCTTCATTCCATCTTACATAACTGAATCTGTTCCAACTGGCTGATGAATGCTCCAGTAGGCAGGCTCCCCTAGTTAGTAAACAGGCTTCCCTAGCTTTGCCTTATATATATATTTACATGCTGTGCTGCTGGGCAGTCTGCCATGAAATGCTGAACTTCTCTATTCAAACAGAGGGATAGTGAAATGCTAGACTTTTCCTTTTTATATCAATACAACTAATTACATGGGAAGCAACTTTTCAATCAAAGAAATAACTTACCAATAATATAGCATCATGCCATTATGAAATAACATCTGCCCAAAGGAACATCCCATCCCATGCAAGCAATAACCCTTGTAATGAAGCTTGCATCTTTCAAATGCCTACACCTAGGGTTTTACTTAGCAGGGTAAGAAAACTTCTATAAATTAAAACCAAGTTCAGAAAACTTAGCAGGCAATAGTTCATTTTAATTGTTTGATGCTTATGTTTGATAAAATGCCTAAATGCTTATAAAATATATATGATTCATAAATGTGGCAGAAAGTAAACTCCAAAGGGGAAAATTTCTCTACAAAACACTTCCACGTGTTTTTTTTCCTCAGTTTAATTAATAAGTTCTTTTTACATAACTATTCTTTCTAAATGTCCTGGTTACATCCTAAGGCTGGATGCAAACATGCTAATAATGAGAAAATATGTGGCTCTGCATCACGTTTGAAATAATTGTATATGAAACTATAATAATATAGAAAATTGTTTGTGTGTGTGTGTGTGTAATAATATAAGCCAGTGTTCACATTAGTTGAAAGAGAATAATATTTTAATTAGTGTCAATATGTATTATGTATAGAATTATGTATATACACATAATCATATACCTTTGGTCATCAGCAATGACATCAAATTAATTTATAATGAATTTCTATGAAGAAGATTTGCATCTTCCATCAAAATGGGTAACATACAACATGAATGATACCTTGAAACAGGTCCCCCCTTAAATTCTGTACTAGTTTATTTTCAATCTTCCCTTCTACTTTTCTCACTTTACAATTTTAACTTCTCTCTCCTCAACATTCTGCAAATTAAGATCTATCTTACAAAACCCTGACTACAAGAATTAAATATACACTAAAAGAGAAAAACAAAATGATCATTGGGAGAGTTCTTATCCGGTAGTCTTATGGGCTGATCTGACTTTGAGAGTGTTTTTAAGTTGAGTTTTTTCTTCTTCTGAAACTCTGAACTGACCTTTTTTTCAAATACTATCTGGATTTTTTGGCTAAATAATATGGCTGACTAAGCTGATTTTAAGCTGTCATTATCTGGGAGCACTTTTAATATCACTTTAATGTAACCAAATAAACAATAAAAGTCCTTTAAAAAAAGAGAATATTTTAAAATAAAGTCATCTTGCTGATTTTTTTTTCAGAATTAAATACCTGATTAAATGAGCTATCAGGGTAATATCAAAGGATTTAAAGAACAAAACCATAAATATTTTTCCTATGATAACCTATGGGCTGAAGGAAGGAGTAGGAGGGAAAAATCTCATTATATGGAACTGACTCCTTGTTGATAGATTTTGCCCAGTAATTCTTTTAATGTGGACGATGATATAAAGATCAGCAAATGTTTTTAATGCTGAGTACTGCTCATTTAATTTGAAAATTCTTTGTCATAAAAGAACATACTCAAAGAGGTTTGTTCATAAGTAAGAAGAAAAAAACCCAGTTTATAGTTTACAGAGGTTTTTGTTTTTTAAAAAAATGCTGCACTTTCTGTTCTTCCTGGTTTGAGTCACTGATTTCCCAAAATCAATCTCGAATCAATTTCTCTTGTTATAAACAAAGCTAAGTTGCCTAGCCCACTTACTAGGGAATATTCATAGTTCAGGGAATATTCAAGCCCACAGATAGAGGACTTATTTATCTTATAGACCAATCTGCTACACCCTCCATTTGGAAGCAGGAAACAGAAAAAAAAATGGTCCTCTTAAAACAAAAGGAGATCCTGATAAAAAAATCTGTGGACTGTGAGGGGAAAACACAAATTTCTCACTAAAAATATTATCTGTTCCTACAGAAGTAGAAGTAATATCAATAGCACTAAGATTTATATACTGCTTCACAGTGCCTTCCAGCCCCTGTGAAACAATTGTTTCCTCTATTTTTATTACCTGTACTAAGCAGTTTACAGAGTCAGCATATTGCCACCAACAATATAGCTCCTCGTTTTACTGACCTTGGAAGGATGGAAGGTTGAGCCAATCTTGAGCCTGGTGAGATTTGATCTGCCAAACTACTGGCAGCTGGTGATCAGCAGAAATAACCTGCAGTACTGTTTTCTAACCACTGTGCCATGGCAGCTCCTGAAACAATTGTTTCCTCTATTTTTATTACCTGGACATTCTTCAGCTTTGGAGGGAACTTTCCATTATAGTTAAAGGCTTGTGGAAAGATAGTGAAACTCACTGTTTCCCCTTTCTCTGTGATGCTAAGTCACATTCTATTGGCTTTTATAGTCTTCCACAGCAAACAGATTGGGCTGTCTCTCAAGGGCAGAAGGAAATACCATGTCTACACATATCTGGTCCAGAGGTCACATTATATAAATTACTTCAATTGTTTCGTGTTGATCTTTTGGTGGTCACCTGAAAGATAGATGGTAGAAGCAGGACTTACAAAGCCACTCTATCAAAGCATGAGGAAAGACCAGTGTGTGAAGAACCAGATATATTTTCAGGTAAAACGTTTTAGACCACTAGTCAACACCCAGGCATTCTTCTACAATTTTATACACCTTAGAGCTTTCCCCGAGTAATGTTGATATGGTTGGGGATAAACATTAATTTAACATCAGTATAACTGAAGGAAACTTAAGTATGTTTCATTCATGCTCTGAGGATTAGCTAAAGACAGTATCATTGGAGCAGGACATGCCTATACCATGGCTACGTAAGGTTCATGTGACAAAATAAAGATTAAATATAATTTACGCTCACTATCAGGTGTGGATCCAGTTTTTTATTTTATTTTGCAATCTTGTTCATTTTCACTAAATCTATCTGGCTTTATCTTTTATTTCATGTGCAAGTGACTGAACTTTCAAGGCATATGGACATTGCTTTGGTGAAGAACCTTTATCTATCTATTCATGAGTGTATGAATGCAGACTTTGGCACTTACGTTGTCTGCATACAAGGGCACCCTTCTGTTCAATGAACCAGTGAATTGAATGAGAAATAAACAACAGGGTGAGTGCTCTCTCTGTCTTTCCTCTGTTGGAATCAAAGGATTCCAGCTGCTTTTAGATAAATAAACCAAATCACATACTGAGAATAATTAGGAAAAAGTTTATTTAATTATTTCATGGCATCACTGCAATTGCACGGCAACTATTGTGCCCTCTGTTTTTTTTTTTTATAAATGCAAAAGAAATTCATTTTAAAATCCCCAGTGCTGGAACAACCAGCAGAAAAATCGGGGAAGAATTTTTAACATGAAAAAAATCATTTATTCACTCACTCACTCTCATACTCACTCATTCTTTTCTCCTTTTAACCATTTTCCACTCCCTAAATTATCAAGATGGCCAAAGATGGCCAAAATAATTTCTTCTAGACAGCTTCAGATGTGTTGAATCAGTCTGTGAAACAAATCATATAAAAAACTCACTAGATCACTTTCGTAGCACTGAGCTTTGACTGGAGGAAAGTCCTTTTGCAGCATTTAAGAACTGGCAATGCAAATTCTGAAAGAGAAAGTTTGATGGTGAGGAGAATAAGGTTTGCTTTTTCAAATCATTGGAAGGAATATATGGACGCTGGATTTAAGAGATTTTTTGGGTGGTTGGAGGAAGAAAGAAAGTGTTGGTTACTATATCAACTTAGGCTGTATTCTAAATAAATTTAAAATTCCAGATGTTTAGATCCATGTGGTCTGTGAGTATGAGGGTGTGTGGGTGTTTGTATGTATCTTTTCACTGCAGAAGTGATGCTAGCTTGAAGTTATTATCCCATTTTCAAAAGGCATGCTTCAATCTTCAGATATTCTCGTACACTGTAATGTTATAATTGTCTTGGCATTTGAACATTCATTTCATTCTGGGAAAAAGAAAGAAAAGGTCACTTATGCATCTTTATGCACTAAAGAGAAAGCCCCATGTCTTTGTCTTGATTAAATGAATCCCCCCAAATTGGTCATGCCATAATTTGATGGCTATATGACTATATATGATAATATTATCCATACTAAAGATATAAACAAGAAGTCTCTGGAAGTCTGAAGGGGTACATTGCATAAATCATCAGAAATGAATCATGGCTGATAGGATATAATTGAATTATGTTGGGCATTTCTTATTGTTCTTTCTGTTATACTGGTAAACTGTGAAGGAATAAATCCCTTTGTTTGATTTAGTTACTAAGGTATGACTTTACTTCCATAAGAAAGTCAAATCCCATCTTATGATCACTTAAGATGAAGCAATTGGAGAGTAAAATAAAAAAAGTGTTTTCCTTTAGATAGGTAAGTGAGATTTCTGCAGATAGCAAAGAAATTCTTGAGAAAGTTTCATTAATAATTTGGAGAACAAGTCAAGGACAAAATGTCTGACTTTGTTAGAAGAGATTATTCTAATATTGTTATTTCACTTTATAGATAAAGCATGCCTGAAAGAAAGTTACAAAACTTGCATGCTTGTAAAATATAATGACACTGTCTTTATCATCCATTTGGTGCCAATCACAGTTCCAGACCTCTTCTCTATATATTTTTGGAAGATTTTGACTATATATGTCAGCTTAAATGTGAAAATTAGGAAGTGATAGTTTCACCCTTAGTTCAATACAAGGCCTCCTGTTTGGATGAAAAAGACATCTTGAAATGTTGGCACAATGGTTCAGTTTGGGGACCACTTCCTTGCTATCCATTTGTTGAAATTAGTTATTCGTAATTTTAACCCATGGTTATAATTACTTATAATGAAGGCAAGTTAAGTTCATTTCTTTGTTTTAATTAATATCCTTTTATGTATTGGAAGAATTATTTCACCTTAACAGGCTTTTCTCACGCTAAACCTACCAGATATCTCATGGTTTCCAGATCCCTTAACATTTGATAGTCTTCTGAACTTAATCCAATTGCTCATTCTTTTTTTTGAACTCTGCTGTGTAGACTTAGATATAGTATTTCAGGAGAGATGTGACCAGGGGAGAATTTCACTCAATACTTCTCATCATTTTGATTTTTGTGCTTCCATTAATATATCCCAAGATAGTGTTTTCATCAGTTTCATCACTCTCATGTCTAACTTGCAATTAACAAAGACACAGAGATCCTTTTCCACCCAGATCTTTTTGAATTTAGATGTACTCTCTCTCTCACTAACAATCACATGTAACTGTGGTTTAGTGGTTTTATTAATATTATCCAGCAATTCAAGCTTAGTTCACAGAGCAAGGGCCCAATAGTCCACAAAGCACTTGAAAGTTGGTCAAACAAAATAACTCCACAGGACAAATTCGTGATAGAGAAACACCCCCACAACATGAATTGACGGGACGATACCTCCCGCCTACCAGACATCTGGAAGTTAGCCCTCACTAACAAACGAGTCCCAGCCACAAAAACCAACACCAGACCTGAAACAACATGGCACACTACCGCCAATCTCTCCCATCAGACCCAGGCCCAAGCCCATCCTATAAACGAAGGACAACCACCATCTAGAAAATAGACCATGGCTGCCTCACCAGCTGTCGCACCCCCTGACCCCAAAACCAAACAAGCTAACACACACCAATAACACAGACCCAGACCCCAAACTCGAAGCCAGACTAAAACCCAGAATTCTACATCACAGCCACCCGCTCAGGATATCACATCAGAAAGCTCAGAAACTCAAGAAGTTGCAACAAGGCTATCACAGCACAAGACCAAGGATATCACAGCACAAGACCAAGGATACCACAGCACAAGACCAAGGATACCACAGCAATAAGTCTCACAAGGTCATCACACAACCCATTACCCAAGCTATTACTACACAGGAGGCTAATGGAAAAGAGATCAAAACACAAATGACCCAGGAGATTACAATGCAGGACCAAGGATACCACAACAAAAGAACTCGCAAGCCCATCACACAACCCATTACCCAAGCTGTTAAAACACGAGAGGCTAATGGAAAAAAGATCACTACAAAACAAATGACCAAGGAGATTACAACACAAGATCCAGGATATTTCCACAACAAAATTCACAAGGCCATCACACAGCCCCTTATACCAACATCAACTCCATCAGCCAATCAAGAGACAGCCAACAAGCCCAGCACACCAGCCCCCACCACGAGTATTTATAGAGAGACGGCAGCTCCGATCACACACTGCTTGCACTGGCACGAAGCCGAAAGCACCAGTCTGAGGATGGTGAGTGGGACCTCACCAAAATGTCACCAAGATACTCTTAATCTTACATGGGAAAAGACCTAAATACACCTAGACCTACATACCTGTACCCGTGAAAATCTACGAATATATATACGAATACCATAATATATATATTTGTTTTCTGAGGTTCTTGCGGGTATTTGTATGTGGATCTTTGGTTATTCAGGTTTTCTCCCATGTAAGATTGGAAGTATCTAGCCAACGTTTCGATAAAGTCTATATATATGTGTGTGTCTGGCATTCAGCTTTGTTCGGGTATTTTCCCACGTCATAATAGTGGTGCTTTTAAAGTTGTAGCAACGTTTCAGCAGAATCTCATCTGCCATCATCAGGCTTCTGTACAGTGTTTGTCTGTGAGTCAGACTTTTACAGTGGTTTCAGATTTAAATTTGGGGCAGCCTATTGCTGTGTCAGAATGGTTTTTTCTTCCTCCTGATTGGTTGAGAGTCTTGGTCTGTGTTTATTGGTCTTGGAGTTTGCTGTGTTCTGCTACTAATATCTTCTGTCTTTTTTTGGGGGGGGGGGCTCTTTTTGTATCTTGATTGGCTGGCAACATTGTGTTACTTTATTGGAGGCCTTTAGTGCAGCTTGGCTTCGGGTAAATGGACGGCTATCATTAGTTAAGAAGCTGGGTTTCATCTGGGTGCCTGGTTGGGGTGTGTTTGAGCTGGAGGTATTAGGGGAGATCTGTTTGTGCCCAGGTGTTTGCCTGGCTTGTGGTGTGGAGATTTTTTTGTTTGTGAGTGCAGGCTTCCAGATGATTGACAGCCTGGTGGAATCATCTCTTCTGTTCATGCTTTCTGGTCTTTTTTCAATCTCTATGGCTTCTCTGATGATTCTGGGGCTGGGATTTTCTATGGTGGCTAGGGTTTTGGTGCCATTGAAGTTGATGTTATGACCTGTGGCTTCCATGTGTTGGACGAGTGAGGAAGTGTGTTCCAGCTTTTTGACTGCAATTTTGTGTTCATCCAGGCGGGTGCTTATTCTTCTATTGGTCTGTCCAATGTATGTGGCCGGGCATGATGCACAGGGGACTTCATATATGCCTTGGTTTTCCAGGTCAATTTTGTCTTTGGGGTTCCTGAGGATGGCTGCTATTTTTCTGTCTGTTTTGAAGGCAGTCTTGATGTGGTGTCTGTATAGAATCTTACTAATTTTGTCTGTAGTGCCTCTTATGTAGGGCAGGACAGCTGTTCCATAGGTCTGTTCATCTTCTGGGTCTCTATAATGTCTCAGTGTGTTTTTGTGGATCAAGTTGGTGATTTTGCTTCTGTGGAAGCCGTTGGCTGTCAATATTTTAGTCAGGGTGCATAGTTCAGTCTTAATGTGTGTCTTGTCTGCCAGGTGTTTGGTTCTAGTAATTAGTGTTTTAACCACGGAGTTTATCTGTGCTGGGTGGTGGTGGGATTGGGCGTTGAGGTAGCGGTTGGTGTGTGTTTCTTCTGGTATATGGTGTGTCCTAGTGTGCCATCTGTTTTCTTGTAGATTAGTACATCTAGGAATGGTAGTTGTTTGTTTGTTTCTGTTTCCATGGTGAACTTGATTTTGGGATGTGCGCTGTTTAGGTGTGTTAGGAAGTTATTTAGGCTTTCTTGTCCATGGGGCCAAATCACGAATGTGTCATCGATATATCTTAACCATAGTTTGGGTTTGAGTATGGCATTAGCCAGGGCTAATAAATATATATATTTATTCTTAAGTTTTCATGGGTATTTACATGTATGGCATTCAGCTTTGTTCAGGTATTTTCCCATGTCATAGTAGTGGTGCTTTTAAAGTTGTAGCAACGTTTCAGCAGAATCTCATCTGCCATCATCAGGCTTCTGTATAGTGTTCATCTGTATATATATTACTAGAACCAAACGCCTGGCAGACAAGACATACATTAAGACTGAACTATGCACCCTGACTAAAATATTGACAGCCAACGGCTTCCACAAAAGCAAAATCACCAACTTGAAAAAAGTCCCCTGTGCATCATGCCCAGCCACATACATTGGACAGACCAATAGAAGAATAAGCACCTGCCTGGATGAACACAAAAATGCAGTCAAAAAGCTGGAACACACTTCCTCACTCATCCAACACATGGAAGCCACAGGTCATAACATCAACTTCAATGGCACCAAAATCCTAGCCACCATAGAAAATCCCAGCCCCAGAATCATCAGAGAAGCCATAGAGATTGAAAAAAGATCAGAAAGCATGAACAGAAGAGATGATTCCACCAGGCTGTCAATCATCTGGAAGCCTGCACTCACAAACAAAAAAATCTCCACACCACAAGACAGGCACCCAGATGAAACCCCTGATACCTCCAGCTCAAACACACCCCAACCAGGCACCCAGATGAAACCCAGCTTCCTAACTAATGATAGCCATCCATTTACCCGAAGCCAAGCTGCACTAAAGGCCTCCAATAAAGTAACACAATGTTGCCAGCCAATCAAGATACAAAAAGAGCCAAAAAAACAGACAGAAGATATTAGAAGCAGAACACAGCAAACTCTAAGACCAATAAACACAGACCAAGACTCTCAACCAATCAGGAGGAAGAAAAAACCATTCTGTCACAGCAATAGGCTGCCCCAAATTTAAATCTGAAACCACTAAAAGTGGTAAAAGTCTAACTCATAGACGAACACTATACAGAAGCCTGATGATGGCAGATGAGATTCTGCTGAAACGTTGCTACAACTTTAAAAGCACCACTACTATGACGTGGGAAAATACATATACACACATATATATATAGTCACTACTACAATTATAACATATATTCTTTTGCCCTTAATTGTTTAATTGATCTTTGATCTATCCATTCGTACCAGCAGTTCCAGCTGTCGTAATACATTGATGTGTCTTTTCCTTTTAATGCCAAAGTTAATTTGTCCATCTGTGCACAACTTGATATTTTTTGAATAATCATTTCCTCTGATGGAATATGAGGTTGTTTCCAACATTGTGCGAAGGCCAGTCTGGCCACTGTCAAAATATGTACTTTGCTTTTTTGGGGAATTGTTTATTAAAGATCCCTAATAGAAAGAGTTCTGGTTTGAATTCGATCTGTTCTATTGTCATTTCCTCCAACCATTTTCTAATTTTCTGCCAATATTTTTGAGTCTCTGTACAAGACCACCACATATGGAAGAATGTTCCCTCCATTTTTTTTTTTTTTTTGCATTTCTAGCAATTCTGACTTATGTTGGGGTGCATCTTAACTAATCTCGAGGAGGGAAGGTGCCATCTGTAAAACATTTTATAGGCATTTTCCTTGTAGGCTGCTGATTTTGTGATTTTATTATTTCTACTCCAGACCTTCTCCCACTCGATTAAGGTGATACTACATCCTATATCCCTACTCCAGGATATCATATTCCCTTTGACAATTTCTTCCTCTAATTCTGCCTCTAGTAAGTAATTATAACATTTTGTGATATATTTTTTAATCTGGGCCTAATAGAATTTTATCTAGTTGCTGAAGTTTATTATTGATTCTAAATTCTTTTTTATCCTGTTTGTATCTGTTATGAACTAATAAAGGTGTTTAATAAAGTTTTAACAACCTTAAGAAAAAGCAGGGTTCTAATCCTGCACTTCTGATTGGCCGATAATAGCGATATCGGATTGGTCCTTTTCTGGGAAATCTGATTGCTTGTTAATGGGCCAACTTTCATTGGTTCAAGGGTTTAACACTTCCATGTTTCTCATTGGCTAATAGGTCAGCAGCTGCTGCTGCCCTGGGGTTTTTGCCCTGTTCAGCATGATTAATAAAGAGTTGAAGTTCACTGTTCACTGCCTCGTCTCCGTTCCTTGCACCCATGTGCAGAACTTAACAGTATCTACTCTGAACTTGAAGATATGCCCATCTATCAATTTGTACTCCCTGGTACTGACGATCTTGCCACAATCTCAAATTTCCTTGTGCATCCAATAAATCCTTGCATTTAATCACCTTAGTAATGTCCAGATTATTTGGGTGGATCATTGCTTCCATTGTTAAAATCCAGATTGGTATCTTTAAATAATGTTTTTTTTTCCCTTATTTTCTTCCAATTAGTCAATAATGCATCTCTTATTAGGAGTTTATGAAAGTATTTCTGGGTGGTTTTTCCGATGTCACTCTTTTCTTGAGTAGTCAGGCTGACATTCTCTGTTCCTCCCTTGTCTCTGCCTCATGTGATCTCAGATGAGGTGCAAAAGGCAGTTCCTTCTCCTCTTTGTTGGCTATCTGCCATTGCAAACTTTCCCCAGCTAAAGCTTCAGATGACAGATTAACAGAGTTGGAAGGGACTTTGTAAGTCCAACCCCTTGCCCAGGCAGGAGATCCTACGTCTTGTTTGTTTTGTTGCTGTTCATTGTAGTAGGCCTATGCAAGTGTTCACAGAAATTCCAATTTAAAATATATTGGAGGATTAATAGGCCTGTACAGTAGTTAACCTTTGGAAGATGAATATGACATTTCTTCTTCTTCAGTATTCTATCTAGGACCTTGCTAAGTTTTGCTGAGACTGGTTACATTATATTTTCTGCTAATACTGTTGTGTCCGCGAAATGATGCCAGGAGTCGGTGACTTTAGTGCAAAGCTCTTTATTAGGAAGTTGGAACCGAACTGGCGAAAGGAAAAAAGCCCGCCGCTTTTATTCCTTTCGCCGCGGCGGCTGCGGCCAATGGCACCACTTTGAATCTCCCGCGATCCGAATGGACCAATCGCGGGAGATTCCTAGCGAGCCAATCGGTGCGGCTCGCCTGACCAATCGGAGAGCCCCGCGCTTTGGCCAATCAAAGCGCGGGGATCTCGAGTATGTTAATTAAGGACAGAACACCCCTCCCCTCTTGGTTCAGTCCTTACGTTGCGTAGTCACGTAGGTAGGCGGGGCTCCGTCTGGGCCTACTTGATCTGCGCAACTCAGTTGTAGGCTGGATCCCAGCCGGTTCGGACGGGATCTCTGCTGCTCCTGCTGCCGTCGTGGGAACCGGCTGGTCGATCGGGCCGGTCCTTTCTCCGTAGCTCCCTCCTGGGCCTCCCGGGTTGTTTGAGCTGCGGGTTTCGCCGTTCCCGCTCGGTCTTTCCGGGTAGGTCGAGCTGGCCTGGCTGTTCCTTCCTGGCGAGGGGTCCTGATGGCTGCTTTCCGGTGAGTACTGCTGGTTTATTCTTCTTTGGTTTTGGTCCCCTGGGTATTCCCTCCCCCTTTGGTTTGTGTTGTGGGGGTTGGTTTCGCCTGTTTGTGCGCCGGTGGTTTGTTGGTTGGTAGTCCTCGACCTTAGTTGGTTGATGTGGCGTTTCCACGCTCGTCCATCCGCTGTTTGTAGCCGGTACGAGTGTGGGCCTGTTGCTTGTGTGATGACGGCTGGAATCCATAGTGGGTCTCCCGTCAGGTTCTTTGCGTATACGGGGTCGCCGGGTGCGAAGGTTCGGTGTTTGGTGTTTGAGTCTGGGGGCCTCTCCGGGTTATACGTGGGGTGTAACCTGTCGAGTGGGGACCTTAGCTTTCTGCCCATTAATAGTTCGGCTGGGCTTTTATTGGTTGTGGTATTTGGGGTTATGTGTTGGGTGAAGAGTAGTTTGTTTATTTTCTCCTGGATCTCCCCGTGGTCTATTTTCCGGATGGTCTTTTTAGTGAATTGGACCATCCGTTCCGCCCTACCGTTCGCCGCTGGGTGCGCCGGTGCTGTCAGCGCGTGGTGGATGCCCCTTTCCGCTAGGAATTTTTCGAATTCCAACGAGGTGAACTGGGGCCCGTTGTCGGAAACGACGACGTCTGGGAGGCCGTGTGTTGCAAAGAGTTTGCAGAGTTCCTTGATCACGGCCTCCGTGGTTGTCGTCTTCATGTTGCTTACCTCCAGCCAGTTGGAGTAAGCGTCAACTGTTATGAGGAAGGTGTGTCCTTTTGTGGGCCCGGCGAAGTCTATATGGATCCTAGACCAAGGTCCCCTTGGGGTTTCCCACTCTAGGACGGGTGCTGTGGGTGGGCTTGGTCTAGTTTCCTGGCATCGTTGGCACCTAGCTACCCAGGCCTCTATTTGTTTGTCCATCCCTGGCCACCAAGCGTAACTTCTGGCCAGGGCTTTAGTCCTAACAATGCCAGGTGCCCCTCGTGTAGCAGTTCCAGAACCTTCCCCTGTAGCTTTTCCGGAATGACCACCCTATCCCCCCATAGTATGCACCCTTTTAATAATGAGAGTTCCGTTTGGCGGTTTCGGAACGTTTTGACGGACTCGTCGTTGTCCCTTTCCGGCCACCCTTTCTCCACCCAATGCAGCACCCGCGCCAGACGTTTGTCTTTATTAGTCTCTCGGGCAATGTCTGACGCGGTTATGGGCAGGTTGGGTAGAGTCTCTATGCTGAGGGTGGTCGTCGTGGGTGCTGGGTCGGTGTCGGGTTCCGGTAGCGGCGAGCGGCTTAAGGCGTCTGCATGGGAGATCGTCTTACCCGGTCTGTGTATGAGTTCGTAGTTGTAGGCTGCCAGGAACTCGGACCACCTTGTCATTCGGGGAGACAGAATGTTCGGGGTGGCCCGGTTTCCTGCAAGGATTCCCAGCAGCGGCTTGTGATCCGTTATGATGGTTAAAGTCCGGCCGTAGAGGTATTCGTGGAATCGTTTTACGGTGGCAACTATAGCCAGAGCCTTTTTGTCCAGTTGGCTATAGTTCTGCTCCGGTTTGGTGAGGGTCCTTGAAAAGAATGCGATGGGCGCTTCTTTTCTGTCGGGAAGGGTATGGCTGAGGACAGCGCCGACGCCGAAGGGTGATGCGTCGCATGTGACTGCCAGAGGTAGGGTCTCGTTGAATTGTATGAGGATGGCGTTGGAGGTGAGGAGGTCCTTCGTTCTTTGGAAGGTGGCTTGCTCGCGTTTCCCCCAAGTCCAGGTCGCCACCTTGTCCAGGAGCCTATGCAAGGGCTCCGCCGCCGTCGCCTTTTGGGGTAGGAAAACATTGTAAAAGTTCAGTAACCCCAAGAACGCTTGTAGCTCAGTCTTTGACTTGGGTGTGGGGGCTTCTTTGATGGCCTTGATTTTTTTGTTTGTGGGGTGAATGCCGTGATGGTCTAGGAGGTAGCCCAGGAATTCTACTCGTTCCGTGCATAGCTGGCATTTCTCCCTCTTGACTTTTAGTCCGGTCTCTTTAAATTTGGTTAGGACCTCCCTTAGTCAACCCTCTAGTTCGGCTTGGTTGGCTGCCGACACTAGGACGTCGTCGAAGTAAGGTACCACCCCCTTGATACCTTGCAATAGTCTCTCCATTAGGCTTTGGAATATGCCCGGTGCCACGCTGACTCCGAATTGGAGTCGGTTGCATTTAAATGCCCCCCGGTGGGTGACTATGGTCTGCGCTTCTGCCGTTTGCTCATCGACCGGCAACTGTAGGTATGCCTGGGCGAGGTCGAGCTTGGCGAAAACCTTGCCCCCTCCCAGTGAGTGCAGTAGGTGTTGCACTACTGGGACGGGGTAGGCGCTTTGTTGCAGCGCGCCATTTAGGGTGGCCTTATAGTCCCCACAGATCCTCACCGACCCATCGGGCTTGATCGGGGTGACTATGGGGGTCTCCCACCGGGTGTGGTCTATGGGCTGTAGAACCCCTTGATTGACGAGATTGTCAATTTGCTTATCTATCTTGGGTTTCAGTGCGAATGGCACCCGCCTTGGTTTCAGGCGTTTTGGGGGGACGTTAGGGTCTAGGTCGAAAGATATAAGGGGCCCTCGGTACTTGCCTAGGTTTCCGTCAAAGACCACTTGGAACTCCCGGGCCAGTTGCTGCTCCCAGCTGTCGTCGGTGACGTGGTTGACTCCCGTGAGTGCGATGTCGAGCGGGGCGAACCATTGAAGTCCCAGTAGGCTTAGGCGGTCGCGGTCGACGATTGTTAGGGGAAGTCATTCGGTGCGCCCCTTATACGTGATGTTAAAGTGTTTGGTTCCGACTACCGGGATGCGGTTTCCCTGGTAGTCCTTTACAATGAGTCTCTGGCTGTCTACGTTCCTCCTTTGGAGGGTAGGCACCAAGCGCTTTATTTCATGCCATGCAATCATGGAGAAGTGGGACCCGGAGTCCACCTCCATTTTGCATGGCTGGCCCTCGATGCCTACCTCCACGTAGACCTTCCGGGCGTCATTGGTGATGGCGTGGCCGATGGTGACCATCTGGTGGGTCTCCTCTCTCCGCCGGTTGTCGCCGCCTCGCGAGGATCGCCCATTCCGGTCCCTTCGGCTGTCCGAGGGGCGATCTCTGGTCCGGGGTGGTGTGCTTTCTCTCCTCCGGTCGTTCTGGTCCCATCGTGCCGGGCTGTGATTTTTCTTCAGGCAGCAGACACGGGCGATGTGTCCCTTCTTGTCGCAATGCCGGCATATCGATTCGAAAAACAGGCATTCCGACCTGGGGTGGTCGCCGCCGCAGCCGGCACAGTTGGTCCTTGACTTACGACCTCGCCGGTTCCGTGGGTCGCGGCCTGTCTGGAGTCGATGGATGTCCTCCTCGTCATCGGAAGTGCCCGATGCCGAATGGAAATCGCCCTGGTGGGTGGTCGTCTCGGGTTTGGGCTCGGTCGACCTCGCCGGTTTGTTGTTTCTGCTGCGGTCCCCAGGGTTCGGTCTGTGCATGCGGTCAGCGGAAGTTCGGGTTGCTTCGGCGGCTGCGGCTGCGGTGAGGGTGTCTGCTAGGCTGATGTTGCCCTTGGCCATCAGCCGGCTCTGGAGGACAACCCGAGCACGATTCGGTCTCACAGGGCGTCGTTTAGGTTATCGAACTCGCAGAGCCCCCCCTAAACACCACAGCTCGGCGACGAAGTCGCTGAAGCTCTCACCCGACCTCTGGTCCCGCTGGTAGAACTCGTTGCGCCAGATCAGGATGGGTACCTCTGGAGCGTAGTGCCGCCGAAGTATGGGTTCGAGGACGTCCCAGTCCATCGCGGTCGCATCGGCGGGTTTGGCCAGTGCCTTGGCCATCTGGAAGACCTCGGTCCCGCAGTGGGTCAGGAAGATGGCGCGTTTCATTGGGCCGGTGGCGTCCTTCAGGTCGCTGCACTCGAGGTACATGTGGAATCGGTCGGAGAACGATTCCCAGTCCTTGGTGGCGGGGTTGAAGGGTGCGGGTGGTGCGATTTTCACCATCTCGGTGGTTTGTCTGG
This sequence comes from Hydrophis major, assembly GCA_033807585.1. NCBI lineage: Eukaryota > Metazoa > Chordata > Lepidosauria > Squamata > Elapidae > Hydrophis > Hydrophis major. Next base: position 94,823,802 of record CM066328.1, read on the forward strand.
CTTCCGTCGGACACGTGGTTCGGTTCAGGGTCTGGATCCCATCCTCGTCGCCAGTGTTATGTCCGCGAAATGATGCCAGGAGTCGGTGACTTTAGTGCAAAGCTCTTTATTAGGAAGTTGGAACCGAACTGGCGAAAGGAAAAAAGCCTGCGGCTTTTATTCCTTTTGCCGTGGCGGCCGCGGCCAATGGCACCACTTTGAATCTCCCGCGATCCGAATGGACCAATCGCGGGAGATTCCTAGCGAGGCAATCGGCGCGGCTCGCCTGACCAATCGGAGAGCCCCGCGCTTTGGCCAATCAAAGCGCGGGGATCTCGAGTATGTTAATTAAGGACAGAACAAATACTTTTTTATTATTAAATCTATAGTTTTCTCTTTGCTTTGTGGGAAAACAATAACTATTTAGAACTCCATTTCCCAAATACAAAATACAGATTAATGTGTTTGCTTCTTCTCCATCATCCAGTAACAATTTGCAGCTCATCTATGCCCTTGTTGGGCTTCCTTTTATTTCTAACAAACAAAAATAACCATTTTTGGTGTTGTAATTTTAAATAGCTGTTTTCAGCATGACCACTTTTTGTGCTTTAGGTTTTTTTTACTATTCCTAAAGTTTCTAAAGACAGTTATCACTTGGCCAATAAAGAATTCTATTATGTTCTGTGCTGTGCTGTGCTGTGCTATGCTATGCTATGCTATTCTAGTATTGATGACTGATTATGTGCAACCTAGTCAATGTTGATTCTTAGCACCTTCCCAACATAGATGAGTGCATTCTTAATCTTCTTTCATGTCCTAAATGTGTTCCCTTTCTCTTCAGGATTTTAGAGAGGTCTTTATGTATGAACACTGGCCTTTTAAGATCATTTTCACTTAAAAGACTGCATTCTTTAACATACTCTATATGGTCCACAACAATTTTGCTTACCTAAGTGTAGGGAAATTGCTGAAGAAATTTTATTTCATTCATAATCTTCAAGAATTCTATCTTGTTATTTGACTAGGGATAAGGGGTACAAAGGCTGTTGTCCCAAATCTTCATGTATTTCCACCAAACCTAAACTGTGTTGACTGGATATGCTTCAAAAATAAATTAATACTAAAATTGCAAAAGCTACTGTGTCATAGATTAGTTAGGAATGATCACATAACACAAGGAATGTTTCAATTAATTATATTTAATTTCCTCTGAATTTGAAAGCATTTTTAATTCAAACATAGTTAGCTTGGTCCTACATCTTTTGATTTATGTTGTACTTAAAAGAATGAATGAATAAGGAAACATGGAGAAAATCAGGGGTGGGATTCTACAGGTTCGCACCTATTCTCTAGAATTGGTTGTTAACATTCTAAGCAGTTCGGAGAACTGGTTGTTAGAAGAAATTACTGGCCTAATCCTACAAGGAAGACAGGAGGGAAACATTCTGGTGTTGCTTACAGAAACTGCCTCTCTGTTAACCCTTATTACATTCTTGGCAGACCTAGACTTCCTGTCTCAGGAATGTCTCTAGAGTTTTTTCCCCCTCCTTTGCTAGTACTTTGCTTGTGTGGAGTTACCATTCCAAGTTACAATGGCACTGAAAAAAGTGACTTATGACCATTTTTCACATTTACAACTGTTGCAGCATCCCCATAGTCATGAGAGGCCAGGCGAGGAGATGCGTGCCTCAATGTGAGTGATGTTGAGTTGGCCATGCCCAGCCAGTCACATGACCACCAAGCCACACCCACCAACTAAGCCATGCCCACAGAACCAGTTGCTAAAAATTTGAATCCCACCCCGGAGAAAATGTACCAATGGAAGAAAATGTTTGTAGTTCAGGGCTGAACTGTGGGGTTCTTGGTGTACTCTGAGATTGATTGTTTTCTTGCTTGCATTGAAGATGCTACCTAGTTGAATAATGAAAGATCTGCAAGAAACAAGCAAGTTCAGAGAGCACCAAGGTCCCCACATGGGAACAGCACCTTGTATACACTAAATCAGTGTTTGTTGCTTTCACATGCAAGATTCATTTAGTGATCTTAAGCGTGCATAAATTTCCCTATTTTGTTCTCCAGTCCCAGCATCTGTGATGATTTATTAAAATGTCCCAAAAAGTAGGATTGTACAGAAACCTGTCAAAAAGATACTTGAATAGTATGTGACATTCTAAAACAACCTTCCAAACACCTTTGGACTTTATTCAAGAAGTATCAAAGCTTACCTTTCCTAAGTTACATTTCTGGTGTTTCATGCACAAGTCATTCTCAGGATGGTACTTGGAAGCAAAAGAAGTGTCTTCTTTCCTCAGTGAGATTCTTACCTTATTTAGCCTGCAGCTTCAGCCTGGTGGTTGTATCATGGGATTGGGAAGAGAACAGCATCTTTCCCCCTTTCTTTTCTTTAAGTTCCTAGGGAAGTGAATAGAAAGGCTTCTTTCCTTGATGAGATTCCTCTCTTATTTGACAAGTAGCTCCAGCTTGAAAAATATGCATATTTTGATTAATGACCATTTAAGTGTTGTATATAATGGATCAAATAGATGAAGATGGGAACATGTCAATCAAGAAAGTACAATAGTATAAGTGCTCCTGTATTCTGTACATCCTATTATGTTTTGTATATTACTTAACCTTTATGGAATTACAGCATAGGTATTCCTAGTGAGAAAGAATGCAGTGATAAAAGTGAGTATACTGAATTTCACAAACTTGGCACACATTATTAAAAAACATTTAAAACTGCAAAGCATAAGCCATGTCTTGTAGCAATAGCATTTATTACAGTAATCACATATTTTCTTTTAATACCTTTGTTGCTGGTGCAGCTGCTCATAGAAACTATTTTGTATATCATATACTATTTTTTGTTTAACTTTTAAAGTTTCAAACTGAACTTCCAAAGTGGTGTCAACCTTTTTTCAATCTAGATTTAGTGTGGCTAGAACAAAATGGGAAGCTATTGTTTTAAATATAATGCCATCCCATTATACAAAAGAAATACATGAAGAATTAAGTATCTCCATTATGTATTATGTATTAATTGATGTTTCTGAAAAAAAAGACATTTAAAATATTCCAATGATTGTGAGCTGTTTCCAGGCAGATATAAAATTACAATGCTTGCTTTCAATCTATTCCTGGATGAAGCTACAAAATATTAACCAGTCATCCTTTCTATGTTTTCAAAAAGGATGACTTGATAAAGAACATTGTAAAATTTTGTGCTGAGAATCAAGAATGAGAACAATGATTTTAAAAATAAAGAATAAAATAGAAAACTGAAAAGAAGGTAATTGGAATTTGTTATGCAGTGCACAAAGGGTACAACTCGCTTAAAGATGCTGTTAACATTTTAATATGTGATGTTGTTACTCATCTCAGAAGAATTTTGTGATTTTACAACAATGGAGTACAAAATAGCATTTGAAACATGAGAAAACCAGATTTTTCAGACAATAGAATATATCATTTTTATAATTGTGGACTAGAAAGCTACAAGAATAGTGCCTGTCAATTTTCAAGAAAAATTTTTTTGAAGAGCCATATCAAGAGTATATTTATTGTTAATTCATGGCCTTTCTGAGGTTGGAGAAAATGTATGCAATTAATTTGTGTACAAAAAGAATCATAAGGTAGATTTGGAAAAAGAAAAAGAGAGATCGGTTTTATTTCAGAAGGAATTAAATGCTGTTTCAGAAATTATAGAGTATTGATTAACTTAACTTTAAAGATTTTATAGAATAATGTAAAGTTTTATGAAAGATGTTCATCTTAACGATGTTCATCTTACAGATCTCTTTGGAAAACCTGTTTCAAAGAACCTGATGAGTCAATGATGAAATGGCATGAAAATGAGAAAACTTCAAGTAAAGATATGGATCAGCTGTAAAAGAACTTGATAGTATTATGATCAGTAATTTTACCCAAGCATTTTATGTCCTGTTATAAAATAAGACTGGGAGGAAGCACAGATCGTTGATTAAAAAAAAGATTCCACTATTTAATCATTTCATGAAAAATATAAATTCAATTGCTAATCTCAAAAAAAATACTCCAGTAGAAAAACTCATTTCTTTATGAAGAACTTAGATCATAGAATAATAGAGTTAGAAGGAACCTTGGAAATAATCTAGTCTAACCCCCTTCTTGAGCAGGAGAGTCTATTCCAAATATATTAGCCTCTACCTAGGATCGAACTCACAGCCTCCTGGTTGTGAGGTGAGAGCTCCATCTCTAGGCCACCAGAACTGCATGTAACTTGTGGTGACAGAACTTTTTTCTGTTTTCATGAGAGAAATATTTATAATTGTTTTATAAATATACATTTTCATGAAATTGTTGCCTTGAACTACAAGGTGGGCATCATATAAAAGCAAGCAAACAAAAATTTTATAGTGATTTGACATGTTCCCAGTTTTTTGTAAAACTTTTAAAAAATGACACTATTCTTTTCCAGAAATTATTCTGTTGTAAAAAATAGGAATGGTCCTTCAAGACTGATTAAAGTTTTATAAATTGGGTTAATAGTTTGATTACATAAACAAATGTAAGCAAAAAGGTACTTCTTTTCTTCCTGTAACTACATGAAATAGGTAATGTTTAAGAAGTATCCTGTGTTATGCCAGGCAACTTTTCATGTTACTTGATTGGAGATAAGTAGCCTTGGAGATAAGATATAATGGAAATTGAAGTCCAAAGTACCTGGAGGTCACCAGGCTGCTTGACCTGTTGGCATGCATGTTAAGACCTAAATTGATCTGCCAATCTATCTAGCAGTTGATTATTGATCTACTGCTGTGCCTCCTAACCACCTCCTTCTGTAGAGAAGATTTCTTTGTAAAATAGAATTTCTCTATCTGCAGAGATTTCAGGTGTGCTTTGTAAATCAGAACCAATTGCTTTCAGCTATAATTTGCCCTGTTAGTCCTTCAAAATGAGAAATATCAAAATATTTAATAATTAGGATATATCAAGTTGTCCTTAAGAAACTTATTATTAAAAAAAAGATGAAAGTAGTTTTCAAACTTTGTATTGTCATGGACCACTAAATTTCAGATAGGACTGACCTTTTTAAAACACCTGAATATAAAAAATTAAGGAATCTGCTCTAAATAATATTATTTAACTGAAACAATTGAAAAGTGAAAGAAACACGTTGATTTTGGAAGATCTGGCAGAAAAAAAAAACATTTTGCATATAATCTATATTCTATAATTCCCTTTGAGCTGGAAACTTTTTACTGAAATATTATAACACGTGGGTTCTAGTTGCTTTTCTCAAAGAATTGATGACATAAGGAGAAATACCTTGCTATAGCTAATAAATGCTGAGGATGAAAGCATGACTGGGAGAAAAAAAATCCTCTTAACCACCATCTCTCTCTCTCATTTTATAGTTCATTGGGTAGAAAGTTAGATAATTGAAACATTTTTAAAACCTTCACTAGTTAATAGACATCAATTACAATAAAAAATTTACTAGCCACATTTGTGTTTAGAACTGTGTTGATGTAATACAGTATAATTTATAACATTATGCTGGACTGAATATAGCAAAGTACACATCAAATTGTATTTTTAAAAAATGTAAATCCTAGTTTTGTACATCAAGTTCTGCTAAAATGAATTCATGGTGTTATCTTTAATAGTGTTTAAGTACCAATATTACAGGTAAGGTATAAACCCATACTTTTCTTGCTCTACCTGAACATGCTGATTGTTCAAAATATAGTCCTAAAAGAGTTCGAGTCTTGCCTATGCATTCAAAATCCAATCTTCATTAAATGTACTCTGGAATCTTCTTCTGATATAAATCAAACTGGTCTGACTAAGCAGAAAAAGTATGATTTTTTTGGCTGACCTGAATCAGTTCTCAAGAATCAGATCAAACACCAGAAACTATCTTAGGGATCTCGCAGCATGTGAGAACCCAACAAATCAACTGTATGAAGAAGCATCTCCAAACAGAGGGAAAATGGAACCTCTACTTGAAGGTGATGCAACAAAGTTAAGTTAATATTTTTCCCCTTTCCCTTTTTCAAATGGAGAGTTTTGTTTCAAAACTCCCAAAATGTTTACAGGAAAATAATTATGCTTGTACAACATGGCAAAATTCCAAATGAAATGGAGTAATTTCAACAGGTATTGAAACAGAAATTGTGTCATCCTTGTAACAAATTGACTTCTCGGGATTGGAATTGATTTAGTAGAAACTGTGGTAACTCTGAGCCTGAAGAGCTCAGTCCCCATGGGATCTCTTAGCAGGGATCTCTTCCAGCTCCCTTGCAATGCATCTTAAACAAGCCTGAAAATCTGTTTGCCAGAAAGCAGGGGAGATTTGGAGAGGTTTAGGCAGTGGTGGGATTCTACCAGTTTGGACCAGTTCTATAGAACTGGTTGTTACGATTCTGTGCAGTTCAGAGAACCGGCAAATCGCGCCACTGACTGGCCCTTCCCCCCCTCCTGTCGGATTTCTGCTTTCTAGCTAATCTAAATCACTGTTGTACTGCTTTGCCTGCTTCTCAGAGTGATGTGAGCTTGCAGCTGCTTCTTCCTTTTAACTGCTAGTTGGGGTGTGACTTGATTGGGTGGGGGCTTGGCTGTGTTCTGATTGGCTGGAGGCATGTTCTGTTCAGGTGAGGGCTTGGTTGTGCTCAGGTTAGTCTTAGTTGCTGGGGGATTTGAGCTGGTGAGCTGTGATCTTGCTGTTTGGCTTCGAGTTCGTGGTCGTGCTGCATCTTCATGGTGGGGGTCAGTTCGGTTCAAGTATGGCTCAGAGGGGTTTGAAGTGGGAAGTGAGGCAGCTGCAGTGCGGCTTCTGGTCCGTGGTCGTGTCTCATCTTCTGTGTGGGTGTGAGTCTGCTTTTTACGTGGAAGTGTGGTGGTGGCATCTTGTGTGGCTCTCAGGGGTGTGGGTCTGGTGTCATTTTTCATGTTAGGTACTCGTCTGTTCATGAGGGCGGGTTTCCAAATGGCTGGTAGGCGGGAGGTATCATCTCGTTTATTCATGCTGTGTGGGCATTTTTCTATCTCTATGGTTTCTCTGATTATTCTGCTGCTGAAGTGTTCGGTTTTAGCGATAGTTCTGGTATTTTTAAAGTCAATCTCATGTCCTGTGGCTTTGAGGTGTTGGACCAGGGAAGAGGTTGGTTCTTCCTTTTTGATTGAGTTCTTATGTTCTTCAATGCGTGCACTTATTCTTCTGTTAGTTTGTCCAATATATGTGCTGGGGCAGGCAGTGCAAGGGATTTTGTATACTCCTTGATTTTCTAACTCGATTTTGTCCTTAGGGTTTCTTAGGATGGTGGATATCTTTCTGTTTGTGCAGAATGCTGTCTTAATGTTGTGTTTTTGGAGGATCTTGCTGATTTTGTCTGTAGTGCCTTTTATATATGGGAGGAGGGCTTTGCCATTCTCTTGTTCTCTGTCTTGGATTTTGGTTAGGGTTTCTTTTTGGATTAGATGGGTGATCTTCTTTCTTTGGAATCCATTGGCTGTCAGCACGCCGGTGAGAGTGTGTAGTTCAGTCTCTAAGTGTTGTTCGTCGGCTAAGCATTTTGTTCTGGAGATGAGTGTCTCGGCTACGGAATTGATCCGTGCTGGATAGTGGTGTGAGAGTGCGTGTAGATAGCGGTTTTTATGTGTTTTCTTCTGGTAGATGGTGTGTCCTAGGGAGCCATTGGATTTTTTGTATACCAAGACATCTAGGAAGGGAAGTTGGTTGTTAGCTTCTGTTTCCATGGTGAATTGTATTTTGGGGTGTAGGCTGTTGAGGTGTGTGAGGAAGTTGTTCAGTTTTTCTTTCCTGTGTGGCCAGATTATGAAGGTGTCATCTACGTATCTGAGCCAGAGTTTGGGTTTGTGATCATATTTTTCTAGAGCTTGTGTTTCAAAGTGTTCCATGTAGAGGTTAGCGATGACAGGTGAGAGGGGTGATCCCATGGGTGCTCCTTCTATTTGTTTGTATTTTTGTCCATTGTAGGTGAAGTATGTATTGGATAGGCAGTGGTTGGTCAGATCTAGGATGTGCTTGGGGGGGTTGTATTTGTTTTGGATGGCTATCAAGGCTTCTTTTATTGCCACTCGGGTGAAGAGGGATATGACATCGAAGGTCACTGGGTTGTAAGTTTTGTTTCTTTATGATCTCGATGAACTGGAATGAGTTTCTTATGTGTGAGTTGATGGATTCTGCATAGGGAAGTAGTTGTTTGGTGAGAAATTTGGCTAGGTTTTGTAGAGGTGAGACTATGGAGCTGACTATTGGTCTAAGTGGGGTTCCTTCTTTGTGTATCTTGGGGAGACCATAAAGTGTGTGTGTGTGTGTGTGTGTGTGTGTGTGTGTGTGTGTATATATATATGTTTTCTTAAGTTTTCGCGGGTACTTACATGTCTGGCATTCAGCTTTGTTCGGGTATTTTCCCACGTGGTGCTTTTAAAGTTGTAGCAACGTTTCAGCAGAATCTCATCTGCCATCATCAGGCTTCTGTATGGTGTTTGTCTGGGAGTCAGACTTTTACAGTGGTTTCAGATTTAAATTTGGGGCAGCCTATTGCTGTGTCAGAATGGTTTTTTCTTCCTCCTGATTGGTTGAGAGTCTTGGTCTGTGTTTATTGGTCTGGGAGTTTGCTGTGTTCTGCTACTAGTATCTTCTGTCTGTTTTTTTGTGGGGGGGCTCTTTTTGTATCTTGATTGGCTGGCAACATTGTGTTACTTTATTGGAGGCCTTTAGTGCAGCTTGGCTTCGGGTAAATGGACGGCTATCATTGGTTAGGAAGCTGGGTTTCATCTGGGTGCCTGGTTGGGGTGTGTTTGAGCTGGAGGTATCAGGGGGGATCTGTTTGTGCCCAGGTGTTTGCCTGGCTTGTGGTGTGGAGATTTTTTTGTTTGTGAGTGCAGGTTTCCAAATGATTGACAGCCTGGTGGAATCATCTCTTCTATATATATATAGATATATATATTCTATATATATATAAATATATCTGGCATTCAGCTTTGTTCGGGTATTTTCCCACGTGGTGCTTTTAAAGTTGTAGCAACGTTTCAGCAGAATCTCATCTGCCATCATCAGGCTTCTGTATGGTGTTTGTGAGTCAGAATTTTACAGTGGTTTCAGATTTAAATTTAAAAGTCTGACTCACAAACACCATACAGAAGCCTGATGATGGCAGATGAGATTCTGCTGAAACGTTGCTACAACTTTAAAAGCACCACGTGGGAAAATACCCGAACAAAGCTGAATGCCAGACATGTAAGTACCTGCGAAAACTTAAGAAAACATATATATATATATATATATATATATATATATATATATATATATATATATATATATATATATGGATCTTTGGTTATTCGGGTTTTCTCCCGCGTAAGATTGGAAGTATCTGGGCAACGTTTCGATGAAGTCTCATTCATCATCTTCAGGCTTGGTCTTCAGCTCTGTGCTTCTCAGAGTGATGTGAGCTTGCAGCTGCCTCTTCCTTTTAACTGCTCCTGGGGGTGTGACTTGATTGGCTGGGGGCTTGGCTGTGTTCTGATTGGATGGGGGGGTGTTCTCATTGGTTGGGGCTTTGGCTGTGTTCTGATTGGTTGGGGGGTTGGCTGTGTTCTGATTGGCTGGAGGTGTGTTCTGTTCAGGTGGGGGCTTGATTGTGCTCAGGTTAGTCTTAGTTGCTGGAAGGTTTGAGCTGGTGAGCTGTGATCTTGCTGTTTGGCTTCGAGTTCGTGGTCGTGCTGCATCTTCATGGTGGGGGTCAGTTCGCTTCATGTATGGCTCAGAGGGGTTTGAGGTGGGTAGTGATGCAGCTGCAGTGCAGCTTCTGGTCCGTGGTCGTGTTTCATCTTCTGTGTGGGTGTGAGTCTGCTTTCTACGTGGAAGTGTGGTGGTGGCATCTTGTGTGGCTATCAGGGGTGTGGGTCTGGTGTCACTCTTCATGTTAGGTACGCGTCTGTTCATGAGGGCGGGTTTCCAAATGGCTGGTAGGCGGGAGGCATCATCTCGTTTATTCATGCTGTGTGGGCGTTTTTCTATCTCTATGGCTTCTCTGAACAATGTTCAGAGAAGCCATAGAGAGAGAAGCCATAGAGATAGAAAAACGCCCACACAGCATGAATAAACGAGATGATGCCTCCCGCCTACCAGCCATTTGGAAACCCGCCCTCATGAACAGACGCGTACCTAACATGAAGAGTGACACCAGACCCACACCCCTGATAGCCACACAAGATGCCACCACCACACTTCCACGTAGAAAGCAGACTCACACCCACACAGAAGATGAAACACGACCACGGACCAGAAGCTGCACTGCAGCTGCATCACTACCCACCTCAAACCCCTCTGAGCCATACATGAAGCGAACTGACCCCCACCATGAAGATGCAGCACGACCACGAACTCGAAGCCAAACAGCAAGATCACAGCTCACCAGCTCAAACCTTCCAGCAACTAAGACTAACCTGAGCACAATCAAGCCCCCACCTGAACAGAACACACCTCCAGCCAATCAGAACACAGCCAACCCCCCAACCAATCAGAACACAGCCAAACCCCCAACCAATGAGAACACCCCCCCATCCAATCAGAACACAGCCAAGCCCCCAGCCAATCAAGTCACACCCCCAGGAGCAGTTAAAAGGAAGAGGCAGCTGCAAGCTCACATCACTCTGAGAAGCACAGAGCTGAAGACCAAGCCTGAAGATGATGAATGAGACTTCATCGAAACGTTGCCCAGATACTTCCAATCTTACGCGGGAGAAAACCCGAATAACCAAAGATCCACATACAAGTACCCGCGAGAACCTCAGAAAAGAAATATATATATATATATATATATATATATATATATATATATATATATATATATATATATATATATATATATATATATATATATATATATATATCTGGCATTCCCGAACAAAGCTGAATGCCAGACATGTAAGTACCCGCGAAAACTTAAGAAAACATATATATAATAGTGGTGCTTTTAAAGTTGTAGCAACGTTTCAGCAGAATCTCATCTGCCATCATCAGGCTTCTGTATAGTGTTTGTCTGTGAGTTAGACTTTTATAGGGATTTCACCATTGAAATAGAAACAAACAAACAACTACCATTCCTAGATGTACTAATCTACAACAAAACAGATGGCACACTAGGACACACCATATACCAGAAGAAAACACATACCAACCGCTACCTCAACGCCCAATCCCACCACCACCCAGCACAGATAAACCCCGTGGCTAAAACACTAATTACTAGAACCAAACGCCTGGCAGAAAAGAGACACATTAAGACTGAACTATGCACCCTGACTAAAATATTGACAGCCAACGGCTTCCACAAAAGCAAAATCACCAACTTGATTCACAAAAACACACTGAGACATAATAGAGACCCAGAAGATGAACAGACCTATGGAACAGCTGTCCTGCCCTACATAAGAGGCACTACAGACAAAATTAGTTAGATTCTATACAGACACCACATCAAGACTGCCTTCAAAACAGACAGAAAAATAGCAGCCATCCTCAGGAACCCCAAAGACAAAATTGACCTGGAAAACCAAGGCATATATGAAGTCCCCTGTGCATCATGCCCGGCCAAATACATTGGACAGACCAATAGAAGAATAAACACCTGCCTGGATGAACACAAAAATGCAGTCAAAAAGCTGGAGCACACTTCTTCACTCATCCAACACATGGAAGCCACAGGTCATAACATCAACTTCAATGGCACCAAAACCCTAGCCACCATAGAAAATCCCAGCCACAGAATCATCAGAGAAGCCATAGAGATTGAAAAAAGACCAGAAAGCATGAACAGAAGAGATGATTCCACCAGGCTGTCAATCATCTGGAAGCCTGCACTCACAAACAAAAAAATCTCCACACCACAAGCCAGGCAAACACCTAGGCACAAACAGATCGCCCCTGATACCTCCAGCTCAAACACACCCCAACCAGGCACCCAGATGAAACCCAGCTTCCTAACTAATGATAGCCGTCCATTTACCCGAAGCCAAGCTGCACTAAAGGCCTCCAATAAAGTAACACAATGTTGCCAGCCAATCAAGATACAAAAAGAGCCCCCCTCCCCCAAAAAAACCAGACAGAAGATATTAGTAGCAGAACACAGCAAACTCCAAGACCAATAAACACAGACCAAGACTCTCAACCAATCAGGAGGAAGAAAAAACCATTCTGACACAGCAATAGGCTGCCCCAAATTTAAATCTGAAACCACTGTAAAAGTCTGAATCACAGACAAACACTATACAGAAGTCTGATGATGGCAGATGAGATTCTGCTGAAACATTGCTACAACTTTAAAAGCACCACTATTATGACGTGGGAAAATACCCAAAAAAAACTGAATGCCAGACATGTAAGTACCCGCGAAAACTTATATATATATATATATTCATTCTTAAGTTTTCGCGGGTACTTACATCTCTGGCATTCAGCTTTGTTCGGTTATTTTCCCATGTCATAGTAGTGGTGCTTTTAAAGTTGTAGCAACGTTTACTAGAACCAAATGCCTGGCAGACAAGACACACATTAAGACTGAACTATGCACCCTGACTAAAATATTGACAGCCAGTGGCTCCCACAAAAGCAAAATCACTAACTTGATCCACAAAATTTAAATCTGAAACCACTGTAAAAGTCTAACTCATAGATGAACACTATACAGAAGCCTGATGATGGCAGATGAGATTCTGCTGAAAGGTTGCTAAAACTTTGAAAGCACCACTACTATGACGTGGGAAAATATCCAAACAAAGCTGAATGCCATACATGTAAGTACCCGCGAAAACTTAAGAAAACAAATATCAAATCTCTACAGGGAGGGAATAAACAACCAGATCAAAACCTACGAGAAACTGGAAATTAAAAGAGCAGGAATACTATGTGACCTCCAATTCCTACGGAGCTGCAGAGACGACAATACTACACCAACCTGCTTCAAATTCACATTTCATCAAAGCACAGCAGCCACTAAACGTATCCTGAAAAGAGCTGAAATGGCTCTTCTAAGGAACGAGCTCCACAGCAAGAGATTCCAATTAGATCAGTTAAACAAAGATTTGCTAGCACTACACCTGGAATTGAGCAGCAAAATCCACCCTTTACTTTGGGACAAGATAAAACAACTTACAACTTGGAGAGCTGAATCTGCAAGCACTTACAAACAGGAAAAGCTCTTGAAAAAATTAAAGAAATTAGAACATGACAAGAAAACCCCCAACAACTCACAACAACACCTGAAACAATTAGTGTACAATGTTTCCAACAGAGAACTCACCAAAACAGAAACAGAAGTCCTAACCAAAGGATTCAATTATGCTATAGCACCCCCAAAAATCCCCACAGAATCCATCATATGTACAGTAGAATCCAGCCTAACTAAATTAAATACAGATGAAGCTGATAAAATAAGACACCAAGTTACCAACATCCTATGCACAAGCAAACCACCCAAAAGCACCTTACAGCAAAATGAAATTAAAGCGTTACAAACCCTGAAAAGAGACAGCAGCATAATCATCCTCCCAGCAGATAAAGGGAATGCCACTGTAGTAATGGACAGGAAAGACTATGAAACTAAATTGACAGACCTACTCCAAGACTCCACATACAAACCCATAAACACAGACCCAACCACATATCTGGAAAAATTAACCAAGAAGAAAATTATAACCAGCCACATAAGCAAAGAGATCCAGCACACGATCATACCCAGAGAGAAATCTTCCAGATGCCCCAAACTATACGGCCTCCCAAAAATACACAAAGAAGGCATACCTCTCAGACCCATAGCCAGCTCCAGAGGAGCACCACTACAAAACCTAGCTAAACACCTAGCAAAAGAGCTACAGCCCCATGCTGAAACAGCAGCTTCTCATGTACAAAACTCATACCACTTCTTGGAAATGATCAAAGATCTACACGTGGAGCAAGAAGATCCGCTCGTAAGTTTTGACGTGGTTTCATTATTCACTCAAGTCTCGATAAAAAAGACCCTTGAAATCATCAAAAATTAATACCAACCAGCTAAACACCTCATGGAACTAACAGAACACTGCTTAACCAACACATATTTCATATACAAAGGACAAAGATACAAACAAATTGAAGGAGCCCCCATGGGATCACTACTGTCACCTATCATTGCAAACCTGTTCATGGAAGAATTCAAATCCAGAGCCCTGGCTAATGCCATCCTCAAACCCAAAGTATGGTTAAGATATATCGATGACACATTCGTGATTTAGCCCCATGGACAAGAAAACCTAAACAATTTCCTAACACACCTAAACAGCACACACCCCAAAATCAAGTTCACCATGGAAACGGAAACAAACAAACAACTACCATTCCTAGATGTACTAATCTACAAAAAAACAGATGGCACACTAGGACACACCATATACCAGAAGAAAACACACACCAACTGCTACCTCAACGCCCAATCCCACCACCACCCAGCACAGATAAACTCCGTGGCTAAAACACTAATTACTAGAACCAAACGCCTGGCAGACAAGACACACATTAAGACTGAACTATGCACCCTGACTAAAATATTGACAGCCAACGGCTTCCACAAAAGCAAAATCACCAACTTGATCCACAAAAACACACTGAGACATAATAGAGACCCAGAAGATGAACAGACCCATGGAACAGCTGTCCTGCCCTACATAAGAGGCACTACAGACAAAATTAGTAAGATACTATACAGACACCACATCAAGACTGCCTTCAAAACAGACAGAAAAATAGCAGCCATCCTCAGACACCCCAAAGACAAAATTGACCTGGAAATCAAGGCATATACGAAGTCCCCTGTGCATCATGCCCGGCCACATACATTGGACAGACCAATAGAAGAATAAGCATCCACCTGGATGAACACAAAAATGCAGTCAAAAAGCTGGAACACACTTCCTCACTAGTCCAACACATGGAAGCCACAGGTCATAGAATCAACTTCAATGGCACCAAAACCCTAGCTACTATAGAAAATCCCAGCCACAGAATCATCAGAGAAGCCATAGAGATTGAAAAAAGACCAGAAAGCATGAACAGAAGAGATGATTCCACCAGGCTGTCAATCATTTGGAAGCCTGCACTCGCAAACAAAAAAATCTCCACACCACAAGCCAGGCAAACACCTGGGCACAAACAGATCCCCCCTGATACCTCCAGCTCAAACACACCCCAGCCAGGCACCCAGATGAAACCCAGCTTCCTAACTAATGATAGCCGTCTATTTACCCGAAGCCAAGCTGCACTAAAGACCTCCAATAAAGTAACACGTTGCCAGCCAATCAAGATACAAAAAGAGCCAAAAAAAACAGACAGAAGATATTAGAAGCAGAACACAGCAAACTCCAAGACCAATAAACACAGACCAAGACTCTCAACCAATCAGGAGGAAGAAAAAACCATTCTGACACAGCAATAGGCTGCCCCAAATTTAAATCTGAAACCACTGTAAAAGTCTAACTCACAGATGAACACTGTACAGAAGCCTGATGATGGCAGATGAGGTTCTGCTGAAAGGTTGCTACAACTTTAAAAGCACCACTACTATGACGTATATATATATATATATGTTTTCTTAAGTTTTCACGGGTACTTACATGTCTGGCATTCAGCTTTGTTCGGGTATTTTCCCATGTCATAATAGTGGTGCTTTTAAAGTTGTAGCAACGTTTCAGCAGAATCTCATCTGCCATCATCAGGCTTCTGTGCAGTGTTTGTCTGTGAGTCAGACTTTTACAGTGGTTTCAGATTTAAATTTGGGGCAGCCTATTGCTTTGTCAGAATGGTTTTTTCTTCCTCCTGATTGGTAGAGAGTCTTGGTCTGTGTTTATTGGTCTTGGAGTTTGCTGTGTTCTGCTACTAATATCTTCTGTCTGTTTTTTTTTTGGGGGGGGGCTCTTTTTGTATCTTGATTGGCTGGCAACATTGTGTTACTTTATTGGAGGCCTTTAGTGCGGCTTGGCTTCGGGTAAATGGACGGCTATCATTAGTTAGGAAGCTGGGTTTCATCTGGGTGCCTGGTTGGGGTGTGTTTGAGCTGGAGGTATTAGGGGGGATCTATTTGTGCCCAGGTGTTTGTCTGGCTTGTGGTGTGGAGATTTTTTTGTTTGTGAGTGCAGGCTTCCAGATGATTGACAGCCTGGTGGAATCACGTCTTCTGTTCATGCTTTCTGGTCTTAGAACATCTCTTCTGTTCATGCTTTCTGTTCATGCTTTTTGGAATCATCTCTTCTGTTCATGCTTTCTGGTCCACCAGGCTACACTCACAAACAAAAAGTCTCCACACCACAAGCCAGGCAAACACCTGGGCACAAACAGATCCCCCCTGATACCTCCAGCTCAAACACACCCCAACCAGGCATCCAGATGAAACCCAGCTTCCTAACTAATGATAGCCGTCCATTTACCCGAAGCCAAGCTGCACTAAAGGCCTCCAATAAAGTAACACAATGTTGCCAGCCAATCAAGATACAAAAAGAGCCCCCCCCCCAAAAAAAAAAAAACACAGACAGAAGATATTAGTAGCAGAACACAGCAAACTCCAAGACCAATAAACACAGACCAAGACTCTCAACCAATCAGGAGGAAGAAAAAACCATTCTGACAAAGCAATAGGCTGCCCCAAATTTAAATCTGAAACCACTGTAAAAGTCTGACTCACAGACAAACACTGTGCAGAAGCCTGATGATGGCAGATGAGATTCTGCTGAAACGTTGCTACAACTTTAAAAGCACCACTATTATGACGTGGGAAAATACCCGAACAAGGCTGAATGCCAGATATATATATGGCATTCAGCTTTGTTCGGCTTTTTTTCCACGTCATAGTAGTGGTGCTTTTAAAGTTGTAGCAACCTTTCAGCAGAATCCCAAGCCGTTACTACACAGGAGGCTAATGGAATAGAGATCAAAACACAAATGACCCAGGAGATTACAACGCAGGACCAAGGATACCACAACAAAAGAACTCTCAAGCCCTTCACACAGCCCATTACCCAAGCTGTTAAAACACGAGAGGCTAATGGAAAAAAGATCACTACAAAACAAACGACCCAGGAGATTACAGCACAAGATACAGGATATTTCCACAACAAAATTCACAAAGCCATCACACAGCCCCTTACACCAACATCAACTCCATCAACCAATCAAGAGGCAGCAGTGCAGGCAACCAGCCTAGCACACCAGCCCCCCCCCCCACACTATATACAGAGAGACGGCAGCTCCGATCACACACTGTTTGCACTGGCATGAAGCCGAAAGCACCAGTCTGAGGATGGCGAATGGGACCTTGCTGAAACGTGGCCAAGATACTCTTAATCTTACACAGGAAAAGACCCAAACCACCTAGACCTAC
The DNA here is from genome assembly GCA_033807585.1 of Hydrophis major. Taxonomy (NCBI): domain Eukaryota; kingdom Metazoa; phylum Chordata; class Lepidosauria; order Squamata; family Elapidae; genus Hydrophis; species Hydrophis major. The sequence goes on from CM066328.1 coordinate 94,841,201, forward strand.
ATATATACATATAGATACATACATACATATAGATACATACACACATACATACATACACACATACATACACAATATTTACATAAATATTTACAATATTTACATACAAGCCACACCCACCCAGTCACATGACCACCAAGCCACACCCACAAATTAGGCCATGCCATCAGAACCGGTTGTTAAGTACTTTTAATCCCACCCCTGGGTTTAGGGAGCTTCTTTTTTTAGTCTCTACTCAGAGATGGTATTCAGCAGGTTCTGACCAGGTCTGGAGAATTGGTAGCAGAAATTTTGAGTAGTGTGGAGAACTGGCAAATACCACCTCTGACTGGAGATTTTACAATATCCTTCCCCTGCCACACCCACCAAGCCATGCCCACAGAACTGGTAGTAAAAAAATTTGAATCCCACCACTGGCTCTCCTACTCCTTTCCTTTCAAACCTTTTGTTAGTTAAATTCTTCATTGGCTTCTGTAACTCCTGCTTTTTCCTAGTTTCCCATGGCTTTATCATGTGTGCAATCTTATATTTGCCCATTACAATCAGGTGCCTGGATTCAATACTTTCCTTCACCTCTTTTGAAGTCTACTGGGATGGAAAATTTTATAACTCATAGATAGTGCCTGTGCTATGGTAACGGGGAAGAGATTTTCTGTTTTGCTTGTTTCAAAATGCCTTTTCTTTTTGTTTCGTCCCTCTCTTCCTTCCTCCCTCTTTCTCTCTCTTCCTCTCCCCCCTCTTTCTCTTCCCCTCTTCCCCTCCCTCCTTCCCTTTCCTGTTTTTATATTTCCACAGATGGAGTTTTAATTTTGGTTTGACTTTGCTCAAGTCTAGTTTTTTCCCATTCATTTTTTGCATCCTTCATTCTATTCCCTCTTCTACTTCCTTATGAATTCTAGGATGGCTAACAGTGAAAAGTTGGGAAAGCAATTGACAGAATATACAACTGACATAATGAACTTCATGACTCAGATACTTGTATCTAGTGTTGAGATTGAAATATGAAACGCTCAGGTTTGTGTCGTGATGTGCAACAATTGTTGTATTCATTGGAATATCTATTTCAGTCATTCAGTCAAGGCACTTCCAGTCGTAGCATATTACTAGCTGAGAAGTACGAGTCTTTTGACCTTTTTGCTTTTTCAAAAGGCCCCCAAAGCATCTCCTTCATGCAGAAACACTGGCTGGAGATGCAAACTGTCCTTATATTACAGAGATAAATGTGGAAAAATTCAGTGTTAACCTAGGGTAACCAGTAAGCCTAGAAATAGTCTAACAGTGTTGCTGAAAACTGTAAGCACCTCCTCTGCTACATTTTGATATGCTTCTGCAGTTTATTCTTCCCTGTAAATGTTTATAGCTGTTCATGCTTCAGGGAAAAAATTATAACCATCATCTTTGACTTAACAATTGAAACCTGAAGGGAATTATTCTACTCCAGTAGTGAAGAAATTTGGTTTCTATATAAAGAACATACAGTTTATGTTATGCCATTGAAACAAATAGCAAGCCTGACATGACTTGAGGATACTTGGATGTTTGGAAAGGTTAGGACCAAATAATATCATGGGATGTTTCTATAGCACTTTGTGATTCTCTCTCTCTCTCCCTCCCTCCCTCCTCTGTCTCTCCCTCTTTCTCTCTCTGTAGTTTTCCTGTCTAGTTTTTTCAAAAAGTATCCTAACATTCAGTATGGAGTTTTCAAAAGTGATAAGAATATGTGGTTTAGAGAATAGCCGAAGCATTCCAACAAAGGTACTGTTGAGCTTTTGTATTGTGACCTAACTCAAGTATGCAAGATTCTGTGAGGATAAAGCAATTGATACTTAATTTTAAAATATATACCATTTCAGTTAAAAGGGGAGAAGATAAAAGGTTTACTACTGATAAGTTTTATTATCCTACCATACTATACTTAGGAGAAGAACAGGCAGGGTTAAGTGTATAATCAGTTCAGAATCATTACATTACCACAAATGGTACAAGTGCAAGTGCAACAACTCTTGAATTCCATTGAATCTTGTCTGGTGCCAATTTAGTGTTGAATTGTATTTGAATAGATTCTTGTGTACAGACTTGAGCAATGAACCTTTCAAATTACAACTTAACATATGGTCCTGGTCCTTTCTGCCTGACACTATCAATGGATAATTTGTTAAAAGGAAAGTGAATCTTGATGAAAGGAAACATATTCCATTCTTCCTATTTATTTTCATGGTGCCTACACAAATGAATTGTAACAGGGAAAGTGCTTTATGGAATGTAATAGCTAATGGAACAAAATTATCTGTTTTTGAGCTTGGAACCTAAACAGACCTGGTTAACAGTTGGAAGGTAAACTTCTAGGAAATTTCTGGTCTGTAGACTAGAGAGGGAAGTTAAAAAAACATTTCCAAGGGCAACGATAAATCACTTCTATAGTACTATCAAGAATTTAACTCAACTTCAAGTCATCTTTATTTTTATTTTATTTTATTAATATATATTTTAAAAAAACTTAGCCAAAAAGAAACAAGAAAAACAAAACACACATACACACACAAACATATATACACATACACAGACAAAAGAAGAAGCTAGAAAAGAGTTTTACAAGCTGTATAAAATTGAATAAAAAGTTGAAAGGATCATTTGATAAGTGATCAAACCCATATATAAGTGATCAAACCCATTATTAAAATCAAGTCAATATTTAATATTTAAGAAATATGATAATAATCATCAGTCAGAATAAAGTTAACTAAGTAGCTAAAAAATGCTACCCTTATTTAAAATAACCAAGAGCTAATACATTCAAATCTATGTTAAGAGAAGTCAAACTTTAATGCAATATGAGTCCATATACAATTAAAGTGCATGAACATTTTCTAAGTTAATTTAAATTCTATATCAGAATTATTTTTCAATTATATTACTTTGCCATTGATGAATTATTATAATTTAATTTGCCATTGTTCTGAAGCAGGAATGATATGGGTGTTTTAGTAAAAACAACAACAATATAATGTAGCTGTTATATACATAACTAAATCCATAAACATTATACAAATATAAGATTTCCATAAGATTTCTGTTCTACAGTAGGCAAGACCTTCTCAAGCTTTCTTAGAAGCTTGGCATATGAATAGTAGTTTCAGTGCATAAGCAATGCAGACTCTAAGTATATAAATTATTACTTTCTTTCCAAGTGTCAAATCCCATATACTTTAATTAAAGAGAGCAATAAAACATGATAGGAAAAGAAAGGTTTTTTTTTACTCTAGAAATTAATATCAGTTCCTGGATTCTACTGGTTTATGCTCATAAAACTGTGGAAATTAGAACTGAACTTGAATTTCTTGTACAGTAGGTTACAATAGTAGACTACTAGTAATTCAACTAAAGATAAAGATAAATTTATTGTCATTGTACTCAGAACCTGAGAACAACGAAATAAGGTGCTCTTTCACAACATACAACTGAACAACACCAAAAAAACATATACAAATAACAATGTAAAACAAATTAAAACAAATAATAGTTAAAAAACTATACAACCAGGATATATATATGTTAAGATCACCAGATTCAAAACTCTGCATTTAACCTGATCACAGCACTTGGGTAAAAGCTATGTTTAAACTACTGTTGAATGTGAGTTAGAGATGTCCAGGTTCAAATGTCCATGTAGCCATTATAGCCAAGGAATTTACTCAATGGCTTTAGGACAGTTATTACTTCTCTGTATTATGAATAAAATGAAAGAATAAATGTAGGAGTGTATCATATGTATATTTCTTTTTAAATGAATGGATGGTACTCTTAAAGATGAACAGGTGAATCTGCGGGGGAGATATAGGAGGTGGACAGCATGGAAGGGTAGAAAAATTATACAATTCTACAAAAGAATATGGTTTATATCATGTATATGAGGTGATAGGGAGAGGGATATATTGTGTGAAAAAAATAGAAGGGTTTTTCTTGGAGCAAACTTTTGTCTGTCTGATGATACTTTTTAAATATTTCCCTTTCTACATCAAGAGCAGATGTTACTGTTCCATGCAGTTATGAATTATCTATAATCCATGGATACATCTTTTCACTAATCTAGAGATATTTAAATTTGACTTCCATCCAAAATTCATAACAATAACTACAGAATTCTCAAGGATTCATTATTGAGATTGGATGTGCAAAACATGAATCTGTTTATATCATACATCCAGCTATGGATAAATCGCTTGTTATTCAGTAATACCACTATTTTAGGTAACAATGTAGCAAGTGGAAAACCATTCATCAGACAGCTGCCAAGCAATGTTTGGCAGAAATCTGCCTTCTCATGATAATCCTGCCAAAGCTTAGACAATTGCAGTTGATAAGTGCCCAGCTACAGAGCTATGAACTTAGTTCAGTTACAACATAAAGTGGAATAAAAGAAAATGAATTGTCCAGAGGTAATAGGAAGTCAGAGTGAGTCTTGTTTACAGATTTGGACTCTTAAACTGGATATGTAGATTATATCCCCCCCCCTCAAAAAAAAAAAAAAGGAATAGGGCAGTTATTAAGACAGGGAAGGACCAAAACATGGGAAGGGCAGCTTGAAATATAGGAAATGTAGAAATCCTATTTTCAGGAAAAGAAATAAGAAACAATGCCCTGCAAAACATCATTGCTGGTATATCTGCTGTTTTAATTCTTCCATTGGCTGGAATAGGAAAGCACAAAGAGCTGCAACTTTCTTATTTTTAAATAAAATAAGATTATAAGGCTACAAGGAAAGCACAAAGAATATAATACAATGGAATAGAATAGAATAGAATAGCAATAGCACTTAGACTTATATACTGCTTCACAGTGCTTTACAGCCATCTCTAAGTTGTTTACAGAGTCAACGTATTGCCCCCAACAATCAGGGTCCCCATTTTACCCATCTTGGAAGGATGGAAGCTGAGTCAACCTTGAGCCTGGTGACATTCGAACTGCCAAACTGCAGGTAGCAAGCAGTCAGCAGAAGTATCCTGCAGTACTGCACTCTAACCACTGCACCATCATGGCTCTTGAGAATAGGATAGGGTAGAATAGAATAGAATAGAATAGAATTTTTATTGGCCAAGTGTGATTGGACACTCAAGGAATTTGTTTCTGGTGCACAAGCTCACAGTGTACATGATAAAGAAAAGATATATGCTGGTTCAGAGAAAAATATGCAGGTTTTGGAGCTCAGGTCCGGATTTGTAAGAAAAGTATGTGGAACAGAATTATATGACATTTATAAGCATAGCTGTTTTCCACTAGGGAAAAATGCTATCAGATTTCAGACAGATAGCTGGAGGGATATTAGCACAAATGGAATCTTCAGGGGACTGAATTCATGCATGTTATTTAGCAGGCAATTTTGAGGGAAGTAGCAGCTCTTGGAGACCTGATTTTGGCATCAAAATAAAGAGAAAAGAAAGATTCACATCCCTATGTGTTTGTTTGATTGCTAAACATTTTTCCCAGTGGGCTGATACAGGAATACTTGGTAGACAAGAGTGAATCTGGAACTATTACTAAAAGCACTGCAATTTCTAAAAAGAATTTTTTTGAGGGGGTGTTAACAGTGTGGAACATTGTAGGCAGTCTGTCAATGAGAAAATAACTGTCCATAAACACAGTGGGATAGTCCCACTATAAAATGTGTTTCATCTGTTGCTGAAGCAATGGAGAGAATAAATCATCTGTCTTGTCCAGGATGGTGAGGAACCAGAAGTATTAGAAATTCTGCATTGTGCTGTACATACCATGCAATTGTCAAATATGTGTTTAGCAGTTGATGTGGATGGGGATTTATCGATTTATTAAAACAAAACCACAGAGATGCCTGCTTTTGTATGTATTGCATTTTTTTTTTTAATATGTACATTTCTGAATGCAGTTTTCTTACTGTTTGTTATTTTATAATCCATTTTTGGTTTTACTGGGAAATGCGTTTAACACAGAGACTTTGTTCGTGCTTTCTTCCAAAACATGAATTTTGTTTGAATTTCTTTTGTTGTTCTCTTGTATAAGTCATTGGTTTGAAATAGATACAGATAGCCCTCAACCTGCAACCACAATTGATCCCAGAATTTTTTGTTGCTAAGTGAGAAATTTAAGTAAGTTTTGCCCCATTTTATGACTTTTGTTCATTTGTTAAGTGAATCATTGTAGTTGTTAAATTAGTAACCCGATTGTTAAGTGAATCTGACTTCCCCATTGACTTTGCTTGTCAGAAGGTTGCAAAAAGGGATTACATGACTCCAGGATACTGCAACCGTCATAACTATGAACAAGTTGTCAAGCATCTGAGTGTAAATCATGTGACCATGGGGATGCTGCAATGGTCATAAATGTGAAAAATGGTCGTAAGTCACCTTCTTCAGTGCTGTTGTAACTTTGAACTGTCACTAAATGAGCTGAGGACTACCTGTATTAGGGCTATGCAAAACAAAGCTAATTTACTTTGTGGAGCTGTCTCAGCTATGGTTGCTTCAGCATTCCATATGGCAGTGAGGTTTTGATGCAGAAAATCAAGGCATTCTACTGTGACATCCTTATGTAAACAGTTCAAACTGGCCAACTCACTTCACCTGGATAATACATAATGGTATAAATGTCTTTGTTATGAACAATAAATTGCTTAGGATTGTGGAAGGTTCCAATTCAACTCAATGCAATATTTAACTTGGTGCCTAAAAATGGTCCAAACTTTCATTTCATGGAGTAGACCACCAAATTTGAAGAAATCCTTTAAGATTTGTTCACGGTTATTATAATAATTTCAACATTGTTCTGGACTCAGTTTATTCTGAAGCCTGCCATCTTCTTTATTCAACTAACTGCAAAAGTATATTTATGATTATGTAAATGCTGTCTATGATAGCATGCTAGTATACTACTCATCCACAATCAGATGCTAGGTTGTACTGTCAATGCTTTTAGTGGAGAATACATCCTTCCTGTTTTTAAGACAGTTAAAATAGTGTTTCTATGACATGTGGCAGAATTATTAGAAACTTTTCAAGAGCCTAGCCTATGTGCATGGCAACCTCTTCATTGTTAATGTAAGAAAAATGGTATCCTGTCTATCTTCTTTTTCTTATCCAAGCCACATTGCTATTTCATTATTAATTTACTATGGTTATCACAAAAGTGCAGAAATTCTGACCTCCTTTGTATCCAGTTAACATGATTTCTTTCCTACATTCAATCAGGTAGGTTTTTCCCTAAGCTAAAAAAGATGGAAGAGTGTTGAATAGTTTGAAGTTTTAAATATGTCTATTATATGGGAGCCATGAATCTTCAAAGAAGTGGACATTTATTAACACAAAAGGCTTCTTTTTAAAAAGTGCCAAGCAACAAAGGTTAAGTTCTAGACTATGAACCAATTTGGAATTGGCAAGCCTCCATCTTTTTCCCTCCTAAGGCAAAGTAGGAGTTTTGGAAAACTAATTCCAAGGTACAGGCATTAAATCTCTTGACTCCATATTTATTTATTTTTCCTTAATGAAAGCTGAACAACTGCCATGACTTGTTTAAAGAGAGATTTATTGAATTGCTCTTGCTGGATCCCCCCCCACCCCATTTCTAATATCCATTTCTTGTCAAGCTGTGTTGCAGCACAATGGCTAAAATTGAAGGTCAGCATCAACCAACAAGATTTCTACCTTCATTTTTAGCAAAGTTCTTACAGTTGATAGGGTCCTGTGACAGAGCATCTGATAGATCTTAGGAACACAGAAGAGATAGATTGTTAAGGGAGTTATAGATAGTTAAGGGAGGAAGCAGGACCATAATGAAAGAGAAGAGGGGAGGGGAAAGTATGAGAGAAAAAAAAAACTAAGAACAACTTTGCCTTAATTACCATAAATCAGGTGGGAGAATTACTTTGGTAATTTTTCAAAATTCAGATCTTTATTTATTAAATAATTTTTAATAGGTCTTACAAAAAATAAATCCAAGAAAAGGAAGAAACATAAACATTGCAAAACAAAACAAAGAAAAAAGGAGGAAATGATATGTATACATCCTGTATGAGTCAACAGTCAGATTCCTAAATCTACTTTATGGGATAATAGGGAGGGAGGGAGGGTTCTGTAACATCACTAACATTACAATATACATATATAAAATCTATGCTACAGAAAAACATATTTAATCATTCTTTTTGATTGGGTGATAAACTGTGTTTTCAAAAATAGATTGTCACACATTTTTCTTTACCAAATAATTCTTATTATAACACCCCAGCCCTCATATAATACTAATTTATGAAAAATTCCAAATTCCCAAGTTTTGGAACATAATTAATATAATGTCATCCTTAAAAATCTATACACATTAAAATAGTATTATAACAAAGATGTCAGGAAATCATTGATACTAAATCATATCAGTGAATGATACCATTTGTTTCTAATATTGCTGAACAACCCAAATAATGTCTGTTCTTTCAAATCATTATTTGGGTTGTTCAGCAAACTTGAAATACTCTTCTGATCTAATCCAACAAATGTCCTAATTCTTGACTTTAAAATCTTATTTAGTTTTTGTTTTTAAAAATATGTGGGTTGAATTTCAAGCATCACCATTCAATACATTGACACATTGGATTTTTTAGATGGTGCCAGAGCAAGTGATCCATATTAAGACATAAAAACTTGCTTAAGTTGATTATCACTATTGTGAATTAGGCATAGATAAAATCTACTTGAACTTCAGAAAATCCTTTAAAATAGTAATTGTTAGGGATAACATTGGTTACCTAACTTTGGGTAAAAATAATATATAAACTATGTAAGTGAGTTTAAGTGTGTGTGTCACTTTAACTGCAAAACATATATTTTGGGTGCGGTTGTAAAATCACCATAAGAGGGAGCAAGAGAGCTCACTGTTAGTTGGCTTTTACTGTAGTAGTTGACAATGTTGGATTGATGGTGATAACTGCGTGTGTTTCCCTGCTGTTGCTGAGAGAAGAAAAGGGGTTTGATTTTCTTCATATCTTTGACTGCAAAAGAGATATATTGCTGGACTGATTATTTGTAAGTTTACTGACCTCTATTTTCAACACTGGACTATGCAACTGATTAATTCCTGGATGGACTGAACTAGTGTATAACATATGGACTGTTTTTGACTATGCTACAACTCTTGCTGGAATAAAAAACTATTTAACTGGCACAACAGTGTATCTGTCTTACTGAGTGTAAACTACAACAACGTTTATCTCAAATCATTTGCCTGCCTGCTAGACTGCCGTTGCACGTTCTGCTAGCGTGTGTATCCCTAACAGTAATTACAATATAAATGATTTAAAGTATCAATTCTAGATTCTGCTCAGAACTTCCAATATAACATTTTGTCCCCTATTTTTAGAGTGTCTACAAGTCTCAACATTAAGATTCTGTTACTTATAAGGAAATAAGGATCTTTCTAAAAATTCAAGTGGTTCTTGTTTCCTAAATTTGTTAACTGCAAAGGACTTTACAGATAGTGAATTACCAGATTGGAAATTAATTAAACCTTTCCTCTATATCTATATTTATCTCAATGTATCCCCAGGTACATCTACTTTTGTTCAGAAATCCAAGTAAATGAACTTGGTTGTCTTATAGCAAGGGGTCAAACTCAAGGCCTGCGGGCCAGATCTGGAAATGCTTAAATCCAGCCCATCGGCCCAGCCTGGAAATATGAAAGGACTGATCCATGGTTCCTAAAACAGGCTGCGTGCAGCCTCCCACACCTGTTTTCACCCATCATGGCCTCTTGCAGTACTCTGCCGGCCTGAAAATGCCTGAAAAAATGGACCAAAACCAGGCTAAAATAATGGCCCCAAATGCCCAAAAATGGTGCTGCAAGAGGCCATGGAGGGTGAAATTGAGGTGCAGGGAGGGTTGTGCATGGACCCCCGCCCCCCATTTTGGCTGGCAGGGTGCTGCAGGATGCATCCATCCTGCCCACTCTGGCCTGTGGAGGAGAACTACAATGCTACCCTCAAAGAAATCCAGTTTGACACCCTTGTCCTATAGAGAACATCTGGATTAAAATAAGTGGACAAACAAACAAACACAATACTATGTTTAATGTCTAAATCCACTAAGTCCACTTAATTCTTTCCAAACTAACCTTGTAACAGTGTATGATTAGGTAGTAGATGATAGAAAGATTTGGATGCAATTTACAGTATGTTAATTTTAGGTACTTTTTGTTAAGACATCCTGATTAATTAACTAATAATGTATGTATAGCTAATTCAAAAATTGTATTGACAAAAACCTCATCAATAATAAATTATCAAACTGATAATAAATTATCAAACTGATTCAGTATGGTGCCACAAAGCTCAATCTAGTCATACATTCTTCATTTTTTTAAATTAGTAACACAGATGAAAGGTTGAAAGGAATGCTTATCAAATTTGTAGATGACAGATACAACCTTCTGGTAGTTTGGGTGTACTATCATGCTGATGATACTCAACTGTATATAGCCACTCTGAACTCAGTTGGAGATACTATATAAATCTTGCTCCCAGTGCTTTCAGATTCTTGGACGAAACAAGATGAAATTGAACCTCAGCATGATAGAATTTTTGTTTATTCCTTTTTGTTTATTCCTTTGTTTATTCCTTGCTGTTCTTGGAATAGGTCTATTACTTGGAAACAACTTGGAATTGTAGCTAAGGTGAGTTGAATAGTTGGAGGAAGTACCCAGGAAATCCTTTGCTATGGTGCACATGGTACACCACTTCTGGCCCTTCCTGGAACAGGAAGCCCTAGCTACAGTTACTCATAGCTTTATGACTTCACTTTTAGATCATGTAATACACTCTACATGAATCTGCCTTTGAAGCCCAGATGGAACTGCTGTTGATTCAAAAAGCAGTGGCAACTAGTACTAGTTGCTATGGTCCTATTGAGCTCATTCTGTAGGCTGTATAAATATACTAATACATTTACAAATGCAATTAAAAGTGCTATTTTCCAACTAGATCTAGTCCAAATAAATTCATTGGAAAGAATCTATTTATAGAGCCCCAGTGCTATGAAGTATGGGGAACTGTAACAAGGAGATATTATTTTTCAGTCATGGGCCCTTTAGAATGGTCAGTCATGGACCCTTTAGGGTAACCCCCATGGTGGTGGCATTCAAGAAAACTCATCCAAATATCTTATGGTGGATGATTATATTCTATGCTGTTATTGCCTCCTTGCTGGCCAGTCCTTGAAACCAAACTTAGGTTTCTATAGAACAAGTAAAATGGGTATTATTGGACATTTCTTGATCAATTTAATTCTGATGGCATCCAATAAGAGCATTTTAAGAACTCATGGGGAAATGCTGCTCCACTACCAAATATATGTTATTGAGATCAGTCTCAAGCCATGCAACTGGAAGTTAGCCAACATGACATCATTTTTTTTAAAAAAAGAAATGTACCTAGTTTCAACTAAGAAAGTAATAGAGTAATCAGTTAACATCTGTTACAAGTAAATTGATAGATATAACTTGGTATATAGAAGAATAACTCATGTTGAATTACAATAGAATAGAATTTTCCAAAGCTTAATTTAGCCTACCAAATATTTAGGTTTTTTAAAGAGTGTTAATAGAAATGTAAAGAAATGTAATTTAATGTATAACTGGGTTCTCAAACAGCCTTCAGCATCAAAAGCTTTTGAATAAACCTAGAAGACATTGGATAACAAGCCTGTCCTTTTGTGGACTGCTGATTAAAATAAATTTGCTCAATGAAGAGAAATAAGAAATGGAGTCCTGGTAGCCAGCTGACCACGTTTGTAGATATCATTAGATCATCCAAATGTCAAATACAATTTAACAGTAAAATTATGTACTCCACCTCTAAGTTCTCATATACACTGATAGAGTCTAAAAGTAACTATAACCAACCAGGAGAAAGATCTTGAATTATTAGAATATCTCAGTAAAGATACTGATTCAATGTATGACAGTTGTTTAAAAAAAAAAAAAAGGACTCACTCCACAAGAGGATAATTAAGAAAGGAATTGAAAATAAATATGCTATAATTGTATGTCCTCATCTGGAAAATTCCACCTGAAAATTGATATAATGGAACTAAATAATGTATAGGAAAGGCAGTCAAAATTAACAGTGGACCACCCTAAAAGAAAAGATTAAAAGGTTTTTAGCTTGTAATTATTGAGGTGGACTTCATTAATATGCACAAAATTGTGCATGGCATAAAGAAAATGACAGGAAGAAGTTTTTAAGCTTTTCTCATAACTAGGCTTAAAAGCCATCCACTGAAGCCTATTTGGAAAAAAAAAACAAAACAGACACAAATATTTTTTTAGAGTTAACTCATCTGGGACATTTATTTCCACATATCATGGTAAGGTAAAATATAGCTTTAAAAGCAGACTAGATAAATAGATGGGAAACAAGTCTAACAAGGGCTTTTAGTTTTGAAGACTCAGTGTTTCCTTCATACTAGGAATAGCAGACTTCCAAATGTTAGATGCTGGAACAATTATGGAGATGTCTCCATCTCCTGTTTGTAGGAGATATATGGCTGGGTATTCTTGGAAAGGAATATGGACTTTGGGGGTATAACACAAAAGGTACAAAGAGAATATATTTTTAAAGAAAACCATTTTTACACCATCTGTCATGCCCCTGGTGGGGACTGACTCTGAGGAAGAGGAGGAACAGCCAACAGGGAGTGGAAGTGTGGCTCCAGAGGTTGTGGAGGAGGCTGGGAAAGGGCAGAGGCTAGCTGAGCAATCAGAGGAGGATCCAGGCCTATTCCCTATCCATCCTAGGGCATGCAGAGGATCAAGGAAAAGTGTGGTCTACCCGGGAGGAGAGGGCCATGATCCTCCTCATAGGTTGCAGCTGTGAGCTCTGTATAAGACTTTGGAACTGCATGTTCACAGATCCTGGAGTCAAAGTAGTGCTTTCATTGGATGAGGTTTATCTTTGTTGGCATTTTTCCCATGGACTCTCCCCAGTTATCTTCCTGGAATGTGTGATTAATTATCTTGGTTTGCCTTGGAACTCTCATCAATGTGATTTGTTTTTGGTTTCCTTTTGCTTCATTATCTACTTTTTGAATTTAAACTGATTAACAAAACAGCGAAGCGAAGTTGAAGATATTATAAAACCTTGATTCATGTTTTAATTTTTGTGTTATTTTTGAGATACTATGGGTCATCACACCATCACAACACAACCTTGCCCTTCAAATGGACTTAACCAAGCACTACTAGGAGCTCAGATCAAATCTACAAGAGGCAATATGAATGGCAAAACACCAATTCATCTACAGTTGCATGTATTGATTCCTGTCTAGCGTTTCCTGCCCTTTTAAAGTAACCAGAACCCTTTTAGGCAAAGATGAATAGTACAAGGCTCCTACAGATGCAGTGGATAAATCTGCAAATTTCTTGGTGGTCAAAACTAACTTGGATATCAGTTAGAAGGAAGTTATGGTGAGAAGTGAGACAATATCTTTGTGGAAATCTGGGAAACTGTTAGATCTGGAGAGTGGGCTCAAAGAACAGAGACGAGGCATCGAATAGTGACTCCAACTCTTTATTAGTGACTTCAGAACAGAGCAAAATACTGGGGCAACAGCAGCTCCTTTTATAGAGCTGGCTGCTGTCACAATAACCAATGATTTGAGTTTGCCATACTGGGAGCGTCCAATCAGCGGCAACCCACTAGCAGCCAATCAGATCAGCCAGAAATGACCATTCACGATCCGCTGTTCGCGGGCCAATCAGAAGTGCAAGATTACGAGCCTGCTATGGAAGCAAAACTATTAGGATTTTAAAATAATGTGTTTGCTTAGTTCGTAACACCCCTCCCCCCTAGGTTCTGTTTGAGAGGTGGGGTGATGTATTCTCGCAGGTAGGCAGGTCATTTCACCTGTCTACCTGATCTATGTTGCTCCACCAGTCCTTGCCCTGACTCTGGTCCCGGTGGGCTGCTTGCTGAGCTCGGCGGAGCAGATGGTCCAACCTCTCCGTTGGGTGACTCGGGGTTGTTATCTCTACTTCCGTCACAGCTGTCATCTGGGACCCTTAGATTTGCTGCTGTCGCAATGATGCTTTGTGGTGAGGCGATTGTCTGACTGGGCTCTCCTTCGAAAGGTGAATATCCCTGGGTTGGTTGTGCTGATTGTTGGTTTCCAAGTCTGAGTCGTGTGCTAGTTCTTGTCTGGGCCCCTCAATTTCCCTTCCCCCTGAGGTTTGAGGTTCGGGGTTTGTGATGGGGATAGGTGCCAGCTTGGAGTGCAGTTGGTCGATGTGGCGCTTCCACATTTTCCCATCAGTAGTTTGTAAACGGTAGGAACGTGGACCCGTTAGTTGAGTTATGGTGGCGGGGACCCACAATGGGTCACCGGAAAAGTTTTTTGCAAACACTGGGTCGCCTACCTTGAAAGTGCGATACCTGCTGCTGGATCCCCAGGGTTTTTCTGGTGTGTAAGCAGGGTGCAGGCGGTCAAGATGTGAGCGAAGTTTCCGGCCCATCAGGAGTTCGGCCAGGGTTCTGTTTGTGGTGCTATTTGGGGTAATATGTTGGAGGAGAAGCATCCTGGTCACCTTGTTGTCGATGTCCCCTTGCTCCATCTTGTGTAAAGTTTTCTTTATGAATTGGACCATTCACTCAGCCCTACCATTGGCCACAGGTTGAGCTGGCGAGGTCAAGGCATGGTGTATCCCCCGATCTGTGAGGTACTGTTCAAATGCCAGAGCAGTGAATTGGGGGCCATTATCTGAAACCAGGACATCTGGCAACCCGTGCGTAGTGAATAGTCTATTTAGTTTTTTAACGACGGCTTCTGTGGTGGTGCTCTTCATTTTGTGGACCTCCAGCCAGTTGGAGTAGGCATCCACTGTTATAAGAAACGTATGCCCCTTGGTAGGTCCCACAAAATCGATGTGAATATGGGACCAGGGACCTCGGGGTGCTTCCCATTCCGTTGGTGGTGCTTTTGGTGGAGCTGAATGAGTTTCCTGACACTTGCTGCAAGTGGCCACCAGATTTCTATCTGCTTATCTATACCTGGCCACCAAGCGTAACTCCTCGCTAGTGCCTTCATTCACACGATGCCTCAATGTCCATCGTGCAATAGTTTTAGAACTTTATGCCGTAGTCTCTCTGGGATGACGACTCTGACTCCCCACAAGACGCATCCCTTTTGGGAGAAAATTTCTGTCTGCCAGTTTTTGAAGGGCTTGAAGGTGTCATTTGGTTCGTTGTCAGGCCAACCTCTTTCCATCCAGCTGAGGACTCGTGCCAAACAAGGATCCTTTCTTGTTTCTGAGGCGATGTCTTGTGCAGTCAGCGGTGGTGAAGGAAGAGTTTCAATTTGTAGCGTAGTCATGGTTGGAGCTGGGTCATCTATGACTTCGGGTAGTGGAGAGTGGCTCAACGCGTGAGCGTGGGGAATGGCTTTTCCTAGGCAGTGTAGCAGTTGGTAATCATATGCGGCTAGAAACTCTGACCAACATGTCATTCTTGGTGATAATATGTGAGGAGTGGGTTTATCTCCCGCTAAAATGCCAAGTAATGGTTTGTGGTCGGTTATTATGGAGAAGGATCTTCCATATACATACTCATGGAATCGTTTAATCGCAGACACAATAGCGAGAGCCTCTTTATCAAGTTGGCTATAGTTTCTCTCAGTTTTAGATAGAGTTCTTGAAAAAAACACAATAGGTGCCTCAGTACCGTTTGGTAGGACGTGGCTCAGGATGGCTCCCACTCCAAATGGTGAGGCGTCGCAGGTGACAGTTAAAGGCAAAGTCTCGTTATATTGTATCAATACAGCATCTGAAGTTAACAGGTCTTTTACTTGCTGAAAGGCTCGCTCTTCACGATGTCCCCAGACCCAGGAAGCCTTCTTATCGAGGAGCCTATGCAGGGGTTCAGCAACAGTCACCTTCTGGGGCAAGAAGATGTTATAAAAGTTAATGAGTCCCAGGAAGGCTTGAAGATCTGTTTTATTCCTAGGTCTTGGGGCATTTTTTATTGCAGCCAGTTTTTTCTCCATTGGGTGAATTCCCTGTTTGTCCAGAAGGTACCCAAGGAACTCAACCCACTCAGTACATAGTTGACATTTGTCTTTCTTGACCTTCAGGCCAGCGTCTTTAAATTTTTGGAGGACCATTCTGAGTTGTTTTTCTAGTATGCTTCTAGTGGAGGCAGCTATTAAGACATCATCAAAGTATGGCACAACCCCTTTTATGCCTTGAAGCAATCTTTCCATCAGACTTTGGAAGATGCCAGGTGCTACACTCACTCCGAATTGGAGTCTATTACACTTGAAGGCACCTCTATGCGTGACTATAGTTTGGGCTTCTGCAGTCTCTGCAGCTACGAACAGCTACTGGTACACCTGAGCTAGGTCCAATTTTGTGAATATTTTCCCACCTCCCAAGGAATGAAGAAGGTGCTGGACCACAGGTACAGGGTAAGCGCTCTGTTGAAGCACGTGATTTAGGGTGGCCTGGTAATCCCCACAAATTCTCAAAGACCCATCAGGTTTAATGGGGGTTACAATTGGGGTTTCCCATTGGGCATGGTCAATCGGTTCCAACACACCCTGGGCTATTAATTTGTCCAATTGTTCATCAATCTTTGATTTGCAAAGGGCACTCGACGATGCTTAAGACGAATGGGCGCAACATCAGGGCTGAGATTAAATGATATGGGGGATCCGTTGTACTTGCCTAGCTTCTCGATGAAAACGTCCTGGAATTTCTGGACGAGGGGCGCTTCCCAGTCATCGCTTGGTTGATACTTGGTTGATGCCCGCTAGTTCAATTCCTAGTGGTGCAAACCACTGCAAACCCAGCAAGCTGGGTCGATCTGGATCGACAACGGTAAGTGGTAGAGTTGAGGTGTGGTCTTCGAAAGATACTTGGACATGGCTGGAACCGGCAACTGGAATTCTGTTTCCTTGGTAGTCCTTTAATATGATTTTTTGAGTGCTGAGGTCCTGGCAACGGATGTCAGAGATCAGCTGTTTTAAGGTTTTCCAGGAGACCATCGATAGGGACGACCTGGAGTCGACCTCCATAACACATGGTCGATTCTCAATTGTGACCTTCACTCGGATTTTCCCTGCATCAAGGGATGAAGCATGGCCGATGGTGATGGTTTGAAGGGTCTCTTCCCGTCTGGTTGAAGTGGCGGGTGCTCGATTTCTGTAGTAGTGGTTCCATTGGCGGTCCCGGTTTAATGGTGGGGTGCCCATTGTATGGCGGAAATTTTCTCTTCGGGTTGGGCTGGACCCTCGCTTGCTTCTGCAAACCTTTGCGATGTGGCCCCTCTTTCCACAGGAACAGCAGAGTGCATCTAGGAATTTGCAGTCTGATCACGGGTGATTTCCCCCACATCTAGCACATTGACTCGAAGGCTTATGATTCCGCTGGTCTTGCTGGTTGCATTCTGACCTGAGTCTGTTGACCTCTTCTTCCTCGCTTTCTGATGAAGATTCGAGGTCTTCATGGTGGGTGGTAGTTGTGTGCCTTTCGGATAAAGGTGTAGTGTCACTGGCGAGTGGGCGGTGTGGTGCGTTCACTCGGCGCATTCAAGCGGCTGACTTCCTGGTTGCTTCTGCTGCAGTAGCATCGGCGATGACATCCGCGAGGCCAATGTCCCCTTTCACCATAATCTTGCTCTAGGTCGTAGGGTCTTTGAGGCCCAGAACAATTCAATCTCTCATGGCTTCCTTGAGGTTTGCGAAGCCACAGAGTCCTCTAAGGTTCCTGAGGTCAGCGATAAAGTCTCCAACACTCTTGCCTTCCTGTTGGTCCCTCTGGTAAAACTCGTGTCTCCTGATGAGTGTTGGTACCGCGGGTGCATAATGAGCCTGTAGGATTGGGGCGAGGTTGTCCCAGTCCATTGTCTTGACTTCTGCTGGTTTCGCAAGTGCCTTTGCCATTTTGAAAACGGCGGACCCGCAATGGGTCAGGAATACAGCTCGTTTCTTGCCAGGCATAGCGTCTTTCAAATTGTTGGTCTCCAGGAACATCTGGAACCTGTCCATATACGAGTCCCAGTCTTCGTTAGCCGGGTCAAATGGAGCGGGTGGTATAGCACTGCTGATCATTCTGCCGCTTCTTGGTGCACTCTTAGCCACGTGCTCTGCTAGAGTTCAGTGAGTGTTCAGTCAGCTCTATCGTCTCCGCATCCCACCTTCATCGCCAGTGTTAGATCTGGAGTGTGGGTGCAAAGAACGGAGATGAGGCATCGAATAGTGACTTCAACTCTTTATTAGTGACTTCAGAACAGAGCGAAATACTGGGGCGGCAGCAGCTCCTTTTATAGAGCTGGCTGCTGTCACAATAACCAATGATTTGAGTTTGCACACTGGGAGCATCCAATCAGTCCTAGCAGCCAATCAGATCAGCCAGAAATGACCAATCACGATCCGCTGTTCACGGGCCAATCAGAAGTGCAGGATTATGAGCCTGCTGTGGAAGCAAAATTATTAGGATTTTAAAATAACGCGTTTGCTTACTTCGTAACAGATACTTTTGAGCTTCTTGGGCATGATGTAAAGGATAGGGCTATCAATCATCTGAATGATATTTTTCTAATTCCAGACTGGACATGAAGAGATCTGTAGGATTATTAATGCTTCATTGAGGGAGAGAACAGTGCCATCTGCCCAGAAGGAGATTGTGGCTATACCCTCTCATGGGTGAAAAAGCCCTCTAGGGATCCAGCAATATTTGCTAATTCCCACTCTGTTTTCAGCTTACTCTTCTGGAATGTTATTGAGAAAGTGGTGAAATGTTGAAGCTGCAGAGGATCCTAGAGGAAATTGATTATCTACCTTTGGATCCTTATAAATCAGATTCAGATTGAATATTGTTCTTTCTAGTAAATGACCTACATTTGACCTGAGAGAGGAGAATTTCACTTCTCTTGGTCTATCAGAGCTCCACCATCAACCATGGAATTCTATGATTTACTCGAAATGGTTTGTAGTTGGAATTGCACTTTCCTTCATTAATTATATTCCTGCCTGAGCAAACATTTCAAGTTGCTGCCCTCAGAAGAGAAATAATCAAATCCTTGGAAGCTCTTGTAATTTTCCTCCTGTTATTTAACATCAAACATAAAACCATTGGGAGAAATCACCCAATGATTTTCTGTAAAGGTTTATCAATATGCAAATGACACCCAACTGTACATTGTCATTATAGACCAAGCCAGAGATGCCATGGAGGTTCTCAATAGGTAGGCTGTAAGGAGCTCAGATTACATTTTTCCAAAATGAAGTTGCTCCTTGTCAGGAAATATCTGTCCAATCCACCAAGAACTGCCCTGGGAATCTGGTTTGCATTTCACCAAAAGTTTTGGTTCATAACTTGGGAGGCTTTTTTTGACTAGTTTTTATTTTGAGAAAATGGTTAAACTGATATTCAGGGAAGGAAGGGCATTTTAGATATGATTTCTTAGGAATAGTGAAAAAACACAGAATAATAGAAATGTAGAACAACTTATTTGAGTTTTTTATTTTAATGGAAACTCTACCCATTTGCATTTCCTGTACAGCTTAATTTGTGACTGTATTTGCAGTTTTCTCAGTTGTGATTCCCTTCTCCAGTCAAAACTGTGAAGAGAAAACCATATATTTGGGAAATATTTGTATATGTTAGGAAACATTTTATACCAAAATCATTTAAGAAATGTTGATAGCAATTTGCATATGAAAAGGCATGTGGTTGGAAATCATTGCTTTTAAAAGCTACTATGAACCTGAACACGGCCAAAATCTTTATAGAGAATCTTGCAAAAATCATCCCAATTATAGCACCCAGAGTCTCCAGTTCCTTTGAGAGCTGTAGTTTTTAAACAGAGAAAAAGATGGTAATAAATGAAAGCGGGTGATGGATGTTGCAGACTCTTAAATCATAAGCTGAAGAATAGGTGCTCACTGGTGATCTCTCTTTGGAAAGAAATATGGTAGCAGAAGAAAGTCAGTAAAGCAACACAGACATTAACATTCAAGCTTGCATTTGCTGAAGAAATATGAATAATGCAGAAAAATTAGGTGACTCAAAGCAGCAGATTAGGCAGTTCATCTTCACCTTATAATTATTTCTCTCTCTTCATTTCTAATAATTTTTGGGCAAAGGGAGAGAGCTATGAATCAATGCTCCAGAGCAATATGCCTCATGATCTGTGACAATCAAAGTCTGATTGTAAGTGCTAATGTATGATATTTGTTTTTGTTTCTGGGAAATATGGAAGAGATACATCAAAATCCTAAAGCTATTAATTTAGTTCCAGTCTTTTGAACAATGGAACTTTTCAAAATAGTAATATTGGCAGATTAATGAGTCAACTGATAGTTCTACATTATGGTATGTGTACACAGCCTCATTGTTAACTGGAAATAAAAACTTCAATTTATTTTAATAATTATTTCAAATAATGTTAACAATGTGCTTTCAGTCTTTTGATCTCACATAAGAAATACATCTGCCATTCAAAAAGTTAATAAGGTAATATTAGATAATATGGAGGAATCCATGCTATTCTATTAAGAATGGTAAGAAAACACAGCTGTAGATATTTTGTTTCCTTGTTAGAGCCAATTCACACATTTCAAATGTCATCATGATAGATTGGCCAAATGAGCAAATCTGGGTTGTAGCAGTTTGTGTAATTATTTCATCATGGTCTTAGCTTTCAAACAAGTCACTTAGGGCCATCAGATTTGGGCTGTGAAAATACATACATACAAGCACTAGATATCAGCAGAGAGTTAAAGGTTATTGTAATTTTTTGCTGCCATCTAGTGATCATCCAAATTTTTTCATTCTAGATCTGATAGCCCTACAATTTCTGTTATCTGGTAATCATCCAGTTATATGTATAGCTAGTGTTCAAGGTATGACCATAATAGAGCCTACCAGTTAAGACTGTAAGTCAAAACTGTCATAAAATAATGGTTTTAGAAATAGCTGCTACTTTGGTGTGACTTAATCCATGACTGCAGAGGCTTGTAGTTGGTTTTGAAACCCTGTTGTAAACACACTTTGGGGATGCATTTATAACTTCAAACAGTTGTTAAACAGTGGTCATACCTAAAGGACTATCCATGTTAGCAAGATGGTTTAATACATTTGTTTAGTTGCTACCAAAATATTCACCAGTCACCTTGCTAACTCAGCCTTGGTCATTATTTCCTTATGCAGTGCTTGTTTCGTCACTTGAACTGTCCCAAAGAAATTTTGATTTGCTAAGAATTCTTAAGGGTTGCAATGATCAATCAGTTTCAAACAGTTTCTGTTGGCACACTATTATAGCTCAGAACTGTCAAACTTGCAACCCATGTGCCAGATGCTTATGTACTGGCCATGCCCCCACCCGGTTTAACAAAGGGGGAAAAAGTCCTGATACATCATGTGACGCCGCCATGAATGCACAAGTTTGATACCCCTATTATAGCTGGTCCTGAAGATCTAAGCAAGATGCTGAAGTTAAGCTCTTAGGAGTTGGAATGAACCATGGTTTATGTTTGAAGCTTTGAGGACTGTGAACTTGATACTATTTTTCTTCTCGCTCTTATTTCCAAAGCACTGCATTTCACTGAAATAACAGATTTGTAATACATTAGTATTATATGAATCAGTATTTTTTTGCTGCTCTTTTCATCCTACCCGCCTCCCAGGCCACGATAAGCATTTTGTCTCCACACATTAAGCATTAAACATCCTCTTTGCAGTCTCTCTCTTTTGAATGTGGTTCCTTCTGGCACATTTCCAAACAGTGCAAATGAAACTCCCCTTGGGATTTGATGCAGAATGTAATTTGCTCTGCAGTTTTGGCTATAAACATGATAATAAATTAAAAGATGAATATTCATTAATGCACACATTACTTCTCAGGTTCTTCTTGTTCTTTTCTTCTTTTACTTGTTAACACCTGTCTCTTTTTTTTTTCAAACCCCCCCCCCCCCCCACAGCATTTATTAAACTACAGTTCTCCAGGCATCATATTTTCATTAATTGGGTTTGAATAAGGTACAGCCTAGGGATGGCACTTGTCCTTGGAGTGTGTGGCAGAGGACCTACTCCAAAAAGGGAGTGGACCAGGACAAAAGCTAATTCTGATTCAAATTCATTTTAATTTAAACTTAATAAAATGACCATAATTACATACAATGAATGTGATTACTGCATAAATATTTAATCATTTCCTTCCCTTCTGTGACATTAAACATTACAATATTGCAGAAATATCAGTTCACACAATACCATTTATTATTATTTTATCACTTAATATAAAAGAGGAGCTGTTTAAAGCTTTGACTGTGGCATTTTTGGCATTCTCAGCCACAGACTTAAGTACAAACAGGATTTCTGATATTTTAAAAATCCTTGACTTTATTTATTTTGTTTGTTAATCCAATTTATAGGGTTGTCCATCCATAAAACAATGGTTGTCCAACAAGCAAAAACAGAGAAATTATATTGAGATGAACAAGCAACAAAACAACTAAAACTGAATGAGGCTCAATGAAAAGCAAGCATGATAGACACATGCACCCATGTCAGATCTTACACAGTAACATTTCAACTCTAATACCAGGAGAAAAAAGTCAGGTCTTCACAGTCTTTTAAAAGGCCAACAGAGGAGAGTTTCTCCTCTTCTCTCTCTCTCTGTCTCTCATACACACACACACACACACACACACACACACGAAAAAGCAGTCAACAGGTTGAGGTAAACGTTAATGTTCAAATTCCTCTGTTAATCATGTTATTATATTTAGCCTGCAGAAAGTTCACAATGGTTTCCAGTCTCTTATAAAGCTGTCTAGTCCATTATCAAAGCAGTTAATTTCACCATCTCTGCTATTTCAGTCAATTGCAAAATCCATTCTACAACAATCGGCATCTTTTTTTTTCTCTCCAGTGTTGGGCAATTACAATCCTCACAGCTGTCATCATCTTATTGCTTTTTCTTTTCTTTCAGCACCCATCAGGGTGGATCTTACATGTTAAATGTTAAATTTAATTGACCACTTTTTCCTCCTTTTTTTGTGTACTATTTTTTTTCTTTTTTGCTGTTGTTTGGGTTGAAATGTAAGTTTTTCTTTTGTTTCATTTTGTTTGATTGTTTTACTTATGTTTTATGTTTTATTTTTTATGATAAAACAATATATTTTTTTTAAAAAAATAATCCTTTTTATTAAATGTTTGTATGTTTGGGGGATAGTCAGTTTAATGAACAAACAAACAAAATCAAATTTTTCTCCATGACTTAGAACATGGATGTCAAACATGCTGCATCAAGTTGCTTTCATGGGACATATCACAATGTTTTTTCCCTTTGCGGAGCTGGGGTGGGCATGGCCTGTGATTGACTCATCCAGTCCACATGATACCAGTGTAACACCCCTGACCTGCAAAGTTCTTTTATCAGTATCTTTAGACAACTGAATAAATATATTCTTCTGTCTTTGCAGCATCCAACAATTCTTATTAGTCCTTGCTCTGAGGAATAGGGGCAATTCTGCATTTATTAAATAATTAAATATCCAGATTAGTCTTCCTGCAAAGATTGGGAAGGCCAAGAGAACAGAGACTATTTCTGCTCTGAATGATGGATGATGTCTTATCTTTACCTTGTTGTGGTTTTTCTGCCTAGAAATCAGGAAGTGTTCCCTTCCAAGTAGCCATTAATTGAAATGCAATTGCAGTGTATTTCCATCCCCAGGGAAGGATACGTTTCATTCATTAAACTACAAATCTCATAATAAGTTGTGTTGGCCAAATGGCAAAGAGGTGGCAAAGATATAGATACTTTCAGATCAGCTTTAGTGACTGGTGATTACAAGAAATGTTGTGCAACTTTCTTTGTAATGATATCTTAAGGGTTTAAGCATCAAATAAAAGTGGTATGATGGTTTAGACAACAGGATAGAAATCAGGAGACCATGAACCCAAGGTTTGCTGTATTATGCTTGTTTGGTCACTTTTTTTCAGTAGAGAGAAAGGCAATAGCAAACCACTTCTGAAAAACCTTGCCAAAAAAACTGCAAGGAAACTGCAAGCATTTGTCCAGGCAGTCACCAAGAAATGGACATGACTGAATGGAAGGGAGGAATAAAAACATTAACTAAACCCAACTCTGCTTACTATGTAGGCTGATAAATTCAGTTGTCAACCTGCTGAGGAAATGATATAACAATATTTACTAAAACTAAAGTTTCTATGTTATCAGATCACAATCTATTTTAACCCCATTTCAATGGGCTTTGCCCATTTGAGGTCAGACAATAATCCAGGGCTGGATTGTGAAGACCAGTTAAATGTTCCATAAGGTTGATTTAAAAGCTGTAACCTTTTATGTGGTTTTAAAACTGAAATCTTTATGTTCTTCTATCTTGATGGTAAAGAAGGCACGTTAGCCAATGTGCTTATCATTAAGGTAAATTCACCTCTGCGGGATTAAATACCCTTGGTTGTTTTTCATATTTTATCATACCCCTGTGGAGGAAAGATAATCTTAGTGATGTCTTTATTTATGTAGTTACAGTGAAATGTTCTCTTGGAACTTGTCCCATGGTTACTATTTCAAAATGGAATATAACATACAGATTACATGGCTTTTTTAAAAAAACAAACAAACCTGGTAAACAAGTTTGGTATGGGATAGCAAATAAAACTATTAATAATTGCAATATAGAAAAATGATAGATGGTTGTACTCCAACAAAATATTGTCTAATGTGTTTGTTATTACAAACAATAAAAACAGCTGACATTTTCAATTAGCCTTTCCAGTGCTAAAGGGAAATTGATTTATCTAGAACTGAGAAACCAAAATTATATTGTATAATAGAGAATGTAAATTGTGGCCTTTTGTTCTTCAGAAGTCAGCAGTGGGGTCGGTTCTTAATTTTGAAATGTCATGAAAGCAACTTCTATATTTCACATTTATTAGATCACTTCAAACTGTTATTAGCAAATGCAGGTATACTGAATTACATGGTTTTCTGTATTCAGATAGTCCACCAAATGCATTTCAAGATTTAAGAGCAAAAGCTTTCCTGGATTTCAAGTTTTGCTGTAATAACATCCACCATCAAGAATCAGTATGAGATGTCAAGCATTACAATGATGATGAAGTCCAATGAGTTTTTATTCTGTTAAGTTTTAATATTGGACATGGGATTTTTATATCACTGGAAACTAATTTCATCTGTCAAATTAAAATATAATATGGCTGGTACAACATTTTAGGTAATGAGAAATGTTGTAAAATGTAGACTGAAAAGCGAAAGACTGGACACATTTTATAATTTAAGTTTGCAATATATATAGCCATAAAAGAGAATTAAATGGGTGTTCTTAAACTACTTTGTATGAAATGTGATAGAATAATATTCTGATTGTGATATGAATACTAAAAATATACATTGGATAAGCTAAGTCCTGACCAAGATAATTTGGGACAAATAATTGAGTTTTTTAATGTCAATACGCAGATTTAAAAGATGCTGGTTTAAAAACTTCTGTGTCAATTTTTATGAAATTTGTTATACTTCATCTGATAAAATTCTACTTTGGGAAAAAAAAAAACAAGCAATTCAAATTGAAATATATCTATTTGAGATTTAGCTTAAATTTGGCTGTGGAAGAGTGCAACTTTTTGCTTCTCTCTAAATGTCTCTTTGGTTTGGACATTGTGTTGGATTGGACTGTAACTCATAATGCTCTGAATACAGCTTCCAAATTAAACTGAGCAATATCTTCTCAATTCTGATCAATAACTTTGTTGGACAAATTCACATGTTCAATTTTTACAACATACAGTTTATAAATAATTCATTAATATTTATAATGTTCAGAAAAATATTTTTCTATTTCTATTTTTTTGCATGAGACAAAAGATTTATAATGAAACACTCAACTTTTTTATATTGAATGGATATATACATATACAGTAAGTGCACAGGTAACTTAGTACAAAAAATATATTTAAAATATTTATTCCTGATTTGTTGTTATTTTTACAAAATGTATGAGGGTTTTATCTTCTAAAGTTACCGTATATACTCGAGTATAAGCCGAGTTTTTCAGCACATTTTTTGTGCTGAAAAAAAACCCCTCAGCTTATACTCGAGTCAGATTCCCCTCTGAAAAAAAAATGGTGTGGAGCTCCGAAGCTGGGCAGCCGCTTCCCTGCTTCCGTGTTTCCTTTGCAACTTTTAAGCATGAGGGTAATTGGAAGCAGAAAAGTTCTTGCTTGAGGATATATTGTTTTTTTTCTTTTTTTAACTGTTTTTTTTTGGGGGAAAAGACCCACCGCCATGTGAGAATGCTCAGACACGAAATCTATCCAACCAAAAATAAGTGTGTGTGTGTGTGGGGGGGGGGGGATTTTAACAGAGGGAAGATGTAGGGAGAAGGCAAAAGCGACAGAAGATCCTTCAGGGGAAACTGAGAGGGAGACTCACCCTTGGTCCAGATGAGCCCCCTTCCCCTTTCTCTAGGCTGAGAAAACAACGCGAGCCGAGGTTGCTTTGGCTCCACTCAGCTTCATTTCCTCAGCTCCAGCTGCTTTCAGTCCACTCGGGAGGAGGGAGAGGAGGGGGAGGAGGAGGGGGAGGCAGCTCACGTTTTCTGAGCTCTAGGCTGAGAAAGCAACGTGAGCCGAGGTTGCTCCACTCAGCTTCATTTCCTCAGCTCCAGCTGCTTTCAGTCCACTCAGGAGGAGGGGGAGGAGGAGGAGGAGGAGGGGGAGGCAGCTCGCGTTGTTTTCTGAGCTTAGGCTGAGAAAGCAACGCGAGCCGAGGTCGCTCCACTCAGCTTCATTTCCTCAGCTCCAGCTGCTTTCAGTCCACTCGGGAGGAGGGGGAGGAGGAGGTGGTGGTGGCAGCTCGTGTTGTTTTCTGATAGTGAGATCATTTCCCAAATTAATTGATTCACTAACCCAAAAGAAGAAGATGTTGATGACAGTGGGAGGCAGGAGTCACTCTCTCCCTTGCAAGAAAAAAGCAAGAGCCGTTCTTACGATCTCTCCCTCTCTTTCTTTCTCCCCGTAATACAGTAAAGCCCTTTCCAGCACGCGTGCACGATCCGCCCCCGCCTCTTCGCACCTTGCAAATGCAAAAACCCTGGGGTTTTGCATTTGCAAGGTGCAAAGGGGCGGGGGCGGATCGCGCGTGCGTGCTGGAAAGGGCTTGACTTTATTGGGGGGGGGGAGAGAGAGAGAGAGAGATATCATAAGAACGGCTCTTGGTTTTTTCTTGCAAGGGAGAGAGTGACTCCTGCCTACCACTGTCATCATCATCATCTTTTGGGTTAGTGAATCAATCAAACCTTTCATGATAGTGAGATCGTTTCCCAAATTTCCCTTAAATCAGGGAAGAAATCAGAAACAAACCTTTGGGCTGAGAATAAGCCTGTTCCTACGATGCCATTTTTGTTCACTGCAGTGTGAAAAGTGTGAAAAAACACACTTCTTTTTCTTCATCTTCTTGTTCCCTATTTACTGGTCTCTTTCAAAAAGGAAATTGTGAACATCAAACTTATTCTCAACTGTCCTAGTGAAAGTTTTTATTGGTATCTATTTTTATTTTTGAAATTTACCAGTAGCTGCTGCATTTCCCACCCTCGACTTATACTTGAGTCAATAAGTTTTCCCAGTTTTTTGTGTTAAATTAGGTGCCTCGGCTTATATTCGGGTCGACTTATACTCGAGTATATA
The DNA here is from genome assembly GCA_033807585.1 of Hydrophis major. NCBI lineage: Eukaryota > Metazoa > Chordata > Lepidosauria > Squamata > Elapidae > Hydrophis > Hydrophis major. Next base: position 94,868,936 of record CM066328.1, read on the forward strand.
CGGTACTTGCATATTGATATTGGATGCTCAATATAATTGCCGTAATTCAAGTGAGCAAATTAATTTGGGTCAACTTTAATGTGTTCATCATTTTAATCTGTGCACAGAGCCAATTTCTGGCTACCTCACATTTTCATCCTATTATACTGTCTTCTCCTGCAATAAATAAGATTACCATTCTGATTACCAGAACATTTCTTCTGTAGCAAAATATTGAGAGGGGGGAAAATGGAATACCAATGCAGATACTTAACTCTAATTTGTGAAGAAGAAGATTCAAAAGAACTCTTTATGCTTTTAGTCTTTTTTAGAGTTTAAAAAAAGTATTCTGATAAATCAGTGTGACAGGGAAGCCAACACATAATAGATACTTTTGGCATAGTGATGCATTGTTTCATACTGTGATGCATGGTTGTGTGGAAAAGATGGTGCTTTATTATTAATGCTGTGTAGTAAATTTTGAATGTGAAAGTGCCAATTAACTTAAGCTATCTTACATTTCATGAACACCTTCACTGCAGTAGAAGTAAATCCTGTCATTTTGGTTTTTTAAAAAGAAAAATTAATAAAGCAGGATTTTTTTTTAAGATGCAAAATCTCTCTTCCAGGGGTGGGATTCAAATTTTGTAACAACTGGTTTTGTGGGCGTGGCTAGGTGGGTGTGGCCACATGACTGGGTGGGCATTTTTTCTTCTTCTTCTTCTTCTTCTTCTTCTTCTTCTTCTTCTTCTTCTTCTTCTTCTTCTTCTTCTTCTTCTTCTTCTTCTTCTTCTTCTTCTTCTTCTTCTTCTCTTCAGCACCCCCCCCTCCATTTTTGCCTTCCTGGGCCTCAGGGAAGCCTCTTGGGTGAAACAGTAAGTCAGGGGAATTGTTGGTAGGGGAAAAAAGAGAAATACGTTAAGAAGTAACTAGGCAGGAAAGAATGCAGTCAGCGATGTTGGGCATGTGTGCAATGTTACACATGCATGATAAGAACTGACTGGGTGGGGAGGGGAGGGGAGAGGTGGACAGAGAGGAGTGGGACCAACCAGGGCCACGATTTGCTGGTTCTATGAACTGAATTTGCAGAATCATAACAACCGGTTCTATAGAACCAGTCTGAACCTGTAGAATCCCATCCCTGATTGTTTCCTATACATGTAGGCTTCCAACTGCAAATTCTGTTCTGATTGATTTGCCAGTAACATTTATGATGTAGACCAATTTGGTCTGAAATATACCTGTAGGAAATCAAGGTAGATAAGTACATTTCACTGCAGTTTTAAGATTAATCCAAAATACATTTAGTATTTAAATTACTGTATTTTTCTTATATAATTATCAGCATGGTGATTACAATATTTAATAATTCAATCTTCTGGTTCAGTTAGAAACAGAAAGAAGAAAAACATAAATGTGAGTTTGTTACAAGGAAATAAGTTGACTGAGCTATTAAGTCTATGTGCTAGACTTAATAGCCTTCTGACTCCCCCACATTGCTGATTCTACTGTAAACAAAAGAACAATTTAAGGCACGGGTGAGCAAACTACAGCCCGCGGGCCACATCCGGCCCATTGGTCATTTTAATACGGCCCGCCTCTGAAAAAAAAATATTCCCCTCTGAAAAAAAAAATTGGAGCCGGCCAAAAGAGACGCCACGCCACACGCCAAAAAAATCACACACACAACACGGAGCTGGGCAGCTGCTTCCCTGGTAGCGGGGCCAAGCCACCGCCCAGGGAACGCCCACTGCTTTCCCTCGCCAGGGCTGGGTGGTGGTGTGTTGCCCTGCGCTGTGTGACCCCTGCCTGGCAGCATGCTTCTCGGCTGGTTTCCTCCTCCTCCTTGGCCATACAGAACAAACAGACAGAGAAGAGGAGGAGACCAGCCGGCTGGTTGGGGGGAAGCTTTCTGCGCCAAAAGAGGCAGCTACTAATCTCCGCCTTTGCTCTGCTTCTCCAATGGTCCGGCACCACCCTGTTCTAAGCGCCAGCTGCTCAGACTTGCTGAGCCTGACACATAGAATAGGGCGGCGCCAGATGTTGGAGAAGCAGAGCGGAGCCGGAGATCATTAGCCACCTCTTTCGCAGCACAAGAAGCCTCCCCCAACTGGCCAGGTGCTCCCCTCCTTCTCTGCCTCTCCCCTCTTGCTCCTCACAGTTGCCCTGAGCTGGTGAAGTTCTTTACTTGGGCAGCCAGACGCCCGCAGCAGCGCCCGCAGCAGCAACAGGCAGTTCTGCCCGAGCTCCGCTCAGGTGTCCGGCTGAGGTTGCCAGGAATTGCTACCGCCGGCACAGCTCCACGCAGCTCCAGTCCCATGTTGCCTTGGGAAGGGAAAGGCAAAACCAGGAGCCTCTTGAGCCTCCGGTGCCGCTGCTGCCTTTGCAAAGCACCGCCACAGCTCTTCCTTTTTGCCTTTCCCTTCCTGAGGCAATGCGGGACTGGAGCTGTGTGGAGCCATGCCAGCGGTAGCAACTCCTGACTCAGGGGGCCTCCGAGGGGAGGGGAAGAAGGAGAAGAAGGGGGGAAAGGGGGGCGATTCCCAAAAAATCTTGTGCTGACCCAGCCCGTCTGTCAAATTTTAAAAGTCAATGCGGCCCCCGAGCCAAAAAGTTTGCCCACCCCTGATTTAAGGCAACCAAAAAAAGTGGCTAGTACCTATGCAGACCATTCAAGTACTGAATTTATCACAAAATGACTCTTTAATAAAGTCATATATTTGTTCATTTATTTCAATTATTTATGCACTGGTTTTTAACATCAGCAACCATTCTTCAGAAAATCCAGATATAAAATTAGTAGCTGAAAAAATAGGCATATGCTTAAACTGCTGCTTTTGTTTCTATTGTTTTCAGTTGAGAGCTACTGATTTAATGTATATGCAGAGATCCTCAACATTCCAAATGATTGTTTGAAGTGGTATTTCTCATTGTATGGCCATCCTGGCATTTTGGACTTCATTCCAGGCATCATAGGTGACTTCGTTCAAGAATTCCTAGATCTGACAGTGGATGAGAGTTAGCGGAATTGAAATGTATCTGATTTGATTTATATCCATCAGCACCATATGTTCCTTCAGGAAATCTAACATGTGTGAATTGTACTGAATTGATGAAGACAGCTCTGAAGGAAAATATTCTGCATCTCTCTTTATAGGAAATGTATCTCTTTATATGAAACATGTAAGAACATTAGTTCTTTTCAGGCATTCAGTGGAACCCAAATGGCTAAAATGATGGAGCTGCATATGCTATTGTTGCTCTTGTAGTGTACATGACCACAATCTTTATCTGTAGGTGATAGAGAACTCCATCAGAAGCCAGATGGTAAAAGACTTACTTTAAATGATATCCTCAATAAATATTAATGCTAAAATCAACGAATCAATGAATTTTAAGACCTATGGAATGCTCTCTAATATCCTCCACAAGCTTTTATGAATATACATAAATTCAGAATATTTCACTTTTTTTCTGACAATATCTGTGATTGCTGAGGTGAAACAAAGTAAGCAGAAACAGGAAAGATCAGATGTTTAACACAGAGTGCTCCCTCAGAGTTGATATATGATCACCAATTATTCCTAGTTCCCAAGCTGCTTGGCTTTAAAGACTAATGGCAATGAGATGCTTGTGTGACAAGTGATTGGTGGTTAAGGATAATGAAGATGATTCAATCCATCTTATTTGAGGGCATCCTCAGGTGATTTATTTTCTGCTTTCCCATCTGAAAACTGCTATGTATGTGTAAAAATAGGAATAGCAGTCCGGTTTAGATAAATGAGAGTGAATGAACTGGAACCTGACAAAAGCTAAAAGGATGGCATTGAGAAAACCAGTCCTCTTTAGTTATGTATATAGCTAAACCAGTCCTCTTTAGCTATGTACCTCTTTGTGCTTATGTATATGGAGTGACATGCTGTCTAAGCATTTCATACAAGTGATAAAAATTAATGAAAAAAGCCAAGTGATAAATTTTCCTTCTACTGCAGACTTAACTGGGTCCAGGAAATGAATTTAATGTCTGATGAGAACACCACACCCCCACAGACACTCCCTTTTCCCCAAAAAAGAAAAGAAAAAGTCAGTTGGCCAAATAATCAGCTGTGGGATTACCAAACTCTTATCTCTCCTACAAGTATGATAAAACGCAAGAGAAGCAATGCAAAACTGGAGTTTCTCTAACAATCCCATTTCTCTGGCTATTATGTTTTTCCTCTTTTGCGGCAGGTGATGGTGGATTGAAATGGGTAGGAACTGAGTAACTAAATGGATCTTAATTGTGCCATTATGATTCCTTCTTCCTCCCTCCCTCTTGGAAATGATTTCTTCCCAACCTGTTTTGTTTCACTGGAACAGGCCTGTCAAACTGACAGCCCAATTGATGCATCACATGCAGGCCATGCCCACCCGGGATCCACAAAGGCAAAAAACATTGTGATATGTCATGTGACACAATCAAGTTTGACACCTGTGCTCTAGAAGATTTATAAAAATGACTATTACCATCCTGGTTTAGCCATTCTTTGTTGTGTACAACTGAAGTGCCTTTTCGTGGCCCTACTAGTTTAACTTCATGACTACATGAGAATGCACACTGGTTCATTTTTTGTCATTGGAATGGGGTCCCTAAAATTAACTAATATGCTTTATGTCAGATTTAGCAACTGCATTATATTATCAATATAGGCAACGCTAAGAGAATTCAGTGCTAAGAGCTTGACATAAAGTCTTGATTCTGATTGTACCTTGTTAGAATTCCTGCTGTTTTCTTGTCAAAATTTTGCACTCCCATCAAGAAGTCTTTTCAAGCAGCTTTAAGTTGAGTAACAAAAGCAGTAAGAATTAAGTGGTTGTGAAACACATTGGAAAAATGATATGCTGTATCAAAAGTTAAAAGGCTGATTGGCTCACACTAATAGGTGAAAATCAGTTCTTTTCCCCCTCATATACTTTTGGCTTTCATTTCTTCCTTAGGGTTTTCCAATTTACAAGACAATGTGATTATAAAATAGAAAGAATTCTAACACCTATATTTGTAACACTGATATAAAAGATAGGGTTAATTTGGGCCTCTTTGCTTGGTACTGATCACTAGATCAATCTGTTTCTATAACTGATCATCCTGTCACTGCAATCTGTTCATTCTTTTCGTTTGGTCTCAAAAGAGAGCATTTGAGGACAATGAGACCAAGCAGAAAGAGTTAATATCATAGTGACTAGGACAGATGCCGTAATACACATACCATTGATTATTTTTCTTACTGTTGACAGAAAGCATAGATGCTATAATCAGATCAATGTACCTCCATGGAAAGAAAAGTGTGTGCCTTTCCTTTGTGAACAATTTTCCTTTTCTACTGCAAACTATATCACAAGCTGCCTTTAAGACATGCCTGGAAGAGCATATTATTAAAGGATCCCTCTCTCTCTTTCCCTCTCTCCTTCCCTCTCCCTCTCTCTTTCCTTTTCTATGTACAGCTTGAGGAGGGAGCTGTGCCCAAAATGTTCTAAAATAACTCCTCTCTCTCATCTGTCAGTTGTTAGTGGAAAACCAATTTCAAATAATTTAAATAAAGTAACCTCTTTTGAGTTAGCTAAGTAAATACTGTATTACCAGTGGGCGTTTGATTAAATTTAGCTCTCTCTCTTTTTTTTTTTTTTGAAACTGTATGTCCTGGGAGATGCTGTCACTCTGGACATATTTCCCCATTATAGAATTACAAAGCTCTTTATCTATCCTTAAGTCAACAGAAAATCATACTGGTATGAAATTTCCCATTACTATTACCTACCCTTTTCTTCCCTTATTACCTTTTTTCAAGTTACCGCTGGTCACTTGACTTCTATCCAAGATAATGAGTGGCAAGGCCTAACAGATTTTTATACACCTAAAAGCAGGGGTTCAAACTCATATTGTCACATGACATATCAGGCATGGCCAGATGTGACACATCCGGCCTGTGGGCTACAAGTTTGACAGTCCTGCCTTAAAGCTAGCCTTGGAAGATGCTGAAATAAAGGGAAAACACACTTTTAATACAGATTCAGCTTACAATAGATTAAACTTGTCTGATTAATGGGCTATGAAAGAAAACAATTGTCATGGGAATCTGGCAGAAAATAAAAATTATGCTACTGCAGAATGTTTGTGCCATCTTGAGTTCCCAAGTACAGATATTACCTCAATGGATAATATTGGCCTTCGTAGTCAAACTCAGTATATGGCAGTTGTGTTTCTTAGCTCATCCCATTTTGATGTTGTCATATTAATATGGCTGCAATAAACAGAAGTGCAGAAAATGGTGTTTAAAAGAAAGAAAGAGTATCCTAAGACTAAGTAACCAGGTTCTAAACGCTGATATTCCATTATTATTATTTTTCTTTGTTTTTTTATGTGCTACTTTATCAAATAATTTTATGTTGTGGGCTTCTTGGTGCTCTCTGAGCTTGGTGCTCATCTGAGCTTTCAGATGTTTCATTACCCAACAAGGTAACATCTTCAGTGCTAGAAGGGAGTGTGGTTTGTTCTCTCTTTTTATACAAGTGGCTTGCCCTATCAGTGTTTGTGGGAGTGTTTTTGGTAGTTCCTTGATTAGGCTATAACTCCTTTCTAGCACTGATGATATTATTTAGTTGGGTAATGAAATATCTGCAAGAAAACAACCAAGCTTAGAGAGCTGTAAGATTCTACACTTCAACCCTAAACTAGATACACTCTTCTCTATTGGTAATTTTAGGTTAATTGGCAGTAACACACTGATACTATTATATTAGGAAACTATTAGTTTCCTTTTTGTTAATCACCAAAATTCAAAACAACAAGGCTATGTACTTCTTTTATTTTTGTTTAAGTTATCAGAGATGTAATTTGTTGGTAACATGAAGAAGTGGTACTTCAGATGCTCCTTATTTTCCTTTTCCCTTTTTATTATTTTAGGAAATGAATAGTAAGCTCACAACCATTAATGATGTAGCTTAGTTCAGTTTCAAAAGTTGTGAGTTCCTGGAGAGAAACTTTTGTCCAACTCATTTTTAAACAAAGGTGACTCTGAGCAACCAGAAAACTTCAATTATCCCTAACTTGGATTAATTACAATAATAATGGCAATATACTTTTTAATTAAGGAGACCTTCTCGGAATATACTCCTACAAGTAAAAGGCAGGAAGAGAGAGATTTAATGAGGTCTCTTGCTTTTGACCTGATTAAGTACACACACAACTTTATCTTCTGCTGTTGTTGGCCTCTGAAACTCATAAATACTCCTCAGGGTCCATACACTGACAAGGCCACAGTAGGAAATAGGTTTCTTGCCCTTGCTAGGTATTATGATTGACAATATAATCTGAGAGAATGTTATGATACCATGTCTGCTGTGATATATTATGAATATTCTCTATTAGCTACTGGGCTTTTTGTTAATTGTGATGGAGCAGGGAGGTAGATTTATTGATATGCAAAATGAAGCCATGTGACCAGGTTCCCAACTTCACCTTCATAATTCTTTTAGTCTTACTACGAGCTGAATAAAAAAGCCTTTTCTTTTGAAACGAGAGGGAATGGGAGATTCCAGGAAAAAATAGTGAAAAGATTTTATTGAAGTAAAGTACTCTTACCATTATAAAGAATAGCCATGGTGGCTCAGTGATTAGAATGCAGTATTGCAAGCCAATTCTGCTGATTGCCAGCTGCCAACAGTTCAGCAGTTTGATTCTCCCTGGCTTAGAGTTGAGTTAGCCTTCCATCCTTCTGAGGTGGATAAAAAGAGGACCCAGATTGTTGGGGACAACATGCTGACTCTGTAAATCACTTAGAGAGAGCTGTAAAGCACTATGAAGTGGTAAAAAAATCTAAATGCTATTGCTGTTGTTATTTACTCAGGTCTACAATTGCATGGATAGTCACAGAAAACAATTTAAAAGGTCAAGATATGGGCTATGATCATGCAGTTGTGCAAACCATATCGTATAAAAAGGAACAGGGTTTTGATTACATGATGGTTGCCACTATTTTGATTTTATTGCCTCCCTGAGGATGTTACAAAGCCTGCTTTTGATGTGATATGTTATTATGATTAAAATTCTGATACTATTTTATTTTGTTTTCACCTTTGAGGTATTTCTGTGGTTGTGTTTATGTTGTAAGTTTTCCCTTTATATTTATCATGAAAAGTAAACTTTCTAAATAAATTAACTTGTAAACTAATTAATAAATAGGAGTTAGGAAAAATACTGTTGCTATTGATGCCAATTAATCCCCCTTGATATAGGTTAACCTGTGAATCAAGTATTTTGCCACACTATGCAGCAATGCAACACATTTGGAAGTGCATTTCTATTAGTGAAGCCTGAAATGGATACTCAAGTTGAGTGTTAGCTTAGAAGTAAACATATTCAGAATAATTGAGCAAGAAGATATGGTTTTTTTAATGGCAGGAATTGAGGTTTGGTTGGAGCGTTACCTGATTAAACAAAAAACTTTTATAATCTCTCCAGTTATAGAAATTTCCATCGGTGCTTGAATTTTTAATGCACATTTCTAGGACTATTTTATTTATAAATAAATAAAAAATAGTTTTAAAAGACTGCATTTAAGTCACAATACTAAGCAGTTTTGTGTAGGGTTTCCATTAGCACAGAACATATTTTGTTTCGCTAATATTGTGGTAATCCCTTGTTCCTGATAAAGTGTACAAGTAAAATATATATTAATGCTGATGTATATATATGCTTGGATAGCATAGATAACTTGAGGCTCTAGAGTTGAAAGTGGTCCCAGAGCTATTTTAATCTGCTAGAGATTTAATCTTCAATCACAATTGCTTTCATTCATAGCAGTGTGAGGTATGAAATATCTAAAATTCTGGAATAAACCCCAAATTAAATTTAGTTTGATTTCTTTAAAACATTCAAATGTCCAAATGTCCTGTTTTTGCCTGTAAAAGAGATGTAGTACAACTGTTTTACTCATCCTGTTTTCCCATTATTTTCCATATTATATATGGTTTCCGATCAGCAAAAGCTTGTCCATTCCTGCCCTGAAAAGCTGCTAGCATGTGACATAGTCTCAATGGACACATATAGTAATCTAGGTCAAGGTAGCATACATTTCTTCCCCAAGAACACTCAAGAAGTAATAAGCAATTTGCCTTCTCCAAATTGGTGCTAGGAGATGTATTCAGACTATGGTTATGCTGATTGAGAATTCAGAAAATCATAGGCCCAACAAGTAAGTCCCAGGTTAGGATGCATTTCTAACTCTCAGAAAATTTCTCCTTAGTTCTAAGTTGTTTCTCTCCTTGATTAGTTTCCACCCATACTTCTTCTTTTTAAAAACAAATTTTATTAATTTTTAAAGACATACAAGACATAAAACATAAGAACATAAAACCTCTTTTCTGAAAGTTATTTGTAAATTTTAACAAAACAAATAAAACATTTTATACACCATTGACACATCTCCTTTTTTTTTTGTAAAAGTTTTATTGATTTTAATAACAGACAAAAAACATATAAGACATAACACATGACATAAAAAAATAAAAAAAAAATTAAACATTCTTCATAAATTTACAGTGTATCGGTTGGTTTACCACTCCCTTTTGTGCATCCATTTCATAGTCATCAGAATAATTATATTACATAATAACTCACATTATCAATCATCAATAAAATATCCCAATATCATTATTAAACAATCATTTGACTATAATTTTACTAATTCATACTTAAGCGAGATAACTATAATTAGGTTAAATTATTTTATGACAAATCACGAAATCATATCAAATCTATCATAATAAAATATTCTTAAGAATTATCAAAACCAAGAAAAATTATATATTCATTATTTCCTAAATTTCTAAATATTCTATTATCATATTGTATTATCTAACCATTGATAAAAAAAGATCCCAAACTTCATAAAATTGTTTATCTTCTTGTTCTCTAATTTCAAATGTCAATCTACTCATTTCAGCACATTCCAATATTTTCTTAATAATTTCTTCCTCTATTGGTATTTTCTCACTCTTCCAATGTTTAGCAAATACAATCCTAGCTGCTGTTAATACATTCACAATCAAATATTTTAAATTTTTATTATATATATCAGGTACGATTCCCAATAAAAAAATCTCTGGTTTCAAATCTATGTGTTTCTTTATCATTTTTTTCCAGCCATATGCGAATTCTAGTCCAATATTTCCTGGCCTCCTCACAAGTCTACCACATATGGTAATATGAGCCAGGTATCTGATGACATTTCCAGCACTTTTCAGATTTATTCTTGAACATTCTTGCTATTCTTGTGAGGGAAAGTGCCACCTGTAAAACATCTTATACAAATTTTCTTTATATGCTGTTGACATTGTCATTTTATAATTTTGTGACCAGTTTTTGCCATTTCTCTAAATCAATCCCATATCCAAAATTCTTCCTCCAAGCAATCATTGTTTCTTTAACTTGTTCTTCCTCTAATTTAATTTCCAACAAATAACTATATAATTTTTTAATCACTTTTTCATCACTACCTGTCAAAATCCTATCTAAGTCAGTCAATTTATCATAAAATCCTTCTGTTTTAGAATCTTTAAGATACCTTGCATGTATTTGCACATATGAAAACCAATTCATCTTTATACCTTGTTCTTCTAAATTTTGCATTGTTTTAAGTTCACCCTTTTCATCCAATATTTCCTCATATCTAACTGTTTATTCCTTCTTATAAGTTATAGGATACGAAAAAGCTTCAATAGTTGATAACCAAACTGGAATTTTCAAATAACATTGTTTCTTAATTTTCTCCAATTCAACCATAACGATTCCCATATATAATGCCTTCTGAAATAACCCTGTGATTTAGTTCCCTTATACCATAAAAAAGCATGCCAACCCAATAATAAATCATGAACTTCTAATGCCAACAATCTAGTCTTTCTTAACGTTATCCATTCTTTAACCCACATTAAGTTTGCAGCTTGATAATACAACTCCCAATTAGGAAGGCCTTCCTAATTGACACATCTCCTTATAGACACATATATATCCTTTCAAGTTTCTCATTATTTCTCCCTTTACTTTTATTCAATTATATTTCTTTTCTTATATTTATCTATTTTATGTTTTTATTCAGTATACTTATTTTTCCTTCTGGCTTACTTTATTCTCTTCTATCTTTTATTCTCAATTGTCCTCTTCTAACATTCCTCCAAGGTTTTATTATCAATCAAACATAAAACACACAAAAACACAAAACATAGAAACATAAAAAACATCTTTTCTGAAAGTTGCTTAGTCCCGGTTACAACTCTTGGTACAGACACAAATTCAGATTCAGATTCATTTTGTATACAATTCCATATCTTATTACCATTTTCAATTTTCTATACAGCTTCTCATTTTTTTTAAATTTTCTTAGCTTTATTTTATTTATCTCATCTCAATTCAAATCATAATATTTATTATTCTTTGTCTGTTCTATTTCAAGCTACCCATTTATCTTTCTTCTTTAAACAAAACTTCTCTTGTACATTAATTGGAGTATGACACCTTTATCTCTTTCCCCTACATTTATAATACTTAATATAAAATACATAGCTTACATTGGGATTCTGTTTGGTACGTTCTAAAATTATACAATATTGTCAATGCCAATACAAATCTATTCATTAATATTAATATTCATTTATATCTTAAACATTTTACTCATTTCAATTAAATATCATGCCTTTACGGGAACACTTATTCTTTCCATAATCATTTCTCCCCCCACATCACATATTTTAAATCATTATTTCGTTAAAATGTTCCCCCTTCTCCTATTCTCCCATTTATTTCATTGCTTTCTTTTTCTTAACAAAAATTTCACTAAATTACACTAAATATTTTATCACATTTTAAATTACATATTATTTCCAATTTTCTAAAATTATTTCTAAGTACAAATATAAAAATACAATCTTGTGTACCTTTCCAGAATCCCTTTTTCAATAAAATTTACCCATTATCTCTAAGACTTTTGTTTCTTTGCATCTAGTTCCCCACCATTGAGGCTTCTCATCCCGTCCTTTCTCCCTTGCTTATTCTTCTCCTTGCCCTCTTTACTCCCTTGTCTCTCCACCTCCCTTTTGTTCTGCTTTCCTCCCTTCTGTTGTTTTCTAACATAGCATCCACTTTTGACCTTATTCTTCTCTATTTTGGTTGTTTTTCCAAGTCTTAAAGTCCCCTTTTCCTTTTTCTCTTTCTCCTTTCCTTCCCCAACTAAAGTCACTTGTTCATCAAAAATGGCTTCTTCTTTATCCCAGTCATCCTGTTGTGCAGTCACCTTTTCATAAGTACAAACCGCCATTTCTAAAAATTGAAAAAGAGTGCCAAGAGAATCTTTCCTCTCCTGTTCTTCTTTTTTATATTTTTGGTATTCAAGTTTCAATCCATCCACAAGTGATGCCATTATAGAGAGAAAAAGGTTTTCCAAACAACCACCCAAGTGCTTTTAATCAAAGATAGTTCTCAGAAGTTCCAAAATCACCAAGCAATCCAAATAAGCTATTTCTTTGAAGTACTTTCTCCTTCTTCACTTTCTCTTTCTGGGGTTAATATTTAATCACCAAATTCCATTTAAAATATATCTTTTAGAAGGCTTATTAATGTTTAATAACTCTTTAAAGTTCTAGGCAATCTTCTCCTTGTTTTCAAATTCTGCTCCAATTTTTTTTTCCTCTCCCTTCCCACTCACAGCAAAAAAGTTTTTTTTAAAAAAAAAATGTCAGAAATCCTTATCCCCTCAGCATTTAGTTACTTCTAATTCAGGTTTTCCAATTTCTCTTGTAGTTCCATCCGCTGTCACGTTAGGAAGGAGAGTGAAAAGAAAAAAGCAAACGTTCCCTTTTAGGATTCTATTCGCCGCTTGTAACTCTCTCTGGAAACAGTTTATCTTAGCAACTTTCAAAATTCCGGGGTACTTTCTCTTACTTTATCCCGGTCAAAAACCACTTTCACAACTCTTCCAACTTTCTTCCTCCTGCACAATCTTGTCCAGCTGCAGGTTTCTTTGTGGCGGCCATTACTGACCGCCGCTCCTCCGCCTTGGGAAAAGGGGGTTTTGCCAGCTGGGAAGGGGGTCTACGACACCCCCAAACCCCTATCCGGATCCTCCCTATCTTCAGCTGCCTCTATGAGGCAGCTGTATCCCCCAAATCCAAGCAGATCGGGGGCACCTTGGTAGTGAGCGCAGCAGGGACTGCGCGGTATCGCGAATCCCTGCCACTGCCGAAGCCTTGCAAACCGGAAGTCCGTTTCCACCCACACTTTTTATGCTACCTTCAGGTGCTTTGGAGAATAGCTTGACCCCCTCTTCTTTTGTGACAGCCCCTGAGATATTAGAACACTGCTATCATGTCTCCCCTAGTCCTTCTTTCATTAAACTAGACATACCCAGTTCCTGCAATTGTTCTTCATATGTTTTAGCCTCCAGTCCCCTAATCATCTTTGTTGCTCCTCTCTGCACTCTTTCTAGAGTCCCCACATCTTTTTTACAAACAAAACTGTGGCAACCAAAACTGAATGTGATATTCCAAGTGTGGCCTTACCAAGGCATTATAAAATGGTATTAACACTTCATGTGATCTTGATTCTATCCTTCTGTTCATGCAGCCTAGAACTGTGTTGGCTTTTTTGGCAGCTGCTGCACACTGCTGGCTTATAATTAAATGGTTGTCCGCTAGGACTGAAAGATCCATCTCACAGTTACTACTGTTGAACAAGGTACCACATATATTGTACCAGTGGTGGTATTCTACCGGTTCTGCCTGATTCTGCCAAGCCAGTAGCAGTGATGAGCAGCAGAGACCGAACCAGTTATCTCCACTGCTCTGCTGTTGGGCCTACCCAGGTCCCATACTCACCTTTATCCTCTGAATTTGAAGCATAGCTGCTTTGCGGGGCACAGAAGAGTGCCGCACAGCGGCTGCTGAAGTAACTAAGATCATTCAGGCTTGCTGGAGGCGTGTAAGAACACCTCTGTCCTGCGCAAAGTGCGTGTTTGGCATGCACATGCATGCAAAGTGTGTGCACGCATGCAAAGCGCGCCCACCAAGCCACGCCCATGGAACCAGTGGTAAAAATATTTGAATCCCACCACTGTATTGTACCTGTGCATTTTGTTTTTCTTGCCTAAATTTAATTTAAGAATTAAAGAACAGAAATAAGTTAAATTATCTTCAGTAATTTCCTTTCTGAGTACCAGCCAGACTGCCTACTCCAACTGATTTATTAGTCTTTCTCCCCTTCTTCAACACGTTAATAATCCCTAAACCAGAACTTACCCTTTCTGTGTGGCAGAACCAGTGCTCCTTGTGAAGATTAAGCTAACCTTCTCCTTGTGTTGCTTTTCAGTAAAATGTTAAGAACAGAATTATTTTGGAGAGTATTCTAACTCATTTCATGCACTTCACCATCTGCTATTGTCTTTTGTTTTCTCGTATTCTTTATCTACTATAGTTGCATTGTATTTTTCAATCTGGGGATTTATGACTGCTGTTTTATCAGTATTTTTAATAAAAAAAAATACATATTTTTTATGTTCATGTTTTCTACCAAGAGACAGTGGATTATGGCAGGATATAAATGAGATAAAATCAATCAATTAATCCTAGTTTGGTCCATGCTCATTACTTTATCAATCATAAGGAGGTTTTATGGCTATCCAAGAGCACAGTTGAAGTGTGGGTGTTTGACCTATATACATTAACATCCTTTTTTAGATAGAGAGTGGGAGAGCACTGTCTTTAGTTAGGGAGTGAACTGAAAAGAACATGTAAATGATTGCTTCTTTGTAATACCATTCTAGCAATACCCAGTTAAACTTGATTGACCTCAAAATAACTAAACAAGCATGGAATTGGTTAGGGCTTGGGGAGAATGACACCAAGAAATCATAGAGCTGTACATTAACCAGTGAAGTTGGAAAAATACAACATATAGACACAGCATAAAATCACTTCAATATTCTTGCAAGAACCAATATATCCACATCCATTAAGTCAACCAGAAATTGAGCTTGCCAGAATGGAACCTTTTTTATTTCATATTCTTAGTAATGTATCACATAGGCAAGGTGATCAAAGTATTTTTCTTATAATTTTGAAATTAATTATTATTATTATGCCTAAAGCTTTTAATCAAATCAAATGCAACTTAATATTTGTAATTCAGACTTTCTCGGGCCTAAGTCAAAATAATACAGTTTAACTACAGGTAGTCCTTGACTTACCAACATAATTCTAGACTTAAATTTGGTTGTTAAGTGAAACATTTATAAAGTGAATTTTGCCCCATTTTTATGACTTTTCTTGTCATAGTTTTTAGGTAAATATTTGCAGTTGTTAAGTTAATAACCTGTTGTTAAGTTAATAACCTGGTTGTTAAGTGAATCTGGATTTCCCATTGACTTTGCTTGTCAAAAGGTTGTAAATTACCCCAGGACATGGCAACCATTATAAATATGAACCAGTTGCCAAGTATCCAAATTTTAATCACATGACCATGGGGATGCTGCAATGGTCATAAATGTGAAAAAGGGCATAAATAATTTTTTCAGTGCTGTTGTAACTTTGAATAGTTACTAAATGAACTATTATAACTCAAGGATTAGCTGCATTCTCTTTTCTCTTTTGAAAGCATCACAGCTAATGTGTATTATGTATGAAAAGGAGGTGGGAGTTTTGAATTTGGATATAATAACATTAAAAAAAAGTGATTTTATTTTATTTTATTTTATTTTATTTTATTTTATTTTATTTTATTTTATTTTATTTTATTTTATTTTATTTTATTTTATTTTATTTTATTTTATTTTATTTTATTTTATTTTATTTTATTTTATTTTATTTTATTTTATTTTATTTTATTTTATTTTATTTTATTTTATTTTATTTTATTTTATTTTATTTTATTATTTTATTTATTTCAGAGATGTTATAGATGTTAAAGATGTGCTGAGTTAGTTTGGGGAATATATGTTTTAATTAGAAGGAGACCTAAGTCATTGAAGGTTAGTGTAGAAGAATTTTAGAACTTTATTAGAAATTCTTTCTTTGAGCTGTGAGCATTGTGTTCACAATTTCTGTGTGTAGCCCTCAAGCACCAACTGCCTTTGAGATGTGCCTAAGCTGCATCTAATTGTGATTATACTTCTGATCCAGATTCCACACAATTTATAGTTCAGAAAATAGAAAATATGAAGTATATGGTAATTTCTGGTTTGTTTCCTTTTGATGAGATCATGATTTAATACTTTTAATACTTTCCAACTACTATATAAAATTATTACGAGAATCAAATTTTAGATTAGATGAACAAGTTCAAGGAGCTAAACAAATAAATCTAGAATCTAAACCACAGATGTTGCAGCAGAGCCACATGTAACTAATTAATGTGTGCATTCAATTGAATGTTAAAAGCAGTGGGGTACAGAAACCAAAGATAGGATGAATGTTGCAACCAAAGGAAGAATTTTGCAGTGACAATATAAATAACTAAAATGAGGAACTTGATACCCAGCGCAATGTATCTGTAATTTCCTCTATTTAGAATGAAGGAATGGGACAAAAGAGTAGAGTCATAATTTCTAAAGATGGAAAATTTCTTTGATCGTTAATTTACTTCTTGATGAACTACAACATTTTGTACCACAACAAACGTCAAGATTTCAGAATAAACTACAGGCTCCATAAAATGAAGCTTTTCCATAGTCAGGAGACAGACATTTCCTTCCCAAGAGTTCTCATTCATGGAATATTAGACTCTGAGGACCAGTCACATTGGTTTTATTGTTAGACAAACTTAGACAAAGCCAGGAAGGCAGTCCTTCATGCCTCTCTAATTACAGTAGAAGGACAATTAGTTGAGCATAGATACAGGATGTTGTGGGTTTGGTTTACAGATTGGTTCTAAACATGAACAATTTTCCCTGCATATGTATTTTAAAAATGGGCAAACCCATTTTCTACTTTTTCCCGACCTGGATCCCTTTTGTTGAGAACAACGGTTTCAGAAATTTGAACCCTATATGGTCCTTGGGGGTTTTCAAGTTGGAAAAAAGTCTGCCTTATATTGGTCACAAAGCAGTATATTAGATTTTGGAAGAATGTTTGTGAGACCTTAAGTGATTGTGAATTTTCTACAAAATCATAGTTAAAATAATTATGGATTTATTATATATGAACGTAGTTATTGCCTATGGGGCTTACAGTAGTTACTTCCTTGAGCACTGATTTAAGTAGAACAGTTTAAGCATTTCTTCAGTGATTCGATTTCAACATGAACATGCTAGGTCTAAGGATCACACTTAAGCAACTACAATGACACTTCATTCTTTTTTATATATATTTTAGTCCAAAAATGGAAGGAAGGCTCATATATTATGAGATCCTTGCTGCTGTCCTAAACCTCATTAAAGCTACATGCTGAGCCCATCAATAATGAGATTGTCCCTTTCAACTACTCTCATTGTCCATTCATTTTTCTTTCCCACCTGCACCCACAATGGGGGCTGTTTGCTCCCACATATATTCAACAAGGCATCATTTGTAAGCTCCCCCCCCCCATTCATTTCATTCCATTCCTGTTTGAAAGGACTGACAAAAAGCTCAGTGAAAAGCTTTTCAATGTAAATACTACTTTAATGACTTGGTTCATTCACTGGAGGGGAATCCATGATAACTTGACTTCTCCCTGCTGTAAATAGAAGAAAATGTTTTCATAAAGCCCCTGACGTGTCCTGTTTGTTAATGAAAAGCCCTGGTTTAGAAACAGAAAGCAGCAGCTCATAGAGTCTTGATAAAGGGTCTCCTCCAAGCTTTTCTTGGTGTGTATCTGACTTAGGAAATGCATCTGTTTTCCAGTCCTTTATTTGATTCATTTACATAGCAGTGAATTTTCCCTTAAGTATTAAAAAAAACATTATGTTATTGCTTCCTTCTGGACATGTTTAAATATCAAATTATTGGAGAATGACATGTGTATTTACTTATGTTTAAGCCAAGGACAAACAAGTGTAGTCTAATTTTTTGGCAATCTGAATTTAAGTTTGGTTCTTATTTTTGTGAGCAAGCAAGCAGGAACGCTATGAAGATCTCATAATATATGAGCCTTCCTTCCATTTTTGGACTAAAATATATATAAAAAAGAATGAACAAACACCAGTGTGCCTAATGCCTGACACTAACAGGAATGTGAGAAAAAAACAAAAACAAAATTACTTACTTCTAAAATCCTGTCAAAAACTTCTGTCTACTATTTCCAAAATAAATCATATCTATCTATCCATCTATCTATCTATCTATCTATCTATCTATCTATCTATCTATCTATCTATCTATCTATCTATCTATCTATCCATCTATCTATCATCTATCTCAGTGTAGGAAAGTATATGTCATTAAATAATCTTCTACTATTGAGTTAAAAGTGAGGAATCTACAGACTTTAAGTTGTAGTTGGATTCTAATACCCATCACTCAAGCCAATAAGACAATTGCTGAGGTTATGGAATGCTAGATTTATTATGCTGAATTTGTTTAAATACAGTTCACTGAATAAACCAAAATTATCTGGATCCACAGAATGTACTATATCAAAGAATAGCAATATTATAAAGTATTGTGCTGGGTGAAGCAGTCTGTTATTTTTAAGTTAGAGACTTCATCCACACTTACAAATTGTTGTTGTTGAGGCATTCAGTCCTGCAAAGGTACTCAGCTAATGGGCCTATGATACTGTTAAGCAGGGATGAGGTACCACCACTCATTACCCATTATCTCTTTCTGACAATCTCTTTCTAATCCAAACATTTTTTCTTTCTCTTTATTCTTTTCTTTTCCCAGTTAGATTGCTCTAAATCCATTCTGCATGAGGAAATAAAAGAACCAGGTTTATTTCTAGGAATTTACCCCATTATACACCTCAGTTTGGTTACTCTGTGAAGTAGTACTCTTGATAGATCATCTTCCCCATCTATCATTAAGAAAGGTATTCCAGGTGTACAGAATCAGAGAAGGTATCATCATTCCTATTCTCTAGTAGACTTAATTTTATACTCAGAAAATCCACATTATTTAGCCAGCCTCCATTTTGAAAGACAATCCAATTCTCATGGAGTAATCAAACCTAAATGATACAGCATTTATGTTCACAAAATTATTATGTTCACTATATTTTATTTAAATAGTCTATGAGTTAATTGCCTATAGTAAGCAATATATTGAACCATAGAGGAAATATGATGGCTGAGTAGATATGATATCCTGAATTTAGACCAACTATATTTTACTTTATTGAATAATGTCAATTTAGCCACAGTTCTGGGGGGAAAGCAGTCTCTTCAGTCTCATAAGCAACCTGTAGATGCTATGATGATGTCACCTGTATTATGACAATTTCATGCAATGATACCAGACAGGATGTAATACTTCTGGCTTTCCAGAAAGCTACCAAGACATGTCCATATACATCAGCTGCATCATGGCACAAAATTTCTGTAAGTGGACTCATGTTGTTCCATCTTGCTGATGCCCATGCTCAGTGCTTTAAATATTCATCTGTAACTAAGATAGGCTATTGTTGTTGTAATTGCTTGTCTTTTATATTCTTTCTCTATTTTTACTCAATAAGGGAGGACATTAACTAAGGAGAATGTTA
This sequence comes from Hydrophis major, assembly GCA_033807585.1. Lineage (NCBI taxonomy): Eukaryota > Metazoa > Chordata > Lepidosauria > Squamata > Elapidae > Hydrophis > Hydrophis major. The sequence goes on from CM066328.1 coordinate 94,888,614, forward strand.
AAAAGCCAAGATCCAGTGATCATTAAAAGCACTTCATATGTTGTGTGTGTATTATAGCTCAATTACCCTCATCCTTGTTAAGTCGTTTTATGCCATAATAATTTTATTAGGATACATTATGAAACATGTCCTACCACAAATAGCCATGAATCATGCCTCATTTTTGTTTCATGTTGGTTGTTCCTAGACATTCAAAAGAAAATGCAAATGAAATGTTCCACATCCTTTATTATTACGGAAAATTCACCAGAGGATGTGGCACTTACCGATTAAAACTAAAATAACAACAAGAACGTTTCACAGTGTGGATGCTAACAAAAAATAATAATCTAATCTTAAACAGTTGATTAATCTCAGTGGTAGACTAATTCAATTATTCTATTCACCTACCTCTTTCACTTGCTATTCAGTCTTCTACTGCCACATATCTGTTTTTTTACTAAAGTATTTATCCTAAAACTTAGTTCATATTAGGTTGGCATTAGACTAATATCTATTATCATATTTTATATTTCACAGACAGTTCTTAATAATTATTAGGCAATACTCACTGCTTCCAACTGGAATTTTGTATACTTAGTGAGGTAAAGTACAGGGTTGGATGATCTTTTATTCCAAAGGTGAATTCTAAAGTGAATTGTGTTGAAAAATTAGCTCATGAAACCTTTATTTTCATTTTTTTAGTGCAAAGGATGATATAGAATAGCTCACTCTATAGATCAGAACAAACAAATAGGTTTAGTGCTGATGTCTTGGTTAAGGGATAGTAATCAAAATATCTGCCATCGTCTGCTTCTATATCTACTGGGTTTTGTTCACAATAATAAAAGTATTATTACAGATTGTTAAGTAATAAAATGTATCTAGTGATGGCTTAAGGAAATAAGGTGCAACTCTAAATATTCAAATTCCAAATATATTGTGCATGTGTTTTAAGATGTTTCCAATTACCTTTTGCTTTAGTATCTCCCTTCAGTATTTCTAGATAACTTTAAAGGGGAGCTCCCCAACAATGAGAGTTTAATCTCTCTCTCTCTCTCTCTCTCTCTCTGTCTCCACACACAATATATGTGTGTGTGTGTATGTAATTGTTCCCTGAAAATCTAACTAAGAACTAACATTTTTGTTTTCACACTATAGGAGTCCAGCAGTCATTTTTTTTTGCAACATTACTGATTAATTTTTTAAAAATGACAGAGAAGGAACCTGAGGGATTTCTTGTTTTGCTCTGGAAGGGGAGAACCCTTTTAAAACATATGATAACAGTCCTGCATAAAGAATCAAACTCCTATGTGGGAGGACATGCTTCTGCATTCTTGGCTAGTATCCAGGCTGGGCAAAAAAAGGCTAAGATAACCAAATATAGGAGATTGTAGGAAAGCTGAGGCAAGTCAGTTGAAAGTAAAGCTGGTAAATAATCTGGGGGAAAAGCACATTAAACAATGAATGAATGAATGAATGAATGAATGAATGAATGAATGAATGAATGAATGAATGAACTAACTAACTCTAATCAAAGCTGGAAACTCATATCACAGTCTCCAAGAGTTAAGATTAGCATTAAAGATCCCTTAATGAAATCTGTTTCATTCTTCTTTCCTCGGTCTTGCCAGCTATGTGGGGCTTGAAAGTTTTGTTCCTCAAGTTTTTTTAGAGGATTAACCAAGCCATCCTAGGAAGGTGGATGAGGAAGAAATGAGGCAGCTATTATTTTTTTAGGAAGTTTAAGAAGGAAATCAAAACTTATCCTTGATAAAGAGTCACAACTCAACACTTGCAATTTCCTGATTCATATTGTATCTAGTTTTGAAGTTTTTCAGGTAAATGACCTGTTAGCTTTACCTAAAATATTAAAGAAGGTTTCAATGCAGAACCTGAATTTATTCTGTTTTTATTTATTTGTAAAATTTATTCCTATACCATGGGGTGACTCTGTCAATGATTTGTCATGTTAAATGCCTTTCAAATTTTTGCTGTCCTATTAATATCCATGTATGCATATGTCTATATATAAATGGTAATGATTTTTTTTTAAATAATTCTTGTATTACTTTTACTGTGGAGAAGCTATTGTTTGCTCAAGTTGTTTTCTGTAACTTCTATGCATTTGATTCTTGAAACTGAAAATGCTTTTGCTCAGGTATAATTGCGGGTGCTAGATCAAAAGGTGCAATAACTACATAGTGACCAATATGATGCTATGCATCAATTAAATTGTCTAAATTACTTTCAATGTTTGTGCAAAATAATATCTGATCAAATTCCTATAAGAAGAACATTATGGAGTTGCAATTAAATTAAATAGCCTGTACAATCAAAATGCAACTAACAAGAACTTTGATTTTAATAACTGTGCGATACTGACTACTGTTATTTTATTTTTAAAAGTATACATAAAACACAAATTTTAAAATCTTTTAGCTCAGTCTTATTCCCTGGGTTTGTTGGTCATGAAAGATGAAACCTAGTGACATCAAGCACTTCCTTGTACATCCAGACCTATTTTACCTATTAATATACTCTTTCAACATGAGCATTTACAAGAATTTTTTTTTTAAAAAAATATTACTAACATAACCAAACACTCAAAGAGAGCGGCATTCTCAGAAGAAAGATAGATATACAGATACAGTATAGGTTGAAAGTGGTGGGTAAAATTTATTAGTCCAATGCCAAATAATAAAGGAGTTGTTAGCAAGTGTTAAGCAGTCTGTGGAACACCACTACTGAAATATCTATTCTATCTTTTTTTAAAGCAGAATAGATATATGTAGAAGATAATATTGTAATATGAAATAGATGACTCTTAAAATACTGGGCCCAAAGCCATAGTTGTACAGGAATGCAGAACATAGAATAACGGAGTTGGAAGGGACCTTGGAGGACTTCTAGTTCAACCCCTGCTCAAGCAGGAGACCCTATACCATTTAAGATAAGTTGCTCCCCAGTCTCTTCTTAAAAGTCTCCAATGATGAAGGACCCACAACTTCTGAAGGCAAGCCATTCCACTGGTTCATTATTCTCACTGTTAGGAAGTTTCCCCTTAGTTCTAGGTTGCTTCTGTCCTTGATTAGTTTTCATCCTTTGTTTCTTGTCTTGAGTTCTGTGCTTTGGAAAATAGGTTGTGGCAGCCCCTCAAGTATTGGAAAACTGTTATCATGTTGACCTTAGCCTTTCTTTTCCCTAGATTAGCCATGCCAAATAGGCTGAAAAACAGTTTCTATCTCAGGGCAGTAGCTCTTTTGAATTCTACTGTATAGTTCAGTGTTAGTGTGGTGTTTCGGTTCAATACGTGGAGTGTGAAGATGTGTGTTTGTGTTTATTTTCATGGTTATGTTATGCACTGAAGATGGTGTTTGATTTCATTGTGCAAGGTGCAATGACAATAAAGTAAACTAAATAAATAAATAAATACTAAAATGCCCAATTCCTGCAACCATTCTTCATATGTTCATAATGTTCTTCACATGCTTCCAATATAGTTTAGAAGTGTATTACACTTTGACTTCTCTGCTATCCATTAAAGTTGTCCCATCTTTTAAACTTGCTTTTGTATAAACTAAAACAAGATGGAACTGATCCATTAAAAAATGCACTGTTTAAATGCTTTGATTCATCAAAGAAGCAATCCTTTTTTTTCCCAGGCTTGTGTAGAAAATGGAAATAGACTTTCCTGAATCAGAAAATAGAAGTGCTGTGCTCATGGAGGCTTTAAGTGTTCTTTTCAAATGATTCTTTGCATCATTTTCAAAACATGCAGTATGCTAATATTTAACACCATGAATGGTTGACAGCACCAATATTTGAAGACTCACAATTGATGTATATACCAGTCCAAACATTAAGAACTTTGAGTACTCCTTATCCACACTCTTGCTTCTTCCTTTCTTACAACCACCATTTCCTCTACTTATCTATTTTATATTTCCCATGTTTATTATTAAAAACCAAACTGCTTACTTAATGAATCTCATGCTGTTCACATAATGTAGGTTCAGCTTAGGAAAAAGAGAAAACTCTGGAGAGGGTATTATATATGAAAAATTCCATACATAGCATAGCATGCAACATTTATGCATGCATGTGTGCTCCTCTGGCATAGTGAAATGGCAAATAGCTTATTAAATCAATTTTGTTTCCTCTCATTGCTCCCAGCAGAACTAAGGAAATGTGAAACTGAGCTTTCTCTGCCACCAAACTACTCTGCAGTAGAAATTCCCAAATTGCCCCCAGCTCAAATGGTGTTTTGTGGCATGAAATTACAAGTTGTTGCTGGTAGATCAGTATCTGCAATTAGAAGTTAAGTGTCTGCCACTAAGCCAGTGTTTGCTCAATGAAATCAAAATGCCTGATCACTTATAGCAGTAGTTGAATTATTTCTGTATCTCAAACAAACTAGAGTATAGTTTTAAACTATTAAATACCCCATTCCCTGATCATGCCTTCTAGTCAGATGTGGTATTCAGCAGGTTCTGACCAGTTCTGGAGAACCAGTAGCAGATATTTTGAGTAGTTCAGAGAACCAGCAAATACCACCTCTGACTGAAGAGTTTACAGTATCCTTCCACTGCCATGCCCACCAAGTCATGCCCACCAAGCTACACCATGCCCACCAAGCCAGGCCTACAGAACTGGTAGTAAAAAGAAATTGAATCCCATCACTGCTTCTAGTATTTGTTGTCAGGCTAAAAAGAGGGAGACTAGTTCTGCTTTAGGCATAAAGGCAAACTGGGTGATCTTGTGCTGGTCAACTTCTCTCAGCCCAAGGAAGCAGACATTGCAAACCACTTCTGATAATCTTAGCCAGAAAGCAGCAGTGACTTGTCCAGGGAATCACCAGGAATCAAAAGGCACACACGCGCACGCACACACACACACACACACACACCCCTCCTCTCCTCACCTACCAATCAGGAGACCAGAAATCCTCCTTCTTAGATATTATTCTGGAAAAGCACTGCCCTATTTTGTTCTGAATGCTGCAGGTTACTGGGCATTATGATACCTCGCTGTCATTAATGTATCCTGCTCCATCTGACTTTTAGCCTGCAATAGTTGCACCACCTTGAAATGAAACATTGCAGGACTTGAAGAAGAAGCACCCACAAGTCCACACAGAATAACAGACAGATTTATTGTCCAAATACAATATGGTTGGAACAAAAAAAGTATTTCTTCTCCAGAATGTCTGGGTTTAGGTAATCGAAGAAAATTTTTACAGTTCCTGGACCAATTAGAAGAAATTGGTGAGAAGAAATAAAATCTTTATGCAACTCCAAACTTGGCAGTCATATATCAGACTCAGTTCCAGACAATCTGTATCCAACAAATATTGATCAATTAGCTCTTGATGGGCCATCCTTTGATAGGAATAAAGTTGTTCTCCCAGTCTACAGTGGCTGGGACATCAGAAGGAATCTTTCCTTCACAATCCTGAGTTGCAAGCCTTATAAGACCTGGGAATCGGTGTTTTCATGAAAGCCATTGTCAACATACTCATTAAGCTTTATCAAAATTATTATAAAACAACAGCAGTTCTTAACCTCATCTATTATGTGCCAGTGGGTTTTTATTAAACACTATCCATAAATTAATATTGGTTGAAAGCATATGAGGTATATGGCACCTGGAGGTGTCTCATGCTATTACCAAACCAATCTCCTGTAATACTGCCTGGATCACCTCTGCTTTGGTCAGGTCATTTCAATTTTTATGAAGTTAGAATGCATGATTAAAAGTATTGAAAAAAAAAACCCATATCCCTGAATTACAAAGCTGTTGGCAATAATCAGAACAAGTTTAATCATATCAAAGGAAAACATATGAGAATGTGTGGTCCTGTAGCTGATTCCTAACTTCCAATCTCTTGATTATGATTAAAAGATTATCCTCATTTTTATCATGATGGACTTCAAAGATAAATAAGATTTTGAAGCTATAATCGTATATCAAGCTTCAACTAGAGGGCCAACAGAACTTTCTGGCCCTAATATACAGTTCTTTACAATCTCTTGACAAACTTTTCCATTTATATACATTAAAGTGGAAAGTGAATGTCACAACCACAAAACATAAACAAGTAGTAAGCTGTCTTACTTAGGTTTAGAATGAAAAAGAAAGGTTTAAAGACAAAAATATAATAAAGGCCTGCAAGAGATATTACAGCAAATGGAAAAATGTGTTCTGCGGTCTTCTCTAAAAATAATGGATGTTTCTGAATTCTATTTATTGTTGCCCTTTAGTTGGAACATCAATGGGCAACAATACATGAATTCCACAAGCATCAATCATTCTTTGTAAAATTTTGTAGAATGTGTAGAAAAATTGTATATAACACTACATATATAAGAAAAATGAAATGAAATTCCCTCCCCCAAATTTTTGTAACAAATTGCAATGAACAATTAATTATTGTAAATTTAATACATTTTGTACTGGTTCTCCTGTATTCATAGAATAACGTAATGTATAAGTTAGAAGCAGTCAATTAGAGTAGGTTGTCTAACCCAACCTTCTATTCAGCCCATACATTTGTTAAATTGCAGCCTACCATGTAGCATATAATCACAGCATATATGATTCGATGGGGCCTGTATATAACATTCAGGTTCAAATTTCTATTTATCTATGAATGAACATTGGTCTTGAGGTAGCATCCAAATATTTAAAAAATTTAAAAAAATAACAATAAACATAATGCAAATTAAAAACAATATAAAATACTTGTCCTAAATAATTAGCAGGAAAAAAAATCCCAAGATTCATACAAGGTGGGATTTGTTAAAGAGAGATTTAAAAGAAAATGAAGAACCAAGTAATATGAGCAATAGAATAATTTGTTAAAAGGTTAACGAAATAATTTGTTAAAAGGTTAACACTTTTCATACTTTTCTGTTTCTGGTTACCAGAAGTGTTTATCAACCCACTGCTGCTTTATTCTTTTGTATAGGATACTGTTTCATATTCTTGTTTATTGCTTTTATATTGCTTTTGCCCTTCCCCATCAACTGCGTAAAACAAATTGAGCTAAGATATAACAAACTCCCTGTCTGACTGGCGATTTCAGCTACTTCATACTGACTTGGAAGGTGATTATTCTTCCAAACAGTGTGGAAACAGAATTGCAACACCTCAAGTTCTCTAATATGATGTTCATGTTTCAGCAGCATGATGTTCCTATTGGAATATAGGCTAGGAAACTCCAAAAGTTTAACTGAAGACAAGTTCTACCCAGAAAAGAAAAAGGTTCCTAGTGTTTAATCTTTTGTCTTCTATTACATCCCTAAGTGGAAATCAAGATAAATACTAGTAGTTTTTGTTTAGGGAACACAATTGGAAACTTGGTTGTTAAACAAAGTGGTTGTTAAGTGAAACAATTATTATCTGTCTGACAATCTTTCATATAATGATCACCAATACATGTGTATACTCATGTTCTGTACACCATGGCTTTCCTTCTTCCAATGTGCTTCACATCTAAGTCTAGAGTAGTTGTTCCATTGTAGAAAGAATATGACTAGTTTTACTCTGAGCACTCAATGTTACTCTGAAGGACTGATACATTTCTTTTTTAAGCCAATGTACAATATAAGCCTGGAAGAAGTTTGCTTGTCTACAATTTAAATTATTTCCTTCTTATCTTCTCTTTCTTCTTTCCTCCAGTCAGCTTACTTCTTCAACTTACTAATAAACTTAAGTGGACAAGAGAGATGTCAGTGTTAAAGCCAATTAATTTAGAGACAATTTCCATTAAATAAGGCTGAACTTTAAACATACTAAATTATTTGTGATGCAATTCAATTCATGCAGAATATTAATGAATCTCATGATTAAGAGCTCCATGTTGATTGACCCTGGATCTTTAAAGAACCCCACTGAGTCACCTCAAAACTACCCTCAGTCAAGTACTTGTGATGACCATTGTAATATAGAGGTTATGATGTTGATTAAGACCAGGAAAGCCAGATTCAAGATCACCTTATCTATGGATACTGTAGCATAAGGTGATTTGCAAGATTAATTACTAGGACAAATAGAGGTGTCTGCCTCTGCCTCTGCCTCTGTCTCTGTCTCTCTCTCTCTCTCTCTATGTGTGTATCCCTCCCAAATTCACAGAAGTATAAGAAGGAGGAGGAAGTACAGCACAATCAAACTTACAAGTTTTTGTTATTCTAGCCAAGCTTGGTAAAAGTAACTTTATCAATCCTGTGGAATTGATTTCTTGTGTTCTGTTCTATCTGTATACGGACTGGGTGATATTCTCAATTTACCCTAATCCACCATGTTATCTGTTGCTTTGGATCTCCATTGCATTCAATTTCCAAATTGAGAGTTTTGCACATATCTAGTGTTGTTATGGCGAAAAAATAAGAAGATAAAATGTTGCATTAGCCACCTTGAAATGCTGAGGAAAAGGTGGATTGTGAATCTAACAAATGAAGCAATACCAGATGCATCCATGAAGCTTACAAGCGTATAATAACTATTTCTAGCTGCAATATTTAAATATGTGTATTGATGATAATTCTATGATAATCAGCAACCACTCTCAACAACCATGCAGTATTGGCTCTCAACAACTTCAACAAGTCTAATCCTCTATCTTGCTACTCATCAGCCTCTCTGCTTTCCTTCCCTCTTTCCAGTGTTATGGGCTTTATGAGGGAGCAGGTTTTATATAATGTGTCAAAACTATTATAAATCTGAGTCTTATCATTTGTGTTTTGGCTGAGAATTTGGAATTGATTTGTTCTTTGATCTATTTGTTTTCTGGCATATCTATGGTATTTTGAAGAGTATACTCCAATATCAAAGTTCAAAAGAGTCAATATATTTTTGTAACTTTTACTTCCATAGAGTGCCATGGGGAAAATAATTTCTTGCATGATTCTAATTTTTATATGTATAGGCACAACAAAATATTTAAATAATTTTCCCAGATACTTCATTGCTACTTTCCCAAGTGCCAATTCCCCCTTTTTAATACTTGGTTGCTTTATAGTTCATAGTGATAGTCCCATCACTTCAGTGTGTTCATTGTTAATTCTTAGGCTGGTATCTACTTGTTGTCACTAGATTGATTTTGCATATAATTAACCTTAGCCCTGGGTTTATTTTTTTACTGTGCTCTGAGACTTTCATTACTATGGTTCATCTGCATTTTTAGCTGTCAGATTAGTGTCTTCAGCATAGCACAGGTTATTCATGTACTTTTCCCTTTCAGTTTTAAAACCATGCTCATCTTCTTACAATCTGGCCTCCCTTGATATATTTTCGGCATATAAGTTGAATAAATAAGGAAATAATATACAGATCTACCTCAGTCCATTGCCAACCTGGAGTCCATCTGTTTTGCCACCTTCTGTCCAGATTGTGCCTTTTTTTTTTTCTGTGCATTGATTTCTCATGAACATAACTTAATGTATATTATCTGTAACTCTATTCTCCATAAATATCCCCAAATTCTGCAATTTAATTGAATTGGATAAAGCAGGCCAGCAAACATATGGCCTGTTGGCTTCACGTGTAACCCATCAAGCAGCCTTGTGCTGGCACTTTTGAAAAGTGAATAAATGTGCTACTGCAGCCATTATCCTAAAATAGTGATGACAATGTCAGAAGATTCCATTGAGATCATTAGCTCCAGCAATGCCACCAAAGAGCTGATCAATACATCAGGTATTTATATGCAACCCTTGATCAAATCAGGTTTTAAGATCACATCACTTTTGGGTTTATTTGGGTTTAATTAGCATTATAGAGAGTAGAAAGGCAATATAGAATGGAAAAAAAATGATGCTGAAAGAGAAACTGTTAAGCTTGGTGTGATGGCTGAGCTTGTTAGTTGGTGTCAGTAGCGCTGACAGCCCAGGTTTGAGATCTGAGCTCCATGCAATGGGGTGAGTTCCCATTATTTACCTCATCTCCTGCTCACCTGAAAAACCTGAAAATACAAGTAGATTAATTGGTATCACTTTGGTGGTAAAATAACAGTGTTCTATAAGCCAATGGCATGTAGTCATATTGGTCACATGACCATTGGAAATTGTCTTCAGACAATGTTGGCTCCCTTGGTTAAGAAATGGAGATGAGCATCGTGCCCTGTAGTCTGACATGATTGAAGGGAAACATTCACATTTTTTAATGTAACATATTCCATATGATTCTTTCCCATTTGCCTTATACAGTCTCCTTCCACATCATAATTTCAATCAAAATTAACAAATTTAAGAGAGAGAAAGCAAATTTGCACCTTTGGATAACTGTAAGACCTTTACCTGACAAATGATTTGTAGAATTTTCATTTTTTATATAAAGTTAAAAGTTCTTTTCTGGGCTAAAAGTTCTTCCTTACGGAGTTTGAAATTAACATTAAAAAATAAATGTCAGGAAAAGATAGAAGTGAGGAAAATTAGGCTGCTTGCTTGTAAATTATTTGAATAGCTTCTTTGCTGAGGTTGTTTTTCAAACTGAGTGGTTTCCTGATCCATCTAGTCTGGTAGCCTTTTAGTATGCTAAGAATAATGGAAAGTGACTGACCTCAGGGATTGCCATTTCCTGTAGTATAGAAAATTAGTGCAATTCATTAGCCTGTATATTACAAAAAGTGATGCTATGTGTTAAGATAATTGAGCTTGGAAAAGCAATAAAACAAGCAGGCTGTGCATGACGGGTTAATGTATAAAATATACATGTGTCCTAAATTTTTCAGAACCATAGAATAGCTTTCTCTTAAGTCCCTTGGAAATGCTTCTAAGGTCAATGACATCAGAGTTTCAGAATACCAATGACATCAGAATATTTTTCAACCCAAGAAGTGTTCAATGAATAAAATTCTTTGTTCTGCTCTTTTCCAGCAACTGTGGTAGCGAAATAAGGTATCTAAAGTCTTACATTTTAGGCAGAATGACAGGAAATCCTTACAATTTTTTCACTTCCATTAAACTGATAGAACCTGGTCATTTTTCTTCTCTCTTTTCTTTAATGGATCTCCAATAAATAGCTATCCTCATTCTTCATTCTTATAAAACAATATTCTCCAATCCTGAGGTAACCAACCAAATATGTTTTTCTGCTGATTTTTCAAAAGAAACAAGCAAGCAAGTAGGCAGGCAAGCAAGCAAGCAAATATAACTGTTTAACTTTCTGAAAGTTCAATACACTGGCAAACATACTCTTCTCTTATTTTTTTCAAATCAAAATGAGATAAAAATATCCTCCTCTGATAATGCCTCATTTTCATAGCCTTCAACCACTGGGAAAAAATTAAAAAGAGAGTATATGAAACCCAAATGTTGCCAACCTGGGATAAAATTCATCAGGTATGGAGAACAGGAGATTGGGAAAGACTGCTATAAAATCCTCCCTGTCCCCCTCAAAAAAAATATTTCCCCAAAAATGTCTCTGCATCAAAATGCAAATGAGTCCCAGAGATGTACTTTGTAATTTGTTATAGGTAAGAGTGAGAAGCCTGATCTCAGAAGTATAGAATGTCAGAAGTATAGGAATGTAAGAAAACTGCATAATTCTCAATGGACTGATTCCAGAGGTGGTATTCAGCAGGTTCTCACCTATTCTGGAAAACCAGTAGCAGACATTTTGAGTAGTTTGGAATACTAGAAAATACCCCCTGTGACTGGAGATTTTATGGTATACTTCCCCTGCCATGCCCACCAAGCCCACAGAACCAGGAGTAAAAAACAAACAAAACGAATCTCACCATTGACTGATTCCTAGGATGGATTGCTGCCAGAAATGGTCCTTTGCTATCAAATTTTAAGGGGAAGTGCTCAACATCTGAAATGTTATGCTTATGTTCAAAAATTATCACCTCAATATTTGCAACCATTTTGCTAAAAGGCAGTAAATCTTTGGTAGGAATTTGGATCAATAAATATGCTAAGTTGATGAAGATTGATGATAAACTTCATTGTCCTGGAATACATCATACAATTACCCATTGATACAAAGGCTTATGACTGATGTCTCCTTTCAATCACCAGGAATGCCTGGTGACCAGCAATAGGGTGATTTCTGCATTTAGCCATTGCCTTTCAACACTCAAGAGATTCTTCTTGGGAAAACTTCAAGGGACTTATATAACTAAGGGCTCCTTAGCTTTGCACTATGTTATTCACCCACAGACCTGCAATCCTTCAAAATGACAAGTGGAAAGAGCCCATGAGATGCTTCTTCTTGCATCTCCATACTTTTATACCAGTATCAAATCATATAAAGTATCATATGGACTACACAACTCAATCAGGGCAAAGCAATAGTCTCAATTTACATAGACTTTTGTAAAGCCTTTGATTCAGTGGTACATGATAAACTACTACTAAAACTAAAATCTTATGGTATCTCTGGACATGTGCATAACTGAATAGAGGCATTCCTGTCAAACAGACAACAAATGGTAAAAATTGGGAGTGTCCTATCAAATTCTGTACCTGTCAACAGTGGTGTCCCCCAAGGCAGTGTTCTAGGACCAACTCTCTTCATACTCTACATAAATGACCTCTGTGATCATATTAAAAGCAACTGCGTTCTCTTCGCTGATGATGTAAAGCTATTCAACACCACTGACAATACTGCTACCCTTCAAAAAGACCTCAACTATGTATCAGAATGGTCAAACAAATGGCAACTTTAAATCTCAACAAATAAATGCTCTGTCTTACATATTGGCAAAAAAAACCCAGAAAATAAAATACAAATTGAATAGTCAAGACCTTGATGATGATCCAAACTCTCTCAAAGATCTTGGAGTACTCATCTCTAATGATCTAAGTGCTAGAGCCCACTGTAACTACATAGCCAAAAAGGCATTAAGAGTTGTTCACCTAATCCTGCATAGCTTTTCCTCTGGTAATATCACACTACTAACTAGAACATATAAAACATTTATTAGACCTATACTTGAATGCAGCTCATCAGTCTGGAACCTGCATTACGTATCTGATATTAATACAGTTGAGAAAGTCCAGAAATATTTCACAAGAAGAGTTCTCCACTCCTCTACTCATTGCAGAATATCTTATGCCACCAGACTTGAAATTCTAGACCTAGAAAACCTAGAACTATGCTGCCTTCGGTCCAATCTAAGTATAATACGTAAAATTATATATTGCAATGTCCTACCTGTCAATGAATACTTCAACTTCAACCATAACAATACAAGAGCACACAATCGATACAAACTCAAGGTAAACCACACCAAACTATGGCCTTGTGGAGAGGGGCACAGAAGACCAGGCAACTGTGGGCCTGGCTAGTCTCTTGAGAACCTCCCTCTGCCTGTAATAATCCATTATTAAATGGATACCTTAGGATATTTTTTCCTTCTGATGTTTAATTGCCATTATCCTACCATTTTAAAATGTTGAACCCTTATTTAATTTTTAATTTTAATGTTCATTTAATATTATGTTTTATTTATTGGTGATTGTACACTGCCCAGAGCCTCTCTTTGAGAAAGATGACCAGTTTAGAAGTATAAAATATAAATAAATAAATTGATATCCTAATATAAAAACTGTATTATGGAAATATTCACATGGCTGTATGTTTTCAATTAATTTTCAACTGTGTGTGATTTTAACAATGGCAATCCATACATGCTTTTTGGATTTTTTTAAAAAATCTATAATCTGCTAATGACATCTTTCTTTCAGTAAAATAGATTCCTTTCCAGACAACCCTTTGTTTGCTTATCTTTGTGCACGAGGTGAGATCAATATAGATTTGTGCCAAGTTATATCTGAAAATGTCGAGTATTTGGCTGAATCTTTTAATTCCTTTCAGCTGGATCAATTGGTTTGATGGAGATAATAGGAACAGTGCATAAAATGCACTTTTAATAAACCTGTCAGATACATAAGCAAGCTACATCCTTAAAATGAAAGACATCAAAAAATGAGGTGATATCAATATTTTTTTTTCTGCTTGCTGTTTAATAGCTATTGCTTATTGTGCCACCTGCATAGTGAAAAGGAAAAAAAGTTACATGAATTAATGCAGAACAAAACGTATCTCCCTATCACAGTCACATAAGCATTTATTATTCCTTCTTCATTTGGGAAAAGGTCAAATGTTTCTAGCTGAAATAGAAATTTATTTATTTTTAAAAACCATTATGGATGTCTAGAACATCCCATATTCTTTCCAGGCAAAGAATCCTCTCTGAATTGTTCTTGTTATTTTTGGTTCGTGATGAGTGTGGGAATAAACCTTATGGGGGAAGAGAGAGAGATTGTGATATATCCTTCTAAGGAGCTTGGACTGAAACTGTAATCAAATGTCTACTAGTTAAACATTATTTTCCCACAGCAGGTACTGCTAGAAGACATCTGTCATTTTGAAGTGTAATCATCATGAGCATCTATAGGATTGTGCTTGAGGCATTTTTGCTGAAACACAGTGCAATCTGCTAGACCTTATATGTAATTTTTGTCAAGACGAAAGAAAGTGAAATATAAATGCTCACTGCTCACTTGTTATCATCACTCAGTGCAAATACCAAAGATTTGAGTTAATGGAAACTCATGTTTGGTGGTGGTTTCTAGTATGAATGACTTAGCTAATTGAGTGACTTGCAAGTTTTTGTTCCTTTTTCTCTGCCAAAACACAAATACTTGGGGCTTGGATGCATTAATTTTCAGATTTCTATCTTTTATTGTATCATATTATGTATATTAATTCACTGCCGATAATTCAAAATCTCAGTTGCTATAATGAAATCATCTGCTACAAAATTATAGATAGATAGATAGATAGATAGATAGATAGATAGATAGATAGATAGATAGATAGATATAGATATAGATATAGATATAGATATAGATATAGATATAGATATCCATGAATATATTAAGCAGCCTGAGTATGCATCCTTGTCTCGTTATTGGTCAAATATTTTGTTTTGTTTTGTTTTTCTTTTGCCAATTTTTCATAATACTTGATCATAGGAAACTTGGTGGGAAGTATTTTGATTTTCATAAATTCTTTGAAATGGCTCCCTCTATTTCTTTGCCCACAAGTAGAGAGAAAAATGTGTTGAATCTTTCACACAAACCATGCTGTGAAATTGGATCCTCTCTGTGGGACCCTTAGTCTTATAAACTAGCACTGTATTTCCATTTCTTTAGTAAAGTGAGCTGGATTGCTGACAATCATAGCTTCCGGACAGGATGTGCATAAGAAATTAGTTTTGAATTTTCACATCTTGTATTTCCTAAAGTACAACTTGTCAATATTTACTCTTTTTCAAATTCTGCAGTGTGAAGTAGTAAGTTCCCTTGTTTTGGTCAATCGCCAGCATAAAACTATAACAAGACTAAAAGAGGAAAAAAATAAGACAGTAAAGAGGCAGACAATAATACAAATACAATACAAACCAGATGCCAGATCCATTGTTGCTCCTAAATAGCATAATGCATTATAATCTAGCTATAATCTAGTGTAATAAAATTATTTAGTTTAAAGACAATCCTAAACCTAGATTTTGAGGCTTGTCCATGAAGTTGAGAAAGTATGGACGGAAACAGGAATTAAAAAGAGAAGAATATGTGCACAATAATTGTGTATTCATAACATATTTAGCTCAGTTTGCCAATCATCCTAGCCCACTGAATTGGAAACAATTGGAAACAATCTCCCTGTTTTTTTTCAATTTGTCCAATTTGGTTCAGCAGGATGAGCACACTCCAGGTCCCATCAGCCAGGAAACTTTATTTGGCAGGGTCTAGAAAGAGTGTCTTTTTGCTTGGCTATGGAACATTCTCTTTTTATAAAGTGTTAAAGATCTGATTATGTGCCTTGGCTTGGGATCCTGAGTATGTTAAGAGCCTAGTTGGCTAGTTATTTCTATGTATTTTAATTTTTCTTAGCTGCTATATATATTTACTTTTTTGTATTGTTTTTAATTCATTTAATTGATTTTATGATTATTTGCTGCTCAGAGTCACATATTAGAGATGGGTAGCAATATAAATTGATTGATTGATTGATTGATTGATTGATTGATTGAATGAATAGCAATAGCACTTATACTTAAATACTACTTCACAGTGCTTTTAGAGCCCTTTTTAAGCAGTTTACAGAGTCAGCATATTGCCTCCAACAATTTGGGTCCTCATTTTACCCACCTTGGAAGGATGGGAGGCTGAGTCAACATTGAGCCTGGTGAGATTTGAACTAACAAGACGAAGTTATTCTCATCCCACTGCCTTTTTGAGAGAGCCTCATAGCTATAGGAAGTACAAGATCTGGAGTGATCTTGTACTTGTAAAGTACTGACAATAAAAAAAACAAAACACATTTTTTCACAGCACTGTCCCAAATCTCACAAAAGGACTATCTGAAGAAAATGAGTGTCAGTCAAAATAAGCAGGAAGTTCTAAGATTTAAAAACTAATCTTCTTTGAGATTGGTACTTCCTGGGCTATGGTGTTTGCATGACATATTTTACCCTTTTAAAAATCACAGGTGGCAAAATAAAATTAATGTTCTAAAAATGGGACACCCAGGCTGATAGACTTCCTGGAATTAATAGAGTTTTATACATGCTTATAAAAGACCAAAGGTGCTATATATAAGGAAGCCATAATCATATCAGGCTGTGCATTACTCCTCTGGCATTCTCCATACCATGGAGGCCATCATCTGTTTACACGCTGATGCTTTGAGTTGGGCTGGCAAATCATCTGCCTTGAGGAATTGCATTTGAGATACTGTTTATCTGCAATTCCACCTCCACTGTAAATAATTATTCTAGGCTGCGTAAATATCCTGACAAATAATTGAAGAGAACTAGTGACACAGGGTAAATTATTTCCAGTCAATTTTTCATAGAATTTTGACATTGAAGAGTTGTGTGTGTGTGTGCATGGACATATATGCACGCACGCACGCACACACTCACACACCCATACAGTATATGTGTATATAGTCCTCTCCTCCCCACTTTGGAGCTTTTAAATATATATCCAGGCTTGGTACAAATACATACATTTCTACTAAAATGACTATTTGGGAGAACAATATTTCAGAGTTGGTGTAGTCTTTGCTTTGTGAAATATTTTAAATTGCCAACTATGCCTTTTTCCCCTTGGCTGAGAAGTAGGAGAAAGGCTACTAAAATAAATGAATTCAGTTATTTCAACAGGGGTTCCTTCTCAACCAATGACTCAGCATTCTAGCATTTTAAATACAGTGTATCTTTGCACTGGGCATGAAAATGAACACATCCAAAAATACAGCAAGGCAGAGGGCTCAGGGGGCATCTACTTTTCAACTGTAAATTCTTGGTTTATTAAACCATACTCAGACAAGGCTGCTCATTGTGGTCCAGCTCTCTGATTCTAAGCTACTTCAAGTGGTGTAAGCCCCAGCTACAGTGGGCTTTTTTTATCAAATGTACGTGGCTATTTAAAAATGACTTATGCTCTGTGGAGGACTCTGATAATGAGTAATAAGTAGAGGAAGCTTTTGAAAATTAACAGAAAATGGTCAGGGAAAGTTAATCTGGTTAGCAGGGGACAAAAAGCCATCTGCAGCATACTGTGCTCATAGAAAAGGGAGGCAATTTTTCTCTCACCCTCATGTCCTTTTGTAGACAATTACTTTATAGTCCAGTTTCAGTACATCTGGGGGAAATCATATATATACATATGTACATGTGTGTGTGTGTGTGTGTGTGTGTGTGTGTGTGTGTTTTCTGAGGTTCTCACTGGTATTTGTATGTGGATCTTTGGTTATTCGGGTTTTCTCCTGCATAAGATTGGAAGTATCTAGGCAACGTTTCGATGAAATCTCATTCATCATCTTCAGGCTTGGTCTTCAGCTCTGTGCTTCTCAGAGTGATGTGAGCTTGCAGCTTCTTCTTCCTTTTAACTGCTAGTGGAGGTGTGACTTGATTGGGTGGGGGCTTGGCTGTGTTCTGATTGGGTGGGGGTGTGTTCTCATTTGGTTGGGGGTTTGGCTGTGTTCTGATTGGTTGGGGGGTTGGCTGTGTTCTGATAGGCTGTAGGCATGTTCTGTTCAGGTGGGGGCTTGGTTGTGCTCAGGTTAGTCTTAGTTGCTGGGGGATTTGAGCTGGTGAGCTGTGATCTTGCTGTTTGGCTTCGAGTTCGTGGTCGTTATGCATCTTCATGGTGGGGGTCAGTTCGCTTCATGTATGGCTCAGAGGAGTTTGAAGTGGGTAGTGCGGCTTCTGGTCCGTGGTCGTGTCTCATCTTCTGTGTGGGTGTGAGTCTGCTTTCTACGTGGAAGTGTAGTGGTGGCATCTTGTGTGATTCTCAGGGGTGTGGGTCTGGTGTCATTCTTCATGTTAGGAAGAATCGACCTCTTCCCTGGTCCAACACATCAAAGCCACAGGACATGAGATTGACTTTAAAAATACCAGAACTATCGCCAAAACCGAACACTTCAGCAGCAGAATAATCAGAGAAGCCACAGAGATAGAATAACACCCACACAGCATGAATAAACGAGATGATACCTCCCGCCTACCAGCCATTTGGAAACCTGCCCTCATGAACAGACAAGATGCCACCACCACACTTCAACGTAGAAAGCAGACTCACACCCACACAGAAGATGAGACATGAACACGAACCAGAAGCCGCACTGCAGTTGCATCACTACCCACTTCAAACCCCGCTAAGCCATACATGAAGTGAACTGACACGCCTCCAGCCAATCAGAACAAGCCCAACCCCCCAACCAATCAGAACACAGCCAAGCCCCCACCCAATCAAGTCACACCCCCACTAGCAGTTAAAAGGAAGAAGCAGCTGCAAGCTCACATCACTCAGAAAAGCACAGAGCTGAAGACCAAGACTGAAGATGATGAATGAGACTTGATCGAAACATTGCCTAGATACTTCCAATCTTACGTGGGAGAAAACCCGAATAACCAAAGATCCACATACAAATACCCGCGAGAACCTCAGAAAACACACACACACACACACACATATATGTGTGTGTGTGTGTGTGTTTTCTTAAGTTTTCGCGGGTGCTTACAAGTCTGGCATTCAGCTTTGTTCGGGTATTTTCCCACGTCATAATAAAGCTACAACTTTAAAAGCACCACTATTATGACATGGGAAAATACCCGAACAAAGCTGAATGCCAGACATATATATATATATATATATATATATATATATATATATATATATATATATATATATATATATATATATATATATATATATTTGTTTTCTTAAGTTTTCGCGGGTACTTACATGTCTGGCATTCAGCTTTGTTTGGGTATTTTCCCACGTGGTGCTTTTAAAGTTGTAGCAACATTTCAGCAGAATCTCATCTGCCATCATCAGGCTTCTGTATGGTGTTTGTCTGTCAGACAAACACCATACAGAAGCCTGATGATGGCAGATGAGATTCTGCTGACACGTTGCTACAACTTTAAAAGCACCACGTGGGAAAATACCCGAACAAAGCTGAATGCCAGATATATATATATATATATATATATATATATATATATATATATATATATATATATATATATATATATATATATAAATTATATATATATATTTGTTTTCTGAGGTTCTGATATTTATATATGTATGTATGTATGTGTGTGTGTGTGTGTGTTTCGGCTCTCCAGACAGCAAGCTGTTTGGATTTGTCCCAAAGTAAGGGGTGAATCTTGTTGCTGAGTTTGAGGTGAAGTGTGAGGAGATCTTTGTTGATTTGGTCTAGAAGAAATCTTTTTGTGTGAAGTTTTCTGAGGTTCTCGCGGGTATTTGAGCTTGCTGTCTGGAGAGCCGAAACACAGACCACCCTCAAGACAGACACACCCACCAACAAACTCAGAAAACAACAACAACACCAGAAACCAACTCCTCCCCCCCTCATAGCCACACATGAAACAAACAGTGCACAACATCTCAGACAAGATCCTCACCGAAGCCGAAACCAAGGTCCTTTCTAAAGGATTCAACTTTGCTGTCGCTCCCAAACACATCCCCACAGAAACCATCATATACGGAGTTGAAACCAGCCTGACCAAAACCAACCCTGATGATGCTAATAGAATCAGACTAGAAATCACCAACATCCTCTGCACTAGCAAACCACCCAAAAGCAACTTATCCAAAGAAGAACAAACTGCACTACTTAACCTGAAAGAAGACACCAGCATAATAATCCTATCAGCAGACAAGGGCAACGCGACGGTGGTTATGAACACATCTGACTACCAATCCAAGTTAACCAACCTACTCCAAGACCCCACATACAAACCCCTAAGACAGACCCCACCACCTACCTAGAAAAAAACCACCAGATCCAAAATAAAAGCCTCCCCCATCAGTGACGAAATCCAGCAAAGAATCATACCCAGAGAGAAATCATCCAGATGCCCTAAACTTTATGGTCTCCCCAAGATACACAAAGAAGGAACCCCACTTAAACCAATAGTCAGCTCCATAGGCTCACCTCTACAAAACCTAGCCAAATTTCTCGCCAAACAATTACAGCCCTATGCAGAATCCATCAACTCACACGTAAGAAACTCATTCCAGTTCATCGAGATCATAAAGAAACAAAACTTACAACCCAGTGACCTACTAGTGAGCTTCGATGTCATATCCCTCTTCACCCAAGTGCCAATAAAAGAAGCCTTGACAGCCATCCAAAACAAATACAACTCCCCCAAGCACATCCTAGATCTGACCAACCACTGCCTATCCAATACATACTTCACCTACAATGGACAAAAATACAAACAAATAGAAGGAGCACCCATGGGATCACCCCTCTCACCTGTCATCGCTAACCTCTACATGGAACACTTTGAAACACAAGCTCTAGAAAAATATGATCACAAACCCAAACTCTGGCTCAGATACGTAGATGACACCTTCATAATCTGGCCACACAGGAAAGAAAAACTGAACAACTTCCTCACACACCTCAACAGCCTACACCCCAAAATACAATTCACCATGGAAACAGAAGCTAATAACCAACTTCCCTTCCTAGATGTCTTGGTATACAAAAAATCCAATGGCTCCCGAGGACACACCATCTACCAGAAGAAAACACATACAAACCGCTATCTACACGCACTCTCACACCACCACCCAGCACAGATCAATTCCGTAGCCGAGACACTCATCTCCAGAACAAAATGCTTAGCCGACGAACAACACCTAGAGACCGAACTACACACTCTCACCGGCGTGCTGACAGCCAGTGGATTCCAAAGAAAGAAGATCACCCGCCTAATCCAAAAAGAAACCCCAACCAAAATCCAAGAGAGAGAACAAGAGAATGGCAAAGCCCTCCTCCCATATATGAAAGGCACTACAGACAAATCAGCAAGATCCTCCAAAAACACAACTTTAAGACAGCATTCTGCACAAACAGAAAGATATCCACCATCCTAAGAAACCCCAAGGATAAAATCAAGTTAGAAAATCAAGGAGTATACGAAATCCCTTGCACTGCCTGCCCCACGACATACATTGGACAAACTAACAGAAGAATAAGTGCACGCATTGAAGAACATAAGAATTCAATCAAAAAGGAAGAACCGACCTCTTCCCTGGTCCAACACCTCAAAGCCACAGGACATGAGATTGACTTTAGAAATACCAGAACTATCGCCAAAAACGAACACTTCAGCAGCAGAATCATCAGAGAAGCCATAGAGATAGAAAAACGCCCACACAGCATGAATAAACGAGATGATGCCTCCCGCCTGCCAGCCATTTGGAAACCCACCCTCATGAACAGACGAGTACCTAACATGAAGAACGACACTAGACCCACACCCCTGAGAGCCACACAAGATGCCACCACCACACTTCCACGTAGAAAGCAGACTCACACCCACACAGCAGATGAGACACGACCACAGACCAGAAGCCGCACTGCAGCTGCATCACTACCCACTTCGAGCCCCTCTGAGCCATACATGAAGCGAACTGACCCTCACCATGAAGATGCAGCACGACCACGAACTCGAAGCCAAACAGCAAGATCACAGCTCACCAGCTCAAATCCCCCAGCAACTAAGACTAACCTGAGCACAACCAAGCCCCCACCTGAAGAGAACACGCCTCCAGCCAATCAGAACACAGCCAACCCCCCAACCAATCAGAACACAGACAAACCTCAAACCAATCAGAACACACCCCCACCCAATCAGAACATAGCCAAGCCCCCACCCAATCAAGTCACACCCCCACTAGCAGTTAAAAGGAAGAAGCAGCTGCAAGCTCACATCACTCTGAGAAGCACAGAGCTGTAGACCAAGCCTGAAGATGATGAATGAGACTTCATCGAAACGTTGCCTAGATACTTTCAATCTTACGCGGGAGAAAACCCGAATAACCAAAGATCCACATACAAATACCCACAAGAACCTCAGAAAACACACACACACACGCACACACGCACACACACATATATATATTTGTTTTCTTAAGTTTTCGCGGGTACTTACATGTCTGGCATTCAGCTTTGTTCGGGTAATTTCTCACGTATTCGGGTATTTTCCCATGTCATTCAGAACAATCTGAAACCACTGTAAAAGTCTGACTCACAGACAAACACTTTACAGAAGCCTGATGATGGCAGATGAGATTCTGCTGAAACGTTGCTACAACTTTAAAAGCATCACTACTATGACGTGGGAAAATACCCGAACAAAGCTGAATGCCAGACATGTAAGTACCCGCGAAAACTTAAGAAAACATATATATATATATATATATATACATACATACATACACATACATACATACACATAAATACATACATACATACATACATGTATACAATATAAACATAATGTTCATGCTTTGGTTGTAGTACATGAGCTTTTCTCAATATTGACATTTCTTCTTTTTCCTCTTAGGATAGACATTGCAAAAAGTTTTTGTTATTGTTGTGTACGTACAATAGTGACTTTGGACTTTTTAGATCTTCTTCATTCTCTTAATATATTCACTTCTAACCTTTTTCCTTGACTTTAGTGTGCTTGATGTGGCCAGCTTGAAGTATGCCCCGGTATTTGTAATGATCATCTTCATCCAGATTTTTAGGGCTTTTTGATTCCTTCACACTATATTTTTTTTAGATTTGATGGTATGAATGCTAAGCATGGTACATTTGTCCATTCCAAATTCCATTGCAATATCTTGACTGCATATACTGACAGTATCAATTAGTGATTCTATTTCAGATGGTGCTTTTGCATATAGTTTGAGATTGTCCATGTAAAGGAGGTGGGGTTGTCTGCAGACATTTTGGATATTTGATAGTATATTATATATACTATGTTGTTATCATTATTATTACAAATTTCAGACTGTAAAATACTATTTTTTATTCTAGATGCTATATTTTCATTTTTTTAAATAAAACAGCTAACTGTTGAAGGGTTTCTTTTTCTTTTTCTTTTTTTCCTTTTTCACAATTTAGTAAAATTTACAAACAGCTTAGATTATTTTGGAAGGGTCAAGCTCACCAAGTGTCACTTTAACAGATAACAAATAATCAAAGTTGGAAGAGACCTTATAGGTCATCTAGTCCAACCCCCTGCCCAAGCAGGAGACCCTACACTATTTCTGACAAATGGCAGTCCAATCTCTTCTTGAAGGTCTCAAGTGCAACTTCCAAGGGCAATCTGTTCCATTGGTTGATTGTTTTCATTGTCAGATTATTTCCAGATTAAATCTCTCTTTAAATCTCTCTCTGTTTTATACCTTTAAAAAAAGAAATTGTGAATATATTTTATTATAATACTGAATTGTGTCTTATGTTGTATTTTAGGAGTAGAGGATAATAAAAGAATGGAGCGGCTTAAAATGTATACATTATGCATCCAGTTAGTGCCATGACTGTCTTAATTCCCTTCCCTTCTCCAAAGACCAAAAAGAAGAGCAACAACAAAAGCAAGTGCTGTGTTGTGATAAATCTATATCTTGGAATCACTAGGGTAGATGAAGTGATGACAGCAAGAGACCAGGTGGATGGGTGAAATCCCTGGAGATGAAGGACAAGGTGATGAAGTGGAAAATGTGCACTTCATACTTCCTGAGGAATTGCTGCAAACCACCTTTTTTCTGAAGCAGGAATTGAGATTAGAGTTGATTGTTTCAGCTTCCCAAGATTCATCATTGAAATACTGGGGCATAGTGCCAATCACTGAAATGTGGCAAAGGCTAAGCCTCATTCAGAGAAAAGATGAATGAAATACTCAAGTCATTTAACCTGAAGCTTAAGTAACACAGTTATAAATGTTTTAAATAAACTGATATGGGGACTTTTGTCAAGCAATATTTCTTTCTAGCTGTCATTAGCATGTGATCTTTTACACTCCTTAGTATTCCTTAGCATTACACTCTATTTTGTCTTCAGGCTTCTGATCCTTAAATAATGAAAGAGAGGAGGATTTTATTCAAAACTATAATGTATGGCAACCCTCCATTTTATTTCAGCAAGATTTTTATTTTTAAATCGTATAGAAATGAATATTATTCCCTTTGTGCTTAAGAAGAATGGACAGTTACTAGGGGATACTGTGTCTCACAAAAAAAATCAGTTGTTCTTCCTTAAATTATTGTCCCTTATGCATTCTATCACACTTTTCAGTAAGATTGGAATTATCTGTATTACTGTGCAGCAAACTGACACATGGAACTAGTAACAGTTTATCTTGATTCTTTCCCTTTATATCTCTTCACATAACTCCAATAATTGGCCCAATGATATATGTGCTGTGGAAAGAAGGTTGTAGTAATTCCATCATAATATTTAATGGAATCTGGGGAGATCATCTACATTAATTTTTGAACAACTGAAATGCCTGGGAACAATTTCCTACCTTTTCAATGATCTTCTAATGTTCCCAATAGCCCCAGTTATTGCCTCAGTGTATTTGATGATAGAGCCTCTCTTTTCCTCCAACCGAAATAAACTATTCATTTTCTAAAACACATTGGATACTGGATGCTTATTTAAGAAGCTACTAGCAACAGAAATAAGGATAAAATAGAATGAATGTGATGCAATACATAAATAAAAATTCTACTATCATATAAGCTTTTATTATTCAATATAGTTACCCTGTTCTAAAATATACTTTATATTTCTCATTAGCTCCTTAGGTAACTAATTAGTATTTTTTATTTTCTTATCTGATGCCAGCATAATACACCCTTCCAGATCAAATAAAAATACATTATGCAAAATTCTTTTAATATTAAACTGTCACCAAAGAGGCTTTATGGTATCTTTTGGATGTTTAATACATATCCAGATGTCCCAGCTTGTTTATAACTGTATCTACTTTATAGTGCATCATCCTGTCATTGTAACACCTTTTAAACTGCATTAATCCTAATGTAAAGTACTTTGGCATATATTTTGCTCTTTGCAATTTAATGAGACTTCCTTTTACCTCAATCTTTAGTTTTTAATGTACTAATTTGAAATAGAATCACATATGTGAGATGGGCAGCTATATTTATTTACCAAACAAATAAAGAAATAGTTGCATATCTTGCACTAAATAAAGATATTAATCTCCACTTTATATATTTTTTGTGGGCAGAGGTGCTCAAATAATAATTAGTAAATGCATATAATTTCCTCCAGTGTGATTCCAGACATCTTTGATTTAGAGCTGGAGATCTATAACTGTATAGAGTTATCTAGAAGTTAAAATACTACATGAAGTAAGGTTTGTGCAAGTAGGCTTTTCTAATCAATATCCAATGTCTCTGCCTAAAATACAATAACAAGATGAAAGCTTGTGAAATTCACATTTCACAAATGAAAACAGAACCAGTTGTGTTTCCTTTAATCACACGAGAAGTCCTCTATCTACTTAATGTTTTAATGAATATATCAGCAATAAATACTATCAAAAATTCTCACTTTTTTTAAAAAAGCAAACTAAATGGTATGCATGGAAGGAAAATATTAGCCTTATGAATCATTCTAGAACAGCTAAATTCCTTATATGAGATCAAGGCTAACTCCCTTCTTCTAAGCTTAAGTGCAGACACCATGGGTAACATTTATGCCTTCAACTCTTGTGCTTGAAACAAGCCAAGTGGTATATTTTATGATTAACTCAAGTGATATGATAGAATGTGGGATAAATTAATAGTGAAAATTTGTAAGGTTGGCTTCTGGATTGAGCTTCTTCAGCGACAGACCGAAACCTCGTCTCTGCGAGGCTTTGATCCGTGCTCGCTGCTGGAGCGCCACGAGCCGGCTGGCTTCAGAGCTAAGCCACTCCATAGAGGTGGTGAAGAGGGGGAGAGACTGCCTGCAGGGTTGAGGAGAGCCGCATCTCTCCTCCCCAGCTGGCCATTACTCCTTTTCCCAAAGGCGGTTGCAGTGGTGGTCAGAAATGGCCACTACAAAGATGAACACGACCGGAAAAGAATGTGCAGGAGGAAGATAAGAGGAGAAAGTTTTGGTTGACTGGGTCAAACAACAAAAGTAACAAATAAGGTACCCTGGAATTGAAACTGTTAAAAAACAATAACATTGTTCCCTAAGAAGATTTTTAAGCTGCGAAGGAGAGAGAAAAGGGAAAAGATTTGGGTTTTTTTCTCCTTTTCCAATACTGAGAGCTAAGAGACTTGAGTAAGAAATTGGAAAGAAATCCACTTTGACATCAATAGGCACTTAATGCTGAAAATAAAAAGTCAAAGGGATAATAAAGATTTCTGGATAATTAAAAGCTTTTGAAAACAGGAAAGGAGAGAGGAAGAATAAAAGGGCACGATCTGGAAGGGATGAGACTGCCTGGAATTAAAAAAGAACTTATAGCAAAATCTCAACAAGACTTCCAAAAGATACATTCTAACTGAAATATTGCAACAAAAACCCCAGGAAGAGAAAGTGGAAAAAGAAATAAGAAGATATAACTCGGGACTATCTGGATTACTTGATGATTTCTGGATTCTTGGTTATTGTTTTGAATGACTAAAATCAATTGGGTGGTTGTTTAAAACTGTTTAAAATGGCTCCACTTTTAGAAGAACTGAAAATGGAACTTAAAAAGTACAAAGAAGATGCAGAAGAAGGGAGAGGTTCTTTTGGCTTCGTGTTTCAGTTTTTAGAAATTGAGATTTGGAATTATGAGAAACAACAAGAAATGCTTGCAGAACAAGAAGACTGTGACAAAGAAGAAGCCATCTTTAATGAACAAGTAATCTTAGATGGGGGGGGGAAAGGAAAGGGGAGAAAGAGAATGGAAAGTTTAAAATTTGGAAAAAACAACTTCCCCCCACAAAAATAGAGTGAAAAATAAGTATAAAATCAAAAAGCAACAGAAGAGGGAAATGCAGAAGAGAGAATTAGAAATAGAGAGACAAGGGGGTAAAAAGGGGATGGAGAAGATGAGAGGGAAGAAAGAAAGGAAAAGAAATCATAAAGTGTGTCAGGCAAAAATCCATGGAATATATCCACATATGAATGGGATACATATGAAAACATTATACTCTATATAAATGACTTTTGTGATCACCTTATTATCATCTGCGTCCTCTTTGCGGATGATGTACAACTATTCAACACCACCAACAATGCTACT
This sequence comes from Hydrophis major, assembly GCA_033807585.1. Taxonomy (NCBI): domain Eukaryota; kingdom Metazoa; phylum Chordata; class Lepidosauria; order Squamata; family Elapidae; genus Hydrophis; species Hydrophis major. The sequence continues at coordinate 94,916,212 of CM066328.1, forward strand.
GCTCTTCAAAGTGATCTTGATTATGTGTCTGAATGGTCAAACAATTGGCAACTCCAAATCTCAACCAACAAATGCTCTGTCCTACACATTGGTAAAAAAAAATCAGTACTCCAAATACAAATTAGGTGGATATGACCTCATTGATGACCCTCACTCTGTAAAGGACCTAGGAGTACTCATATCTAATGACCAAAGCACCAGAGCTCACTGTAAGAGCCTTGCCAAAAAGGCATTAAGAATTGTAAATCTAATCTTATGAAGCTTCTCCTCTGGAAATGTTGAATTGCTAACTAGGGCATACAAAACCTTTGCTAGACCAATACTCGAATACAGCTCCTCTGTCTGGAATCCACACTGTATATCAGACATTAATATAATTGAGCGAGTCCAGAAGTATTTCATGAAAAGAGTACTACACTCCTTTGCTCACAACAGAATGCCCTATATCACCAGACTTGAAATTTTGGTCTTGGACAATCTTGAACTACGCCACCTATAGTTGGATTTATCTAATCAAAATTATCTGCTACAATGTCCTACCAGTCAATGACTACTTCAGCTTCAACTGCAACAAGACAAGAGCACACAACAGACACAAAGTCAATGTTAACTGCTCCAAACTTGATCGCAGAAAGTACAACTTCAGCAACAGAGTGGTCAATGCCTGGAATGCACTACCTGACTCTGTAGTTACATCCTGAAACCTCCACTCCTTTAACCTCAAACTATCCACTATTGGCCTCACCCCATTCCTAAGAGGTCTGTAAGGGACATGCATAAGTGCGCCATCATGCCTCCCATCCCTGTCCTATTGTCCCCATTTAATAGTACCTGTTTTTGTTACATTTTGAGGAATGCAATCCATTTGCCATGTCACACAGTCTTCCTTCTGTTGTCAAGAGAATTTTAAAGCAAATATACTTGATTTTTTATAGTATTTTCTAATAGAAAAGGTAGGATATGAAAGCCCATGTATATGAGGGAAGTATGATTTCCTAATTAAAAAAAATCATCAAAAGAAAACATCCATCACTGGTGGCTAGGGTAATATACACAAACCATATAACATTTAAAAGAAACTCATTGAACTGTGAAGAATGACATTTCAGTCTTTATATCAGACTTTGTTAAACAAAGTTAATATATTTTAAGCTTGTTCCATCTTGAAAGTTAATAAAAGGAGAGCACTGAGTGATTGCCCAACTACAAACAGATTGCTTCACCTTTTAAGAAATGTCAGGTTTAATTTAGCAGCAATATTAATTTATTTTATTTGAAAACGAGAATTGCTATGAAAAGGATTTTGTAGCAAACTGGCAAGTTCTGAATTCATATATGCAAATGCAAAGTTTGACAGACATTTCAGTTGTTACATAACACACTGTATGCAGTCTTATTTATTCTGAACAGAATAGGAAGGAGATTTATGAACTGGACAAGAAGAGAAGGGAACTAGAGTTCCAGAAGAGTTATAACTGAAAAAAAGAAAATAAAATAAATGTTAGCTTATGTTTTGAATTTATTCAAAGAAACCATAGTGTATTGACTTAATCTTTAAGATTGGATAAAATCAGAGCCATAACTAGAACATGACAATCAACATTCTGTAGAGACCAACCCAGATATTCTCAAAAAAAGCTAAATTATTCTTATTTAGTAACAAGAGCATGATTTGAAAGATAGGAAGATAGCAATAGCAATAGCACTCAGACTTATATACCACTTTACAGCGCTTTATAGCTCTTTCTAAGTGGTTTACAGAGTCAGCATATTGCCCCCAACAATTTGGGTCCTCATTTTACCAATCTCAGAAGGATGGGAGGCTGAGTCAACCTTGAGCCTGTTGAGATTTGAACTGCCAAATTGCAGGCAGCTGGCAGTTAGCAGAAGTAGCCTGCAGTACTACATTCTAACCACTGCGTCACCATGGTTCAAAGATAATTGTTATTCTGCATGGCACACCTGATTAGTAACAATGAAGTCGAAGAGTTCCTTATATCATGAGTGGGAAAAGGGACACTTAGGAATATGGAACAGGAACACCCAATTTCCATAACAACTCAAAATATTGATTCCAGAGATGCTACTAACACTATTTAAATAATAGAATATATGAGAATAAATGCCATTACAAGAAGAATCCAAAGGCTTATTGTTCCATATATAAAAGAGATAAGATACAGAAAAGCAATGCTCTACAGTTTTCCACCACAAGACACAATAACATATAAATAATGTGTGCAATGAATCCTGCCTTTGTGAACTTATGTCCCAACATCTGATGCAAGTATGTAAGCTGTGGAATATATTTCATTATTAGCCACTCTCCCATGGACATCCATGTTCTTCTTTTTCTAGAGGTGGAAATTATTTATCTCCATAAACAACATTGACTTGATTGTTTTAATGCTTGGTTAAGACTGGTGTAAATCTCCTTCTAACTGAGGAAAACTGGGTAGCAGTGAATTTATTTGAAAATATTGGAAGTTGTTAAAGAGGAGAGTCCTTCCTCTGAAATCATTTTTTTCTGAATTAAAAGGAGATTTAAAAATAAAAAGACCTCTTATTGTCTCTTGGAGGCAAGTAGACAAGTATTTGATCTTTTAAGGACTATGGGAAAGGGAAAGCTTCTTCAAGTCCAGCTTGAGTCCTGGTAACAACGTAATGTGTAGTGTAGTTCTCCCGACAATACTACAGAAAATCAGTATTTATTTTCTTCAATTTCCCAGACTAGTCTACAGCTCTGTGATCCCCTCCCAGGTGCTAATGACAGTCAATCCTTTTTAGCTTTTTGAGAAAAACAAACATTGGTCACAGACTGGGTGGTGATTGACAGAAGCTAAATGAAAGACCAGAGAACTCTTCAAACACTGTCATTGTTCTACTGTAGAACAAAAAACAAAAAACAAACCCTAAGCTATTGTGCTATTGAATGTGAACTAGAAAAAGAAACTGACTTTAAGAGATAATGAGTGACTTTGCAATGAAAAAGCCAGGAAAATAAAAACCTTAAGAGTTAAGGTGATTTTATTTGTAAAATGTTTTCAGCCCTAATGGTCCATTCAATATGAAAATCAAAATTGTGATGGAATAATTTGATTTGTTATGGGCCATGACTCTTAGCAACAACGTAACAGATTATCTCCATAATAAACTGTCTATAACAAGCTGTTTCAGGTCTTTCAATGTGTACTCAATTGCTACCACAACTGAGTCCATTTACCTTGCTGTTGATCATCCTCTTCTGTGAAGGTTGCAAAAGGCAATCACATGATGACAAGATGCTGTAACCATCAGTTGCCAAGTGCCCAAAATGCAATAAAGTGACCACAGGGATGCTGCAATGGCTTCAACTTTGAGGACAGATCACAAGTCTCATTATTCATTACTGTTGTAACTTTGAATGGTTACTGAATGAGGGGTCAGTAAGTGAGAACTACCTGTATGCAATCATTCAACATTCTGTATGCAATCCAAATCTCTGTGTTAGATGCAGTTTTCAAATACTGTGAATGAGTGAGTGAGTGAGTGAGTGAGTGAGTGAGTGAGTGAATGAATGAAATGGCAAGGTCCGACATGGGCTACGCATTTTATTTAAATTTATTAATCCTCTCTCCTGAACATTTCTGTAATAACACTTGCTTAACCTTTATAAATTATAGATTATGACCCCAACACCCAAGAACTCACATGTTTTGCTCTTCCACTTTGATTTATTTCAACAGTTAATAAAAATGAAATCTTATGAAAACCCAGAATTTTATTTAAAAAAATGATCTTTATCTTGTCTTTCATTGCCTTTTGTTTGTTTGTTTTAAAAGGGCATAACTTCATTGCAATTGTTCTTGAGACAGTTTAGATCATTAATCCATTTAAGAACTGATAATAAAATGATTATACAATCTTACATTTTTATTTTTATTTTTTTTAACCTTCAAAAATGACACAATTGGCATTTGGAATTCTTATGTTTCTTCCCTGTTTATGAATAACAGTGAATAACAGTTTATGAATATAATAGTGACTATTATATCTGTGAATTCTTAAAATTTATTTTGCAAAGCAAGGAGGAAGTGAGTTGTCATTTGTTTCTGGATGTATACTGTATGTTCACATACCTTTACAATTATTTCAAAATAATCCTGCTAGAATATTTATTTGGATTTCTGGTGCAAGTTATATAAGCACATTTCATTTGAGTGAATATGTTAATGTATGTCCTTTTGTTTATTCTTACGGTTCTGTCCTCACTACATGTTAGTCTGTGTGCAGTTCAGCATGCAGCTAAAACCACCTATCCTCCAATAAAACAGACTGTATGCGTAGTTCTGAATGCTTTATTGAAAGAACAGGATATGGTGAAACTGGGGGAAATAGGGATACATACAATGAGAACTAAATACAAGATAGGCAGTATTGAGTTACTGCTGAACATAACAATTAATAAATACAAGCAATCTAAATTTCACCAGCAATATTCTGTGTGTGGGATGTGGGTTTGTCCTTGGATGACCATGTGCCACAGATTAAGATGGATTCTTCTTTATGCTTCTGCCTTTTCCAAATGCTAAAGGAAATGGAGTGTGGCTTCCCAGCATGCACTTGTTTTGAGAGTGTGGGCTGATGGATAAAGAGGTGAGGTCAGCTTGAAACAATATACTTGGTATTTGTCTCTCCAGCCACTAATGGTGCTAGAGAGCAACAACAGTATTTAAAGATCACATGTTAGGGCATATTTGTCCCTCTGGCCACTAGATGGTGATAGAGAGCAGCAACAATACATAAAAGTTTTATGCTGGGATATGACATTTACTGAAAGCTTTCATAGCATTGTCCTTATATCAGCTCTTCAAGGTAGTCCCAACAAGAAGCACAAATCATGAGTACTAATAGTACTGTTATTTGTAAGGTTATGTCAACAACGTCTTGTAAGTCTGAAAGCATTTCTTTCCTCCTTTACTTTTACTTTCCAGAAAACTAGGGAGGGTTTCTTCTGAGATGTTTCCTGTGTCCCTTTTCCTTCTGTGGACTGAGATATTTTCTGCTTGATAGTTGTCTAGCCTGTGAATCTTCCTTCTATCTCCTAAGGTCATTTCCAAAGAAGATTGTATCCTACATATTTTATTCCTTCTAACACATAAGAGAACATATCCCATTTCTTTTTTCCACAATTATTTTATTAAGTATTATATTGAACAGAAAAAAACAGATTGTACAAAAATGTTTTAAAAGTGTAGAATACACCCCACACCCCCCAAAAGGGAAAAAAATAAAATATAAGAAAAAGAATTTTCTCCTTTTATCCCCAATAAATATATAAACATTAACACCTTATCACTTTCTCTTAAAATGCATTCATCTTCATTCCACATCACATCCCATTTTCTATGAACTCATCTTTAATGCTCATCTCATTTCTAATAAAGGCTCACTTTATTATAATAATGATTGATAACTTGCTTATATTTACCTTCTTATTTTTGTATATGTTTATTTCTTGCATTACAGAGATTAATGTACCTCTTGCCCAATATCAATACAAAATTATTTATAATTCTATTGTTAAAATCAGTTCATCAAAAATATTTTGTGAACATATATAGTAGTTTTGTAGCATTAAGCAGAATCAGAAAAATATACATATACATATTTTTCTTACTTATACTTTTGTATTTATATATAAATTTATAATTAATAAGGATATACAGACACACAAATAGATGAAAGATAAATATAATGAAATTGAATTTGAAAAGATGTTTACAAGTAACAGCCAATTTGTTCTGTGGCTTGTGTAATGGCTTGTGTATTAAAAGAATAACATCAATGATATCTGCTGACTTGCAGTTACAAAAATAGTCAATAAGTTATGTTTCCTTTTTAAAAATCTTATTGTTTGTGGCCAGTCTTTCTTTTGGTGATAGCTAAATATGTCATAGGAAATAATCAGAAAACAAATATAATTGGGAGAAACAGAATTATCCAAAATGTGGCAAAATCAGCATTTTTAGTTGTTTAAAGTGTAGCCTAATGATATTATACAATGATATCTTGGATTAAAATAATGGCAATTGAAAAAAAGTTTATGGTGATTCCAGTTTAAAAATATTCCCTGTTTATTCCGTCTGCTTATTTGCTTTATTTGTTGTTAAATTTTTATGCTGACTCTGGGCAGCTGTACATTACTTTTTATTTTTAAAAATCCATAGGTGATTGTTAACAATATTAAAGTATAAAATTGGCCATAGAAAACCATAAAATGAATAAAACGAGTATGATATTGCAAATCCTACTGATGCCACCAAGTTGATTAAAAGATTTTTCTCTATTCCCTCATCCCACCCTATTGGTGCCATCAAGTCAGTCTTGACTCCTGATTGATTTGATTAGTTCTTGAAGTTTTCTTGGCAATATCTTCAGAAATTGTTTGCTTTTGTCTCTTCCTTACTACGGCTGAGTTAGAATGAATGGTCCAGAGTAAGCCAGCTGACTTCATGCCTAAGACAAATCTCAAATTCAGCGTTTTGGTTTCTAGACTGGTGTTTTAACCAGTTCACCTGTCATGCCCCTGGTGGAGACTGACTCTGAGGAAGAAGAGGAACAGCCAACAGGGAGTGGGAGTGTGGCTCCAGAGGTGGTGGAGGAGGCTGGGGAAGGGCAGAGTCCGGCTGAGCAATCAGAGGAGGATCCAGGCCCATCCCCTATCCATCCTAGATCACACAGGGAGGAGAGGATCAGGGAAAAGCGAGGTCTATTCAGGAGGAGATTACCATGATCCTCCTCGTGGCTTGCAGCTGGGAGCTATGTATATAAGTTTGTAACTACGCAGTCAGAATTGCTGGAGTGTTTGCTTTGAAAGAGGTTTATTTTTGCTGGCATTCTTCCCACGGAGTCTCCTCGGTTATATTCCTGGAGTTTATGATTAGTTATCTTGGCTTGCTTCGGAAGCAATGAGGTTTGTTGTGGTTTTCTTTTTGCCTCATTATTTACTTTTGTGACTTTAAACTGTGCCTAATAAAAGAATGAAGTTAAATTGAAGGCCTTACGAGACTTTAATGTATGTTTTGGGTTTTGGGTTACTTTCAGAGACTACGGGTCATCACAGCACCACACCAGCTCTCAAAGAGTTAATTAGGCACCTAGCAAAATAAATGAGGGAGGTTCTTCAGTGTTCAGAAATGTGCTGTTTTGTATCTCTATTCAATGTCCCTCCCATAATTAGAATTTTTTTTTTATTCCTTCTTTAAGTGTGATTGGACACACAAGGAATTTGTCTTGGTCATATGCTCTCAGTGTAAATAAAAGAAATGATACATTCACCAAGAGTCAAGAATCATAAGGTATAATACTTAATGATAGTCATAGGATACAATGTGATTAAATCATACTAGGAAATGGTTAATATAAGTCGTAAGGATACAAGCGACAAAGTTACAGTCATATAGTCACAAGTGGGAGAGGATGGGTGATAAGGAGTGATGAGAAGATTAATATTAATAGTAACGTAGACTTTGTAAATAGTTGGCTAGTGTTGAGGGAATTATTTGTTTAGCAGAGTGATGGTATTCAGGAAATTGTTCTTGTGTCTAATTGTTCTGGTGACAGTGCTCTATAGCATCATTTTGAGGGAAGGAGTTGAAACAATTTATGTCTGGAGTGTGAGGGGTCTGTAAATATTTTTATAGTCCTCTTTATGACTTGTGCAGTATACAGGTCCTCAATGGGAGGCAGGTGGGTAGTAATTGTTTTTTCTGCAATCCTAATTACTCTCTGAAGTCTGTGTCTGTCTTGTTGGGTTGCAGAACCAAACCAAACAGTTATAGAGGTGCAGATGACATATTCAATAATTCCTCTGCAGAACTGCATCAGCAGCTCCTTGGGCAGTTTAAGCTTTCTGAGTTGGAATAGAAGGAACATTCTTTGTTATGTTTTTTATGATGTTTTTGATGTTAGGTGTCCATTTTAGGTCATGTGATATAATAGAACCTAGAAATTTGAAGGTCTCTCCTGTTGATAGTGTGTTGTCTAGTATTGTAAGAGGTGATAGTATAGGAGGGTTTCTTCTAAAGTCTACCACCATTTCTACAGTCTTGAGTGTGTTTAGTTCCAGATTGTTCCGGTTACACCATGAGGCAAGTTGTACAACCTGTCTGTATGCGGATTCTTTGTTGTCTCGAATGAGACCAATCACTGTTGTGTCATCTGCAAACTTCAGTATTTTAACAGATGGATCTTTTGAGGTGCAGTCATTGGTATATAGGGAGAAAAGAAGTGGAGAAAGCACACAGCCTTGGGGGGGGGGGAGAGGGCTGTACTAACTGTGCAGGTATCAGATGTGATTCTGCCAAGCTTCACCTGCTGTTTCCTATCTGTTAGGAAGCTTATGATCCACTTACAAGTGTATTCAGGTATTGCTATCTGGTTTAATTTAGTTAGAAGAATGTCTAGGATGATGGCATTGGATGCTGAACTGAAGTCTGCAAAGAGGACCCTTGCGTAGGTATTTGGAGATTCAAGGTGTTGTAGGATGTAGTACAGAGCCATATTAACAGCATCATCTGTTGATCTACTTTGCTCGGAATGCAAACTGCATGGGATCTAACAGCATATTTGTGATGGTTTTCAGGTGGGACAATACTAGCCTTTCAAAGATTTTCATGACTACCGATGTTAGAGCAGCTGGTCTGTAGTCATTCAGTTGCTTGATGGAGGGCTTCTTTTGGAACTGGGATGATAGAGTGTTTGAAGCAAGAAGAACATAGCACATCTCTAGTGATTTATTGAAGATTTGGGTGAAGGTGGGGACCAATTGGTCAACACAGACTTTTAAGCAAGAAGACATTATCTTGTCTGGCCCTGATGCTTTTCCTGGCTTTTATCTGTGAAATAGATCTTGCACTTCTTTTTCTATGATCACCAGAGGTTGTAACCCAATGGGTTAGGGTCAGTTGTAGGAGGCTTGGCTGTTGTTGATGTGTTTGAGATGGGGGTTGTGGAGATAGTGGCTGTAGTTTCTTTTCAAACCTGCAGTAAAACACATTCAGGTCATCTGCTAGATGTTGATTTCCTTCTGCCTGAGAAGGACATTTGCCAGTGCTATTTTAAAGAGTTTTCCATGCTTTCTGGTTCATTTGTTGAGAACTGATTTCTTAACTTTTCAGAGTAACTTCTTTTTGCTGCTCTGATCTCTCTTGTTAATACATTTCTGGCCTGATTGTATAGCATTCTGTCACCTTTTCTGTAGGCTTCCTTTTTGGAACAAAGTAGCTGCTTAAGTTTAGCTGTGAACCAAGGTTTATTGTTACTATATATTTGCAGGTTCCTTGTTAGTACACATAAGTCTTCTCAGAAGCTGACTGATTTTACAGTATCTGTGAGCTCATTTAGGTCTGCAGAGGTATCTTTAAAAACATTCCAATCAGTGCAATCAAGGCAAGCCTGGAGCTTCAGCTTTGCCTCATCAGACCAAGTTCTCACTGATTTAATTGTTGGTTGAAACTTATTTCTTCTTAGATTTAGAAGATGCATTGTTTATATGCAGTACTAGGTTCTAATAATTTATCTCTACATTACTTTTAAATTAAGAGAACAAATTAATAAGACACAGCTTACTATGTGTATACTGGCAATTTTGCTTCCTACTATAATTCCCAATGAGCTTCTAACAGCAGCTCTGTATAAACACATAATCCAAAATTTAGTTGTAGGCTAATTCAGCCAGCTATCATAGTCTAGGAATAGTAGCTAATATTACATCAGAGGTGGTATTCAGCAGGTTCTGACCAGTTCTGGAGAACTGGTAGCAGAAATTTTAAGTAGTTCGGAGAACCGGCAAAACCACCTCTGGCTGGAGATTTTACAGTATCCTTCCCCTGCTACGCCCACATAACTGGTAGTAAATAAATTTAAATCCCACCATTGTATTACATGTTGTAAAAGTTTGTGTGACTTCAATTATAAAGTTGGGTATAAAATAGTCAAACTACATACTTGATTCTTTAGGGGGAGAATAACTCCCATTCAGAAATGTTCTATGTCTGTTGACAGGAGCTTTGTTTTACTTGCCCTCATCCAACCCACTGAGACCAAAATATATTTTCATAGTAAATAATGGTAAATTTTCTTGAACACCAGCTGTCATTCACTCTTATTTTTGGATTAGATAAATTCCTAGTTATACAGTGGCATTATTCATTTGCCTTTACAGTTTAAATAACTAATTCTCTTGATAATTGCTAATGGAAGTCAATATCTCTTCTATTACATGAATTGCAGATGCTTCTGATGGTTTTCTCATGTTCTTAAAGTTTTGTTTTTCATATCTTTGTGCTTTCATTCATTTAGTTTCAAAGAGACAGTTTGATGTAATAGCTAAAGAGTTTACCTAGAAACCAGTAGACTTGCATTAGTCCTGCCTTAGTATGAAAGCCAGCTGGACGATTTTGGGCAGCCATTCTTTCTATATCCAACTATCTTCACAGAATGGTTGTTGAGGGGAAAATGAGAAGAGAAAGGAGTATTATCTATGTTTGTCATTTTCAATTACTTATAAGTTAATAAGGCAAGATAAAAATCAAACAAAAAAAATTATTTAATTATTTATAAATAATAATAATAATAATTAAAAGCATCCTAGAAGAGGTTTACAGTTTTGCTCAAAAAAATTATAGATAGAAATGAGTGTGCCATCAAACTTTATATAACATCAATACCAACTAAATAACACTTTTCTTCCCAACAGCCAAACCATACAATACTGGTTCTTGAAAGGATATGAAAGAATCAGAAAAGAGTTTCCCAAGAGAATAACTGAAACAAGCCAAGGGCAAGAAGATACAATGCAGTGTTAGTTATTTCTAAACATTTACAAAACCTTAGGAAAGGGAAATAACATTCTTTCTCAGAAAGTTCACCACCATCTGTAAATGAATTTGACCATTATGCATAGCTAACAACACTACAGTATCTATATGAATTAAAACATCTTTCCATTTTTTTCACTTTTTCACTTCACTTGGTTAAACAAGCTGGATACAAATCTTACTAAAAGCTTTGCTTCCAACCTTGCAAATTAATATTTTCACTGTATTGGTTTAGTTGCCATAGAAACAGATTTTTCTGAGAAGGAACTGACTAACACAACACGGTGAGTCTAATTTTAAAAGACTGAAATTGGAATGACTGTTCCAGGATTTTTTAGCTACTTGTTTCAAGTGCTGAAATTAATTTACAAAGGAAAGATTAGATGAAGAGAGGAAAAAGAAAGATATAAATTAGCCTGGTAATTTTAGTGTTCTTATTTATACTATTTCAGGGGAAAGAGAAAGGAGATATTACAAGAAGATTACACAAATTCTTTTCAGTCTCCACAATGGTTTTCCTTAAGCCTTCTTTCAAAATTAGTATGCTTTTTAAATGCTATATTTTGTACACCAGAAAAGGACTCTGAAAGTAAGCAGTTACCAAAATTATAAAGCGCAGAGCTAAATAGCATGTCTAATCATCCTTGCTTTCTTGTAAGCCAGATTTTTATTACAAAATCATTTTTAAACTTGACAAAACTTTGTGGCAGGATTAACACATTTTAATAAATGAAGGATGAGATTTGTGAAGAGACAAAAGTGTTTGAAATTGAATCTCTCTGAACCCATTAATGGTTATAACAAAGCAGCTGATCTTTATATATGCCAAGAAGTAACTTACTTGGAAGTTAGTCTCTGTGATTTTTATTAAAATAAAAGTATTTTAATTCATTAAATCATGCATAATAAGAACAATATAATCTTGCCAAATAGATTTACTTCATGGACATCAGATGGGTAATTTGGAAAATTAAGCTCTGCTTAGATAGTATAAAAAAGATGAAAAAGTGCATAAATGTTGGATTTTAAGCTTCATATGATCTTCGTGTTTTCCCCAAAGAATGAAATGTTCATTTTTCACTGCTAAGGCAACTATTTATTATATTATTAACTGTATGTTAATTGATAATTGATTGATTGTTAAGAACATACTATATTTTATTAATTTGTTTACTTTATATTAAGAATATATTTAGTACATTATACCATAAAAGTAATCATTAATCAATACATTGTACAGTTATACAATGCAATGTACAAATGTCAGGTCCAAATACAAGATTAACACAGTGGCAGTTCTTCCAAGCTGAGTTCTTTATTTTGCTTAAAAATACCTATAGACAAAACCTTGCCAGATTGAGGATACAATATACTCTGTGACAGTAATGGGATTAAAAAATAAATAAAAATAATATTACTGGTTCTATGAACGTGGCTTGGTGGGTGTGGCAGGGGAAGCATACTGTAAAATCTTCATTCCCACCCCACTCCTGGGGGAAGATTATTGCAAAATCCCCATTCCCTCTCCAACCCACTAACCTGCTTTCCAGCTCCGGTCTCCTGTGCAGGGCAACAAAAGAAGACCCAGCCAAACATCTGGGACTCAGGAGGCAGAGAATAGATGGGGTGGGGCCAGTCAGAGGTGGTATTTGCCAGTTCTCTGAATTACTCAAATTTCTGCTACTGGTTTTCCAGAACTGGTCAGAACCTGCTGAATACCACCCATGCTCTGTAAATTGTTAGGGAAGGACTGTCTTCACCTTCTTTCTCTTATACATGATATCTGGCCTGTGCTATCTTTTAATTCTCTGGAATTCACCCCCTCCCTCCTGTGGATCCACCTCCTCACTACATTCCATCACAATAATAAAACAGCATCAAAATAAATGCAACCCCCCTCAAAAAAAATCAAACCCATTAAAAATCAATAAAAGAATAGTTCATCCTCACTTGCTGCAAGGAGCTTCCCAATCCTCATTTTGAACCTAGCCAATACTGCTTACATACATGTCTAAAGGAATAAGCATTTCAAATTAATATTGCATATATCATTAATAACCATGTCAATGATAGATATTATACATTTAACTATCATTTTTAAAATTATTTGGTATTTGTTGTTATCTGTGGTGGTGCAGTGGTCAGCATGCAATATTGCAGTCTAACTCACTCACATCCCTACAATGTTAGTAAAATGAGGACCCAGATTGTTGGGAACAATATGTGGACTCTATAAACTGCTGAGAGAGCAGTGTATAGCACCGTGAATTTGTATATAAGTTTAGGTGCTATTACTATACATATAATGTAAGCAGAGTCAGGAAGCAAGAAATTGTTTCTGCCAATTGAGGTTCATACCTTCCTTCAAGGCTTCAAGGCTGTATCTATGACTTTGTTGGAAATGATGAGCAGCTTTTTACAAAAGAGTTATTCCCAGTGAAAGACCCTCAATGAATTTTCACAAAGGGGAGCTGTAAAGGACTCAAAAGTGGTAAGAGAGATCTTTGCTTTTAGGCCTTCCAGGGACATGAGCTCTGTGCCAACATTACCTTGGGGGAGCTCTATGCTTTATACTTGTGGGATTGCTTATACAGGCCACTCATCACTTCCTGAGTGCAGAAAAACATGATGACATCTTTGTTCCACGATTATAAATGCACCTTTTGATTCTTTGATTTAATATTTCTGTTTTCTGACTGGAGCCTTTTTTAGCCAGTTAGAGCAGATGATCTCCAGTGTTTTGTTGCATTCTAATTGTCCGTGGTGCCATGCCCAGCCATTTTATCCTGGGCTGCCAGACTCTTATGCTCCATGTTGATTGGTAGTTGTTGTATTTCCATGACTTGAATTATCACCAACCCTAGAAGCTAATACTGTATTCAACCCTTATTATCTCTGTTCTGTCCCTTAATTAGCATTCTTGAGATCCCCGCGCTTTGATTGGCTAAAGCGCGGGGCACTCTGATTGGTCAGGCGAGCCGCGCTGATTGGCTCGCTAAGAATCTCCCGCGATTGGTCTATTCGAATCGTGGGAGATTCAAAGTGGTGCCATTGGCCGCGGCCGCCGCGGCTAAAAGAATAAAAGCCACGAACCTTTTGCAAAGAGCCAGTTCAGTTCCTACTTTAATAAAAGAGCATGATTTGAAGTCACCGACTCCTGGCATCATTTTCGAGGACACGACAGTCTCCCAGTGGGCATCATTTTGGTTTCATCTTAGGCTGAGTAAAGCTTATTCCTGTTGCTTTCTCCTCCCCCGCCCACTGCCTGCAATCCTCCTAAACTTCCCATCCTTTTTCTTTATTCTGTAACATATTTAGGTTTAAGTATAGGAATTTCTACCTTTTTTTTCTATTAAATTATACCATCAACTCTTTCTTGCTACACAGTTATTGTTAGGATTGTTAGAGCAGAAATGGTCCCTTAATATGAAAAAAGCAGTGGGAAAAGATCTACTTTAGTGTTAAAGGAGATAATGTAACAAGGGGGTTTATGATATGCATGTGTGCAATCTTGGAAATTAAAGGAAAGGCAAGTGGACTAATGATGAAGGGAAAAAAAATCCTTTAAAAAAAGGCAGGCCCTGGGAGATGCTTACAGAAACCAGCTAGAGAAGCTGAGAAGGGCTATCAAAAGGGAACAAAAACAAGCCCTAATTTAGACAGAGCATTGGTCCAATCCTTTGAAATCATGTTGCAATCCAGATTTAAATTTTCAAAGTACACTTAAGAAGTATTCAGGAGCAGAGAAGCAGAGGAGAAGCTTAAAGCAGTGCAGAATTGGCTTTGGTCCTTGAAGTATCTGTGGAGGTTCTCAGTGATCCAGATCATGGTTGTCCTAAAGGTGCTTTTTCAAGAGGCAATTGGACTTTCCGGTATTTCTTTGATGTTTCATGTTTCATCCAAGAAGTTTCTTCAGCTCTGACTGGATGATGTGGAATGGAAATATTTATACTCCTTGCAGAGAGCTGGTCATTTGCATTCTTCCATTTCCCACCATCCAGCCAGAGCTAAAGGAGCTTCTTGGATAAGAAACGAAAGGTCTTCAAAGAAAAACCAAAAAGCCCAGTTGCCTCTTGAAAAAGGAACCTTTGGGATAGTCCTTGAAGTGTTTAATTTTTCTCTTTACAATATAATATAGAAAGTTTAAATGGTAGAATTTTTCTCCTGTAATATTTTAATTTGAGGACAGGATGAAGTCTGGAGCTTGTGAAATCTACCTTTCCTTTATTAAGTTGCCTTGCAGTTCTACCTGTTTGGGAAGCTCAGCAGCATCTTCAGAATTGTGATAGTGATAAAAGGGCTCTAGAATCCTTTCTTAGTGTCCTTAAGACACATTGTCCAAAAAGCTCTTGTCTTGTGCCTGTCGTAGATCAATTTTTCTTCTTGCAGCTTTATCCCCTCAACATCAGCAATGCTTCCTATTTATGAATGTTCAAACTGTCCTTCCCTGATTCAAAGGAGCACAGCTATTTTAGCAAAGAGCAATTATTGATACAAATAGATTGAAAGTTTCTTGGGAAGAGAGTGGTCCCTCTGAGAGGGTTAGGTTGGATTGTAACCACTAGATGTCAGACTGGCATCAGTTACTGAGGAACAAGGCCAGGAATTTGGAAAGTGTGGACTGGAGGATGTGATCTTTGTTGGGAGGTTCATTTCTTACTATTTTCTCTTGTTTTATTGAAACTCCTCCAAACAGGGTATGCAGACTGTCACCACAGTGTTATGTACAGTTACTCATGATTTTTGTTTGCTTGTTGTGGGCATTTTGCTTTGACACAGATATCTTTTCAGCAGATTTAGCAGATTCAGCAAACTTAGAGCTCTTCAATTAAGTTTAGGTAATAATTTTCTCTTGTCCCCTTCTCTGGGGAAAACTGTTCCTAATATGAATGATGATTTAATTCACACACTCACACTCTAATACAGACATCTATCTAACCATTCTTAAAATTACATTAGTCCTTGGAACTTGCCCAAGAAAAAAATGCAAATGTATTAAAAAGCTTAAATATTCTTACTATTTTTGTGTCCAAAAAAAGAATGTAAGACAATAAACACAATATACACCCCATGTGTGCTCCACATACATTTTCACAGACAGCACTTGGGGATATATGGGCACAGTATCTTTTTTTCTTGTAAGAAAGTCTCTAAATTGCAGGTCCTAGATAGCATGAGAGAGCAAGGGAAAACCTAGGAATAAAACTAGGCTATGTCTGATTTGTAAATATTTTCCAGAATGTGTCAAAGCTGACTATTTTTACTATTATCTATCTTTCTATCTTTCTACCTATCTTTTGACCTAGCCAGCTAGCTATTTATTTATAAAATTTATTGGACACACGTCTTACCATAGGGTAACTCTGAGCATTTTATAGCCATAAAAATATATCTTTACATGAACAATTATAACATAAATAATTAAAATCAACATTAAAAATTAAGGACACATGGGAAAGGTGGGGGTAGAGGATGGGGAGGTGGGATCTGTCGTTGCTCAATCAACCATCTTCATGTGCTGTTGCCCCAAGCCAACTGATAAAGGCATGTCTTTAGGCCCTTACGAAAGGATAGGAGGTTTGGAGCCAACCTCACATTGGGGATGGGGGGAAGAAATTCCAAAGGACAGGAGCAACAGCAGAGAAGGCTCTCCTGCTGGATCCCACCAGCTGGAATAATTGGGCTCATGGGATAGGCAACATGCCTCTTCTGATGGCACAAGAGGGACAGGCAAATCCTAGTGGGGTGAGATGGTCCCTCAAGTAACCTGGATCAATGCCCATGTAGGGCTTTAATGGTGATCACCCACTTTGAATTTCCTTAGTAAGGAAAGCTGCTAACAACATTATATAACTAAGGCTGATCAACCAGTCTACAGCTAGTTTACCTTACTGAAAAGTCTTGATTCACCAAAGACAGATGGACAATGAAGAACAATAGGTACAGGGGCATCTGATGACAAGAATAAATGGTAAACAAGAATAAATGGTAAACAAGAATAAATGGTAAACAAGAATAAATGGTAAAAATAGGAATTAATTACTGAAATGAAAAACAGTTTATATTGTACATTTGTGAAACGAAGTTTAATATAACCGAGCTGAATTAAAATAGACTGGAGTAGAGCTTATAAATAAATGCAGGAAACACAAAGAGTAGGACCAGTTATGAATATACATTTATGTAAGAAAGTGTAGATTAGTATCATTTTGGTTGTGGCTGTTTATGAAAATAGAAAGCCATTCACTGATGATAGTTGTATATTATACTTCAGTGAATTATGACAATAGAAGGTCAAGGGATAGACCTGAGGAAATTGTGAAACATTTCGAATAAATGCATTTTTGGGAAGAGGGGAGGGGATACTCTATTAGCTGACATAAATGGATGGATAGATAGATAGAAACAAGATGAGAAAGTACAGAAAAACTGGTTAGGTCATTTGAACATTCCAAAATAAATGAGACTGGGGATTGCCTGATTACTATTTGCCTGAAAAAAATGTATATTGTAGAAAGTCATTTCATAAATAATATGGCAAAAGAATACAAATTTAGAAGTATAATTGATTTGATTGTTTGTGATCAGTAAAATAATTAGTACAGAGAACAAGGTGGCTAAGAGGTTGCAAACATGGGACAAAAACTTTTTAGCATCAGTAGTGGCTCATGGGAACAACTGGACATGGAAGAAAAAGAAAATGTAAATGTTGGAATGATTGCAGGAACAAAAAAATATGGAAGATGTATTAGAATAGAAATTAACCTCCCAATAGAATGACTAGATAGCACATGTAAGGAAAGAAGATACCCAAATGACTTGGAATGTAATGAAAAGAATGTTTCAGCATCCCATCAATAACATGATTGTGATTTCAGATCAATCCTAATAGAATAACAGAGATGGAAGGGATCTTGTAGGTCAATTAGTCCAACCCCCCACCAAAGCGGGAGACCCTACACCACTTCTGACAGATGGCAGTTCAGTCTTTCTTGAAAGCTTCCAGTGATGAAGCTGCCATAACTTCTGAAGGCAAAGTGTTCCATTTGTTGATAGTTCTCATTGTTGGAAAATTCCTCCTTATTTCTAGGTTGAATCTCTCCTTGATCAGTTTCCATCCATTATTCTTTCAAGTGCTTGACCCCTTCCTCTCTGTGGCAGCCCCTTAAATATTGGAACATTGCTATCATGTCTCCACTGGTCCTTCTCTTCACTAAATAGCCATGTCCTGGTCCTGCAACCGCTCTTCATATGTTTTAGCTTCTAGGCCCCTATCCATAGGAAGACTGGTGCTGAATTTTGGGAGCTTGGTGATCAGTTCACAGTTAGGATGCTGCAATGTTTTACAGTTATGTGGCCACCATTCATAATCTTCCATGTTTCTGACAAACAAAATCAGCACCAGCACCAGAAGGCAAGACAAGAAACAATAGATGGAAAGAACAAAGAGAGAAGCAATGTAGAAAAAAAAAAATACTGACAGTAAGAACAATTAACCGGTGGAATGGTTTGCCTTCAGAAGTTGTAGGTGCTCCAACACTGGAAGCTGTTAAGAAGAGATTGTACAGCCATTTGTCTAAAATGGAATAGGGTCTCCTGCTTCAGCAGGGGTTTGGAATAGACCTCCAAAGTCCTTTCCAACTTTCTTATTGTGTTGCAAATGGCGATGTTGTGGCTGTGAGGGATTCACCTAGCAATGGCAACTAGGATTACTACAACTGCCAATCTAAATTGCTATGGTCAAGTTATGCTGTGCTTCACAATCACATTGCTTAGCAATGGAGCTGCCAGTCCCAATTACCATCTTGAGCAAGGATTACTTCTATGTAAAATCTTTTGTTTCTCTCTCTCTCTTTCTTTTTTTTGGTCTTATTTTGCTCCATTTCTCTTTCAAAAATCATGGTTATTTCAAATTGTCAAGAATTTCTTAGGGACTGAATTATAACTTAATCTTAAATGAAACCAATCAACTATCAATAATGCTTAAAATATCCCTATTTGATTTTGGTGTCAAAAGTGAATGAAGATAACATTTTGCTTTGATTTAGGGATGAAAGGGCAAACATTTTATGTGACTTGTTTGATTCTGTTCTTTACTTCTCTTACACCTAGTGATTCTTAGATGAAGCTAATTGAACTTCCTTATGTTAATGACAGTAAAGATAGGATATAAGTAAAGTTAGCTGGCTAAGTGAAGAACTATCTCAATAAATATCCCTTCTCCTTTTAAGAAGGCCATCAACACTCCTGTTGAATAACTGTAACTCAGGGGTGAAATTCAACCACCTCGGGAGAGGTGGTAGGGACAATTTGAATTGGTAAAAAATTGCCCCTGGTTGCTATTTCTATTATACCAAGTATACCACACCATGCCCACAGCCACAGCCACAGAGCCGATAGGGAAAAAATTCAAATTTCACCTCTGCTGTAACTCCCCAAATGTTTCCTTAAAGCACCACTCTGACTTAGTCCAGCATAAAACCCCCATGTGATTTTGTTTGAAGTGGATGATGTGTCTATTGTGTCCAAGAGCCCACCTTTTGATTCACTTTAAAATGTTTTAGAGCTAATACTTAAAGTTGTTGCACAGAAAATAGACCAGTCTTTCATTTTCTTTTTTAGTGATGGAATGACCCAAGAGTGCTTCTTCTCAAAATAAGCTGCATTTTGGAAGAGTTCCATGTGACCTATCATTATTTTTGCTTACCCTTAGGATGGTAGTGTTGCACATACCAATGTATTAGTAATCCATGGAGTGGAACCTGATCACTGAGACATATTGGGAAAAAATAGCGTTCAGAATATATGAAGTAAGACAGCTGACTCAAAATGCATTATCTTTGACTTCAAACTCTCTGCCACTTTTAGCCAGATATAGGACAATACTCATTTACACTTCCTTTGCTTAGATTTTCAAACAACAAAGTGTAGAAAATTAAATCAGAATTATAGCAGATCCTCCTTCCCATAAATAATAAGTATCTATTCCCTTAGTAATGCATGAAATACATTCCACCACAGTTCATACGTTAATGAATGTCCTAAGGATAAATTGTAGATTGTCTGCTTATGGCAGTTCTCTGTATTGTAGGCATAATTGTTAAAATGTTCTATGATGTTCAAATGCTCCGTGCATTCCAATTGTGCGCTGCAGCATTTTCAGTTTGGTACTGCTTTGTGCTGTCATACTGACATTGTTGTTGATTGGACCAGAGGTGGTATTCAGCAGGTTCTGACCAGTTCTAGAGAACCGTTAGCAGGAATTTTAAGTAGTTCAGAGAACCTTCCCCCAGCAGAGGGAGGGAATGGAGATTTTACAATATCCTTCCCAAGCCACACTCACTAAGCCATGCCATGCCCACTGAACTGGTAGTAAAAAATTTGAATCCCACCACTGGATTGGATCATCACATAGTGTAAATAAATGTTAAATATCACATCTACCATAAGAAAGTGCAACAAACTATTACAAGTCCTGAATGTAAATCAGACAACTGGCACATTCAATCCAGCATTTTAATATGGGTTTCATCAAAGACCAATATCAAGTTTGCATTGTAAAGTAAGCCATAACACTCCTACCACTGTGAAAAAGCTATGTGAAACTCATGCATGGTTTTGCACTTCTGAAAGGACATGAAACATCAATGCATTACTGCTGAGCTTCAAAAAGGTTAACTTTTTTTGCCTCTACATTGTTCAGCAAGTCAAAGGGTGCTGCCTTACATCCAGAGATTCTACTTTATATGACAGTTATGGTTTGCATCGTGTGTATTGCACTGGATCCAAAACTGTACTGCATTCTTTTAAAATGAGATCTTTGATATGTCAAGGAAGAACTCTGCCTTAACATGTATACATATATGCATGCATACATAAATACAGTACATGTGTGTGTATGTACTATAGTATATATAGTATAGTATACTCATACCTATATACAATTGGTTCAACCAATAACTACCAAGGCTTTTTGTGATTTACAATAATTAAACTGAATCAAGTGCCCTGCCATTCAGGCATTGAAATGACCACATAGATTATCTGATAATCTGTTTCCAATATATATCTCATGTCGGGTCTTTGACCTTGACATCTTAGCTTTTAAAATCTACAACTTATGTCTTGAATAGATGTAGATAGTTTGTAGGTACCATAAATCAAAGGAGAAAAACAAAAACCACTTTGCCAACCAAAGATTTGTTTCATGTCATATAAAGTGTTATATATTTATAATATTAGAAATATTGAAATAAATGTATTCTATGTCTCTTGCCCATATATCAATTTCAATCCTTTATAGCTGTGATTTGTTTTTAAATGAAAAACTCTATTTAAATACACATTTGTATATTTACATATATTATCATTATTATAAAATGTTCTTTTCTTCCAGATAAACAAAATGTTTTTTTTCTATAATTATCTTAAAAGACATTCATGAAGTGAAAAGACAGTGATTAAATTCTGTTCTGCATATTAATCTGCAGGTGTGGATTAACCACATTTTACATCATTTAAGTAAGTTTAGCTAAACCTCCCATCGCAAGCTATTGACATAAAAAGATGGATGGGAAATGAATAGAACCATATGAACCCTTTATAGAGTCCCCCTATTATCTCTAGGTTACACATTGGGTGTAAACAGGGGATTAAAAAAATCAAGTGGTGAACATTATCATACAGCCAATGCCTACTTCTTTTTTATATGTGTCATAATGCATAAAAAATGGCTTTTGTATGGCTTTGTTCACTTGATTGTGGCTTGATTTTTTTTCAACACAGCAGATGCTCCAGTGAGTAAAATAAGTGTTGAGGCTATTCACCCTTAAAATCCTTCCACTCTGGAAAAAAAAAAGTTTTGATTTTTCTTATTACTATGAATAATATTTCTAAAAGTAAAGGCCAGATGTTAAAGGACAACATCTTGTCCAAAACAATTTCCTGAAAATCTCCAAAACTCCAAGCAATTCTGAAATGTTGGAATGTTTTGATGCCTTCTGTTCCAGAGAAGCATGCATATGCAAGGATTCATGGGCAAAGGTCTGATCTAAACAATGTCTGGAGAGGTAGGATTTTTAACTAAGAGAAAGGTGATTGATTGTACATGAAATCAATTGTAAGAATAGGCAAAACCTAGTGACTGGATAATGGTCTGTCTAAAGGAAAGTCTTGCAAATATAACCTTTGGGATGCCTGCTGCTTTCACAGTTCTCTGCGTCTTCCTCAACTTCCTCCTTCTCTTTTAAAGAAAATCAAATCTGAACTCATACCCATTAGTGATCCTTGATCCATTGCAAATAATGGGGCATGCAAAACTGGACATTTGTATTGCTTTTGCTGCTACACATTGCATAGCCAGGGTGGAAAATCAAAGGGATCTGATATTTCCAAACACTATGCAAAGACCAGGTGATAATGTACAGACACAAATGCAGGAGGAAATGCCTTGTATAGGATCAGAAACATTGACTGTCATTTGGCCAATACATAAAGTACATTGGAAAGTGGTCTAAAGCAAGTTTGGTAGCCACTGAAGCATCAAGACTCACTCCTACATATGTGTAAATGGTCACATACCCATGCACTTCACTTACACTTTGGAACTGACCACTTTTCCCAAAATGGGCCCATGACAATTCTTTGTTTTTTCCTCACTTGCCCCCTGCTATAATCTTAGAAGTTTGTGTTATATAAAACCCACATGCAGAAATACTATACATATGAAAGCTACAGCTACTGTATCAAACACTAGTGGTTCCTGACAAACTATTGCAGCTGCTATGGTTACAACATAAGACTGAATTTATTTTCTGCAACATCTTTACCTTCCTGGATGGAGTCTTTCATCTGACAGGCAATAGAAACCTCATCCTTATTCTGGAGAAGTTTTGTAGTTTTTCATCTCTGTGAAAGCACAAGAAGAAAAGTATGTGTTTGGTCTGTTGGGCATTTTTGTATTAAAGTCTGTAACACAGAGACTTGTTCTTTTCACTTTAGCAGTTTATGGAGAAGTTAGAAAAAAGAACGGTCAGAGATCACTGTCCTAGGCAACTGAAACTTAAGGCACTGTGACCTCCTACTGTCGAAACTGCAATCAGTTTTACTATAATTTGAAAGATGCTATGAGACAACAGTGAAAAGTACCAATTAGGTAATTAGCGTTAAGAAGAGTTACCTGATGTTGCTATGGTACTGGCCTGCTTATTTGTTAATGACAACAGTGTGAGCTGCTGGTGCTCTCTTTCTAAAAAAAAAAAAAAAAGCTAGAAAATCTGATTTTCTACACTGCCTTTTCTAAAGCTGCCTTTGAGTGTTGTGCTAGGAGTATCAAGGACAATTATGATGGGGGGCATAAATCAGACAAAGGATAATAACCCCCCTCCAAAATAAATTCTTCCACAGTTTCTCAACAGCTGCTATTACTTGAGGAACAATCCAGTCATTGTATTGGCCTTTGTATCTTAATCAGTTAAATTCTGAACTCAGTACATATAGACAAAACTGGATATATATAGAGGAACTTTGTGTGCTATGTTCACAGAACGAAGCAGGAGAAAGAATGATTTTGATGTTCCCTGTTTTGTATGGTTTGACATACTCTTAATATTTTGCTTTCAGTCACAACTTTCTGTCAAGGCCCACACAGCTAGGCACAACCAAGGAAGCAAGAAAGACATATATTAAGATATTTTTAATGTTTGCCTGACTATGGAATCTTGTAAAAAGAATTTCCACATATCATTTACAATAATGAAGGCAGTCTCTTGAATATTTTGCCATGTTTTTTTCAATAAGATTTCCCCTCACCTTGGCTGAGTTACCTTCAGTGAGGTGAGTTATTGGTTGATTCACATGCTGCTACCTCTTCCATGTCATGGCCCTGTTAGAGCCTGATTTTCTGGCAGAGGATGAGCTGGACCTTGGGCCAACAAAGGAAGAACAGGTGCAAGACCAAGAGAGGGGGGAAAAGGGCAAGCAGTGGAGCAGAGGAGCGACATCTCCAGTGACAAGCAAGGTCAGCCCCTTCCTGTTCTCTGAGCACAGAGAGTGGACAGAAAGTGAGAGCAGCACAGGCTGACGCAACAATGTGGGAGTAGAGTGCTCCACCCCTCTTCACAAGGATCATCTGGGCACTGAGACTTAAAGGATGCTATTGGGAAGGGTGTTTGTCAGGAACCGATGCTGAATTCTTGGAAACTTGTGTGCCATGGCCAACTCTGGATTTTGTTGTGCTTCATCTTGTGTGCCTTGCCCAGTTTGCCTGTCTTGCTGGACTTCTTGCCTTGTTTGCTGCCTTGCTAACTTTGCTTGTTGGAATTATTGCCTTGTTGCTACTTTGGTAACTACTTGCAGCCAGAGGCTATCAGAGGTAGGAGTGGGAACTTTTGCTCCAGGCAGGAGAGGATTAAGGCTCACTGGTGCCCTAAGCACTGACAAATCTTGGTGCCCCCCTCCTTTGTATATACTGTACAAATGAAGCCAAGCTTAGGCTACATAAAAGTTTTTGTGGTGCCCCCTTTGGAACTGGTGCCCTCAGGATGTGCTTAGTCTGCTTAATGGTTAATACACCACTGGCTCCAGGACTTGCAGGAAATGTGGGCATGTTTGGGGGAAGGTTGGAGCAATAAAGGGGAGCTAAAGCTGTTCTCTGGCTGTGTTTCTTCCATGTCTCGGCCTGGGTCATCATAACATTCCATTTCTTTCTGATTCTCCTACCAAACTCTCATATGCAATTTGCTAGACTGATTTAAAAAAAAAAAATCATGACTCAAGGTTGTTTGGTTTTTCAACTATAAAGCAGAGAAAGATCTAGAATATTTCTAGCACCATAAAGCTATAAAATTTGCAATTATTTACAGATCAAGTAACAAATGTCATAGATATATTATTTATTTATTAAATTTATTCTACTGGGTTATTTGTTTGCATCTTATGTAAATTTGAATTAAAAACAGGCAGGGAGAAAAAATTGTAATAACCAAAATGAGTGCCACTTCATTGGCTCTCTTTAAACTCTTATTTTAATACACTTGACCAAAATACAACCTTTATTCACTTTAACATTAATGGTGGTTCCTTCTATTCTAAGCTATTCAAAATTAAATGTTTAATCTAAGAACATTATTTCTTTTACACAATAAATGTTGGCATTAGAATGCTGATCAGCAAATGTGCTGCAAAATTAACCCTAGAACAGCTGAGAAATAAGAGTTTTTAACTGCTTTAAACTTTTTCCTTTGTGACAATAATTTTGGATGGAAAGATAGTTTTTACTGCCATTAATTTAAAACTATGTGTTACAACAATCCCTTGAGTTGATTATAAAGTTAAATTGTAAACCTTAGCAATGCAGTCCTAAATAAAAATTCCTCAAAAGTAGATGCAGTAAAATGTTCAGGCTTACTTTCAGACAAGTACTCAGCCCTCAGATATTTATACTCAGATAAATGCTACATTTATTAATATAGAGGTGGTTTTGTCTATGGGCTACAAACTGAAGAATCTGTGCAGTTTATGCAATGAAATAATTTCCTTTCTTCTTTCTATAATATGTCAATTTCCAAAGGTACTATAAAGATTAACCATTTGATTAAATTTCCTGATTTGCAGCTTAGTATTTAACAAAAGCAGCTGAATTTATTTATTTATTTATTTTGATTTGTCAATCGCTTACAAGATAATAGGTATAAGTGTATACATAGTTATGAATACATGAAATGGGTACATATAAAAAAAAATAAAAGAAACAATAGGACAGGGATGGTAGGCACATTGGTGGGCTTATGCATGCCCCCCACAGACTCCTTAGGAAAGGGGTGAGGTCAATAGTAGACAGTCTAAAGTTAAAGTTTTGGGGTTTGAGGAAGAAACCACAGAGTCAGGTAAAGTATTCCAGACATTGACCACTCTGTTGCTGAAGTTGTATTTCCTGCAATCAAGTTTGGTGTGGTTAAACTTGCGTTTGTATCTATTGTGTGCTTTTGTGTTGTTATGGTTGAAGCTGAAGTATTCATTGACAGATAAGTCATTGCAATGTATGATTTTATATACCATACTTAGATCAGATCGAAGACAGTGTAATTCAAGGTTTTCTAGGTCTAGAATTTCAAGTCTGGTGGCATAAAGTATTCTACAACTAGTAGAGGAGTGGAGAACTCTTCTTGTGAAATTACTTGCATCATTTTTTAAAAAAATAAAATATTTGAACATTTAAAGTTTCCAATTTGAATAAGAGTTTGACCTGAAAATAAATAAATGATATAAACTATCAATAAAGGGAAATATTTATAGCCCAAGTTTGAAATGAGGGGGCCTTGGTGCACTCTGAACTTGGTTGTTTTCTTGCAGAAATTTCAATACTCAACATACACAATGAAAATGTGTTTTCCTATTTGTGCATTTCTTCATGGGAACAGAGGGGAAATTCTCTCTTCTTTTTTCTAGATAATAATAGACCCTGTCAAGTCTATGACTATCATTGATGAATATTTATATGGCATACTAGATGGTTAATTACAAACTCTATTCTGATACTGTATTCATAATTAAAGTTTGGGATCTAAAATGTGTTCATCTCCAAGCATTTTTTTTATCATATCTATTCTACCCAAATTATATAATAATTGTCTGTAAATAGCTCTATAACATAGCTGTTATAGAAAAGACAGAGCAGAGTTGTTAAGACCTGTTCTAGAACAGAAGATAAGAATCATTGGGTTTAAATTGCAAGAAAGTGTATTTTGATTGGACCTCATAAAATGTCTCTAATTGTATGAGTTGTTCAGTAATGGAACTGAACGCCTTACAAAATGATGGACTTTCCTTCACTAAAGTTCTTTAATGAAGAGTCAAAAGGAATTGGTGGAGGATTCTTCTAGCATTGGAATGCTGACGTAGATAATCTCCAAGATATCTTCCAAACCATAGTTTCTATGATGCATGATGAGAAAAAGCAGAATATCAATATAAAAATAAAATAATCTGAAATATTTACTCGTCAGTTATTCCTAATTTGCTATTTATATTTTGCAATTAACTGAATACATACTGAATTAAATGCTTTATACAAGAACTATTATCTCTCCCCAACAGTTCCAATCTTAAATTTCTGTATCAGGAAATCATACTCATATTAATGAGTAAGTTGATTTGGTTGTTCATTTATTATTTAAAAATAATGAATAGTGTTATTATCACAGAGAATGCACTGAAACTGCAGGCAGGAAAAGATTTGAATATTTGTTTGAAGAAATAGTCTCACTGTTTGACTACTTTGTATTTCCCAACTTAATGAGAAAATGCTAAGTATGTTCTTCTGAGACTCTCAAAAGGGGAAGGTTGGATAACTTAGTTGAGAGCACTTCTTTGATCATGATATTTGAACTGAAGTCTGCCTATCATTTCTTTCAGCCATTTTGGTACTTTAAGCTGAAAACACATCACTGCTTCATTTTGTCACATTTTTCAGTTTATAACAGTACCCCCCCACCCCCAATAGCATCAGTAGATATACATTCATAATAATATATTTTTGCTTCATTGTGGTGGCTTTTTTAAAATTAAAAACACAATAGGACAATTTTAGAGCACTTTCATGGTCCTTTATTTGCAGACCCTAAGAAAGGAAGAACATTCTGGGTGAATGATAATCACCCATAACCCCTGATATGCTAGATACAGTGGCTTAGGGCTCAGGATCAAGGTCAGAGTCAGGATTAGGGTTAGGGTACCTGACTTTATGACCTTTTATAATTTTTATTCCTTTCTTAAGACTTTATTGAGTAATATGTCTAATTCTCTTAATTAAATGTTACTTGGGGGCCTTCCATAGTTTTTAAATGGAAATAAACAAAGAGCCCAATTCAAATCACAGTAATGTTAATATGACTGCTCTGAAAACAGAATTGAGAGAACTTCATGGAACTGGCTTTCAGTGGCTAATGGGCTTTGCATCCCATTTTTTAAATTTTTTTGCAGCCAGGTAGAAGTAACGAGAATTTTTGCATTGCTTTAGATATTCGATGTTGCTTAAGGATCACTGCAAGGATTCCCACCTGCTGCTATGGATAAATCAGGGCATAATTATATTCATTCTACTTTGAGGGTGAGAGGGAGACTCAAAATCATTTAACCTAACTAAATGCTGTGTGTATCTGTACTTACATCTTATTTGTCAATCTGAAAAGGGGGGGAGTTGCAGCTATATGTCAAACCAATTACATACGCATGATATGTTTATATTATTGTCACTTCATGGTTGAAAGGAAATGTGTTCCATTAAGAAAGCAGAAAGTGAGTATTACTTTAGGGTATGATTTCAAAATGGGCAGCAATGCAGTTGTTGTGATATACTGCTGCTATCTACACATATTAAGCTTGAATAGCTAATGAAAACAAGTGAAGAACACAAAAGTATATTGAAGGAAAGAAAACACACCAAAAAAGAAGTAGAAGCTACATTGGAAGTGAGGTATTTGAGATGTGCAGAAAGTAAATGGATTTAGTGGAAGTGAGAGGTGAACTTCTGCTTCTTATTTTTTTCACAGAAATAGGTTTAAGTCAGTCCCAGCTAAAGATGAGCTTAGAGCAGGGCTGTCAAACTCCCAGGCCACGGGCTGGATGCGTGGCCACGCTCCTGCCCAGTTTAGCAAAGGGGGGAAAGTCCCAATATGTCATATGGTGCCACTGTGACAATGTGAGTTTGATACCTTGGATTAGAGGATTTCATTTTGGTCAGTGACCAGCTGAAGGTCCAAGCTGAAGAAAATGTCCCTGCTTATTTTGTTTAATGTGGTGGTGGTGGGGGGTGAGTTGTTAATGAATAATTAAAGCAGTATATGTTAGGTTTGGTTGTCATCCAAAATGTATTCCACTTTTCTATGATTTTATTATATCAAATCCAACTTTTTGTAGCCCTTTAAAAATGTAGTAACTAAAATGTTTTTGAGAGGGAGCTATCAACCCCTTACCATGAAAATCATGATGCCACCTCTCCTAAACATCACCAATTGTTCTTTTTTTGATGTTTTGTTCCACCATATTAGGTTTTTGCACCATTCTAGTGCTCCATTTAGCAACTAATGTCTTCTAAAAGAAGATTTGAAGCAACCCAAATCAACAAATATCTGCTGACAGCAAGCCAATATATACATTTTGAACAATTTTGTTGTGACTGGTTTTGTCACAAACACTTTTACAATACCTTTGAAATAGTTTAGGGTGCTGAATAAATATAATTTATTTAAGGTAACATTATTTTTGTGGCCATGGACTTGCCATGCAGAAGTACATAATAGTTGTTAAATTAATATATACTTGGATGGAATTATTTGTGATTATATGTAAAATTTTGCACTGCATATTCATATATTACATTAAATTAATAGTTTAATAGTTTAAAAACATTAATTATACTAATTGATTTTTTAACACCTAACATTTTTATCATTAATACTGGAAATATTAGAATCTAATATATATGGAAAGGATTTATTAAGTATGGCTGATTGTTACAGTCAATTAAATTGTTTTATAAAGAATTATACTGTACATTTCAAGATTTGCAAACATGTTTTAATGTGCAGGTATAGAAGTGTTATATTCATAAATGTAAATAACAATATTTAGTGACTGAATATTGTTGATCCTCCAATACAATGACAACTTTACCTACATTAACCTTTTCCAGCATATTTCCTATTCTAAGTGTTACAAGTTACAGATAATCCAATATTCAGTATATGTTTTATTTTTATTCATAAACATTATGGTAACCCAATATTCAGTTTTGGTAGCTAAAGGATATTTTGCTGGGGATTATAGGGATTACAAATACATGGGGGAAAAAACTAGTTTGCAGAAGGCTGGTCTACCTGGATTAAAATTCCTTTATGTTATCTGATTGGATTAGTTACTAGATTGAATATTTAAGGGATCCTTCATGTTATTTGTATGTTCTTCTAATTCTAAAACAACAGATGGCAAATAAATTTTGCTTTTATTTAATATTGACTTCTTGGTTAGATCATTGTATTCTTTCCATGTGCCAGTGTGTCAGGCTGATTGATTTTTCCTCTGAAGAAGTCAATAGCACCTCACAGAACATGTCTCTTTCCCAGTCTATACAACTCAATGAACTATCTTTTCAAAAGAAGGGTTTCATATGTCTGGATTCTAATAACATTATGATACAATGGCATAAATCCAACTTCTATCACTGCTGTAATATGAAGGCACTACTCCAGATTATTTCTTAAGGTGGCAAGGCTACATTTTTCTCTGTACAATGTCTGCTAGCAACACCATTCATTCTTCCATTTCCTGTTCTTTTAAATAGAGTTTGCTTTTATCATTTTTGCTCTAGACATAAACCTTCTGGCACAGTTTTATATTTGAAAGTAGTAACCACAAATAAAGCATTTACCTTGCCTTATTTATATATGTACATGCATATACATTAATTTACCTGAACTAAATTGATCAATAGAGTTGATAAATAATATTGCACTTTCCCTATCACATTATTTCACCCAGACAGTTTGCATAGATAAATCCATACAACTCTTTTCTGCTACAGTTATAATTCATTTGCAGCTACAGTTGTTATTCTATTACCATTTTCATTTTTTCCAGGAGACCAATAAAGGCACAGGGTTGGCTTGGCTTAATTGTGATCAATATTATTTGTTCCTCCAATGTTCATCCAAAAATTATCGAATATCAATAGGAAACACATTCTCTACTTATTTTGCTTACATTGACTCCTACCAAGCAATCTTTTTTTTTTCTTCATCTGTAACATAGCCTGAATTCAGCTGCTATAACTATTAGGCAACAACTACTTTAGATATATTTATCAAATGATTATGGCCGTCTATCTCAAAAGAAGTGACTCTGGATGATGTACAATATTTAAACAAAATATTTTAAAACAATAATTATTAAAATATAAAATAATCATTGTTAAAAATATACAACATCCCCCCCCCCAAATACTAGTCACCATGATGGCATCATCTTAGAATATCAGTGGTCCCCTGAGACCATCAAGCCTCATGAAAAGCACAATTTAAGGGATTTACAGAACAGTAATAGAGCCAATCTTATTTCAGGGAGACAATGTTCCATATATTTGACTCCACAGAGAAGGGCCACTGCCTGGGACCTACCTGATGTACATTTTTAGGTGAGGGTACCCATGCCCTCTTTGCTGGATCTAGTGATAATAAATCATTCTATGGAGATAAATGAGCTTATCCAGTGGTTTCATGTAGATGGTGAATAGAAAAGAAAAGAACTTCAAACATTATGGATGCTGAGGATAGAACCTTTCTTCCTCACTTATCACCAACTGGAATTGATGTCAGAGAAAGGAGGTGAACCAGCACAATACCATGCCTTCCACTCTTAATAAACTGAGCCAATCCAGAAGGCTACCATGGCCAATGGCATTGAAAGATCCTTCTCAGATCAAGAAAGACAGAAATGGATGCAAAGCCTCAATCCTGCCCTCATCAGAAGTTATTAAAAAACAGAACCAATGCAATTTCTATCCTGTATCTGGGCTGAATCTTGCCTGAAAGGGATCCATATACAATAGTCTGCTTCTTACAAAGTCCTCTGAAAATGTTGCACAACTACCATCAAAGCCATCTTCCCCCAAAAGGTGAGGTATTCTTTCTTGAGAAAAAATGTTCAATTGTTCCCCACTATATAAATGGGGCAACGCTGGCTGTGTGAAGTTTGATATCCAAGTATTCAAGGTTGTTTTCTTGATGAATTAAACAGAATTAGAATTAGAATTCTTTTATTGGCCAAATGTTATTGGACAGACAAGGAATTTGTCTTGGTGCAAATGCTGTCAGTATACATAAAAGAAAATATACATTTGTCAAGAGTCAAGAATCATAAGGTACAACACTTAATAATAGTCATAGGATACAATAAGCAATAAAACCATACTAGAAAACAGTCAATATAAATTGCAAGGATACAAGCGACAATCTTTCAGTCATACAGTCACAAGTGGGAGGGGATGAGTGGTAAGGAGTGATGAGAAGATCAATAGTAATAGTAGTACAGAATTTGTAAATAGTTGGAGAGAGTTGATGTTATGTTTTGAGCATGGGCGAGAAAGAATGGAGACAAACCTCTGAACGGGGAACTTCAGCTCTTTATTTACATTGTGACTTCTCTCTCAATAGCAGTTAAACCCGCCTTATATAGGCAAAACCTGTAACTTTTAACTAATAATGAGCTAGGAGCGCTAGCTCTTATAACCAATAGAAACTCTCTGTTAAGGGCCAATCGGATTCCCTGGGATGGGCCAATCCAGTCCGGCTGCTTAACAGCTAATCAGAAGTGGGGCCAGAACCCTGCACTTAACTCCAAGCTCACACTTTATTAAATCTTTATGCATACACAACACCCCTTTCCCCTGGCTTCTTATTTGCAGGGTGCAGTTACATAGTCCCTTAGGTAAGACGGTTGTCTTATTAGTCTCTTTGATTTCCATTGTATCAGCTGGCTGCAATCACGCTGAGGTAGATCGTTGTTTGGCAGTGGGGCTGTTTCTGGTTCAGAGTTCACTTCTACGTTGTTGCCCACATTCTCTGTAATTCCCTGAGGTGCAACTGTTTCTCCCTCCAGCTCCGCTTCCTGAGTCTCTATCAAGCCGTCGTTTCCTTCGAACGGGTTTCCTAGGCCTTCATCTTCTTCCGTACATACCCCCCCCCCTCAGTTTGGTCATAGGGGAATTGCGGACTGGCCACTGGAAGCTGTGATTGTAATTGATTGATATGACGTTTCCAAAGTTTATTGTCAAGGCATTGTAAAAGGTAGGATCTGGGGCCGGTTACACGTACTACTGTCACTTCCACCCACAACAGGTCGCCCGATAGGTTTTTAGCATATACCAAGTCTCCTACCTGGAAGGTACGACAGCGGCCACTGGATCCTAGTGGTTTCTCCAGTTCGTAAGCTGGGTGCAACCGGTCGAGGTGGGAGTGGAGCTTTTGTCCCATAAGCAGTTCGGCGGGAGTTTTGTTGGTGACGCTATGTGGGGTGATGTGTTGCAAGAAAAGGATTCGATTGACCTTGTCGTCAATGTTGTCGTAGTCTACCTTCTGCAAGGTTTTCTTCACAAATTGGACCATGCGTTCTGTTTTGCCATTGGTCGCAGGGTGCGCAGGCGAGGTGAGCGCATGGCGAATGCCGCGGTCAGCGAGGTACTGCTCGAACGCTAGTGCGGTAAATTGAGGGCCATTATCAGATACCAGGACGTCTGGTAATCTGTGGGTTGCAAAGAGTCTGTCTAAGGTTTTGATAACTGCCTCGGAGGTCATAGTCGTCATGCGATGGATCTCGAGCCAATTCAAGTAGGCGTCGATGGTAAGCAGGAAGGTGTGGCCTTTGGTTGGCCCCGCGAAGTCCAAGTGAATTTGGGACCAGGGTCCACGT
This sequence comes from Hydrophis major, assembly GCA_033807585.1. NCBI lineage: Eukaryota > Metazoa > Chordata > Lepidosauria > Squamata > Elapidae > Hydrophis > Hydrophis major. Next base: position 94,949,535 of record CM066328.1, read on the forward strand.
GGTGTCTCCCATTCAGTAGGCATGGCTTTTGGTGGGGCGTTGCTAACTTCTTGGCATTTGGGACAAGCTTTAACCCACTGTTCGATTTGCTTGTCAATGCCCGGCCACTATGCGTAGCTTCGCACAAGGGCTTTCATTCGCACGATGCCAGGGTGGCCATCGTGCAAGGTTCTCAGCAGCGCTTTCTGGAGTCGTTCTGGGATAACGACTCTATCACCCCAGATGATGCAGCCTTTCTGGGTGAAGAGCTCGGTTTGTCGAGTCTTGAATGGTGTGAAGTCATCTGATAACTGGTCCAATGGCCATCCGCGTTCTACCCAGCTTAGGACTCGTGCTAGGGTATGATCGTGTTTGGTTTCTCTCACGATATCTCAGGCGTTGTGGGTGGGCGGTTAGTGGCAGCGAGTTGAGTGCCTTGATTTGCAACGTGGTTCCCGTTGGTGCAGGATCATCGAGAGTCTCTGGAAGCGGTGCTCGGCTCAATGCGTCGGCTTTCCCCGGGCGGTATTGCAGCCGATAGTTATAAGCAGCTAAGAATTCTGACCATCTGGTCATCCAAGGGGATAATATGTAGGGAGTCGGCTTATCTCTCTATTATCCCCAATAATGGTTTGTGGTCAGTCACAATAGTAAAAGCCCGGCCATACACGTATTCGTGGAATCTTTTCACAGCTGAGACAATTGCGAGGGTTTCTTTATCGATTTGTCCATAGTTTCGCTCAGTTTTTGAAAGAGTCTTTGAAAAATATGTAACAGGGGCTTCGTTCCCATTAGGCAGTACATGGCTCAAAATGGTGCCTACCCCGAAAGGCGATGCATCACATGTTATAACTAACAGCAAAGTCTCGTTATACTGCATAAGTACAGAGTCAGAAGTGAGCAGTTTTTTAACATTTCGGAACGCCTGTTCTTCATGGTAACCCCATAGCCAATTTGCTTTTTTATCTAACAACCGGTATAACGGTTCAGCGACCGTTGCTTTGTGCGGCAAAAATACATTATAAAAATTGATGAGGCCTAGGAATGCCTGGAGATCGGCCTTGTTCTGTGGCCTGGGAGCGTTTTTGATCGCTTTTTTGAGTTTACTTTCGGAAGGGTGAATGCCCTGGCTATCAATCAGGTAGCCTAAAAACTCAACACTGTCAGTACACAATTTACATTTGTTTTTTTTAACCTTAAGACCAGCCTCTTGGAATTTTTTTAGAACTAATTTTACCCGGTCCAGTAAGATTTTTTTTGTAGGGGCTGCAATTAATACATCGTCAAAATAGGGGACCACGCCCTTAATTCCTTGCAATAACCTTTCCAAAAGGTTCTGAAAAATTCCTGGGGCTACACTAACTCCGAATTGCAGCTGGGTACATTTAAAGGCACCTCGGTGCGTCACAATAGTTTGGGCCTGTGCCATTTTTTCATCTACTGGTAATTGCTGATATGCCTGAGCTAAATCTAATTTAGCTCCCCAGGGATTGGAGGAGATGCTGCACCACCGGAACTGGATACGCATTCTGCTGCAGGGCGTGGTTCAAAGTGGCCCGGTAGTCCCCACAAATTCGGATTGACCCATCTGGCTTAATGGGTGTTACAATTGGGGTTTCCCAAGGGGAGTGATCGATGGGCTCTAACACCCCCTGAGCTATCAGTTTGTCGAGTTGTTCATCGATTTTCGCTTTTAAGGCAAACGGAACTCGACGGGGCTTTAGACGGATGGAAGCTATTGAATGAAATTGGGGTCCCCTTGTACTCACCTAAGCTGTCCGTGAAGACGTCCCTGAACTCAGAGATAAGGTCTTCCTCCCAGTCACTGCCGCTGACTCGGTTTATGCCGGCCACTTCAATGCCAAGTGGCGCGAACCATTGGAGGCCTAGTAGGCTAGGTCTATCTCTATCGATGACTGTAAAAGGTAAGTATGCTATGTGCTTCTTGAAGGAGACTCGGACTCGGCAGGAACCAATGACGGGGATTCGATTCCCTTGGTAGTCCTTGAGGATGAGTCGTTGGGAGTGGAGATCTTGGCGTTGAATTGTGGGGATGAGTTGTTTAAGCGTCTTCCAGGACACCATCGGGAGGGACGATCCCGAGTCGACCTCCATGTGGCAAGGCTGGTTCTCGATGGCTACTGTGACTCAGATTTTCTTAGTGTCCAAGGCTGAGGCGTGACCGATAGTGATAGTATGGTGAGCCTCTTCTCTCTGCAAAGCTCGATTTCTGTAGGAGTGGTTTACTGGCTCTCGCCGTACAGGACGGTTTCCTGTCAATTGGCAATAGTTAGCCCCTTTTGAGGCCTGGCTGGGTCCTGGCAAGCTGCGGCAGACCCATCCGATGTGGCCTCGTTTCCCGCACTCATGGCAGAGTGCGTCGCGGAATTTGCATTCGGACCTGGCATGTTTGGCTCCACAGCCAGCGCAAGGGTGTAAGGGCTTCGGGCGATGGTCCTGGTCAGACCGCAGTCGATGGACCCCTTCTTCATCGCTGTCTGACGACGAAGAGAGGTCCTCGTGGTGCGTCGTCATAAGCTGTCCTTCAGACCTGGATAAAATGTCACTTGTCGGTGGTGGTACCAGAGCGCGGTTTCGGCGTCGTTGTGCACCGACTTCCTGGTTGCCTCTGCTGCAGTAGCATTGGCGATGGTGTCGGCAAGGCTGATGTCGCCTTTTGCCATCAGCTTGCTTTGGACGCCTGGTGCATCTAGTCCCAGAACTATGCGATCTCTTAGTGCTTCTTCTAAATCGGCAAATCCGCAGAGGCCTCCTAAATTTCGGAGGTCTGCTATGAAGTCGGCCACGCTTTCTCCCTTTTGCTGGCTCCTCTGATAAAACTTGTGGCGTCTCACGAGCGTAGGCACGGTCGGGGCGTAGTGATCTCGTAGGAGAGGTTCGAGGTCATCCCAATCCATAGCCTTCACTTCTTGGGGTTTGGCTAGTGCTTTAGCCATCTTAAATACGGTTGGACCGCAATGCATTAGGAACACCGCCCGTTTCTTTCCTGGTGTGGTGTCCTTTAAGTTGTTGGTTTCTAAGAACATTTGGAAGCGATCCATGTAGGACTCCCAGTCCTCCTGTACTGGATCGAACGGAGCGGGTGGTACAATGCCGCCGGACATGGTTCCGTTGATGGCGTCGTCTGTCATCTGCTCGGTGTTCTTCGAAGTTTCATTGGTTCAGATATCTCCAAATCCTACCTTCGTCGCCAGTGTTATGTTTTGAGCATGGGCGAGAAAGAATGGAGACAAACCTCTGAACGGTGAACTTCAGCTCTTTATTTACATTGTGACTTCTCTCTCAATAGCAGTTAAACCCACCTTATATAGGCAAAACCTGTAACTTTTAACCAATAATGAGCTAGGAGCGCTAGCTCTTATAACCAATAGAAACTCTCTGTTAAGGGCCAATCAGATTCCCCGGGACGGGCCAATCCAGTCTGGCCACTTAACAGCCAATCAGAAGTGCAGGGCCAGAACCCTGCACTTAACTCCAAGCTCACACTTTATTAAATCTTTATGCATACACAACAGTTGAAGTCTGTGTCTGTCCTGTTGGGTTGAAGAACTAAACCAGACAGTTATAAAGGTGCAGATAGCAGATTCAATAATTCCTCTGTAGAACTGTATCAGCAGCTCCTTGGGCAGTTTGAGCTTTCTGAGTTGGAGTAGAAAGAACATTCTTTGTTGTGTTTTTTTGATGACATTTTTGATGTTAGGTGTCCATTTTAGGTCATGTGATATAATAGTACCTAGAAATTTGAAGGTCTCTATTGTTGATATTGTGTTGTCTAGTATTGTAAGAGGTGGTAGTATGAGAGGGTTTTGTTAGCATCTCATGGTCTTCTGGATTTTTGCAATACAGACCTGTGCTATGCTGTATTGTTTGGCTTCCTATGGGACTACACTAATGTACATTCAGAATAACTGGATTCCCAATCTTGTAGCCCTCATAGTGATCTGTGTAGCTTGTTTTTTGTTCCATGTTATATCCCTAAATCAACCCTTTGGGATGTGGTTGGAATGGTTCCAACTGAAACCTATGGCCAAATAGCTCATGGTAGCTATTGATTCAAACTAATTTTAATTCAAGTTTTGTTGTTGTTGTCTTACTCTTCAAGACAAATCCTGTTTAGAAATGTTAATAAACTGTTTTCTTATAAACTGTACTTGAAACAATAAAAACAATAAAACTGTTATTTATAATACCAGAGATATAAACAGGTTTGTCAACAATGTTAGGAAATTAAAAAACCTCAGAGAATTAAAAGTTTGGCAGAATATTTTCAATGTATGGGAAGTTGAATATATACAGAAAAAATGGTGAGACCCCAACTCCCCAGATGTGAGGTTGAGCATGTATAATGCCTGTGTTAATTTTAGGGGGGTTGCTGTTTTTTCTTTTCTCAACCGATGAAATGGCTTATATCTAGTTTATAAGTATTATTAGTTGCCAGGGACGGCATTTGAGATAGGCAGCATTATAACTTGAATAAACAAACAAATTCAATGAAAGATAAACTCTATGCCTGCTTTTTTCATCTATGTATTATAAATGCTATAAATATGTATTCTTACTAAGTTATTTCACAAATGCAGAAAGTGATAAGATTTAACATACACAGGGATCACACTCTTGCAACTAGACTTTTATGAGGGAGAAAGATTGATTCATTAAAAACTACAGCTCCTTTAGATAGATGGTCATTGCAAAAGTTCAAGGACAATCACCATTAATGCCATTTTCCACTTTGAGAACACTCAGCAGTACAGTTTCTTTTCATAAATTAGGCTGATTTGTCCTCTTCAGACTTCAGTTTGGAGGACTGTGTACAGTACTGCTGGCTCAGGAAGCAGGTATAAAGACAAGGAAGTATCTGATTTAAATAGCAATAGTGCTTCGACTTATATACCTCTTCACAGTGCTTTACAGCCATGTTTAAGCAGTTTGCAGAGTCAGCATATTGCCCCCAGTAATCTGGGTCCTCATTTTACCCACCTCCGAAGGATGGAAGGCTGAGTCAACCTTGAGCCACTCAGAATCAAACTTCTGTAGTGAGCAATGACTTAGCCCTGCTGTATTAAATTCTAACCACTGCATTCTAATCACTGCCCCATCATGACTCATATCCTTTAAATCTTCCCAAATATTTTATTTATTTAAAACATTTGTACAGCTGCCCACCTTAAAACCAACTGAGAAACTTACAACCAATGAAATAATATAAAAGCACAACTATACATTTAAACATAATAGAAAATAAAATATCACTTCCTGATGCAAAGCCACCCTGGCCTCACCTTAACCAAGTGCCAAGGGAGACGAGCCAGATCTTCAGTGCTCTCTGAAAGGGTGGAAGGCTAAGGGCTTATCAGATCTACAGGGAGAGAGTTTTCATAAGGCAGAACAAGCTGTATAGAGGGCTAGCTCAGTGGTAGTATTCCACCAGTTCTGCCGGCTTCTGAGGAGCCGGTAGCAGTGATGAGCAGCAGTGACTGAACCGGTTGTCTCGGCTGCTCTGCTGTTGGGCCCACCCACCTGCCCAGGCTCCCATACTCACCTTTATGCACTGAATTTGAAGCACAGCTGCTTTGCACGGCACAGAATAGTGCCACGCGGCAGCTGCTGAAGCAACCAGGATCATGCAGTCTTTCAGGAGGTGAGTTAGAATGCCTCTGCATCTGCACAAATGCCTCTGCACCTGTGTAAAGTGTGTTTTGGTGCACACGTGCACACAAAGGGTGTGCACGCATGCAAAGTGTGCCACCAAGCCATGCCCACTGAACCGATGGCAAATATATTTGAATCCCACCACTGGGCTAGATATATATGTGCTGACAATCAGAGGTCAACTTTTGGGATGGAATTAAGAGTGAGAAAAAAGAAAAGAAAGGAAAATCTCAGACTTCCTCGAATTAACAAAAGTAGAAGAATCTGTGATTGAAGGGAGGAGATTGAAGAGGAGGAAATTTGCAAGCTACAACTATTGCCAAGGGTTCAGCAATAAATTGTTTCTGATGCTGAGTTAACATAACTATTTACACAGTATTAATTTGCACCTTGAGGACTTTTTCACTTACATATCTTAGCTCTTTTTTCTCCAGGTAGCTGATATAAATGTTTGATATAAATGTTTGGTTTCCAGCTTCTTACAGACTCCTTTTGAAATTCTATGGCAAAATTGAAGGTGAGCAGTTGAAAGGTTACCCCAAAAATGGCAACTCAGCCCAGGTGGTGAGATTTTGGGGAAAATTAACTAAAAAAAAACTGTACTGCATTTATTTCGCTAAAACTATGGCTTTTAAAGTTTTCAAACTTGTGTATTTACTCCAGATTAGCATTAAAAATCACTAACTGAAACTCTTGCTTCCTTGTATTATCTGCTACATGGGACTCTTTCTTTGTGAAGAGAGACATTCAACCTTGGCCTGGAGATTTGTCTTCTAAATCTTTGGTTGTGTGGCCAGGCATGCTATGAATCCAAAATCCAAACATGGAACTGGCTATGAAATCCTGACTACAATATTGGTCGAGGTATCATCACCATTACCATCACTAACAACTATTGCAGGAAAGGAGATAGAATCAGTAGAAGTATAGGTATCCACAGAACTTCGTGCTTTCAACAGAATGATGGAAGCAATGTCATCTCACAAACTCTTTCCCTTTCTTATAGGCATACAGCACCACAACATGTATGGAAAAGCGGCAGGGGTTACATTACAACAGTATAAAGTTGCTTTTACATTTTCCCCTCCCCTTTTGTCCCTACCCCACACTTCCCATTCCCTGCAGTTGTCCCTGATTAGAAAATCACATAGCTGATTTACTTCATGTTATAATGTATGGTACTATATATTACTTTACAGCAATATATTTTGCTCCTTGGAAATTGAATTTATATCTTTATTCAGTATGAAATGTAAACACTAATGAAGTAAAATGGCTTATAAAGATGTTGCTTATAAAATAGAATAGCCCTAGCAGAAGAAGGTCACTGAAGCATCTGCTAAATATTGCTTCTTTGCTGAAATATATTGCTACCATATATATAAAATGAATCTAGACTAAAATTTTATAAAAGTTAGCAATCAGTTATGTTGGATAGTATCAAGTAATAAAAGTTTTAAGCCAGGGTCAGATGGTGACATTTTTCAATACTTCGCTTAGCAGTTTATCAGGTCATCATTTGTGATCTGAAGATGAAAAACAGTGTGTTCTGGGTTTACAGAGCCTCTGAACATCTGGTCTTGGCCATAAAGTTGTGGCCTTGTTGACTCAGTGGATCTAAAATACTCAGCCTAAAAAGAGCAAAGATCACATTTGATGACTACAAACTTGGGTACCATATCCTCTGAGAGTGTTTTCTTAATCATATTTGATGATCCTTGCACATTCTTGAAGTATAAGGTCCTTCAGAATTAATTTCCAGATGATGATCCTGGAAAGAGCATGAATGAGAGATATTTGTTTATGATGGTAATTTATAATAACTGCAGCTGTTTATGTAATCCTAAAGAATCCTCAGAATCTCAAACACAATATAAATGTTCTGTGACATTTTCTACATTTGTTCATCTCTTTATTTGCATGTTCATTTCAATGCTTTGGTAGATTGATTCCAGTAGAATTTGTTTTGTTTTGTTTTCAGTCTTTCTTCCCACTACTGATCCTGATGACTAGTAAAAAGTCTTAGATCAATTAAAAAGTTACATAAATTTGAGAAAATATTTTTTGTAATGAACTGATTGGAACTGAACAGCTCTTAAATACCAGGAAATGAAGTTAAGTTGGAAAGGACTGAAGCAGTCAAATTGTTGTTATTCAGCTGTGGGCTAACCTAAATTGTAGGTCACAATGTCATGGGGAAATAATTACTCTTCAACTCCATACTGCAGTTACTATTTTGGGGCTATTGACCAGTTTCATCAAGAAAGATGGGAGCATTTATGTTTTTTAAAATGTGCCAAACAGCAGCTTATAAATAATGTTGTGACATGCCAAATTATGAAGATGTTGCTTCTGCAGAGGTCTCTATGTAATAATGTGAAGAATGAGTTGTTAAGCACTTGCTGTTTCTACATGTTTGAGAGTGGTTGGTTTGAGACATTGGTTCACTCAGACTTAAAGTTCTTCAGAATCATTTTGTCCACAATCTGTTTTTTTCTTTGCCTTTTGTTTCATGATGAGTGTTTTTCAAAATGGAAAAGAAAGAAAAATATTATTGACTTCATGGAAAATTTCTACCAGTTTGTTTTGTGGTTTCATCATCAAGATGCACTAAATGTGATGCAGTGTTTATTGTAAGATATTAATCCTGATTTTTTTTGCTCATTCATCAGCAGAAAGCAATTATCTAAGTACTAATTTATGTATTATAAAATACACACATGAAAGTTAGTATATTCAAATCCATTAAAATTAAGTCCATTTTTCCTGATCATGACTCAGCAATTGGTATTACCAAGCCATTCTTGACTCAGACGTTTTTGCAAGCTTTGCTAGAATTTAGATGGATCTTTAGAAAATCTCTTGCAGAATAATCTGAGAGATTGGAGAACTAAGTTAAGCTAAGCTAAACTAAGCTAAACTAAAATAAACTAATGGAAGAAGAAAATGGCTAATACTTCTATTGCTATGAAAATAATATTTATATAGTGGAGTTTCTTTTACATCTACTAAAATGCCCCAGATTATTGACATTTCTCTCTGGAATGGCATGATAATTAACAAGGAGAGAAGTTACAATTAGAAAGGGAAACTAGAAAAACATTGAGTGGCTGCCTTGAGCAAATGCAAATACTTTTCTACTTCTGCTTTAAGTCTGTGATACTAAGCTATCATGTCTATAGTTTATATCATGACAACAATCAAACCTTTATTATTCCTCTTTCATTGCTCAAATCTATCTCTTTATTCACAATTTCTGTCTTCTCCTTTTCCCGCTCTTTTTCAATTAGAAAAAGTTAAAGGACAGATCCAGTGCCAGCTGCATATCTTGCACTTAAAAAAGTGGAACAAACCCTGCTGTGATTTGTTTTCATGGTTTCTGATTGATTATTTTTTCCTATTCTGCTTCAAACATTGTGAAGAATAAAATTGGCATTCTATTTTATTTAGGCTTCATAGCAATCTGTCTCAACATATTATACTTGTCTTCTAAGACCCTCTTTCTCTTCAAAAATGGAGCCTCCACAGGGGGAGGGGACACAAATGATTTGTAAGGTGCCTTCCCTTTCCTTTAATGTCACTAGGGCTATCCTCTTTCTGCCAAAAAGACAGCACAAGAAAAAAAAAAAAAAACATTGTCTGAAATAGTTATATTACACACAAACAGACATAATCACACCAAATTCCAAATCATAGGTTCTCCAATCATGGTCCCTGATTTGCAGTCCTAGTTTTATTTTGTTTTGAGCTGTTCCAATTTCTAGTTCATATTTCTGGGAAAACAAAATAAGACCAAAGAACTGAGAATGTTTCTTACAATCATTACACAGAGAAAAAATTAAGAAGCAAAAGAAATGGGAAAATGGAAGTTCAAATTAAACTTTTCTAAATTTACATATTAGATATTCATAAATATGTTTATAGATATAAAGGTCAATAAATAGAAATGTGATCTTATTGGGTGTGGATCACATCACCACAAATAAAGATGTGATAGAGAGTGGTTTTATGCAGTCTTCTATCAAGGAATGGACGCTGGGTGAAATTAAAAACAAAAAGTGCCATAAAATATGGGCATTTTCGCACTTGAGTAAATTGTACACAACAGAGCAGTAGGCTAATGTCATTCTTATGCCTTTTCAGGCTTCCCTGTCAATTTGATGAGATCATAACATAAAATAATATTTTTAATTTTAGAATTATACTGATATTTATTCAATAGAATGTCTATAGGTAATATATGCAAGGAACATTAGCAATTCAGTCTGTATGAATTTTTTGTAACAATGTTTTCTAGATTTATACTACTCATGAAAAGCTATCAAAGCAACTGTGATTTATAAACAAACATGAAGCCTATCTACTTTGGTGTAACTACTTCATCAATTAACTACAGGTAGTTTTTGATTAATGACAATGTTTGGGACAGGAACTCTATCTCTAAGAGCACAGACATAAAGTGAAATATCATATGGCAATGCCAACTTAGTATGTCAATTTTAGCAGTTCCATTTGATGTTGTTAGATGAATTCCATATCATTGGTCATAACATGATGTCACAGGATCACCAAATGTGACATCCTATGTGAACCGTAGTGGCACAATGGTTAGAATACAGTACTGCAGGTCACTTCTCCTTCTGCTGATTGGTGGCTGCCAGCAGTTCAGCAGTTTGATTCTCAATGGCCAAGGTTCACTCAGTTTTTCATCCTTCCGAGGTCAGTAAAATGAGGACCCAGATTGTTGTGACAATATGCTGTTTTTGTAAACTGCTTAGAGAATACTGTAAAACACTTTATAAAGCAGTATATAAGTCAAAGGGCTATTCTGTTGGCTTCCCCATTGACTTTGCTAATTGGAAGCTTGCAGTTAAGGTTACAAATGACAATCAAGATGCTGTGAGCATCTTGATTGCTAGATGGTTGCCAAGTGCCTGAATTGCAGTCATGTTACCAAGGGATAGCATCCAAAAGCCACAACTATGAGGACTAGTTGTAGATCTCCTTGTTCAGCACATTTGTAACTTGAATGAGGGGTCATTGAATGAGGACTCTCTGTATCCATGTTAATTTGTAGGAACTTGGTTTGTTGATGATTAAACAGTGTTTGCCTCACTGAGTGAGGTCATTTAGTACCTTCAAATTTTCTGTTATCTTATATCTCAATGGCACCAAGAAGCTTCTTCTTACATACATCCAATGTAGACTTTTCTAGCTGGCTTGGCTGGTTCTCATCCAAGAATAAAAAGGGATGGATACATTTTAGCCCATTTTAAGATGACAGGAAACTAGTTTCATTTGGTTTCAAGAAAGCTGTGATTTACCAAAACAGGATATTAAAGTTTGTTCTGACCACTGGAATAACAGTTCTTCCAATAAAGTTTGGAAAGGCTTCTCAAATTTTAAAAATTTCATAGTTTATTTTAGTTTCAGATGAAGATTGTTTCTTTGACCAGACATTATATTTTATTATTGGAATTATTTTATGCTGTTTTCATTTTTGTAAAGCCACACCATTGTCTGTAATTGGCCATAGACAAATTCATTAATTAATCATTAAATAATAATAATTAAATAAACATTAATTATGAACACTGAATTCTTCCATTTTTCTTCTTCATCATCATCATCATGATGTATAATTTAGTCGAACCGACAAATATGGGAGTGGGATTTTAACTTTTCTAGGTTGTAATAATAACAACAACAACCTGCAAACTTTGTCACATTACAGTAGTGATATGGCATAACTATTAGGAAGGGTAAGGATGTAAAAGAAACTCACCGAAGTCTGCTACAGAAGCAGAATTATAGGACATCATTATAATACACTGATAGCATTTTCTGATTCAAAAAAATCACCATGAAAACTGTTACCTATCAGTCTCTTTGCTTGTTTATGAGAGCCATATGTTGCAAATTTCATTTTAATCAGCAAGCTATTTTTTGCATCTGCCCTACAATTCACAACTCAAAATGATATTCCAATTGTGGTTTATCATGCAAATTTAATCATAACTTGCTGCTTGGACAAAAATAGCAAATAATTATTTATCACAAAACATGACAATGGAAGAATTAAAGCAGGGTTGTCAAACTCAATTTGATTGAGGGCCGCATCAGGACTGTGATGATCTTGATCTTGCAGGGGGCTGGGCATGGCCAACTGGGTGGGTGTAGCCAACTGAGTGGGAAAGGTCAACTTGATGCTACTCCCCAAATTGCTGGCATGTTTCCTTTTCACATTGGATAGACCAGAATAGCCCCGTGGGCAGGATCCAACCATATCACAAGCCGGATGCAGCCCGCGGGCCTTGTGTTTGACACCCCTGAATTAGAGGAAGGATAAATTGATTTGTTCCAGGATCTCTAAAGAAAAATAGAGGTTACAGGATGCAAAAATTACAGGGTGCCAAAACTTTTTTTGAAACACAGCAAGAGTAAATTAATTCATATATTTCTGCTTAGACCAATAAATAACTTTTGGTTTGTAATAAAAAATAATTATAAAATTTTGTTTAGTAGTTGGGATGATACCCACAAATTATACTTCTAGCAATGTAGCTACCTTTGAAGCATTTCACTATTATCAGTGCCCATTTATAATAAAAAAATATACATTCGGATTTAACAAGCCTGGCTGGAAAATATATTAGAGTTTAAATCTACATTTGCGCTGTATTTCACGATGGAATTAAAGCAAGATGTAAGATGATTTTTTTTTTTTTGAATCTAATTGATAATACTGTTTTCCCCCTTCAGAATTTGGTAAAGAAAATTCAGTTGCCAAGGTTTAAAGCCTCTGAGCCCCTTTAAATATTCAGTACTTTTTAAAAATTGCAATGTATGGAGGAAAAGTCGATTTTTTTTTTTGCTTTCAAAGTAACAGCATTTTATTTTTATATATATATTTATTTCATAGGTTGATTCAAAATGAAATATAATTTGTAACGGTAAATGGTCTGGATTTACAATCTGAATCACCTTTCTTTTGTTTGATCATTTTGCTTTTATATCTATTTTCATCTTTGGAGTTGAGGTCAGGCTGTAACCTTGGCAACAAAGGCAGAAAATGTAATTAAAATGAGGAGGACATTGTTAAGAAAGAAATCTAATTTGACTCTAGCTGAAGGATTTCTGCTCCTGTGCATACTTGTAAAAAACTGGACATCCATGTTAAGTCATTTTAGAATGCAATTCAAGTATTTTTTTCAGACAGTTGTGGACTTTGCATTATTTCAGAGAAGTTGAAATGTACTTAACATCATAATACTAAAATATAAATATGAAGAAGGAAAATTGTCAGAGGGGAAAGATGACAATGCAAGTCCTTTTAAATTTTTGGCAGGTTTGGGCGTTGTTTTGATTGAAAGTTGCCTATGCATCCATGCACACATATGCACACAATGTAATCCCATTCATCATCAATTTTTTTTCAATGTGCCTCTATAAAATAGAAGATGTAGCAGTCAGAGATTTCACCAAGGATATTAATAGATCCAGGAACCACCTTGTTTGTAAATGCCTATCAAAGAGTCTGTGATTGAAGAAGATTTGAAAGCCTTGGGGCTTTTGCTCATCACCTCTTCTAGAGGCTAACAGCATGTGTAATTAATACCACTAACTGTTTGAGCCATCTGTTAATATCTGAGCTTTGTGGCTATGGACAGATGTGCCTATTTATTTATGGACTTCTGACATCAAGTAGGAAGGCATAAATATGAATAGCAGCGAGGAGAAAGGTCTTCTGTATTAAAAGCTAATGGAAATTGTACTCTTGAGCCAGAATTTGCAGTTATTGGAGATTTGTAGTTCCTCAGATGGAATATATTTGCCGGGAGACATTTCCTTGTACTGATAATACACCATATATGATATACAATCTGTAACACGGCAAGTACTCTCTTTGTGCTGAGTAAATTGAGGCTAAGAGCATATCTAACATTGATTTTGGAACTGGTGCAAGTTATACCTGTCAGAAGCTTCCAGTTTTGCAGTTTATTTGCAATGCACACTATTTTATGTTCCCAAAGCCTATTATTGTAGATGACCAGGTCTGTGTGTACATTTAAGAAAAATCTCAGAAAATATAAGTTTGGCTTTACACACACACACACACACACACACACACACACACACACATAAAGATTTTCTATACAGTTAATGAACTACATTCTTGGTCTGAATGGTTTTATGAAAGGTGTAGGACAATTCACCATGGCCAGCTCGCTGCAGGCATTTCACTGTGGCCAATCCAGTGTGGCTATGTCATTGCATCCATCTTGTCCTATGGCAAGTTGACCATGGCAGCAGTGAGATGGCCATGTTGGGTTAACTATGCCAAGATGGTCATGACAAGATGGACACAGGGAGTTGGCCACGGCAAAATGGCCTCAGTGAGTTGTTCTATTCTGCTTTATGAAAGCTCCATTAATACTCAGAACAAAAGCAATTGTGAGAATTATTGTTGTCATTTTGGTTGGTACTCAACATCTACACCTGTGGAGAGAAAGGATTGTTGAGGTAAGGCCAATCTATCTCTGTCCCCATATCTCACAAAGAATGACATTTCTGCATGTGCTACATGTAGATATCCTGCTTCCAGAGGTTGGATTTCTGTGCCTTGAAGAAGAGCAGGTCAATGCTCCATGGTTTTAATTTGAAGGACTTCTTCAGTCAAAATTTCAGCAAAGTGACATATTGCTTTGAAAAGGTGCACAGCCCTAGCAAGGAGGAATGAATTCAACAGTGTGTGAAAAATAGAACAAATGAGCCCTTGTGCCTTTGCTGCCATATTCCCAAGTTATTGACAGCTTGTTGCACACAATTGCCTGGCACATACTTTAAAATCTAAGAGAACAGATTCTAAAAAAAGATCTCTTCCAACTGTGCCCAACCTCATCAATGGAGAAAAAAACCCCTTTTTAATTATCATTTTTATTAAACCAATATATAGCCACCCATCTCATAGATAGCTGCTGTGAGTAACATATAATAGAGTAAAACAATTAAAAATGTAAAAATTAAACTAAATTAACAAGAGAGGAACATTAGATGAAAAATGTTAAAACTTTTGGAGCCACTTTCTTTTTGTTACCAGGTAGAATGCAGAAGGGAATAAATTATTTTTTCCCTTGTTTCATTAGTAGCGAGGGGACAGCAAAGATAGGGGATCAAGGAAGAAAAAGTAATAATGTAATGGGTGCATTGGGAGGATATCCTCTCAGTTTTAATTTATCTCTGACAATCCATCATTTGGGACACACATATCTTTTTAGTAGATCCATAGAAATGTCATATTGCATGTGTTCTCAGTGTATTCAAATGTAATGATAGTTTCGCAACAACTTCCTGCAACAACAAATTGTATCATTTTTGTTAAGTCCTGGGCATGGGCGCAAGAACGGATACGAGACATCAGACAGTGACTTCAACTCTTTATTTAACAAGAAAGACTGGAGCAGAAAACCTGGGCAGCAGTAGCTCTTTTATAGAGCTTGCTGCCATTAAACAACCAATGAACTGAGTCTATCGCTTTCACAAGCATCTAATCAGGGGCTTCCATTAACAGCCAATCAGACTGGCCAAACCTGACCAATCACGACTCGCTATTCATGGGCCAATGAGAATTGCAGGATTACAAGCCTGTTGTAAGACGAAGCTGTTTTGGTTGTATCGCTGCGATGGTTTAATCCATAACACCCCTCCCCCCTTGGTCCTGTCTGAGGGGTGGGGTGACATACTCTCACAGATAAGCAGGCCGCTTCACCTGTCTGCTCGACCTGAGCTGTTCCACCGGGTTTCGTTCTGGTTCTGGCTCCGGTGGGCTGTCCGCTGGGCTGGATAGCGAAGACTGTAGTTCCGGGTTGCCCTCATCGGCGCTGTCTTCCAGGTTTCCTGGATCTGCCTCCGTCGCGGTGTTGTCATGTGGTGCGGCTGCTCCCTGGTCTGGTTCTCCCTCAGATGGTGAGTATCCCCTGGGCTGTTGGGTTTCGATTTCTTCTTCGTCCTCCTCCATGTTCCTCTCCCTCCCAGTTGGAGCTTCCGGCGCTAATCGGGAACAGAGTTGGTCTATGTGGCATTTCCACATCTTACCGTCTGCCATTTGTAGACGATAGGATCGGGGTCCCGTAAGTTGCGTTATGGTAGCGGGGACCCAGAATGGGTTGCCCGAGAAGTTTTTTGCAAACACGAGGTCACCTTCCTGGAATGCCCGACACTTACTGCTGGATCCCAGGGGTTGTTCTGGCGTGTAGTTTGGGTGGAGGCGATCAAGATGCGAGCGAAGTTTCCGGCCCATCAGGAGTTCTGCTGGGGTTTTGTTCGTGGTGCTGTTTGGGGTTATGTGTTGGATAAAAAGCATTTGGTTTATTTTGTCGTCAATGTCGCCGTGGTCCATTTTATGCAGGGTCTGTTTTACAAATTGAACCATTCACTCAGTCCTACCATTGGCTGTAGGGTGAGCTGGTGATGTTAAAACATGGCGGATGCCCCGATCTGCCAGGTATTGTTTGAATGGCAGAGCAGTGAATTGGGGGCCATTATCTGAGACGAGGACATCAGGAAGTCCGTGGGTAGCGAATAGTTTATTCAGTTTTTTAGTGACTGCATCTGTGGTGGTGCTTTTCATTTTTTGGACTTCGAGCCAGTTTGAATAGGCATCCAGTGTTAGGAGGAAAGTATGTCCTCTTGTGGGTCCCGCAAAATCGATGTGGATACGGGACCAAGGACCTCGAGGCGTTTCCCACTGAGTTGGAGGAGCCTTTGGAGGAGTGGGGCGAGTCTCCTTGCATTTACTACATTTTGCTACCCATGTTTCTATTTGTCTATCAAAACCAGGCCACCATGCGTAACTCCTGGCCAATGCTTTCATGCGCACGATGCCTGGATGTCCCTCGTGCAGCATTTTCAATACCCTATATTGTAACGTCTCCGGGACTATGACTCTGTCTCCCCATACTATGCAACCCTTCTGGGAGAACAGTTCCGTTTTACAATTTTTAAATGGCTTGAACGTGTCATCAGTTTTACTGATCGGCCAACCGCGTTCTACCCAGCTGAGGACTCGTGCCAAAACAGGCTCCTTTTTTGTCTCTAAGGCTATGTCTCGAGCGGTTAATGGCGGCGATTTGAGGGTTTCTATTTGTAGTATGGTAATGGTTGGAGCAGGGTCTTCTATAATGTCTGGTAGTGGTGAGTGGCTCAAAGCATCAGCGTGGGGAATGGTTTTCCCCAGGCGATGTTGCAATCGGTAATCGTAGGCAGCTAAAAATTCTGACCAACGTGTCATTCTTGGTGATAAGATATGGGGAGTTGGTTTGTTTCCCGCCAAAATCCCAAGTAGCGGCTTGTGGTCTGTAATTATGGTAAAGGGTCTCCCATATACATATTCATGGAAGCGTTTAATTGCGAATACAATAGCGAGGGCCTCTTTATCAAGTTGACTATAATTCCTTTCGATTTAAGACAAAGTTTTCGAAAAGAACGCAATGGGTGCCTCATTTCTATTTGGTAGGACATGGCTTAGGATGGCTCCTACTCCAAATGGTGAGGCATCACAGGTAACCGTCAAAGGGAGAGTCTCATTGTATTGCATTAATACAGCATTGGAGGTTAAAAGGTCTTTTATCTCTTTGAATGCTATCTCTTCACGCTGTCCCCAAACCCAAGGAGCCTTTTTATCGAGAAGTCTATGTAGGGGTTCAGCTATGTAGGGGCAAGAAAATGTTATAAAAGTTAATGAGTCCCAGGAAGGCTTGAAGGTCTGTCTTATTCCTAGGTCTTGGGGCTTTTTTTATTGCGGTTAGTTTTTTTTCAATGGGGTGGATTCCCTGTCTGTCGAGAAGGTATCCCAGGAACTCCATTCTCTCTGTACAAAGTTGGCACTTGTCTCGTTTTACCTTAAGACCCGCATCTTTGAATTTCTGCAGAACTTTTCTGGGCCATTGTATTAATAATTCTTTAGTGGGGGCAGCTATTAGGACGTCGTCAAAATAAGGCACGATGCCTTTTATGCCTTGTAATAGTCTCTCCATTAAACTTTGGAAAATGCCAGGCGCCACGCTTACTCCGAATTGGAGTCTATTGCACTTAAAAGCGCCTCTATGTGTAACTATTGTCTGGGCTTCTGCAGTTGCTGCATCCACAGGGAGTTGCTAGTACGCCTGAGCTAAGTCCAATTTCGCAAATATTTTTCCGCCACCCAGAGAATGAAGAAGGTGTTGAACCACCAGTACTGGATAAGCACTCTGTTGAAGAGCATGATTTAGGGTGGCCCAATAGTCCCTGCAAATTCTTCATGAACCATCTGGCTTAATGGGCGTTACTATCGGGGTTTCCCAATGGGCATGGTCAATCGGTTCCAATATGCCCTGGGCTATCAGTTTATCTAACTGCTCGTCGATTTTAGGTTTTAAGGCAAAAGGTACTCGACGGGGTTTAAACCGAATGGGAGCTACATCGGGGCTGAGATTAAACAATATAGGGGTCCCCTTGTACTTGCCTAATGTTCCTGTGAACACATCCTGGAATTCCTGGATGAGAGTCTCTTACCCAGTCATCATTTCTGGTATGGTGTATGCCAGCTAGTTCAATTCCGAATGGGATGAACCACTGTAGCCCTAACAAGCTGGGTCGGTCACGATCGACGACAGTTAGGGGAAGCGTTGCTGTGCGGTCCTTGAATGATACTTGGACATTGCTGGAACCGACAACTGGGATTCTGTTTCTCTGATAGTCTTTCAGGATGATTCGCTGCATGCTGAGGTCCTGGCGGGAGATGGCAGGGATCAGTTGCTTGAGGGTTTTCCAGGATATCATCGACAGGGACGATCCCGAATCGACTTCGATCACACATGGTCAATTCTCAATAGTAACCTTCACTCATATTTTCCTTGCATCGAGCGATGAAGCGTGGCTGATCATAATGGTTTGGTGGGCCTCTTCTCGTCTCGTTGAAAAGGCAGGTGCTTGGTTTCTGCAGTAGTGGTGGTTGTTCCATTGGTGGTTCAGACGGTCCCAGTTCTCAGGAGGTTTGCTTATCTCCCGACGGAGGTTGTTCTCCTTTTGTCTGGGAATGGACTCTCGTCTGCTTCTGCAGACCTTCGCGATGTGGCCCTTTTTCCCGCAGTTATGGCAGAGTGCATCGAGGAATTTGCAGTCCGATCATGGGTGGTTTGCCCCGCAACCCGCACATTGGCGCAGACGTCGCTGGTTCCTTTGCTCTCATTCTGAGTGGAGCCGGTTGACCTCCTCTTCATCACTGTCTGAGGATGACTCGAGGTCTTCGTGGTGGGTAGCGGTAGTGTGCTTCTCAGTGGCGAGTGGTGCCTCGTCGGCAAGTTGGCGAAGCGGTGCGTTCGCTCAGCGCATTCGAGCAGCTGACTTCCTCATTGCTTCTGCTGCAGTTGCGTCGGCGATGACATCTGTAAGACTGATGTCGCCTTTCGCCATCAGCTTACTCTGCACGTGTGGTGCATTTAATCCCAGAACTATTCGGTCTCTTAGGGCTTCCTCTAAGTTTGCAAAACCACAAAGGCCTCCTAGGTTCCGGAGATCAGCTACGAAATTACCAATGCTCTCGTCCTTCCGTTGGTCCCTCTGGTAAAATCCGTGTCTTTGTATCAGTGTAGGTACTGCGGGTCCGTAATGGGCCCTGAGGATTGGAGCAAGGGTGTCCCAATCCATGGTCTTCACTTCTGCCAGTTTTGCTAGTGCTTTAGCCATTTTGAAAATGGCGGGGCCGCAATGAGTCAGGAACACCGCTCGTTTCTTGCCAGACCTAGCATCTTTTAAATTGTTGGTCTCCAGGAACATCTGGAAGCGGTCTATATACAAGTCCAGTCTTCGGTTGCTGGGTCGAATGGAGCGGGTGGTATGGCGCCGCTAGTCATCTTGTCGTCTGTTTCGTGCGCTCTTTCACCACATGCTCTTTCTTTGTCCGATATGTTCTAGTCAACTCTATCATCTTCGCATCCCATCCTCGTCGCCAGTGTTAAGTCCTGGGCATGGGCGCAAGAACAGAGACGAGACATCGGACTGTGACTTCAACTCTTTATTTAACAAGAAAGACTGGAGCAGAAAACCTGGGCAGCAGTAGCTCTTTTATAGAGCTTGCTGCCATTAAACAACCAATGAACTGAGTCTATCGCTTTCACAAGCGTCCAATCAGGAGCTTCCGTTAACAGCCAATCAGACTGGCCAAACCTGACCAATCACGACTCGCTATTCACGGGCCAATGAGAATTGCAGGATTACAAGCCTGTTGTAAGATGAAGCTGTTTCGGATGTATTGCTGTGATGGTTTAATCCATAACAATTTTTATACTGGGAGTTTTCAGCAGTTTGCATTTCACTGTTCTATGTGGCTTAACATGTGATATAAAATCTCTAGTCTTAGGCCAAAGGTTGGACTCACAGACTTCAGGGCAGGCGCTACCCAGAGGTATTATAGTAGATCTTCCTAATCTTTTTCTAGTTTTGGATATAGTTTCGTTTTTCTTGTTCTTGCTTGCAACTCCTTGCTTATTCTTACAAAACTGGACTCCTGGGGGAAACGGGAGGTACAGGCAGTCCTCGTTTGGCAACTGAGTTATTTGGCGACCATTCATAATTACAACACAGATTAAAAAATAACTTTGCAATCAGTCCTTTTTTGGTCTGTAAAACAAAGGAAAACTTAAGTAAAATTGTAAACACAGTCAAGGTTTTGCTTCACTTAATGACCAGATTTCTGGTTCTAGTTGTAATCACTAAACCAGGACTATCAGCATAAAGTTTTTAATTTTAGTTGTTTTTATTCTCATATTATTATTTTTATAAATAACTCAAGGTTGCAAACATACTTAATTCTTTCTCCTATTTTCTCTACAAAGCCACCTTGTGAAATTGGTTGGACTGAGAGAAAGAACTGGGCCAAAGTCTCTCAACTGATTTTCATGTCTACAGTGGGACTAGAATTTGCAATCTCCTGATTTCTAACCTGGAAGAAATAGCAGCTTGTACACAACCAACCTGTAGTAATTTATTTCTGTAAAATGGTATGCACACAAGCAGTTAGTTTGATTATCACTCAGATAGTGTTTTGCTGGAATTATATGATAAGAACAAGCTGTTAATAGAAACCCTGTATGTGGATGCATTAACCTGCTGGGATGAAGATATCTTAATTTATGGCATTTGAGATTTGTGACCAGGAAAAAGTGGAAGCAGAAGCACTGAAAGTTCAAGGTATACAATGCTTTCACTTAAGCTCCATGCATTATCTCACCTTAGTGGTTTCTTGATGCTACTAATTTAAGCCATGTCACATTCCTCTTGTGCTTTTAGGAAACCCTGCTAGATTCTAAATTACAGCAATATATTTGAGACAAGGAATCTATCATTCCTGTAATTCTATAATAGGGAAGGGAGGCAGTATCTTTCTGGAATACATTATTGTTTTGAATTCATTTAATGTGTGTGTGTATTGTCTGTGTGCTGAAGGAATGATCTT
This sequence comes from Hydrophis major, assembly GCA_033807585.1. Lineage (NCBI taxonomy): Eukaryota > Metazoa > Chordata > Lepidosauria > Squamata > Elapidae > Hydrophis > Hydrophis major. The sequence goes on from CM066328.1 coordinate 94,970,680, forward strand.
TCCTTCAAAGGACATGGTAGACGTCATCAGAAGTCTAGAACACCTGACAATTCTACAAATTAATAATATAAATTAGGCTTAAAATTTAAAAATGACTTGTAATTTAACATGATGCTTCAATGCACTCAAGAAAGATGATTAGATGAGACCAAATAATTTGAACATTTTAGTGATCATTTTAGATTTAGATGACCAAAAAAGCAGAGCACTAGCTTATTTACTTAGATTCCTTTGTTCAAATCTAGCTTTGTTAATGACTCTTTTCTCTATTATTTTTTTCTTGTAATTGTATATTCCTTTTATGTACTTAGGGGAAAATATCCTTTTCTTTTAGTTTATTAGTTTATTCCTAAAATTTATTCTGGGATTATATACTGGCTTGATTGAACCAATAAGATATGCAAATATCATTTTATATTAGTGGGGATTTCTATGTACTCTAAAATAAGAAAGCAGACCCCAATTTCCACTCATTATTCACTGGTGATAAAGAGCCAGCATGGTTTAGGCACCTGACAAGCTATGACACTTGATAAGAAACTAGGTGATTGGGATTAGTTCCAATTTAGCCATGAAAGCAAGATAAATATCAGGTAGATACAATTAGAACAGCTCTGATGTTTATGTCAAGATCTTTCTTTATTGCTGACTCAGCTGTACAACAAGAATCTCACCAAATTGCCTGTTTGCTCCTGGTGAAACTTGATATAGATCTAAGTGTTTGACCTTATAGGCTTCCTTCAACCTATGGAGTCAAAATTGCAATGTCTCTTGACTTCCCCCACTTGGGCCTCCTTCCTTTTACCTATTGATTCAACCATAGTGACTTTGGGGCAGTCACTCTCTTTCCCATGATGACAACTGGTTGGGTGACAACTGGTCAGTCAATTCCTGTCTCAGCCACATTGGATCGATGCTTGATTGATCTGAAAAAAAGTGGACTATGCACTTGCAGGTGCAATGTTAGGAAGAAAAAACCTAGTTGGCATTGAAGAAGGCAACATTTTAAAACTTATTTCGCCTATTGCAGAGGCAATATTTCGCCTGTGCAGAGGCATTTTTCTGCTTGGCCATTATGATATAAGGTCTGCCATGCCACCAATCTTTCCCTTGTTAATAATTTCCAGTGTTCATTAAAATCATAGCTTGCTTATTTCAGTAACATCAGACTCATCAGATTCCAGTTGCTTATAGCATGGTGTGGCCCAGGTGCCTTTTAATCAGGATCCTTCCAAGCACAGGTGTCAAACTCGGCACATCACGTTACTGTCACATGACATTTCATGATGTTTTCCCCATTCGTGGAGCTGGGATGGTCATGACCTGCACACGATACATCTGGCTGCAGGCCGCCAGTTTGACACTCCTGCTTCCAAGAGTACTGTCAGCTAATAATGCAAGAATCAGCTCAGAATGATGTAATCAATAGATGAATAGACAATATCCACCAATTAGAGCTCACTCTTTTGCTTCCAGTTGCTTGGTTTCTTAGCAATCTGTCATCAGAGCTTTCAATCTTGTTAAAATTAATAAATGTTTATTTATAAAAATAGAAGAAAATAAATTTCTAATATTTTCCTTTTCCCACCCAAATAGTCCATGTCTTGTCCCTGTGCATTTGTATATATTTGTAAGGAGGTTTGAATATTCCTCCTAATGAATTGCAATGAATGTGGCTGCAAGGAAAGCTCGTTTTTTGGAAATAATAGCAAATGCATTGAACAATCTCTAAAGGTCTTCTGTTTATCATGGCATTAGATCAACATTACAGACCTGATCCTGTGAAACCAGCATTCTATACAGTCATGATGGTGAACCTATGGCACGCATGCCAGAGGTGGCATGCAGAACTATCTCTCTGGGCATGCCAGCCATCTCCCATTGCTCTTCCAGGTTCCGTCACATGCTGGTCAGCTGGTCTTCTGGTTTCTAATGTGGGTATGTGCGCAAAGACCAACCAGCCAGTGCATATGCACATTAGAAACCGGCCAGCCACCTGGTCCTCCAGTTTCTAATGTGCATGCTTGTGCGCAGACCAGCTGGCCGGCACATGCATGTGCATTAGAAATTGGTCAGCCAGCTATAGACCCATCTCCTTATTGAATGCAGACTATAAAATCTTTGCTTCAATTTTAGCAGAAAGACTTAAAAAATATTTAAATAATTTTATTCACCCAGATCAAAATGGATTTCTGCCAAAGAGACAAATCAGAGACAATATGAGAGTAATCTTGGATACTTTGGAATACTATGAGGCTCATCCTGAAAAGCAAATGGCTTTGATATTTTTAGATGCTCAAAAGGCATTTGACAACGTGAACTGGAGATTTATGTTATTACTATTGGAACAGATGGGTTTTGCTAAAAAATTTATTCAAGCAATCGAAGCCATATATAATAAACAGACAGCAAAGGTAATGATGGAGGGGGAACTTACAGATTTTATTAATATAAGAAAAGGCACAAGACAAGGGTGTCCCCTTTCTCCTTTGCTATTTGTGTTGACCTTGGAAGTGTTGAATAGAAATATTAGGGATGATAAAAGTACAAAAGGAATGAAAATTAAGAAGGAAGAATTTAAACTACAAGCTTTTGCTGATGATTTAGCTTTTATTCTGGAAGACCCGTTAGAAACAGCTCCAAGTTTATTGGAAAAGATAGAGACATATGGTGAGATGGCTGGTTTGAAAATAAATAAAGATAAAACAAAGATTTTGACAAAGAACATGCTATTGAGACAAAGAGAAGAACTGGCAGATCTTTTGAAAATCCAAACTACAAATAAGGTTAAGTATCTGGGGATATATTTGACAGCAAGATGTAGCACATTAAAAGAGAATAATTATATTAAACTCAAACAACAGATAGCTACAGATTTGAAGAAGTGGGAAAACTTGCAATTGTCATTAATAGGGAGAATTTCAACAATCAAGATGAATATTCTACCTAGAATTTTATTTTTGTTCCAAACAATAACAATTAGGCTTGGAAAAGACTATTTTGAAGATTTAAATAAAATCATGTTGAAGTTTATACGGCAAGGTAAAAAAGCGAGAATAAAACTAATGCTTTTGCAAGACGCTAGAATTAAAGGAGGTTTTGGCCTGCCTAATTGGGAATTGTATTATCAAGCTGCAAATTTGATGTGGGTTAAAGAATGGATAACATTAAGAAAGCATAGATTGTTGACATTAGAAGGGCATGATTTGCTGTTGGGCTGGCATGCTTTTTTATGGTATAAGGGAACTAAAAGACAGGGTTATTTTAGAAGACATTATATGCGGGAGTCTTTGTGGTTAAACTGGGAGAAGATAAAAAGACAATGTTATTTGAAAATTCCAGTTTGGTTATCGACTATTGAAGCATTTTCCTATCCTATAATTTATAAGAAGGAACAAACAGTTAGATATTGGGAACTCTTGGATGAAAAGGGTGAACTTAAAACGATCCAAAACTTAGAGGAACAAGGTATAAGGATGAATTGGTTTTCATATGCGAAAATACATTCAAGGTATGATGAAGATTCTAAAACGGAGGGATTCTATGATAAGCAGACTGATTTAGATAAGATCTTGATGGGTACTGATGAGAAGGTGATTAAAAAATTATATGGTTATTTACTGGGAATGAAATTAGAGGAAGAACAAGTCAAAGAAACTATGATTGTTTGGGGGAAGAATTTTGGATATGGGATTGATCTAGAGAAATGGCAGAAATTGTAGTCTCAAAATTATAAAATGACAATGTCAACAGCATATAAAGAAAACTTGTATAAGATGTTTTACAGGTGGCACTTTCCCCCGACAAGAATAGCAAGAATGTTTAAGAACAAATCTGAAAAATGCTGGAAATGTCATCAGATACCCGGCTCGTATTACTATATGTGGTGGACTTGTGAGGACGCAAGAAAATATTGGACTAAAATTCAGATGTGGTTGGAAAAAATGACAAAGAAACACATAGACTTGAAACCAGAGATCTTCTTATTGGGAATTTTACCTGATATATAAAGTAAAGATTTGAAGTACCTGATTGTAAATGTATTTGCAGCGGCTGGGATTGTATTTGCTAAAAATTGGAAGAATAAGAAAATACCATTACAGGAAGAAATTATTAAGAAAATATTGGAATGTGCTGAGATGAGTAGATTGACATTTGAGATTAGAGAGCAAGAGGATAAACAATTTTATGAAATTTGGGGTCTTTTTTATCAATGGCTAGATGATAAAATACGATAATAGAATATTTAGAATGCTAGACAGTAAGGAATATCTTTATTTTGCTATTATTTTGTTGTTTGAAATTATATTCATAAAGGGTTTTTTAGGATTGATTTGATATGATTATATGATTTGTTATAGAGTAAACTGGTTTAAAGTATTGTTAGCTCATAAAGCATGAATGATTAAAAATATAGTCAAAAACTTTTTTTAGTGATATTAGGATATATAAGTTTGGATTGACAATATGAGTTGTTATGTAACATAATTGTAATTGAGACTACAGAATGAATGCACAAAAATGATGAACCAACTGACACACTGGATGTACATATGAGAGTTGATGTTTTTATGTTTTGTTTGTCTTGTTTGTTTGTAGAAAATTAATAAAATCTTTTTCAAAAAAAAAAAGAAATTGGTCAGCCAGCATGCACTTTAGAAGCCGAAAGACCATATGCACTCGGTTCCTTTTTGGTGCGCACAGGCTCCTATTTCAGCACTTGGTGCTGAAAAGGTTAACCACCACTGCTATAAATCATCCTGGGAGTTGCAAGGCAGAAAACTTTATCAAAGTATACAAGGACTTTTCTTTTGTTTAAGCTGAATTCATATCAGGCAATCCTGCAAGTAAAAAATGTCCATATGTATTAGATGAACTCTGATCTATCTCTTGAGTTTCATCTATTTCTGAGTTTCATCAATCTCTGAAAAGAGGGAGGTTTTCTGGGGAGGAAGAGGAATTGAAGTTACAGGAATGCAAATTCCAACTTGATGTTAGGGGAAAAGAAGAATAGTAACATCTCAATAGTAAAATTACTTCAAATGTAGAGCTAGTTATCTGGAAAGGAAGGCGAAGGATTCTTCTTTATTGGATGTATTCCACCTGATATGGATGCTTTATTTTGACTTCCTGCACAGAACAATTAGACTTAATGGCCTAAATATTCTCTGATTATATAATTAATATATAAGACTTGGAGGAAACTTAAATTATGCAAGTCTCAAACTTACTGTTCCAAGTGGGTCTGACACCTAATTGTTAAAGCAATACCAACTCCTGATAATCAGTTGTTTTCAAGTATAATCATATTTTATATAATCATAATTTAAAGAGGGCTTCTGTGCCACATTCAACAACTGCTTGTCTCCTCTACATAAAGTGGCTATAAAATAAGTTGGTTTAAGAAATCCTTTTCTGAATTTCAATCCAATCTTCCACTCTGACCATAGTGATGGCCAGATATTCTGCCCAGACCACAGTTAATCAGTTCACGTGTCCTATGATTGATGGTTCTTCATGGTTCTTTCCCCGCTTCTTCCATGCCAAGAAAGCAAGTATCAATTTATTTTGTTATGTGAGTAGGTCTTTTGAGGATTGGTAAAAACAATCCACTAACAGTCAATTTACAGCACAAAAGTTCTTTTGTTGGTTTTGGTAGAAATAGGGACTTGGTAGAAGCCAGTTAAAACCAAAGCAAAAGAACAATGCATTTTACTGTTTCGCTACTGAAATATTCAGCCTTTCATAGCAAGTGGTTCAATGCAAAATAGCAACTGAAGACTCCAGAGCACACACCAGTCAATTCCAATGGAAGTATTTGTGTAAGATAGAATGAAGTGCAGCAAACAAATTTCACCATGCTTTGTGTGTATCATCAAAGAGGGGAAACGCAATAATGTAAAACCAGAAAACGCAGGTGGAAGTTACTTTCCCAATAGTAAGAATGAGCTGAGAATTGTATCATTTATTCCTGTTCTTCCAAAATAATGCCTGGCCTAGCCTCATTGGGACAGACAAGAAGTGCAAATCAGACCAAACATGCAGTGCCAAAATGACTTATTTGAACCATTTTTTTCAAATAATTATTTAGATCGAATGTCCAAACTGATATATTGCATCAAATAAAATTGAACAGCTTCCAGTCATTTAAAAAATCCATTAAATTTTTACTCAGTGCACTTTAATTCAAAACTTTAATTGAAATCTTAAAATCAAATTGAACCAATCTTCCAACTGAGTCATAATTTCAAATGAAAATTGGTTGATTTTTAAATCCCTGATATATTTGTGAAAATGACTCTCTCAAAAAGTAGGAAAACGTTAAGTTATCATGAATTCACTTTTGCTCAGAAAGCCATCTAATAATTTCTCAGAGCCTTCTTTTTTCAGAGAAAAAGGTGGGAGAGAAAGATTTGGCAATTTAGAGAGAGTAGAGAGTTAAGAAAGGAATAACAGAAAAGTAGAAAACAGGCATTTTTCAAATGCTTATAAAGAAAAAAGAAGGGATAGTAATAAAGAACTCAGAAGAAGCAAGAAAGTCAAGACAGTTGTCATATGTAAGAGCTATTACAGATTTCATCGTATAGAAATAGTCTTGGGATGATACCTTTGTAAATAGTAGAGAACTGTATAGTACAGGTAGTCACTGACTTACAACAGTTCACTTAGTGACCATTTGAAGTTACAATGGCACTGAACAAAGTGACTTATGACCATTTCCCACACTCATGATCATTGCAGCATCCCCATGGTCACGTGTTTTACATTTGGATGCTTGATAACTGACTCACATTTATGATGGCTGCAGTGTCCTGAGATCATGTGAAACTCTTTTGTGACCTTCTGACAAGCAAAGTCAAAACAGGCAAACCAGATTCACTTAACAACCATGTTACTAATAGAAGAACAGCAGCTATTTACTTACCTAATGTGGCAAAAAAAAGTTGTAAAATAGGGCAAAATTCACTTAACAAATTTCTCACTTAACAACATAAATTTTGGGCTCACTTGTGGTCATAAGTTGAGGACTACCTATATAGGTATTTTCCTTATCATAAGGTCACAAAATATCTATCTGTGGGGACCACTTTATCAACTATACAATCAGAGGTGTTATTCAGCAAGTTCTGACCAGTTCTAGAGAACCAGTAGTGGAAATTTTGAGGCTTCAGAGAACTGGTAGTGGAAATTTTGAGTGGTTCAGAATACCACCTCTGACTGGCCCCACCCCCATCTATTCTCTGGCTTCCAAGTCCCAGCTGATCAGCTGGGTCTTCTTTTGTTGCCCTGCACAGGAGGACAGAGCTGGAAAGCAGCTCTGTGGGGTGGGGAGGGAACAGGATTTTGCAGTATCCTTCTTCAGGAGTGGGGTGGGAATGGAGATTTTACAGCATCCTTCCCCTGTCACACCCACCAAGTCACACCCATAGAACCAGTAGTAAAATTTTTTGAATCCCATCACTGTATACAACCATACAATCCTTGGCAACCATAAAACCTTAAGTTGACAAATATAACTGTTTTTTGAACCAACTAACTTAAGCCACCTTCCATTCTTCCTGATTAGTTCAACCTGAACCCACAGATTGGGAAACATATAAATTGCTGATTGGTCTTTGTTCACTTGGACAGATTATAATGAAAAATCTACAGTGACAAAGGAAATGAGAAAACACACTATGAAATATTCAAGAAGAAGATTGGTAGCCACGTCTTCTGCCTCCGTTCCTTGTAGAAAAATACAAATATTCATTCTCACAAATATAATCTTCTTTATTCTACTATGGCACCAGATAGATTGCTAACCTCTATAATAGCTTTTCTGTCACACTGTTTATCCCCTTCCATTTTCCGATCATTAAGGATAGGATCTGACAGAAAATATTCATTGTGCAAGCTTTTATTTTAACTCATGCCTTCCTACCAGCCTTGCACAGAATAAAGTTGTTACTGAAATATAGCACCTTAAGCACTGAATACACACATGGATATAAATGCACACGCATGCACAATGCATGTTTACAACCAAAGCCCTTTTCAAACATATTATACCTTTTTAAGAAAAACATAAAATTAATCTAAACACCCAGGTCAAGAAGTATTTTAGCACACAATCACTTCAGAAGGTGTGGAAGAAAAAAAAGCTGATGATCCATTTGATAAGAAATTATATATCTCCTTTTCAGACTGAATGGACAAAATCAACTTTCTCGCTAGTCTCATGTTAAAGAACTCAAAAACATCTAAACAGTGGAGAAAAGGACCTATATATTGACTACTGACTGCATCAAAAGAAAGTCACACCACACACAACTCTGCATCCAACCCCACCCCATCCAATCCAACATCACTCAAAACAAGGCACGCACGCCTCTAACGACCTCTATTCCAACCACAACTGACCTTAAATGCAAGCTACTCAATGCAAGAAGCCTTGTAAATAAAATACCTGAAATTCTCCTCTTATTAAATACGGCTAAATTTGACATTATATTTGTCTGTGAAACATGGCTCAATGCATCTCTCCCTGACGCCATTACCACAGTAATAGACTATCATGTTTACCGATCAGATCATGAAATCCATAGAGGGAGTGGTGTTGCTATCTTCTATAAAAAGTCCCTACATCTAAAAAATATCCAAGTTACCCAAGAGCTTGCTATTCCGAGACCATCATCTGTGAACTGTCCTAAAATATTAAATTTAGGTTCTTACTATGTTACAGAGTCCCTGATTATGACATCGAACATGCAAACAAGCTAAATACACTGCTAACATGGGCAACATCCTGCCCACAGGCTTTTATCTTTCTTGGTGACTTCAATCTACCTCATATTAACTGGACCCTTAATGAATGTACAACTGAACCCACACATGCAACCTTCTACAATGCAGTAACAAATCTGGTACTAGAACAACTAGTAACCAACAACACTAGACTTAACAACTGCCTCAATCTCATCTTCTGCAATAGTTTGAATTCAATTTACAGAATACAAATTAAAGAACCCTTTTCCAAAGGGTGGGTGGGTAGAAATTTACATTAAAAAGGGATACATGCAAAAAAAAAAATCTATGCAGGTGAACAAGGGAGAATTTTAATGATACAAATTAATTTACATCAAAAACAATTATTATTGGTGGGGATATACACCTCTAATGATAACCAGAAGAAGTTTTATAAGGGACTATATGATAAAATAATTAGTGTAGGTGAAGAAAATATTTGCTTGATAGGAGACTTTAATACTATTGTTGATGTTAAAAAAAACTATATTAGTATGGAAGGGACTAGGAAGAAAAAAAAGAATGCTACCAAAAAATTTTTTTTGATTTAACACATGAGACCAATTTGGAAGATATATGGAGGAAGAGGAATCCAAATGAGAAGAAATATATATTTTATTCTAGTCCACAAAAATCATGGTCCAGAATCGGTATAGTAAGGGTTAATGGGGCAATTGAGAAATACATTAGTGAAGTAGAGATAATGCCTAATATATGGGCTGATCATAGCCCTGTTAAAATTGCATGGAAAGGACATAGTAAAAGGAAAAGGAGATGGATATTAAATTCACAAATAACAAAGGAAAAAGACTATATCTCAAGAATTAAAAATGAGTTAGAAACATTCTTTAAGGTTAATTTAAAACAACATACTAGTTTACAAAATTTATGGGACACTACAAAAGCCTTCGTGAGAGGCATATCAATATCCTATATAGCTAAGAAAAAAAATTGAAGAAACAGAATGAATTACAAGAAAGGATTAAAAAAAATTGAATATGAGCTTCAAAAAGACCCCCCAAAAAAGGAAGTTAAGAATGAAATAGGGATGATTAGACATGAACTAAATTTGATAGATATTGAGGAAAATGCACGTAACTTAAAAACTTTCTTTGAATCAGCAAATAAAACAGGAAGGTGGTTGTCCCATAAATTAAAAATAGAGAAAGACTAATTCAGCAACTCAAGGATGAGTAAGGGACAGTGTATTATCAGATGGAGGAGAAAAAGAGAATTGTGCAATGGTATTTTGGCGAGCTTTATAAACAAGAAGAAGTTATGGAAGAAAACATTAGATACTACTTGGAGGGAAACGGTCTGAGCCCAATCTCAGACGAAAACAGAGAAGTACTTAATAAAGAAATAACATTTACAGAGTTACAAAAGGTAATACAAAACCAAAAAAAAAAAGCAAAACACCAGGCCTGGATGGTCTACCAATCGAACTATACAAAAATTTATCTGAAATATTTGAACCAATATTAGTGGAACTATATAATGAGGCATTAACACAAGCTAGACTTCCGAGGTCCTGGTCTGAGGCATACATTTCCTTAATTGCAAAATTAAGATCAACAACTAATTGCAAACTATAGACCAATCTCATTGCTAAATACGGATAAGATATTCATGATAATATTAGCAGAAAGAATGAAACCAATTTTGAATGAACTTATATATACAGACCAGAATGGTTTCCTGCCAAATAGACAAAGTAAAAACAATATTAGGACAATACTAAATTCAAGTGAATACTACAAAGCTCACCCAGAAAACAGGCAGCTTTAATTTTTTAGATGCGCAAAAAGCATTCGATAATTTCAATTGGAAATTCATGCTATATCAAATTAAAAAGCTGAACTTTGGCACTAATATAGAAAAAACATAACAAGAAATATACCGTACTTAAATGAAAAAGCAAGTGTATTATTAAATGGAGATCGCACTGAAGATTTTGAAATAGAAATTGCAAAAGAAATAAGACAAGAGTGTCCATTATCGCCTCTGTTATTTATCTTGTCTTTAGAAGTGTTGCTAGCTGCAACCAGACAAACCCAGAGATTCATGGAATTAAAATTAGAAATGAGGAAGATAAAGTTCAGGCATTTGCTGATGATTTGATATTTATAGTGGAAGATCCAATGAATTCAGGACCAATATTGTTGCAACAAATAGAAAAATTTGGGGAAGTGGCAGGATTTAAAATAAATAAAAATAAAACTAAGATGAGAGTCAAAAACTGTACAACAAAACAGAAAGTAGAATTAGAAAACATAATGGGACTGCAAATAGTAAAAAAGGTGAAATACCTGGGAATTTGGATATCACCCAGATGTTCAGCATTAAAAGAAGACAATTATGTTAAACTGATTAAGCAAATCAGAAAAGAATTGGAATTATGGACCAAATTGAAATTGTCTATATTAGGAAGAATAGCAACGTTGAAAATGGATACTTTACCAAAACTAATATATCTATTCCAATTAAATTAGGGAAATCTTTATTTACAGAACTAAATAAAATGACATCCAAGTTTGTCTGGTTGGGCAAGCGGCCACGTATTAAAATGAAATTATTGCAAGATAATAGGAGCAGAGGCAGATTGGATTACCAGATATTTATTACCAGGTAGCAGTGTTAAGTTGGATTAAGGATTGGGTTAAATTAAGAGACAAGAGAATCTTAACATTAGAAGGACATGACTTCTTGATAGGTTGGCATGCATTTTTGTGGGAAAACAAAAATAATATATATACCTATTTCAATCAACACCTAATAAGAGACTCATTGATTACAATTTGGAAAAAAATCAAAGGTAAACACTATATGGAAATCCCACGATGGCTGTCAACCATGGAAGCCATAATACATCCAAATAAATTAGACCTATGGAAAATAGTAAGCTATGAAGAATTATTTGATAGTCAAGGGAAATTAAAATCAAACCAAGAACTGAAGGAAACTAGAATTATAATCGATTGGTGGTTGTTAGGAATTGATAGTCACCTAACAGTTAGGTTGGAAATATATAAACCAGGATAGACATTTAAAACTGTCTCTTTAAGAGAATGCTAAAATTGTAATTGGGTGTGGTTCCTCAAATGGCCATAAGATACAGCCAGAAACCTGGTTTCCTAGTGGTTAGTTGTTAGTTGCTAGTTGTTCTGATGTTCTGATGGTCGATGTTCTTGGTTCTTGGATTTTTCCCTATTGACTGTTGCTGATCGTTGTTCTTTTTGGATTGCTGTGAGTCTGTTACTGAGCTGTTTATGATACTGGACTTTGTCATTTGGACTGAATACTGACTGCTTTAACTGTGTATGACTTGAACTGCTTGTTGGACTTTGTTTAACCATTTACTGGAAGGAAAAACCTACATTTTACTATTTGGTGTATCTGTGTGCTGGTCGTGTGTTATTCAACATCACTCTCACTACGTTTCCCTGTGTGCACTCATTCTCCTAATGGGGAATTACCTCAATAGTGGCCATATTTGCAAATTCAAAATAAATATAAAAAAGACTCAAAAGATTTTGGATTTGACAAAGGCCAGAACCAATTAGATAAAATATTAATGGGACTGGAACAAAAACTTATAACTAAAATATATAAATATTTATTAGATTTCAAAATGGAAGAGGAAATAATCAAAAGTACAATGATTGCATGGGTGTTGAGGTAATTCCCCATTAGGAGAATGAACGCACACAGGAAGATAGAGTGAAAGTAGTGAAGAATAACACACACACAGCACACAGATACACTGTATAGTAAAATGTAAGTTTTTACTTCCAGTAAACAGTTAAGCAAAATCCAACAAGCAGTCCAAATCATTCACAGTTAAAGCAGTCAGTTTTCAGCCCAGGGATAATCCAATAACAAAGTCCAGTATCAAAAATGGTTCGGTAAATAGACTCACATCAAATCCAAGAATAACAATGATCAGTAACAGTCAATAGGGAACCACAGAAACTGCAACACTCCCAGCAAAAACAGAACAAAACAATCCAGGTTTCTGGCTCCATCTTATAACCGTTTGAGGAACCACACCCAATTATAATTTTAGCATTCCCTTAAAGAGACAGTATTAAAATGTCTATCCTGGTTTATATATTTTCTAACTCAACTGTTAGGTGACTTATATTCCTAACATTGGGCACAGAATTTTGAATACACTATAGAATTAGAGGAATGGGATAAAATATAGAACATAAATTATAAGTTAACGGTATCTGCAACATACAAAGAAAACATATATAAAATGTTTTAAAGATGGTATTTAGCTCCAACGAGATTGGCAAAAATCTACTCCAATATGAGTCCCAAATGTTGGAAGTGCAAAAAAAGTTGATGGTACATTTTATCACATATGGTAGATGTGGAATCCTTCCTTTTAGGAATCATCAAAGAAAGATTACCGAAAGAAGTAAAATACTTAGTGTTACATATTACAACAGTCACCAGAATAGCCTTTGATCAGGTATGGAAAACACCAAATACCCCCAATGAAGAATTAAAATACACAAAGTAAGAGAAACTGCTGAGGTGAATATAGTAAAAATGAAATTGAAAGAAAAAGATGACTCTGAATTCTTTAAAATTTGGAACAATTGGTATAAATGGATAACAAACAGAACTAAGAAGTGGGACAAAAATGTTAATTGAAATAATCCTTAAGAAAGTAAAATAAAATTTTGTAAATTATATAAAGACATATGAATAGTAATTATAGCTAAAGATATTATTTAGTAGTAGACAAATGCAATATAATGTATTATGATATTTAAACCAAAATCCTGTATAGATGCCAAGAACATTGTTGATACCATGATCTTTTACGATGTAAAAAAAGAAAATTAATAAAAATATATTAAAAAATAAAGAAAGAACCCTTTTCCAACAGTGACCACAACATAATTGACTTTTATCTCAATATACATCCACCCAAAAATTATCACAATGATGGAATCCCCAATTATAACTTCAAAAAAGGGAACTATGATCTTATAAACAACGATCTCTCATCCCTTGATTGGCAATTTCTATTCACTGGATGCAATACTATAGAAGACCATTTCAACATATTTTTACTTGAAGTCAAAAGAGTCATCAAAGTATATGTACCATTAACAATTCCCAAAACCAGAAAAAAACAAATTACCCATAACAATAAGGAAGCTTCAATCCAAAAAGAAATCACTTTGGCGGAAAAACAAATCTGGTCACATTGCCAACTTCAAAAGCCAATACAAAAATTTATGCCACCAGATAATGCACCAATTATCACATTAAACAAGAAGAAAACCTTCTACGCACCACATTCCACCCACACTTTCTACAATTTTGTAAAGAACAAACTAAAAGACTCAAGGTCCATCCCACCCCGAAAGGACCTAATGGTAAGGACTGCAATGACAACACTATTAAAGCCAACCTGGCTCAGTATTTGTAAATAGCAATGGATCATGACCCATCTGGGTCCTCATTTTACCCTCCTTGGAAGGATAGAGGGCTGAGTCAACCTTGAGCCTGCTGAGATTCAATCTGCTAAATTGCAGGCAGCTGGCTGCAGCAGAAGTAGCTTGCAGTACTGTATTCTAACCACTGTGCCACTGAGGCTTCTGTAATTATATGACCATGAGGATGCTGCAATGGTCATAAATGTGAAAACATTGTAAGTTACTATTTTCAATGTCATTGTAACTTTGAATGGTCATTAAATAAACTGTTGTAAGTTGAGAACTATCTGTATGTGTACCTCCATATTTTCTTCTTCCTTCTTCCTCTATTCTTGAATTTTCTGCCCTCCTTTATTGTCATAGCAATGTGTCTCCAGGTTAGAAAACATGGGGTGATGATTGTATTTCTACTTCATTACAGTGACCAATCTTTTAAATAAATAAATAAAATCACAATTGTTAAGATGTTAGGAAACATCTTGAAATTTGCCTTCCTTATACCATTACTAATGAGAGAAGGAAGGAAGGAAGGAAGGAAGGAAGGAAGGAAGGAAGGAAGGAAGGAAGGAAGGAAGGAAGGAAGGATATTTTAATAAATAAACATACTTGGGGTGGGTTTTTCCCTTGTGAAGGTCACATTATTCCTTAAATTATATATGGATTGGATTGAATTGGACTGCCACTTGGTGAGCCAAGAAAAGCAATACAAAATTGTCAATTGCATGAGGAAGCTTTGAACAATGCAAAGCCATCTGATAAATATGAATGAGATGATTTTCTTTATTTATTCCCCTTGACACACACACCCCCGCTTCTCCCTTCACAACTCAAGGCTATAACTGCTACTGCTGTGGCTATAGCAGATGACAAACTAATTGTGCTCTCCTAAAACTAGGTAGTAAGTTCACATTACAATGCATATGTTATGTCATTATTGCGCTAGATGAAGAATAACAGCTTTGACTGCACTCAGGCAGAGGCCAAACTGTTTCTAAAAGTCACTTAGGAAGCAACATAGCAAAGATGAATCTGCATTTTTTTATTATTTACTGTGCAGCTAACTCAAGCTGATTATTATTCACAGGAGGAAGTACAACGTGCATAATTCCCAACATCATCTTTTGGCACTGCTCCGATCTAGCAGCATCCTGGTAATGGATCAATGAAAGAAGCCTCCTGCTTAAAGAATATTGCATACCAGTGCTTTCAGAAGGCATTAAAGTTAAGAGGAATTCACAAACACAGTCACAGCCAATGCCCACTATTAACAGCTGTGAGAGAGATTACTCCTCAGGCATTGTAAAAAAAAAAAAAACAACATCCAGGGCAAAGATGGGAAGCCCAGGCAAAATTAGTTCTGACATGGTGACCAGATCAATCTGCATGAAGCTGCATTTCATTTGAAATAGCATAGGCATTGGATCCCCGAGTGCTCTTAGCAGGGGATGGAAGATGCACACAATAACCTCATCCTCTTCGGCTGACTTTTTTCTGTGTCCCAGTAACTTTATTATTATGGCAAATGGAAAACATTAGCTATGCCCATCAGGTGTGAATGCTCCTTTAGCGAGCAAGACATTGACAGCAATCATGCTTTTTTAAAAAATGAATATGTGGAATTTGAGGGTTAGAACATCACTGCACTGTAGGATTTGGCATTCAAACAGTCTTCTAGAAGAATGGTTTTCAAATTATCTGTGGTAAAAACATTCCTTCCTATTGAAAAAAGGAATGTTTTAAAAAAACATTCCTTCCTATTGAAATTCTTTTAGAAAATGCAATAGATGCAAATTATTGTTCAAGTTGAAATAGTTTTTAAAAAACAAAAACATGCAAAACAAAAGTCCTATACTTTTATTATTATTCATTTTTTTCAGATTAGATTCAAAATTTTGTTATTTGATTCATTAGATTAGAATATATCTATATTCTAACATACTGTAGAGAACAAGAAATAAACAAAAATGGAACTAAAAAAAAAGATGTGAGTGAAATAACACCATCTTGAACATTTTGAACAAACATAAATATTTAAGTTTTTAATGCAAACAAAGGCCTATTATTTGTTAATTTATCTCATTTAGGTAAAAATTTAATGCATAACAGCAAATAAAGTATATCCAAGTATATCTATTAGAGAGAAACTAAACCTGCAGAGGTATGTTGACAGGAATAGAAGAGATTTTTAAAGCAACTTCAGCAAGTTCATTTTTAACTGTTGTCCAAAATGGATGTCCAATTTACATTTTCAAAAAATTGGGGTCAAATTGATTTCTTATCTTTCAGAAACATTGAGTTTCTTCTGCAATTCAAAGATAAATGTTCCTCTCCATGGTATTTCAGCATGCAATAGGTTGTTTATGATCAGCTTCCAAATTATCACATAATAAGGAAAATAATCTCATGTACTTGCCTTTACATAATTCACAATTATATGACTAAACACACTGTTTACTTCAGCTAACTTTTTTCTTTGTCATAGCAAGACTTTCTCAATTAAGGAAGAAATGTGTTGATTTACATTCTGTTGCAACTTCCCTAATCTGGGTAACTATTCCCAAATGTTTTCCTGTCACTGCAGCTGTGCCATTGGAACTTACTCCTACATAAAATTGAGAGCTCCAAAACACATTTGTTGACAAAGGTAGTGTTAAGCCTGAGTTCCCCAACCAGGGCTAAGGAGACAAGCTAAACAGAATGTGCAGCGTTAGTCAGATAGGCACACAGATAAATGAGTGAGATAAGTTTGTATGTTTATTAACATACAGTAAAAATAACAGATACGCTTGTGCTATCAAAAATATAGTTTATTCCATTTATACCATAGTCAAAATAACAGTCCATTAGTCATGTATCATTTAGTCAGTCCATTCAAGGATATTCAGTTAGCAAAGTCCGTGTAGAATATCCTATGTCAGTTTCACTTACAAATCAGTCCTTTGTCTCTCTCCTGTTCGAGTAACGCAGTCTTGAGTCCATGCAGTAATTAGAGATCATCAAAGCCAGAGAGAGAGCAAGCTGTCGTCTTGCTTCTTTTAAAGTGCTTTCACAACCACTCCCTTAATTACATTCCTATATTTAAAGTTGCAGACACTTTAACTTATAAACCATGATTACATATTTATTATTTTACCTAAACCAGTTAGGGTAAACAATGTTATCCCTAACATTCTCCCCTTTTAGGAAATAATAATAAATATAACTATTTACATCTTTAAATCATATTTGTTACAACTCTCTTTAAATTTAATTACTCCTTGAGCTTTTGTAAATTGGTCTGCAATGTTTTCTTCTGTTATGTATTCCAATTTAATTAGCCCATTCTTTACAGATTCTCTAACATTTAAGTATCTTAAGTCAGTATGCTTTTATCTAGTTTTTACAGCAATACTAGTAGCTAACTTTATGGCTGCCTGGTTGTCCTCGTACACAATAATGGAATCTTTAACAGTTATACCCATGTCTAATAATAACTGTTTGTACAAAATTAAGTCAGTGCATAATAATGACAGACATGAAAATTCCGCTTCCATCGTGGACAAGCTAATATGCTGTTGTCTGATTGACCTCCACTCTATTAGTGTCTTACCAAATAATATTGCCATCCCAGATGTTGATTTTTTAGTGTTTATGTCAGTTGCAAAACTTGCATCTGCATAGGCACTAAGACTCAAATCACCCTTTGGTTCTATATACAATGCATGGTTCATTGTTCCTTTAAGATATCTTAAAATTCTCTTTAATGATTGCCAATGACATTGATGTGGATCCGAATTAAAACGTGCCAGCTGATTTACACTATAAGCTATATCTGGCCTAGACCAATTGCTTATATATGATAAACTACCAATCAAAGATTGATATATAGACTTATCAAATTTGGGATTTTGATCATTAGTTTGACAAACTTCCTGACTCATTGGAGTCTTTGCTGTTTTACAAAGTTCCATTTTAAACATTTTAATTAATTGGCAAATTTTATCTTCTTGAGATATCTTAAATCCATTTTTTGTTTTGTTAATTGTCAATCCTAGATACTTTTTAATTTCACCTAAATGCTTTAATTTTATCTTTTTGGCTAATAATAATATAATCTCATTAGTTTCATTATTAGTCTTAGTTATCAAAGCAATATCATCTGTAAATAATAACAATAATGACATCGTTCCATTATTTTCTCTTTTAAAAACACATGGATCTGCTAAACCAGATTTAAAACCTATATTGTTTAATTCTTTCACAATATATTGATTCCATTCAAAGCCAGATTGTTTCAACCCGTAAAGACTCTTTTTGAGTTTCCAACAATCATTACTATTTACTTTATTGTCTTTTATACCTACTGGTTTTCTTAAATATATAGTGTGCTGCAATGGTGCATGCAAATAAGCAGTTTCTACATCTAAATGGTTAATTACATAGTTTTTCTGAGCTGCCCACACTAATGCTGCTCTCAAAGATGTTGCTTTAAGACTTGGTGCAAAAACTTCATCATAATCAGATGCAGTTTGATTAAATCCTTGAACTATCAACCTAGCTTTATGGGTAACAGTCCCATCATTTCCAGTTTTTACTTTAAATATCCATTTGCACCCAATGGATTTTTCTCCTGGAGGTAATTTGGCATCTTCATATACTTTCATTACCTTTAATGAATTTAATTCTTTTTCCATTGCCTTTTGCCAATTCTCCTGATCCTTAGCAGGATACATCCTAAGTTCATCTACACGAGTTGGAACTTTAGTTACTTGGCAAACTATACTTGCTTGATATCTATTAGGTGGTCTAGTTACACGTGTAGTACGTCTTAGTATTACAGGATTTACTGGTGGACTTTCATTTATTAACTCTTCTTGATTATCTAACTCTTCCTGATCAACTGTTTCCTCTAGTTCTGGTCCTATTTGCTCTTCATGGACTTCTTCTTTAATTGGACTCTTCTTATAACTATTTTGTTCTTTCTGCCTTTTGTAGGGTTCAATAATTACTTCATTATTTAAATCTTGCTCTAATATATTCCATCCTACATGTTCTAGGAATTTAGCACTAGCACTGGTGTAAACTCTAGATGTACCTGGTTCCCAGAATCTATAAGATCTATGATTAGATTTATATCCTAAAAAAATAATATTTTAGTTCTATGTTGTCCTTTGTGTCTAAGTTGTGTAGGGATATGCACCCATGCTGGTGCTCCAAATGTGTGCATATAACTTAAATCAGGTTTTGTACCATGCCACAGTGTGAATGGTAATTCACCTGTTGTTGAATTAACAACATTATTTAATATATGATTACCACACATTATTGCTTCTACCCACAAATTGTCAGTTAATCCTGAATCAGACATCATAGTTCGTGTCATTGATTGTAATGTTTGGCCTCGTCTCTCTATAAAGGCATTATGTTGTAGCCTATATGGTGCAGACTTTTTATGTTGAATACCTAACATTCTAAGTCTATTCTGGAATTTATTATTTGTAAATTCCACACCATTATCTGTTATAAGAGTTACTAATTTCTTTTTAGTTTTCCTTTCAGCAAATTTAATCCAATTAAAGATATTTAGATATGTTTCAGTTTTGCTCTTCATTAAATAGCAAAACCCATATCTAGAAGAGTGGTCCATTATACTAAGTATGTATCGAGCTCCTCCTACACTTGGTTTTTTCGGACCTATTAAATCAGCAAATACTACTTCTAAAGGCTCTTTGGTAGTAAATCCATCAACTCTATTAGCCGGTTTGAACCTGGCTTTGCTTTGATTGCAAGCATTATATTGCAAATACTTATTACAAGGTTTCAAACTTATTCCCTTAGATAATTCAAAGTTTTCTTAAGCATTTTAAAATTTAAATGCCTTAGCCTTCGATGTAACAAATGAATACATTCATCATGAAGTTTCTTATTATCATAAACTGTGTTAGCCACCTTTAAACCATTATCATTAAACACATATAATTATCCTATTAAAGATGCAGTAATTTTCTTATCTTCTTTTTCAATTATGCAGTTATCTCCTTTAAAGGTAACTACATATCCTAGTTTAACCAAAATTCTAACTGAAATTAAATTAAACTTAAGTTGAGGTACATATAACATTTTTACATTCTCTTTTATGAAAGAACAATATGCTATACCTTGACCTTTAGCTTTCAGTTTCCAGCCATTGGCTAACGATATTTGCTGTGTACTCTTAGACATTTTAATAATTTTTTTTGTTATCATTTGTTATACAGTGGGATGCTCCACTGTCAACCACCCATAAATTATTTTTTACAGCTCTGTTAGTTTACATGGCTAACTCTAAATTTTTATTTATCTTTTGATGACTTTTTGTATTCTGGCCAGCATTCTGGCACTTTGCCTTTTTACAAAATCTTGCCAAATGTCCTCTTCCTCCACAATTAAAACACTTTTTAATTGCGTATGCAGTAGGAGATTCATTATCTTCTTTTTAAGGTTGCTCCCTCCTTAACTGATATCTTTCAAATCTTCTTCTTGCCTCTTCAATCAATATGCCAGTTATATCAGTTAAAATTAGACTTTCCTTTGGCAAAATTTCAAGGGAAGTGATGTAGTTGTCATAACTTTCATCTAGTGAAGATAGAATTATGTAGACTTGGTGTAGTTCAGAGAAAATAAGCTCTTTCTCGTGCAGTTCTTGAAAAATGCTTTTCATAAATTCAAAATGACTCAGCATAACACCATTCATCTGGAGATGCGTCCTGAAAAGCTTTCGTGTTTGATTTATGTGAGCATCAATGTTATCTTGAACATAAATCCTCTTCAGCTTCTGCCAACACCCAACAGCCATTTGCTCTCCGTGGATATGAACAAGTTGCTGGTCAGACATCCTATTACGCAAATAGCTTGTTCATTTTTCTGCATAAATTCTTCTATTTTTAGTCTATCTTCATCATCCTCTGGATCCCATTCTTCTACGTTTGGTGGGTTTTCAATTATGTTCCACAGACCTTCTCTACGTAGAAGTAGACTACATTTTATAGACCATGATACATAGTTTGTTCCATCCAGCTTGGATATAAGAGACAAACTTTGTAGATTGACTTGTGCCATGTTTTCTTTGTATGGATATAAAACTATAATTAATAAAACACAGCTGTCTGTTTAATGTAATGTATAACAACACAAACTCTCACTTTTTACATAAATCTGTTTTATCCTAGTTAAACTGACTTTGCAGCCTCTGGGCCCATAACCAGTGTTAAGCCTGAGTTCCCCAACCAGGGTTAAGGAGACAAGCTAAACAGAATGTGCAGCATTAGTCAGATAGGCACACAGATAAATGAGTGAGATAAGTTTGTATGTTTATTAACATACAGTAAAAATAACAGATACGCTTGTGCTATCAAAAATATAGTTTATTCCATTTATACCATAGTCAAAATAACAGTCCATTAGTCATGTGTCATTTAGTCAGTCCATTCAAGGATATTCAGTTAGCAAAGTCCGTGTAGAATATCCTATGTCAGTTTCACTTACAAATCAGTCCTTTGTCTCTCTCCTGTTCGAGTAACGCAGTCTTGAGTCCATGCAGTAATTAGAGATCATCAAAGCCAGAGAGAGAGCAAGCTGTCGTCTTGCTTCTTTTAAAGTGCTTTCACAACCACTCCCTTAATTACATTCCTATATTTAAAGTTGCAGACACTTTAACTTATAAACCATGATTACATATTTATTATTTTACCTAAACCAGTTAGGGTAAACAATGTTATCCCTAACAGGTAATCTTTCATATTTTTTATGCAATTCAAAACTAGTTATGTTGGCAATGAACCAAGAAGTTAATTCCCCACCCCACTACAATCATCATGTTCAAACCCCACATAACCTAAAAGAATTGTTAAGTTAGCAATATCTATGCATTTGTCCACTTGTAATGAAAAGTACTTTGTTAGTTTTATTTGTTCTATGACTTGGTCTTCCCTGTTGTTAGCCAGGTCTGGATTACATTGAGCTACAGTGTCTTTAGTTATTTTTCAGCTGCCTTCTTTGCCATAGATTCATCCAATATTTCCAAACACACATCTTTAATTCAGGCTTTCACTAATGTCATGGCAACAGTATATGATTTAAGAGGCCTATAAAACATTAATGTTTTTTTGTGAACTACTGAACATCTGTTTCCATTTTAAATCTATGCTGTTTCTTTGAAATAATTATTTTGATTTTGAACTTATTGATTTATGTTTTGTATGTAAAGGCTGCCTAAATTTGATGGTTTTAGTGCCTCATTAGTTAGAACAGCTTTGCAAATAACACACAATAGTTTTAGCACTTTACCACCAATTTTGATCCAAACCAAACTCAGCAAATGACGAATCAAACTTCCACATAAATCTAGTATGATCATCTTGGGTCTCACATTTCTTCAAAATTACCTCCATTTTCACATATTTGCATTACTGCCTGTGCTGCATTAAGAGGTGTGTCTTTTCTTGACTAAAAAAAAAAATCTAGTGAACCTTATTTTACCATCTATAAATTAATTTTTTAAATTAAAATTTAACACCCTTAATTCAGTTAACAATATCAACTGTAGACAACTATAATCCAAAAGAATATATAAATCTGACAAAAAAAGAAGTATGTTTTTGTGTGTGTGTGTGTGTTTGTTTTCTTAAGTTTTTGCGGGTACTTACATGTATGGCATTCAGCTTTGTTCGGGTATTTTCGCACGACATTGTAGTTGTTCTTTTAAAGTTGTAGCAACGTTTCAGCAGAATCTAATCTGCCACCAGAAGCCTGATGATGGCAGATGAGATTCTGCTGAAACATTGCTACAACTTTAAAAGAACAACTACAATGACATGGGAAAATACCCGAACAAAGCTGAATGCGGAACTTACATGTCTGGCATTCAGCTTTGTTCGGGTATTTTCCCACATCATAGTAGTGGTGCTTTTAAAGTTGTAGCAACGTTTCAGCAGAATCTCATCTGCCATCATCAGGCTTCTGTATAGTGTTCGTCTGTGAGTTAGACTTTTAAAGTGGTTTCAGATTTAAATTTGGGGCAGCCTATGGCTGTGTCAGAATGGTTTTTTCTTCCTCCTGATTGGTTGAGAGTCTTGGTCTGTGTTTATTGGTCTTGGAGTTTGCTGTGTTCTGCTTCTAATATCTTCTGTCTGTTTTTTTGGCTCTTTTTGTATCTTGATTGGCTGGCAACATTGTGTTACTTTATTGGAGGCCTTTAGTGCAGCTTGGCTTCGGGTAAATGGACGGCTATCATTAGTTAGGAAGCTGGGTTTCATCTGGGTGCCTGGTTGGGGTGTGTTTGAGATGGAGGTATCAGGGGGGATCTGTTTGTACCCAGGTGTTTGCCTGGCTTGTGGTGTGGAGATTTTTTTGTTTGTGAGTGCAGGCTTCCAAATGATTGACAGCCTGGTGGAATCATCTCTTCTGTTCATGCTTTCTGGTCTTTTTTTCAATCTCTATGGCTTCTCTGATGATACTTTGGCTGGGATTTTCTATAGTGGCTAGGGTTTTGGTGCCATTGAAGCTGATGCTATGACCTGTGGCTTCCATGTGTTGGACTAGTGAGGAAGTGTGCTCCAGCTTTTTGACTGCATTTTTGTGTTCATCCAGGCGGGTGCTTATTCTTCTATTGGTCTGTCCAATGTATGTGGCCGGGCATGATGCACAGGGGACTGAACAGACCCATGGAACAGCTGTCTTGCCCTACATAAGAGGCACTACAGACAAAATTAGTAAGATTCTATACAGACACCACATCAAGACTGCCTTCAAAACAGACAGAAAAATAGCAGCCATCCTCAGGAACCCCAAAGACAAAATTGACCTGGAAAACCAAGGCATATACGAAGTCCCCTGTGCATCATGCCCGGCCACATACATTAGACAGACCAATAGAAGAATAAGCACCGGCCTGGATGAACACAAAAATGCAGTCAAAAAGCTGGAGCACACTTCTTCACTCATCCAACACATGGAAGCCACAGGTCATAGCATCAACTTCAATGGCACCAAAACCCTAGCCACTATAGAAAATCCCAGCCACAGAATCATCAGAGAAGCCATAGAGATTGAAAAAAGACCAGAAAGCATGAACAGAAGAGATGATTCCACCAGGCTGTCAATCATTTGGAAGCCTGCACTCACAAACAAAAAAATCTCCACACCACAAGCCAGACAAACACCTGGGTACAAACAGATCCCCCCTGATACCTCCAGCTCAAACACATCCCAACCAGGCACCCAGATGAAACCCAGCTTCCTAACTCATGATAGCCGTCCATTTACCCGAAGCCAAGCTGCACTAAAGGCCTCCAATAAAGTAACACAATGTTGCCAGCCAATCAAGATACAAAAAGAGCCAAAAAAAACAGACAGCCAAAAAACAGAAGATATTAGAAGCAGAACACAGCAAACTCCAAGACCAATAAACACAGACCAAGACTCTCAACCAATCAGGAGGAAAAAAAAACCATTCTGACACAGCCATAGGCTGCCCCAAATTTAAATCTGAAACCACTGTAAATGTTCTGTCCCCTCATTAGCATTCTTGAGATCCCTGCGCTTTGATTGGCCAAAGCACGGGACACTCTGATTGGCTAGGCGAGCCGCGCCAATTGGCTCTCTAAAAATCTCCCGCAATTGGTCGATTCGAATCACGGGAGATTCAAAGTGGTGCCATGGGCCGTGGCCGCCGCAGCTAAAGGAATAAAAAGCTGCAAAGTTTTTCCATAGCCCCAGTTCGGTTCCTAACGCAATAAAAGAGCTTGATACAAAGTCACCGACTCCTGGCATCATTTCCGATGACACGACACTGGCGACGAGGGTGGGATTCTGATCCTGAGCCGAAGCACGTGTCCGACGGAAGCCAGATGAAACTCCACGATGGCGAACATCGCACCCCCTGCACCCTTCAACCCCGCCAGCGAGGACTGGGAATCGTACTCCGACAGATTCCGCATGTTCCTCAAGTGCAGCGACCTGAAGGACGCCACCGGCCAAATGAAGCGAGCCGTCTTCCTCACCCACTGAGGGACCGCAGTGTTTAAGATGGCCAAAGCGCTTGCCAAACCCGCCGACGTGACTGCGATGGACTGGGACGTCCTTGAGCCAATACTCCAGCGACACTACGCTCCAGATGTGCCCATCCTCATCCGACGACATGAGTTCTACTGTCGGGACCAACAGTCAGGTGAGAGTTTCAGCGACTTCGTTGCCGAACTACGGCACCTAGGGGGGCTGTGCGAATTCGACAACATGAACAAAGCCCTGTGAGACCGAATCGTGCTTGGCCTTTGGGACCCTGTCCTCCAGAGTCGGCTGATGTCCAAGGGCAACATCACCCTTGCAGATACCCTCACCGAAGCCACAGCCGCCGAAGCGACCCAAAGATCCGCTGACTGCATGCGCTGACCAAACGCTGGGGACCGCAGCGGGAAGAACCACCCTGCAAGGTCGGCCGAGGCCCAACCCGAGACGACCACCCACCAGGGCGACGTCCACTCAGCATCGGGCACTTCCGACGAGGAGGAGGAAATCCACCGTCTCCAGGCAGGCTGCGACCCACGGAACCGGCAGGGTTGTAAGTCGAGGACCACCTGTGCTGGTTGCGGAGGCGACCACCCCAGGTCCGAATGCCGGTTCTTCGATTCAATCTGCCGGCATTGCGACAAGAAGGGACAAATCGCCCGCGTCTGCCATCTCAAAAAGAACCGCAGCCCTCCACGATGGGACCAGAGTGAATGGAGATGAGAGATCACACCACCCCAGACCAGAGATCGCCCCACTGACAACAGATGGGACCGGAACAGACGATCCCTACGAGGTGGCGAGACCCGGCGAAGAGAGGAGACCCATCAGACGGTCACCATCGGCCACGCCACAATCAACGACACCCGGAAGGTCTACATGGAGGTAGGCATCGAAGGCGAGCCATGTAAAATGGAGGTGGACTCCGGGTCCTACCTCTCCATGATAGCATGGTAAGAAATAAAACGCTTGGTGCCTACCATCCAAAGAAAGGGCCTAGACAACCAGAGACTAATCGTGAAAGACTATCAGGGAAACCGCAACCCTGTAGTCGGAACCGGCCAGTTCAAGGTAACCTACAAAGGGCGCACCGAAAGGCTTCTCCTGACCATTGTCGATCGCGACTGCCTAAGCCTACTGGGACGGCAATGGTTTGCCCCGCTCAGCATCGCAGTCACGGGAATCGACCACATCAACGACAACAACTGGGAGCAACAACTAGCCCGGGAATTCCAAGAGGTGTTCGACAGAAACCTAGGCAAGTACCGAGGGCCCCTTATATAATTCAGTCTAGACCCAAACATCCCCCCAAAATGCCTGAAACCAAGGCGGGTGCCATTCACGCTTTAACCCAAGATAGACGAGCAAATTGACAAGCTCGTCAAGCAAGGGGTCCTACAACCCATAGACCACGCCCGGTGGGAAACCCCCATAGTCACCCTGATCAAGCCTGATGGGTCGGTGAGAATCTGTGGGGACTATAAGGCCACCCTAAATGGTGCCTTGCAACAAAGCGCTTACCCCGTCCCAGTAGTGCAACACCTACTACATTCACTGGGAGGGGGCAAGGTTTTCGCTAAACTCGACCTCGCCCAGGCATACCAACAATTGCCAGTCGACGAGGAAACTGCAGAAGCGCAAACCATAGTCACCCACCGGGGAGCATTTAAATGCAACCGACTCCAATTTGGAGTCAGCGTGGCGCCTGGAATATTCCAAAGCCTAATGGAAAGGCTATTACAAGGCATCAAGGGGGTGGTACCTTACTTCGATGACGTCTTAGTGTCGGCAACCAACCAGGCCGAACTAGAGGGTTGCCTAAGGGAGGTCCTAACCAAATTCAAAGAGACCGGGCTCAAGGTAAAGAGGGAGAAATGCCAATTATAGACGGAACGGGTTGAATTCCTAGGATATCTCCTAGACCGTCACGGCATTCACCCCACAAACCAAAAGATCAAAGCCATCAAAGAAGCCCCCACACCCAAGTCGAAGACAGAACTGCAGGCGTGTCTGGGGCTGCTTAACTTTTATAATGTCTTCCTGCCCCAAAAGGCGACGGTGGCGGAGCCTTTGCATAGGCTTTTGGACAAGGCGGCGACCTGGACTTGGGGGAAACGCGAGGAAGCCGCCTTCCAGAAAACAAAGGACCTCCTCACTTCGGATGCTGTCCTTATCCAGTATAACGAGACCCTACCTCTGGCCATCACATGCGACGCATCACCCTTCGGCGTCGGCGCTGTCCTCAGCCATACTCTCCCCGACGGAAAAGAAGCACCCATCACGTTCTTTTCAAGGACCCTCACCAAACCAGAGTGGAACTACAGCCAGCTGGACAAAGAGGCTCTGGCTATCGTCGCCGCAGTAAAAAGATTCCATGAGTATCTCTACGGCTGGACATTTACCATCATAACTGACCACAAACCGCTGCTGGGAATCCTTGCAGGGAACAGGGCCACCCCGAACATTCTGTCTCCCCGAATGACAAGGTGGTCTGAGTTTCTGGCGGCCTACAATTATGGACTCACACACAGATCGGGTAAGACTATCTCCCATGCGGACGCCTTAAGCCGCTCGCCGTTACCGGAGCCTGACACTGACCCAGCACCCACGACGACCACCCTCAGTATAGAGACTCTACCCAACCTACCCATAACCGCGTCAGACATTGCCGAGAAACTAATAGACAAACGTCTGGCGCGGGTGTTGCATTGGGTAGAGAAAGGGTGGCTGGAAAGGGACAACGACGAGTCCGTCAGGACATTCCGGAACCGGCAAACAGAACACTCGTTACTAAAAGGGTGCATACTATGGGGGGATAGGGTGGTCATCCCAGAAAAGCTACAAGGGAAGGTCTGGAACTGTTACACGAGGGGCACCCGGACATCGTTAGGACAAAAGCCCTGGCCAGAAGTTACACTTGGTGGCCAGGGATGGACAAACAGATTGAGGCCTGGGTAGCAAGGTGCCAACGATGCCAGAAAACTAGGCCAAGCCCACCCGCAGCACCCGTCCTAGAGTGGGAAACCCCAAGGGGACCTTGGTCTAGGATCCACATAGATTTCGCCGGGCCCACAAAAGGACACACCTTCCTAATAACCGTAGACGCTTACTCCAACTGGCTGGAGGTAAACAACATGAGAACAACAACCACGGAGGCCGTGACCAAAGAACTCGGCAAACTTTTTGCAACACATGGCCTCCCAGACGTCTTCGTTTCCGACAACGGGCCCAAATTCACCTCGCTAGAATTTGAAAAATTCCTAGCGGAAAGGGGCATCCGACACTCGCTGACAGCACCGGTGCATCCGGCGGCGAATGGTAGGGCGGAACGGATGGTTCAATTCACAAAGAAAACCATCCAGAAAATAGACCACGGGGAGATCTAGGTCAAAATAAATAAATTACTCTTCATCCAAAACATAACCCCAAATACCACAATGAATAAAAGCCCAGCCGAACTGCTAATGGGGAGGAAAATAAGGTCCCCACTCGACAGATTACACCCCACGTACAACCCAGAGAAACCCCCAGACTCAACCAGCAAACACCGAACCTTCGCACCAGGCGACATCGTTTACGGAAAAAA
Organism: Hydrophis major; assembly: GCA_033807585.1. Lineage (NCBI taxonomy): Eukaryota > Metazoa > Chordata > Lepidosauria > Squamata > Elapidae > Hydrophis > Hydrophis major. Next base: position 94,999,534 of record CM066328.1, read on the forward strand.
CCTAACGGGAGACCCATTATGGGTACCGGCCATCATCACACAACTAACAGGCCCACACTCGTACCGGCTACAAACAACCGACGGACGAGCGTGGAAACGCCACATCGACCAGTTAAGATCGACCACCCAAGAGACCACCGACGCGCAAACAGGAAAAACCAACCCCCACAACACAAACCAAGAGGGGAGGGAATACCCAGGGGACCAAAACCGAGGAAGAATAAACCAACCATACTCACCTGGAAGCAGCCAGCACGAAACCTCGCCAGAAAGAGACAGCCAGGCCAGCTCAACCAACCCGGGAAGACCGAGCGGGAGCGGCGAAACCCACAGCTCAACCAACCCGGGAGGCCCAGGAAGGGAGCTACGGAGAGCGGCCCGGCCCAACCGACCAGGCGGTTCCCACGACGGCATCCAGAGAAGCAGAGACCCCGACCGAACCGGCCAGGATCCAACCTACGACTGAGCTGCGCAGGTCCAGTAGGCTAAGACGGAGCCCCGCCTACCTACGGGACTACGCAAGGTAAGGACTGAACCAAGAGGGGAGGGGTGTTCTGTCCCCTCATTAGCATTCTTGAGATCCCCGCGCTTTGATTGGCCAAAGTGCGGGGCAATCTGATTGGCTAGGCGAGCCGCGCCGATTGGCTCGCTAAGAATCTCCCGCGATTGGTCGATTCGAATCGCAGGAGATTCAAAGTGGTGCCATTGGCCGCGGCCGCCGCAGCTAAAGGAATAAAAAGCCGCAAAGTTTTTCCATAGCCCCAGTTCAGTTCCTAACACGACAGTAAAAGTCTAACTCACAGACGAACACTATACAGAAGCCTGATGATGGCAGATGAGATTCTGCTGAAACGTTGCTACAACTTTAAAAGCACCACTACTATGACGTAGGAAAATACCCGAACAAAGCTGAATGCCAGACATTTAAGTACCCGCAAAAACTTATATATATATCATTTTTTGTCAGATTTGTATATTCTTTTAAACCAAAAGAATATACAAATCTGACAAAAAAAAGGAAATATATACAGTTGACAAACTAATCTTAAAGACCACATGTTGTAAAATGGTCTTATGACACATAGCTGGTACACTTATGATATCTCATGCAAGTTTAGCAACACTTGAACTGGTCTGTACCCTATTCAAAAAGATAAGTTTAGTCATTATGGGCTTAGATGTCATGGCAATGATAAATTGCTATAAAGGTTTCTACATACTCTCAACATTTCTTCATATATTATTGTGAACTAGTAACAAAAACTTTGCAAATTGTCACAGATCTGCATTTTATACTTTGAATAGCAGTACTCTAAAACATTTGAATATGTTTACATAATAGGTTCAATTGAATTTGGTCTCTTCCTGATCCTAATTATTACTTTTAAAGGGGATGATCTAAGAACAGTTAGACTGAAACACAGAAACAAATTGAATTCAGTTGTATCCCATAATTAAGCACTTTTTTTATGATATTTTGTAATTTAAGTCATATAATTTCCATTTTTTTTTGCCAACGTAACTGTTTAAAAGCATACAAATGAAAGTAGATAAATAGGTACCACTTTGGTGGGAAGGTAACAGTGTTTCATGAGCTTCAGCATATAGTCATGCTCGCCATATGACCATGGAAGTGTCTTCAAACAGCATTGCTCCCTAAAGTCAGACATGACTGGACAGAGAAAACTATGTTTTCCATTCATTTCCATTTAGGCCTTTAGCAAATTGATATATGTTCAGCTAGCGTCAAGATTACTACTTGTCTCTGATTATTTCACAGTAATTATGTTTTAAAGGAAGACCATTATACAGAAACCTTTGACTGTATGTTTCAGTACATTTTGGGGGGCTATCTGTCCTTTCTATTTTCTAAGATATTGATTGCATGTTCATCACCAATGTGCACTAGTATATTCATCTAGGCTCAATTATAACTGCAACTAGGATGTTGAAAGTATTTGAGTTGGATATACCCATAGAAGATCTGTGGAATGTACAAATTTCTTAATTGCTCTTGCAGTGTTCAAAATGCTAAAATATATTGATGAAGTATAGGCTATCAGAAGTAATATTAGTATAGGAATAGATCTATTGGAAACCTCCTCCATGGTTTCCTTCACTTATTTATTTACAAGACATATATGACTGCCTATCCCATACAATGACTTTAGGCCGTTCACAACAATCCATAAAAATATAGCTTTTTTTAAAAAAAAAGATATTCTTCCCTCTCTGAACAAATATCCATATCGCTCATCTCTCACCCTAGTTCAGTGCTTGTGGGAAGAGCCATCACTTCAACTATTTTGGAGGTACTGTGAAACACCATAGCAGGGCTGCCAACCTTGAGTGATAGTTTGGAGTGAGACACTGCGAGGGAGCGAAGCGACCGAGGGGGGGGGATGGTGTGGAAGGGGGGTGTCCCCCCTTCCACGGTAGGGAGCTTTGACAATTTTACATTTTAAATGGTGCAATCTGATGCATACTTTAGTCATGATTTGGACATATACATACATACATACATGCAAGCAGCACCAATGTACTTGAACCGGATTTGTAAGATATTAATAATGCAGTTCACTGACCATGAATAATTGAAGTTCCTGACTTGTAATTGCAGTATTCTACCTCAACTGACTTTATTAGCTTAGTGATGTACTATAGACCACTATAGGATGAATTCAATGTGCAACAAAAAGACAAAAAACCCGAAACAACTACAGAGATAATGCAAATACATCAATGGGTATTCTTCTTTCTGTATCAAATACCATACTACATGCCAATATCAAATGCTATAGTCTCAGTCTTTAATTATATACTAACTTGTTGACTGAAATAGGGGTTCATAATTTCAGACATATATAAACTAAACATTTAATCGAATAATGAGTGCTTCATATAAATATACATATTGTTAACTGTAAAACTCATCTACTGTATACCTGCTTCCTATGATTTTATTCCTAATTAGAAGAACCTAAAAATAAGTCAGATACAGCAGAGGGCTTTGTGGCGCCAAGTGTGGCGTCTGTGGCATATTGCCTACCCCTACAGTGGCAAAGGTGCTTAAAATGCAAAGCATTTTTGTCAGTGAGCCCTGTGCCATATGTGCTGGGCTAGAGCCACCTTGGGCCTGCCAAGGGTTAGATAGGTGCAGGCTTTCCAGGAACAAAATGCAGCGATGGCCCCAATCACCACCTTCCTGTCTGGCAGCTTCCCAAGATTCAAAACTCTTACCAGCAGAAAGGTGGCCATCACGACAGCCTTTTGTCCCTCAAGTTCCTCAACCCACGGCTAAATAACGTGGTTGGTGGATTGTTGAGCCCCGGCCCTACCGGTGACCCATTGAGGCTGTCGAGCCCGCTCGGGAAGCAGTCGGTCACCTTACTAGCCTAGCTAGCCCTGTGGATGATACCTAGTTTGGGTAATGAAACGTGGGTGCAAGACGACACGCAAACTCAGAGAGCACCAAGGAGCCCTAACTTTCCGTCCCCCGCCCCCGCCGCAGTCTCCTTAAACTGGGCTTCTCGGAAAGAGGTTTCCATGGGGGTTGTTGACTCTTATCGAAAGGAACGGGATTCAGAAATAAAACTTCTGCTAGCAAACGCGTGCGAGAAACCTGGCCTGCTTAAGACTGCCCCCCTTCCCTTGAAGAGGGAAGCGGTTCGTGGGCACCTTGGCTCCCCCCGCCCCGCCCCGGCTGCTCCTCCTTTCTAGGGGAGGTGACTTGTTGAATTTAAAACCTGAAGGGCGAACTTCACACCTGGCGCTCTTTCTTCAAGCAGGCGCGCCGGCACAGGCGGGGAGACCGCGGCATCTGGAGCCGCGCGGGTGTCCCACGCCGGGAAAGAGGCGGAGCGCCTCCTCGTTGCCTTTCGTTCCGCTCCTCCTCACCTTGGATTTGCAGCGGAAGGCTCCCCTTCTCTCTCTCTCTCTCTTTCCCAGAGCGACAGCACCGACGAGGACGAGGAGGAGGAGGCGGCGGCTCCGGGGAGCACCCGCCTCCTTCGCTGCCGAGCGCGGTGCACACGGGGCATGGAGCCTGCCTGAGCCAGTCCGCGGGGCAGCTGCTGCTGCAGCACAACATGGAGGCGGCAGCGAGCGCCCCGGGCGGGAAGAAGCCTCCTGCTCTTCGCTTTCCTGAAGCGATTTGCTAATGATCGGCATCGTGACAGTTACGGGACGCTGGCAGAAGGATTAAGGCGGGAAAAGAGGCGCGGTGGGGTGGCTGGGCAGGGCGGGGCGGCGCTGGGAGCTCATCCTTCTCCTAAGCTAAGGGGAATATTCGGAATATAATCAGAGAATGTAGGGATATTTTTGTACATTCCATGATTTTGGGGGTTTAGCGTGAGATTTTGTTTATCAGAGTGAGACAGTCAAAATTGATTGAATTGCGTGAGTCTCACGCTGATTGCGTGAGAGTTGGCAGCCCTGCCATAGTCTAGGAAATTAGGTATTAAGATTGAATTATTGCAAAATAAGTTTTTATCTTGGCTGCATTTACAACTATTTTAATACTATTTGGACTATGTTTTTGTATGCTGTTAGCTGCCTTAGTGTTCTTATGGCACGCTAGACAGAAATTTAGACCCAGTTTGGTCTAGTGGTTAAGGCATCAGCCTAGAACAGTGATCGCCAACCAGCAGGCATCACTGGTGGTCCATGAGAAAATTTTGGTGGTCCACAGAGAAATGTCACCCCTAAAGCAATTAATCCAGGCTGCACAGGAACACAAGGCTGCGCCGCCTACAAGCCTTGTATCACTTGCATTGTGAACAACATGAGTGAGGAGAGGGGGGAAAAGGGCGGAGGGGGGAACTTGCCCCACTCACCCCATGCACCTGACCATTGGGCTGCTTCTTTCCACCTCTTTCTTCTTCTGCTTTTGGCTGCATGCAAGAAAAGCAGCAAAAGTCTTTCTTTCTCTCCCCAAACTCCACCAGAAATGAGCCTTTGGGACCCTGCAAGTCCTCCTGCTCCAAGAGGCTGTGCCAGCATGACAAGTCTCACAAAGACTCATTTCTGCGGAGTTTGGAAGAGAGAAAGCCATTTTGCTGCTTCTACTGCTTTCCTTGCATGAAGCCAAAAGTCTCTCTCTCTCTCTCCCCTGATCCTGCAAACCCAAATAAGGAATGGTTGATCGGTTGCAAAATGGGGTGGGGAATTTTCCTGCAGACATTTTTTGAGGATTTTCCCAGGATCTCTGGTCCACGGGATTTAAAATTATGAGTTTGGTGGTCAGTAAGGTCCAAAGGTTGGCGACCCCTGGCCTAGAAAAGACCACAAATTCAAGGTCTGCCTTAGCCATGAAAGCCAAATGGGTACCAATCACTCTCTCTAAGCCCAACCCACCTCAGAGAGTTGTGTGAAAAAAAGAAGGAGGAAGATGTGTTGGATATGTTCACTGCCTTGAGTTATTTGTAAAAATAATAAATGAGGAATATTAATTAAATAATACAAAATAAATTGAAAAACAAATAAATGGTTCTCAATTCCATTTCTACTTTTCCGAGGTGGAACAGGGCCCTCCGCTCATCCTGCCTGGCGGAGAGGCACTCGCTGCCTTGGTGACATTTCGGGTGCCTCCGCCACCTCCTCGCCTATCACAGGTGGCGGTGGCGGCGGCAAGCGGCGGCGCTTCGCTGAGGGAAAAAGAAGACAGCACAGCCACCTTGCTTGCTTTCCTACCTGCCCACCCCAGATGGCCTCAGGCGTGCACACTCCTGCCGCCAAAGCGAGGAGAAGAGAGGAAAGAAAAGGGAGTGTGGCAGCAGTGGCTGTCACAGTATCGTCTCATAGCGGGGCAAGGCTGGCAAGCTGAGTTGGCCGCACCAGAGAGCATCGCTGCCGACCCCGTCATGAGGATAAAGGAGTGGGATAGAGATTCAGTCAGATGTCAGCCTCGGCTAGAGAAAAGAGCCAGCCTCTCGGAGCACGCCAGCGTCTTTCCCTCTCTCTCTCTCTGTATGAAAGAGCTCGCCTCGCTCGGAGCGTTTGGTGAAGCACATGAGTTTCGCAGTCGGAGAGGGAGGCGGTGGCGAAAAGGACACAGCGGCAATGGCAGGATGCTGCAAGTCAGGACCTTGCATTGAAGCAGCCTGGGGGGCACGTAGCCACCTTCCTCCAGCCCACCTCCAGCAGAGGTTTTTAAAATAATTGATTTTACCTTCGAAGGCAAAGGGAAGGTGGCCACAGGAGCGCCTGAAGCCAAGTGTCTCCTCAGGGTTCCGGTTGCAGGGAGGAGCCCTGACTGGCTGCACGTGGCTGCACCAAATGCCGCAGCATTACTGTAACGCCGCAACAGCAAGGGAGAAGGAAAAGCAATGGTGATGGAAGGTCTCCCGAACATCCAAGCTGTCGCTGCCCGCCTGCCCACCCGAGGATGCAAGGGGGGGGGAAATTAAGTCATCCCCGAAAAGATGGCCTAGCCGGTTTTTCGGGGGTCAAAAAAAAAAAAGGCCCGGCCTTATTATGTGAGAAACACAGTGTTAATAACATATTAACACAATGAAATAGCATATCAAAAAAAGATATTTATATAATATTTAAAGGAGAAAAAAATGCTACCACCAAAATCAGTTTTGGCAAATCAATCCTTGAAAGTGTGAATTGGGAAAAATGTGTACCAAAAATGAATACATATTTTAATATAAGAATTTGAAAAATGTTAAATTGATGTGGAAATCAGACAAATTGTATGTTTCTTTGAAGAGTTCCAAAGGGTAACATGTAAAGTTAAATGGTTTTCAAAAGGAAAATGCTCCTCTTGGCCCAGTTCTATGCCTAGTAAGTAAGTCAATGTTTCTACTATTATCATGGTGGCTACTTCTTTATTCCTTCCTTTCCGGCTTTTCTCCCAGATCTCCTCTCTCTGAACTACCAGAAAAAACTAGAGATAAACCAGGTTGAGGAATGGCTCAATTGTCTTTCAAAAAAAAAAAGAAAGAAAGAAAGAAAGAAATGTATTCCATGGATGCTTTCATTTAGAACTATTACAGGATAGTTCTAGGATATTCTCCAAATTAGCTTTCTGTGATGATTAAAGTCTTGACTGATAATTATTTTCGAAGATCCTTTCAGGGGATTTATGCTTTCAAAGCACACATTATATCTATCCCTTTGTCAGAGCATCTCCTGACACCATAAGGGAAGTGCTGAGCCAGAGTCTTTTCTGCATTTGAATCATAGTGGCTTTATTAGTCTTGAGAGTCAATTTAATGCACAAGCAAGTAGCTAAAACCCAAGATTGCAAGATTTTAGATGATAATTGCTGGAACACATTTAATAGTCCAATCTGTGAAAGTCATTTTCTCTGTTTTACATTATTGTTCAAGAGGTTAGGCCTATAGAACAAATTTACAATGGTGGTTATATTTCTATTTTATGGGAGCACAACAAGGAAGTAAAGATTTTTCAGTAGGCAATTGGCTTTCTTTGTCTTCTACTAGGAAAGCAGTGAACTGCATATCAAATGTTTTTCAATTATTTGTTTCAACATTTCTGTTACAACATTGAAAAAAATCTGTCAATCTGGATTTTCCTCTTTTTTCATTTGGTTGACCTTATTTTTTTTTCCCCATCATCTCTCTCTGAATTTTTTAGAAAGAATTTAAATGCATGCTTTCTAAAAATTGGTATTTCTCCCAAAAATTATATTGCATGCACTTTTTCACAATCAGTGAATTTTTGCAATTATACATCACACACACACACATTCCTAAAATAATGTATTTGTATATGTTGTTTTTTTTATAAAACACATTTTGGTACCATATTGCTTGCTTTTTTGTGTATACTTTTAAAACAAGTTAATAAATGATATGGGAAAATACAGAGAACCACAAATTTGAAGTAAAGTTGTGTTTCAGTTTAAATCTGAATAAAATAGATTTGCACTGAAACAGAATTGAATTATTTTCCCCCATCCATCATTTGTTAAAAATCAGTCTGCAGTCAGGATTAAACCAAAGGTGTCTGCAAAGCAAGAGGCACTGGGGTCCAATGGGAAAAAAAATGCTGCATCAAATAATAATTCCACCCCTTTTGCTTGTGAATTTTAAAGGGGTAGAATTATAGTAATATAACTTTATATACCATTTCACAGTGCTTTACAGTCCTCTCTAAGTGGTTTACAGAGTCGGCATATTGTTCCCCAACAATCTGGATCCTCATTTTATCCACCTTGGAAGGATGGAAGGCTGAGTCAACCTTAAACCAGCCAGGATCCAACTCCTAACAGTGGGCAGAATTTTCCTGCAATATTGCTTATTCATCTTAAATCCAATATTCTCCTTTCCTGTCTTTCCTGTATATGCACATACAGAAGAGATGGACATTGGTGTGCAACACCATTCCCATAATTTTGGTAAAAATTCTAGGTCCCTTGGCTGGCCTTCAACTAGACTACAGAAATCGACAGGGTGTAGACAATGTTACAGACAAACTCTACCATTTGTATTTTCACCTAAGAATAAAACAATGTATTTCATATAATCTATCTGCCTACCTACTCTATCTATCTATCTATCTATCTATCTATCTATCTATCTATCTATCTATCTATCTATCTATCTATCATCTATCTATCTATCATATGAATGTGTTTTTGTTCCTTTAGCCTCTGATAAACCTTTCTGATATATCCTGTGTTAAATACAAATTCTATAAGCCTTTGATGACAACCAAAGATTAATAAATGAACTTTTTATACTACAAACACAAATTATGGAATAACTTTTGCTTGTGAAATTTTACTTTACCCTTTCAAGTATAGAACCTGGGCCAAAAAAATACAGATGGCAACTGAAGGTCATAATACTGGTTTTTTTTTCAACTGTTGTTTCATTCTGCATTATTGCACTACAATGTTATGCATACAGGTAGTCCTCAACTTATAATCATTTATTTAGCAACTATTCAAAGTTAGAGCAGCACTGAAAAAAAAAGTAACTTACAGTTGGTCCTCACCCTTTTCATTGTCACAGCATTTCCACAGTCACATGATCAACATTTGGGTGCAGGGCTATTGGCATTTGTTTACAATGTTTGCAGAGTTCTGGAGTCATATGAAGTCAATTGGGAACATTGGATTTACTGAATGACTACATGACTCACTCAATAATTGCAGTGATGTCAACTTCGAAAGAACTTCATCTGAAGCCATACTTACTTTCGCTTCATTTCTTAGTTGCCACTCTTGTAGGAAGAGAGGAAATTAGAAAGGACTGGAATGCAGTGCTTTAGTCCACTAGACAAAACATCAACCAGAAGCAGAATGTGAACCAAGGTCATGGTAACAAACATCTGCAGGGGGAGCTACTTCTGACAAGGGTCTTCAAACTTGACAGCTTTAAGGCTTGTGGACTTCAACTCCCAGAATTCCTCCTCCAATCATGTTAGCTGAAGAATTCTGGGAATTGAAGTCCACAAGTCTTAAACTTGCCAAGTTTGAAGACCCTTGGGTTAACATGACCCAAGAACCTGAGGAGGGTGGGGTGGGAAGTTTTTATTCTTTTTATTACTCTGAAGCATGGGAATTACTCAGAGCTAGCTTCACCTTTCTAAGTGCTGATATGATGTACTCAATAAAAGGTCTTTCAAGTCTGAATGCAGCTTCTAAGTCCTGATTCAACTGTATTCATTGCTCAGAACCATGACAGATGATACACCTACTAGCTGTGGTAAAAATGCTTGTAAAATCAGGCACAACTCACTTAGCAACATTTTGCTTAACAATGGATGTGGTTGAGGACTACTTGTGCCTAATTAGAAACAAGACTAATTAGTCCCTATTAGAAGCAAGACTGCTTCGGAAATAAATACAGAATTGTAGAGATATAGAGTTATCTGGATATTACATTAGTTGAGTTCTAGAAGGATCAGAAAGTACATTCATTTTTAAAGAGATGTCATTCTGGAAATGTGATTATAGCTATATTTGTTGATAGTGTCAAGAAAACATGTTCAAATGAAACAACTGGCAATGTCCAGGGTGTGTGTGTGTGTGTGTGTGTGTGTGTGCATGTGCACGCATACATATGCAGGGGAGGTATGTGTGTGTGGCAAAAATGGTGGGTGCTGTATTGTGTCGTGTCCGCAAAAAGACGCTCAGAGTCGGTGACTATCTTTCAAGCTCTTTATTAAATAGTTGTGAACCGAACCAGCGAAAAGGAAAAAGCCCGCGGCTTTTATCCTTTTCGCTGCGGCGGCCGCGGCCAATGGCAGCAATTCAAGTCTCCCGCTCTTGGAGTGAGCCAATCGCGGGAGACTTCAATCGGGCCAATCAGCGCGGCTCGCCTGGCCAATCAGAAATCCCCGCGCCTTAGCCAATCAAGGCGCGGGGATTTCGAGTATGCAAATTCAGGACAGAACACCTCTCCCCTCTTGGTATAGTCCATCACGTTGCGTAGTCACGCAGGTAGGCGGGGCTCCGTCTATCCCTAGTTGACCTGCGCAACTCAGTTGCAAGCTGGATCTCGGCCGGAGCGGTCATCTTTTTGGCTGCTCCTCCTTCTGTGTGAACCGGCTGGATGATCGGGCCGGTTCGTTCTCCGTGGCTCCCGCCTGGGCCTACCGGGTCGGTTGAGCTACGGGTTTCGCCGCTCCCGCTTGGTTTCTCCGAGTCGGTTGAGCTGGCCAGGTGGTTCTTCTCCGGTGGGGACTCGCGATGGCTGCGTTCCGGTGAGTACTTTTGGATTATTTTTTCCTGCGCTTGTTTATTCGGGTATTCCCTCCCCCCTTGGTTCGTGTCTTGGGGGTTGAGGTCTGTTGCCGTTCGCGACCTGAGCTGGTCGATGTGTCGTTTCCAGGCTCGCCCATCGGTGGTTTGGAGCCGGTACGACCGTGGACCTGTGATTTGAGTGATGACGGCTGGGATCCATAGGGGGTCCCCCGTCAGGTTTTTCACGTAAACTAAGTCACCGGGGGCAAATGTCCGGTATTTGGAACTGGAGTCTGGGGGCCGCTCCGGGTTGTATGTTGGGTGTAACCTGTCGAGTGGGGACCTCAGCTTCCTGCCCATTAGTAATTCGGCTGGGCTTTTGTTGGTAGTGGTGTTCGGGGTGATGTGTTGTATGAAGAGGAGTTTATTGATTTTGTCGTTGATCTCCCCGTGGTCCATCTTCCGGAGGGTTTTTTTTGTAAACTGTACCATCCGTTCCGCCCTACCGTTCGCCGCCGGATGCGCCGGTGCTGTTAATGCGTGGCGGATGCCCCTCTCCGCCAAGAACCTCTCAAAATCGAGGGAAGTAAACTGGGGCCCGTTGTCTGAGACGACGACGTCTGGGAGGCCGTGCGTGGAAAACAGTTTACACAGTTCTTTGATGACGGCCTCCGTGGTAGTGGATTTCATGTCGCTTACCTCCAACCAATTGGAGTAAGCGTCAACTGTGATCAGAAAAGTATGCCCATTCGTTGGACCCGCAAAGTCTAAATGGATTCTGGACCAGGGCCCCCTTGGTATTTCCCAGTCCCGGATGGGTGCTGCGGGTGGGCTGGGTCTGGTCTCCTGGCAACGTTGGCATTTGGCGACCCATGCCTCTATCTGTTTGTCCATCCCTGGCCACCAAGCGTAACTCCTGGCCAGGGCTTTAGTCCTGACGATGCCAGGATGACCTTCATGTAGCATCTCTAAGACCCTCCCTTGCAATCTGTCCGGGATGACCACCCTGTCACCCCACAAAATACATCCTTTAAGCAATGAGAGTTCAGTCTGGCGGTTTCTGAATGTTTTAATGGATTCGTCATTGTCCCTTTCAGGCCAACCTTTTTCTAGCCAGTGTAGGATTCGCGCCAGACGCCTATCCTTAATAGTTTCCCTGGCAATGTCCGACGCGGTAATGGGTAGGTTCTCGATGCTAAGGGTGTTTGTCGTTGGTGCTGGGTCAGGATCAGAGTCTGGTAAAGGCGAACGGCTTAAGGCGTCCGCGTGCGAAATTTTCTTACCTGGCTTGTGTAACAGTTCGTAGCTGTAGGCTGCCAGGAACTCGGACCACCTTGTCATCCGGGGTGATAAAATGTTCGGGGTGGCTCGGTTTCCAGCGAGGATGCCCAGCAATGGCTTATGATCTGTCACAATGGTGAACGGGCGGCCATACAGGTATTCGTGGAATCGCTTAACGGCGGCAACTATAGCCAAAGCTTCTTTGTCCAGCTGGCTATAGTTCCGCTCCGGTTTAGTCAGTCCTGGAGAAAAAAGCGATGGGTGCTTCTCTTTTGTCGGGGAGGGTATGGCTGAGGACAGCGCCGACGCCGAAAGGTGATGCGTCGCAAGTGACAACTAAGGGCAAGGTTTCGCTGAATTGAATCAGGACAGCGTCGGAGGTGAGGAGGTCTTTGGTTTTTTGAAAGGCGGCTTGCTCTCGTCTCCCCCAAGTCCAGGTTGCCGCCTTATCCAGGAGTCTATGCAAAGGCTCCGCCGCCGTAGCCTTTTGGGGTAGGAAAACATTATAAAAATTCAGCAACCCTAAGAACGCTTGTAGTTCCGTTTTAGACTTGATGGCTTTCACTTTTTTAATTGTAGGGTGAATGCCATGCCGGTCTAGAAGGTAGCCCAAGAATTCCACTTGCTCTGTGCATAGTTGGCATTTTTCTCGTTTAACTTTAAGTCCCGTCACTTTAAATTTTGTTAAGACCTGTCTGAGTCGGTTTTCTAATTCGGCTTCGTTTGGCGCCGCCACTAATACGTCATCAAAATAGGGCACCACCCCCTTGATGCCCTGTAGCAAATGTTCCATCAGGCTCTGAAAGATGCCTGGTGCCACGCTGACTCCGAATTGGAGTCGGTTACACTTGAAGGCCCCCCGATGGGTCACGATGGTCTGGGCTTCCGCCGTCTTCTCATCTACTGGCAACTGCTGATATGCCTGGGCGAGATCGAGCTTGGCAAAGACCTTGCCCCCTCCCAGTGAGTGCAGCAGATGTTGCACGATTGGGACTGGGTAGGCGCTTTGTTGCAATGCGCCATTTAGGGTGGCCTTATAGTCCCCGCAAATTCTCACGGACCCGTCTGGCTTGACTGGGGTCACTATAGGGGTCTCCCATCGGGCATGGTCTATCGGCTGCAACACCCCCTGTTTGACGAGCTTGTCGATCTGCTCGTCAATTTTAGGCTTCAGGGCGAATGGTACCCTCCTAGGTTTTAGCCGCTTGGGGGGAACCCTTGGGTCTAGGTCAAATGAGATAAGGGGCCCCTGGTACTTGCCCAAGCTTCCATCGAAGACCTCCCGGAACTCCTGGGCTAGCCGCTGTTCCCAACCGTCGTCGGCGACGTGGTTGACTCCTGTCAGCGTGATGTCAAGCGGGGCGAACCATTGTAAACCCAGTAGGCTTGGGCGGTCGCGATCAACGATAATGAGTGGCAGTTGTTCGGTGCGGCCCTTGTAGGTTACATTAAAGCTCTTGGTGCCCACTACCGGGACGCGATTCCCTTGGTAGTCTTTTATAATGATTTTCTGGGCATGAATGTTCCTCTTATGGAGGGTGGGCACTAGCCGTTTAATCTCGCGCCATGCAATCATGGAGAGGTAGGACCCGGAGTCCACTTCCATCTTGCATGGTTGGCCTTCAATATGGACTTCTACGTGTACCTTTCTGGCGCCGTCGGAGATGGCGTGGCCGATGGTCACCATCTGGTGAGTCTCTTCCTTTCGCCGACCGTCGCCGCCTCTTGAAGATCGTTGGGCACGGTCCCACCGACCGTCCGGTTGGCGCTCTCTGGTCCTGGGCGGGGGGCTTTCCTTCTTCCGGTCGTGTTGTTCCCATTTGGGCGGGCTGCGGGTCTTCTTTTGGCGGCAAACTCGAGCGATGTGACCCCGTCGTTCAAAATGCCTACAGATAGAGTCAAAAAATCGGCATTCTGACCTGGGGTGGTCGCCGCCGCACCCGGCACAGTTGGTCCTCGACCTACGACCTCTTCGATTCCGTTGGTCGCCGCGTCCCGTCTGCACGCGATGTATGTCTTCCTCGTCTTCCGACGTGCTGGAGGTTGACTGGAATTCTCCGTAGTGTGCAGTTGATTCGCTTCTAGGGTCGGCCGACCTTGCCGGGTTGTTGTTTCCGCCCTTCGCGTCAGATCTTCGCATGCTGTCAGCAGACGTGCGGGTTGCTTCTGCGGCTGCGGCTGCGGTGAGGGCATCTGCTAGGCTGATGTCGCCCTTGGCCATAAGCCGGCTCTGGAGTGTAGGGTCCCATAGGCCGAGTACGAATCGGTCTCTTATGAGGCTGTTCAGACCTTCAAACTCGCAGAGTCCTCCTAGGCGCCGCAGCTCGGCGACGAAGTCGCTCAATTTTTCGTCTGGTTTCTGATTTCAGCGGTAAAACTCATTGCGCCGTATCAGGATGGGGACCTCGGGGGCGTAATGGCGCCGCAGTATAGGTTCGAGGACGTCCCAGTCCATGGCGGTTGCGTCTGCCGGCTTGGCCAATGCTTTGGCCATCTGGAAGACCTCTGGTCCGCAGTGAGTAAGGAAGACGGCGCGTTTTAGCAGGCCCGGGGCGTCCTTCATTCCGGCGCATTCAAGGTACATACGGAACCGGTCTGAGTACGATTCCCAGTCCTCGGTGGCGGGGTTGAAGGGGGCGGGCGGTGCGATCTTCGCCATCTCTGCGCTGGAACTGGCTCTTGTTGGACACGGGGTTCGGTTCAGGGTCGGGATCCCACCCTCGTTGCCAGTGTCGTGTCCGCAAAAAGACGCTCAGAGTCGGTGACTATCATTCAAGCTCTTTATTAAATAGTTGTGAACCGAACCAGCGAAAAGGAAAAAGCCCGCGGCTTTTATCCTTTTCGCTGCGGCGGCCACGGCCAATGGCAGCGATTCAAGTCTCCCGCTCTTGGAGTGAGCCAATCGCGGGAGACTTCAATCGGGCCAATCAGCGCGGCTCGCCTGGCCAATCAGAAATCCCCGCGCCTTAGCCAATCAAGGCGCGGGGATTTCGAGTATGCAAATTCAGGACAGAACATATTGGAACTAGAATTCCACCTGTGAGAATATCCCTAAATATTTTGCAATATTTATTCCTGAAAGTATTTTCTATTATCTTTTGCCATGAATTCATTTTTTTCTTGCATTGAAATCTCAAGGACAAAGCTGTCCCAACCAAAGCCATCATGCTTAATCAAAGCAAGTAAGTGGGCAGAATTTACATTTTTCTGCAATACATTTTCTCCATACTTCAGAGTGTTAATAAATTCTAGCAGCAAAGTATCAAATCCTTGACAGAAGATGTTTACAGGCCTGCAGGCTTTATTTGATTCTGGAGCAGCAGAAACTGGCATAGTCCTGTCACTTTCCTGTCAAGTGGTTATATGTAAATCTATACACAAAATCTGGGTGACAGAGAAAAACAAACAAACTAACATTCACCTCAAAATTCATTACTTTTGTGACTCTGATGGTTTGACTCAAGAACCAGATCAGCAATATGCAAATGTGGTGGAGTGTGTTGAGTTTCACTTTTGATCCACTATCTTTGGTTAACAGTTTTTATCATTCCAACTGGCAGGGTTCAAGGACAAGGGAGCTGCAGTGAGTGCCAGCCATGAATTTCAATCCTGTATTTGTACACAGTGCTCTTGGAGAGATTAGTTTTCTCCTGTTTGACAAACATTGGGAACAGATGTGTTTTTAAACAAATTGGCAAAGTCTCTTTTTCTCTCTCCCTCTTGTGCTGTGCAAAATTAAAGTTAATTGTTTTAGAGCTTGGTAGTCGTTTTTTTTTTTTTTTAAGAATTTCATGGCAACCTTTTTTTATTTGTCACAGGTCTTTTAATGCTTTCCTCCAGATATATTGTTATACTTGCAGCATGTTGTGTTACTGGAAAGAAAAATATAAGGCATGGTGTACTGGAGAAAATGAATGACATAACCAAATGAGGCCACTGCTTTCTTGCACAAAGGCTGGGAGGAAATGAGTTTGCACTTGGCTACACTACATAAACTTATCCTTCAGTCCCATGAATCTTACTGCTATTTCAGCTTCTACGGGAGGAAAATATGAACATATCATCCTTCTTTTATGACAATTCAACCTGCTGTAGAATCAGGCATAAATAATAGGATGGTTGCATGACCTTGATTTTAACATCTGTTTTTTTTTACCTGTTTCAATGTAAAAAATCAAAATCATGTCTCAGTTTGAGCTGTTCAAGTAGTAACTAATTTGAGAAAATTATGGCAAACAACATAATTTAATAGAAAATATTTCTATTTTTTATTTATTTGATTTTAATTGAATGAAAAATATTTGTAAAATTTGCAAGTATAACATAAGCAGGCAAACATTTCTGAGAAATTAACTGAACTATTTTAATGCATAGGATACCAGTGTAGTCAGCTGTGAATCAGAAGGAGCTACACATGTTTTAGTCTTCAGATTTATTTATAGCAGGGTCAGAAATCACAAAATTTATACCATTTTAGTATAATTCAATATCAGCTGCTCACTTGTTCAGATCTTCTGGCACCATCAAGGTGCTTTTTGTTTCATCAGAAAGGAACAACTCCTTCTGACTACCTATATTGCATTATTTAAGCTCTGTTCTATGTTTTATTGACAGGCAGGATGCAATATCCTATGTAATTCAATACAACATCCTATTATCTTACTAGCATTTGAATGGTTACAATCCCCTTCAGAAGCTCAAGATTTGAAAGTGTTGGGGCAACAGAATCAGTCCTTCCAGGACTCATCCATGTTTACTGATAACATATAACAGATAATCAGAGTTGGAAGGGACCTTGTAGGTCATCTAGTCCAACCCTCTGCCCAAGCGGGAGATCCTACACCATTTCTGACAAATGGCAGTCCAATCTCTTCTTGAAAATCTCAAGTGATGACGCTCCCACAACTTCCGAGGGCAGGCTGCTCCATTGGTTGATTGTTCTCACTGTCAGAAAGTTTCTCCTTATTTCCAGGTTAAATCTCTCCTTGTTCACTTTCCATCCATTATTCCTTTATAGAGTGGTATTAGTACTTCACTTGATCTCGATTGTATCTCTCTGTTAATGCAATTTAGGATTGCACTAGCGTTTTTGGCTGCTGCTGCACACTGCTGGCTCATATTTAGCTGGTTGTCCTTTAAGACTCCAAGATCCCTCTCACAATTATTGAGCCTGGTTTCACACAGTCTATATGTGTACTTTTGGTTTTCATTGCCGAATGTAGGACTTTACTTTTCTCTACATTGAATTTCATTTTGTTAGATATGGCCCAGTATTCTAGTCTGTCAAGATCCATTTGGATCTTTAGCTTATCTTCTTGAATGTTAGCTATTCCTGCTGGTGGAATATGCCAAGGTCACTGCATCCAGATTAATATAATTCTAGGATGCCCTATTGTCAGGAACATAAAAGGCAAAGTTCGCAACTCTGCATAGTCTGGATCCAATTCATTTAAATTCTTACACTAAATAGGATCTGGGATTTCCATGGGCGTTTGCAGTGCCAGGACTGTGTTGAATAATGTGATTAGCATGGTTGCTGAATTATTTCATTTTCTATGTTGGGATTGGCTTCTAAAAAGTACCCAAGTTTAGCAAGATAAAGTGTGATGTATGAGCACAACCTATGAATTATTATCCCTTTAAGACAGGATCAAGAAAGGGAAGGAGGGTGAATGTCAGGATCACTCTATCATAGTAGAATCTATCTCATAACTGCAACAACAAAAAAATCAAGTGGAGTTTATTTGTGTTTGTTTCTCATGATTTTCATTTTTCAGAATTGAGTTTTCTTTTATTCCTTTTTAATGATTGAAAAATGGCCCCCTCATACTTATCCTTTGCCAAGATCCGATGTATAATGTACAGATTCCATGAATGTGCCCTCTGGATAAACATGTCTGAGGACAGAGCTATAGAAAATGTTATGGCTTCCCTTCATGCTTTCAATTTTTCAACACTAAAGACACTTATCAACTTTTCATATATTAGTGTTATATTGCAATGTTTAAGAAATAATGTATCCAACAATCAATAGAAGTTTGAAAGATTTATCACAGTAGTTTCTTTTCTCTCTCTCTCCCTTTTTCTTTTCTCTAATCCTGGTAAAAGATTTTGTACCTCCACACTTTCTATACAACCTTTCAAGCTGCCATATATTAAAACTTCTACCTAAATCAGATCTGAAGAATTAAGTTTACACTGTATTGATATAAATCTTGAACAATTCAATTTTAGTCAGCAATGCTGTAATGGCTTTTCATTGAGGCATTTAATTACAGACCTCTGAGTCAAATGTTGGGAGTTGATTTAGGAATTAAAAAAGCCGGTAAATGGAAGGTATGAGCAATTATTTATGTCACATAGCTAAAAGAAGGAACAAAGGATTGTAATGAACCCAGAATCTGGTAGCTTGTTATTGTTAAGCCATCAAATCATCAGCATGAAATAACATTTGCTGCTCTGAATGTGCCTTTAGAAAGTATTAATGAAGCATTAAGTGAACAATAAATGGTACATTTATGTTTGGTGAACTCAACGTTTTAACTTTGACAGTTGTTTTTAATGATAACCCTGTGGGAAACAATGTCCTTAGAAAATACATCCCAAACGACCTGATTTCAGTGCTTCCAAGGAGAAAACTTCCACCACATATTTATGGTAAATTGAATAATAACTGAGATGAGCAAGCAGCTTTAATCCATTTTAGCATCTTAATTTGCTTAAGTTTCCAATTATGTAGTAGTATCTAAGTTCAAAGCTATGGAAACAGAATATGAAGCAGAATTTATCACTACAGGCAATATACAAAAGAAAAGTGGTGGCACTTGGGAAAGGTTTCATGGTTAATTGTCAACAGTGATTAAATTCCAATGGTCATATTCAAGAACTTAAATCAAACCTATTGAAATAGTAAATCTATCCACATCTGAAAGGCTGAAAAAAAGGGAACCTAAACTAGAAAACATAGAAATGTTGAAATGAGTATTAGTTGTTCCTTGTATTACACTCTCTGTGTGTGCTTTTCACTTTTCCTACCTTCATTCCTTGAAAAATGTGGCTATTTGGCACGTGGTGTGTGGCTATGATCATTTCATGATACTGTCATTAAAAGATATTTAATTGAAGTCTATAGCTCTTAGTATTCATCCTGTGAGGAAGGTGTGTTGATTATGTTCACCACCTTGCATTATTTGTAAAATAATAATAATAAAGGTGAGATATAAATAGCTAAATACATAAATCTTAATCTGAAGCATCTTATATGTACTTTGGAGATGCTGCTTATATACTTGTTAAATACTTTTGATTTGTATATTTGAAAATATATATTACATGCTATCTTTGCAACAATAGATGTTGCAGTGTTATTCAATTTCATTACTATGAGAACAGACAACTTATTGTGGCTCAAAATTTACTGGCATGTTTACAAAATGACTTTTTGTGTGGATAATGGTAAATATATCCTAAAGCAGGTGCCTCACAAGACATATTGCTAATGATATATTAATAATTATAATTTGAAACAGCCATCAATCACAGCCTTCCCCTTTAATCCATACTGAATTCCAACAGCAATCAAATAAGTAATGCTGTATTATTTTTCTTTGTGTTCTTCTTCAGACATTTCAAGAATGGTCAAATCTTCCAACTTTGGAACAATCATTTCAAATTCACAATGGACTTTTTTAAAAAGCTAATTAGTAACAGCCAATAGCATTGGCATATTCATCTGCATTAAGCAGTAAATGAGTACCACAGCTTGCAAAGTAAATATTCATCACAGCTCTCAGAGTGCTAAACATGTTGGTTGCTTGCTTTTCCTGTCAGTTCTTATGAGTTTCCTATTGGGCAGAAAGATTAGTATGCTGTTTTCCATGCATACTTCATATATTCATGATTTCTCTTGGCCAGACTCACCCAGCTCATTATAATGCCAAGGGCTAACTATGATAATGATTAATTATATACTCTGACAGTGTTCAATTAAACTACTGTTCTCTCAATGCAGAACAGCTTTGAAACACATATGAAGACAAACATTCTTAAAAGCAGACATTTAGCTGCAACTAAAACCATCACAAGCTGGCTTGACTAGGAATAAGCAGGTGATAGATAGACAGATAATATATGACTATTTTCTTAATTAGAATTGACATGGAAACATAATTATTTGCACTTAATCCTAATTTATTGCACTCAAAAACAAGAACATACACATTCAGCTATAGCAAAAAGTATGCTAACAGTCCTTTACTGTACTGTTACGAAACATGTTAATTTAACTTCTCTACTATATGAATGGGTTTTTGCTTTAGTGTATTAATATACTGTACAATTGTATTAATATACTGTAATTTAATATATTTATATTACAAATGGTTTGTGGAAACTGAATAGGCTATCATGTAAAAAGCTAAGTATCATTATATTCTTTTGTATTTTCCCCCTGAGAACAAACACACCCACACCTACATATAGCTATGTGTATACTGTATGTCTCTCTGTGTGTTTAAATGTACAGTTATATGGTATTTGGTTATAAATCCTGTCCTCACTAATGTAAAATTAACTCTCTTGATTTTTGCCACATAAACTATATTAACAAATAAGTAACCTATAAGTCAATGTATTCAATGTGTAACTATGAATGTGCAAGGAATACTAAGTAACCTCTTCCCTCTCTAAATTGTACAAATAAGGGTACTGAAGAATAATTCCACAATGAGGCCTTCAGTCTGTAGTTGGAAGGCAATCAGATTGTTTGCCAACATGATAGTAGAGTTTCATAGAGCTATGGCATTTATAGCTTTGTATTATGACCTAAATCTGATCCAATTTCTATATTTTATCAATATGCTAATCCAAATTGTATATGATTTAGTAAATCACTAAATGTGGCCTTTACTGGTTTAATAAATCAGTCAACGTAACTATATAGATAGGGATATGCAGATAGTCTAATAGTCACAAGTATGACACATACACATACGCACATATGTGTAGGTATATGTGTGTATAAAACAAAAATTGTATGTAAGATAAATTTTCCCAGTGTATGCATTTTGTATAGCTTTTTTTCAATAAAAATGCATTTATACACAGATATACTAATAAACTCTAAATTACCTTGTCATTTGTGTCAGTATTGATTCTGTTCCATATAATTTCTTTTGAAAATAAATATATGACAAGTTTATTATACATTTTATGCATCCCATGAAAGATTGGTTCTAAGATCTAAGCTCAGAATGACATTCAGAAAAGTCCTAGAGATGTAGGCTATCTGTTGTTATATCTGACTAGGAAAAACATTCTAAAAAATTCCAACCATATTTACACTGACACATATTTAAGTAGTTCCTAGCTCTAGGATTAATAGCCAGAAGCTTTTAAAAAATAGCTTTAGTTTTTATGACAGAGGTTTCTATAAATCTAAGAATCTTTATGCCTAATTGTCAGAGAAATGTAATATAAGATGCTGCACATGGCTAATGTCTTTATTGCTTCTCTTCCAACTTTTTAATGTATGTATTCTTTGAGACTTAGATGTGTCTTTTTGATACCTTGCCAATAATTCCAACATTTTAAAATTGTTACTCAGTTATAAAGCATTTTTTTTTTTAAAAAAATGATGTTCTCTTTTTTGCCTCTCCAGTAAGAAAAGGTGAATAAATTCTTGCACTGGTGAAGCTGGAAATAACCTCTGCTTTAAATCTGACAGTTGATGTTTATATAAGCCTTCATATACTGGTTTGCATTTTTCATAATTTCGTTGCCAGGTACATTAAAAAGTAGATATTATAATTATATTTAGGCCCTTGGTAGCCACTTTTTGTGGATTTTGAAGTTTAGAGAAAGAATGTTTCTGCATGGAGCATGATTCACATTTCTGCTGGATTTAAAAACGAAACAAAATAGCTAGCTTGACATGCTAATCAGCATCTCCATGAAAATTTAGTACTGATGATGGAGATTTGTTACCTAATTTCTTCCCTTTCTCTAAATTTTACCCCTAAATTGGCTCTCTTACCCTAATGGCAATACTAATGGTCAAGTCCAATGGTCAACACCAATTGCAGAAAGAGTTCTTTCTGCATTAAAATTGATATATCCATACATTCAGGAGTGGGGTTCTTCTGGTTCTGTCCAGCTGTGTAGAACCGATAGCTCTGAAGAGCAGCAGATATAGAACTGTTTCCATGTCTTCTGCTGTTTGGCCCACTCGCCTGCTCGGACTCTTACTTGACCTTTATTTCCTGCTTTTTCAATCTCAGCTGCTTTGCACAACACAGCTGCAGTTGAAAATGCAGGAAAAAGGTGCGCAGCCATGCACAGCACTGCTCAGCTGTCCAGGCTGCAAGCTGATGACGTTTTACATGCAATATAAATCACTGAACCGATAGTTACACCGCAGGGGTGGGATCCGACAGGTTAACTACCAGTTCGGTCATTTATGAGGCTCGGTGATTTACAATGTGCTTCCCTGCGTGCTGCCAGTGCTTACCTGTAAATCGTCATCAGCATGCTGCGTGCAGAGAAGCAGCCTTTCAAAAAGCAGCCTTTTCCTGCTTTTTTAAACTGCAACTGTGCCTGGCACGGCAGCTGAAGTTGAAAAAATCAGGAAATAAAGGTCAGGTAAGAGCCTGGGTGGGTGGATGGGCAAAAACATCAGGTTCTATGTCTGCTGCTCTTCAGAGCTACCGGTTCTACAGAGGTGGACAGAACTGGTAGGAACCCACCCATGTTACACCAGTCGGATCCCATCCCTGTATACATTAAAATAAATTTGTCAGGCATTTGCAGTTGACTTTATGGAACAATTCTGGTTGCAATAAAGAATTAAAAATCCTTATTAAAGGGACCCAGGTGTGATCTTTCAAAACTAAGGCTGTGCAGACATTCTCTCCCATTCTTTCAGCACTGGTGATTGCTGGGCTAACTAAATAAGTGTTAGATGTAGCAAATGGATAAGGTAATGCTTCCATAGCCATAACTTTTCCACAGTGATTCTTTTGTCAGAATAAATAGATATATTCTTTTCAGTGATTCATTGACTCTTCTTGGAATCTCTTTTGATAGCAGAAAGGAGGTTAAAAAGCCTTCTTAATACCATCAACTATTGGAGATTAATTTGTTCACATTTAGGTTGAAAGCCATTAAGCCAACTAGGTTACCAGACTCAATCTGTTCCTCAATTTTTGTCTTTTTCTGATTCTTTTTTTATTAGTCTTTTATTAGTCTTTTTCCCAAATAGCACTGTCTGGATTCACAACACTTTAGCATAGAAAGTGGAAGTCTCCTAAAGGAAAATTCAACTTTACTTTCTCTCTTTTTTCTATATCAAAGTCACTCATGAGAACTGCAGAGACAGCCAGCTGCCTCAAAACTTTTCCATTACTTGCCAGCCTTTTATTGATCCCACAGAGAAGTGTCTTTGAACCTCACGAAATCATGTACTCCTCACAGACTAGATTTGAACCAAGTTAGTATGACTTTCAAACAGAGGCCTCTCAAGATCCTCCACAGAATTAAACTTGTAGTATAGGAGAACTGGACTTCAGAGAAACAGTAATACAGTGCTTAAAAAAAAATTGGAAAGGTCACTTGTCCTGGAGCAGCCCAACTGAGTTGGTTCACAAAATGTGTATGAATAGATTTTAGATATTCCCAGAAGTCTCCTTGAACGTCTTATTCTGTTTGATGGAGGTTTCTCTTTAGAGATATGCATCTTCCTTCTGCCTCATTTTTGAAGGCAATAAATACTGTTGACTACCTCTCTTAGTTGACTTGATTAGATGCCTGCCTATGACTAAGTTTTTTTCCCTTTCCTAAATGCTAAAATTGCAAGTTTTAGACTTTTAACTTGATCATTGATTTCACAAGATTTTGAGTTTATTACTGCCTTTACCATCTTTACTGACTACATCTGTTCTAAAGGTATGTACAAGCAGTCCTCTACTTACAACTATTCATTTAGCAACCATTCAAAGTTACAACAGTCCTCAATGATTAGTAGTTAAAACTAGTCCTTGGAATTCTGATAGTCCCAGCACCCCCACATTGACATGATTGACAATTGCACCCTTGGTAACCAGCTTGCATTTATGACTGCCTTGAAGTTCCTTGGAATTGTGTCATTGTGATTTACAAACTTCCTTGCTGGTTTCCCCAGAGAGTCAATGGGGAAGGAAGATTATAAGACACAAGTCTCCACCATTTGCATACCATCCCTGACTCTTGCCATGGCTCTCTCTCACCCTTGTGCACCCTCACCTACCCTCCTCATGCAGCTCCATATATCCTTGCGCACATCCTTCTGAGCCTTGATGTACCTCTCTTGCACCCTCACACACTTCCTTGCACCTTCACCCAACAGTAACCACACACCTATTTGCTAGCTTGCAAACTACTGGGACTTTTAAGTTCCTGATGGTTTCCCTACTGACTTGA
This sequence comes from Hydrophis major, assembly GCA_033807585.1. Classification (NCBI taxonomy): domain Eukaryota; kingdom Metazoa; phylum Chordata; class Lepidosauria; order Squamata; family Elapidae; genus Hydrophis; species Hydrophis major. The sequence continues at coordinate 95,023,931 of CM066328.1, forward strand.
TGTGGAAAACCATCTGGAAGTTGCCTTGCCTAACAACCATGATATTTGGACAGTTGGTGCTGTGATATAAGCAATGAATTCATGCTTTGCAACAGTGGTGGGATTCAATTTTTTTTACCACTGGTTCTGTGGCCGTGGCTTGGTGGGTGTGGCGGGGGGAGGATACTGTAAAATCTCCAGTGAGAGGTGGTATTTGCCGGTTCTCTGAACTACTCAAAATTACCACTACCAGTTCTCCAGAACCTGCTGGACCTGCTGAATACCACCTCTGCTTTGCAATCACATTGCTTAATGACAGAAATTTTCATCACATTTGTTGTTGTAAGTCAAAGACTGCTTATACTATCATAGATATATTGCATATAGAACAGCTAAACTATATAACTATATAAACATCATAGTGTTGGTTTGGAGTAAAGGGCACAAGGAGTAAATGCCAGAAATAGGATTGCTTATCAGCTTATTAGGGAGGAATTGACAAGTCTTCTAGGAATTAAGCAATGCTTATAATCTACTAATTATATGATCACCCCCAAATGAAATTAATTCTGCAAATACACCCTTATGCTTGCTAAGAAACTTGTAATTCCCCTCAGCACATCCATCAAATATTAAGATTTATATTTATTAAACTTATACTGAAATATCCTCTTTGCAATTAATGAAATGAAAATAAATGCCACAGTATTATATAAAATACTATATATGTCTTTAGAGCAGCCACAGAAATGGCACAGCCATTCTTTTATCCTGTATATCAAGTTCTACCTGGATTTCTACAGAATAGTTTAAGGTAAATTGCACAGAGATCTGACAAGCATGAATGCTGGTCACAGACTGAATCTTTTTTGATTTTAATCAGATTTTGTAGAAGCAGATTGTGTTTCCACAAACAGTCTGGGTATATTACAGATTTTGTGTATCAGTTAGACCAGGAAATGATAGTTGTTCCTCATGTAGAATATTTTATTAGTTCAAATACAATCGCTACCATATCCTATTACAAATGAACAGGATGGCAGCTATTATAACAGTCGAACACCTATTATTGTCTTCTGGGTGGTATAAGGCGTTAAAGTCAAGATAATGTTCACAAATATTTATAGAAGGGTCAGGGGTTGTTTGTGTAATCATGAATGCCACCATAGCTCATTTCCGCCACATGCCTTTGACCATTAGGCATTAAAGGCTGTTTCATAATATCTAGGAATTATCTGTTGGTCCCCAATCTTTCTGGCTTCATGGAACATCAGCAGTGGTGAATTGCAGCAGGGGGGAGCATTCACATGTGCTACCTAGATCCCATACATGTGCAAATAAAGGTTCACATACTCACCTACCCTCTCCATGGCCCAATTCCTAATAGGCTGCGAACCAGTACTGGTTCATGGCCCAGGTGTTGGGGGCCTCTGATTTGTTATGAAAACAAACTTCCATCTCATAGAAGAAGAATTGTTCTGAATAATAATAAAAATACCTTCCCCCACAAAGAGGCTTAATAAACAGTTTGATTTTCTTATCCACACAATTTAAATAATGTATAATTTCCATCCATTTAAAACATTTAATACTTTTCCTAGTTAATGTTGTTTTCCAAAATGCTGTTGATCCTAAACTGGCTGGAGTATTTCCATGGAAATAATACAAATAGCAGAGAATTATTAGCAAACATCACTTTATTATTTCCATTCTAGTCCAAAAGGTTTGCTTATAAGTCATTAATTGAAATCCAAAGTGAAGTGTTTTATTTAGATATAATTCAGCACAAAAAGCATAATTTTTATGAATTATTTACTATTTCTCCTCCCTGATAATTTGAAGGCTGTGCTAAACTCAAATGGAAGCTCTCTTTACTTCTTTACTGCAATTAATAAAATATAATAACATTGCTGGATCGGAAAAGATAGCTGAATTCTGGCATTTTCAGTATCAACATTCTGTACTACCTAAATACAGTACCCCTGTTAAAGTAAACAATCCTCCTCCCAAAGCACATATCTGCAAGTACTTATACAATATGGAGGGAGAGGGAGCTTCTGGGAAGTTAAGAAGAATGTTTTCATTACTGCTATATGGTCTCATTCTATTGTCTTGAAGGAAGATAGTAGAGTAAAAAGCCTTGGAGGCAATGATTTGATCAATGTTGAAATCTGTAATTCTACTCTGGCTGAGGAAGATCCAATGAACCTCCAAAATCTTTTCCTGCATCCAGGCTCTGAAGTTCACCCACTGAATCCCAAGCACAGATAGTGCTATAAGGATACACCAGCAGAGTTCCACAGGTCAGATATACTGAGCAAGAAGTTGGTTAGCAGTAGAGTAGACTACCAATGAATAATATCCCATAGCTGTTATTATTTATTGGCCTCAGAGAAATGACTGAGAACAACTTTTAGACCATCATGTTTAGTTTGTTATGCCATGCTTTGAACTCTGGATTCCATCTCACTTTGTCTCCTATCTTTTTATCATATACTTGGTCTTGACCTGCGCCAAGCCTGAGACTACATGTACACTTGCCATATTAAGATACTGGAGAAAAAGATTCTTGGCTTTTGAAAAGTTGTGTCTGAGTTTGCATAGCTCTAGACCAGGGATTCCCAACCACTGGGCCATGGAACTAGGCTGTTCAGAACTAGGCTGCATGAGTGGTTGGCTGGTGCATGTGCATGCATGCGCAGCTCAACTTGTGCAAGCGGCTGGGTGTTACAAAAGTACATGCACAGGTTGACTTATGATGATGGCTGGCTGGCATACACATACTGTTCAACTTGTGTGAAAGGTAGCCAGGTACGCATGTACATGCCAGTCCGCTCCTTGTGCATGGCAGTTCCCCTCTTCCCTTGCACCTGCTGGGCCACCAACTGCTGCTCCAGATTACAGCTGGCAACCTGCTTACTCCCTTGTTGGCTGGCAGCCAACTGTGCTAGCATAGAAGAATATATGATCAAACTATCATCTATTATTTGCGAGGCCAATACATTTGCTAGACCAATACTTTAATATAGCTCATCAGTCTGGAACCTACATTATGTATCTGACATTAACACAGTAGAGAAATTCCAGAAATATTTCACAAGAAGAGTTCTACACTCCTCTACTCGTTGCAGAATACCTTATGCCACCACACTTGAAATTCTAGACCTAGAAACCTAGAACTACACCGATCTAAGTATAGTATATAAAGTCATATATTGCAATGTCCTACCTCAATGAATACTTCAGCTTCAACCATAACAATACAAGAGCACACAATAGACTCATGGTTAACTGCACCAAACTTAATTGCAGGAAATACAACTTCAGCAACAGAGTGGTCAATGTCTGGAATACTCTACCTGACTCTGTGCTTTCTTCCCCAAATCCCAAATACTTTAACCTTAGACTGTTTGCTATTGACCTCACTCCCTTCCTAAGAGGCCTGTAAGGGGTGTGCATAAGCACACCAATCTTGCCTACCGTCCCTGTCCTATTGTTTCTTTTTATTTTTCTTATAATTATCCATCTCATGTATTCAAAACTATGTTTATATTTTTTCCTATTATCTTGTAAGAAATTGACAAATCAAAATAAATAAATAAATAAAAATAAACCTGGTGACCAATAACCTTAGTCTTCAAACCAGGTTTGAAATCATCTGGAACTAAGTGAAGAAGAAACCAACTGTCCCTTCAGAATGCACCTTCTTTTAAAAAATTGAATCCTGAATCAAGATAAAAAGGTGCTATCTGTAATGGGGGTGGGGGGGAAGGTCAGTAGAAATGGTATTGATATCACCCAAAGCTATGAATAGATACTGCCAAAATTGGGAATGCTACCTGTTATGGACTAAGCCAACGCAGCGATACAACCACAAGCAGCTTTACTTTACAGCAGGCTTGTAATCCTGCACTGCTCATTGGTCTGTAAATAGCGAGTCGTAATTGGTCATTTTTGGCCAGTCTGATTGGCTGTTAACAGGGCCCCCTGAGTGGATGCTTGTGAAAGCGGTAAGCTCAAATTATTGGTTGTTTTGACAGCAGCCAGCTCCATAAAAGAGCTGCTGCTGCTCAAGTATTTGCTCTGTTCTTTCTTTAAAATAAAGAGTTGAAGTCACCGTTCAATTTCTCGTCTCCGTTCCTTGCGCCCATGCCCAGGAGTTAACACTGGCAACGAGGGTGGGATTCGGAGATGATAGAGCTGACTAAGTACGCATCGAACAAAACAGAGTACATGGCGAAAGAGCGCATGCAACAAATGGCAAGATGACCAGCGGCGCCATACCACCCGCGCCATTCGACCCAGCAACCGAAGACTGGGACTCGTATATAGATTATTTCCAGTTGTTCCTGGAGACCAACAATTTAAAAGATGCTATGCCTGGCAAGAAATGAGTGGTGTTCCTGACTCATTGCGGCCCCGCCATTTTCAAAATGGCTAAAGCACTGGCAAAACCAGCAGAAGTGAAGACCACGGATTGGGATACCCTCGCCCCAATCCTCCGGGCCCATTACGGACCCGCAGTACCTACACTGATACGAAGACATGAATTTTACCAACGGGACCAATGAAAGGACGAGAGCGTTGGAAATTTGGTAGCCGATCTCTGGAACCTAGGAGGCCTTTGTGGTTTTGCAAACTTAGAGGAAGCCCTAAGAGACCGCATAGTTCTGGGATTAAATGCACCACATATGCAGAGTAAACTGATGGCGAAAGGCGACATCAGCCTTACAGATGTCATTGCTGATGCTACTGCCACAAAAATAACCAGGAAGTCAGCCGCTTGAATGCACCGAGCGAACGCACCGCTTTGCCAACTCCCTAACGATAGCCCACTCGCCACTGAGAAGCACGCTACTACCACCCACCATGAAGACCTCAAGCCATCCTCAGACAGTGAGGAAGAGGAGGTCAACTGGGTCCGCTTGGAATGAGAGCAAAGAAACCAGAGACGTACGCGCCAATGTGCTGGTTGCGGGACAAACCACCCGCGATCGGACTGCAAATTCCTCGACGCACTCTGTCGTACTTGCGGAAAAAGAGGCCACATCACAAAAGTCTACAGAAGCAAGCGAGAGTCCAGTCCCAGCCGAAGGGAGAACAACCTCCGTCAGGAGACAGGCAAACCTCCTGAGAACCAGGACCATCTGAACCACCAATGGAACAACCACTACTACTACAGAAATCGAGCACCTGACTCTTCAACGAGACGAGAAGAGGCCCACCAAACCAATATTTTCGGCCACGCTTCATCGTTCGATGCAAGAAAGGTCCGCCTAAGGTTTACTATTGTGAATCGACCGTGCGTGACAGAAGTCGATTCGGGATCATCCCTATCGATGGTATCCTGGAAAACCCTCAAATAGCTGATCCCTGACATCTGCTGCCAGGACCTCAGCATGCAACAAATCATCCTGAAAGACTACCAGGGAAACAGAATTCTAGTTGTTGGTTCCAGCCACGTCCAAGTATCCTTCAAGGACCGCACAGCGACGCTTCCCCTGACTGTCATCGATCGTGACTGACCCAGTTTGTTAGGGTTACAGTGGTTTGTCCCACTTGGAATTGAACTAGCTGGCATACACCAAACCAGAAGTGACGACTGGGAAGAGGCTCTCATCCAGAAATTCCAGGACGTGTTCACAGGAACATAAGGCAAGTACAAGGGGACCCCTATATCATTTAATCTCAGCCCCGATGTAGCTCCCATTCGGCTTAAGCCTCGTCGGGTATCTTTTGCCTTAAAGCCGAAGATCGACGAGCAGCTAGATAAACTGATTGCCCAGGGCGTATTGGAACCGATTGACCATGCCCACTGGGAAACTCCGAAGTAACGCCCATGAAGCCAGATGGTTCATTTAGAATTTGTGGGGATTACCGGGCCACCCTAAATCATGCTCTTCAACAGAGCACTTGGTTCAACACCTCCTTCTGTGGTTCAACACCTCCTTCATTCCCTGGGTGGTGGAAAAATATTTGCAAAATTGGACTTAGCTCAGGCGTACCAGCAACTATCTGTAGACGCGGCAACTGCACAAGCCCAGACAATAGTTACACATAGAGGCGCTTTTAAGTGCAATAGACTCCAATTCGGAGTAAGCTTAGCACCTGGCATTTTCCAAAGTTTAATGGAGAGACTATTAAAAGGCATAAAAGGTGTCATGCCTTATTTTGATGACGTCCTAATAGCTGCCCCCACTAAAGAGTTATTCGTACAACGACTTAGAAAAGTTCTTCAGAAATTTAAAGATGCTGGTCTGAAGGTAAAAAGGGACAAGTGTCAACTTTGTACGGAGAGAGTGGAGTTCCTGGTATACCTTCTCGACAAACAGGGAATCCACCCCACCGAAAAAAAACTAACCGCAATCGAAAACACCCCAAGACCTAGGAATAAGACAGACCTCCAAGCCTTCCTGGGACTCATTAACTTCTATAGCATCTTCTTGCCCCAGAAGGCAACCGTAGCCGAGCCCCTACATAGACTTCTCGACAAAAAGGCTTCCTGGGTCTGGGGATGGCATGAAGAGAGAGCATTCTAAGAGGTAAAAGACCTCTTAACCTCTGATGCTGTATTGATGCAATACAACGAGACCCTACCTTTGGCGGTTACCTGTGATGCCTCACCATTTGGAGTGGGAGCCATTTTAAGCCATGTCCTACCAAATGGGAATGAGGCACCTATTGCGTTCTTTTCGAGAACTTTGTCTAAAACCTAAAGGAACTACAGTCAACTCGATAAAGAGGCTCTCCCTATTGTATCTGCAATTAAACGTTTCCATGAATATGTGTATGGGAGACCCTTTACCATAATTACAGACCACAAGCCGCTACTTGGTATTTTGGTGGGAAACAAACCAACTACCCATATCTTATCACCAAGGATGACACGTTGGTCAGAATTTTTAGCCGCCTACAATTACCGATTGCAACACCGCCCAGGGAAAACCATTCCCCATGCTGACGCTTTGACCCACTCTCCACTACCAGACATCATAGAGGACCCTGCCGTATTGCAAATCGAAACCCTCAAATCGCCGCCGCTGATCGCTAGAGACATCGCCTTAGAAACAAAAAAGGACCCTGTTTTGGCACGAGTCCTCAGCTAGGTAGAATGGGTTTGGTCGGTCAGCGCAACCAATGACAAGTTCAAGCCATTTAGGAATCGTCAAACAGAGCTATTCTCCCAGAAAGGCTGTATAGTGTGGGGAGACAGAGTCATAGTCCCGGAAAAAATGCAATATAGGATTTTGAAAATGTTGCACGATGGACATCCAGGCATCGTGAGGATGAAGGTATTGGCCAGGAGTTACACATGGTGGCCTGGCTTAGACAAACAGATAGAGACCTGGGTCGCAAAATGCAGCAAATGCCAGGAGACACCCTCTGCTCCTCCAAAACCTCCCCCAACTCAGTGGGAAACGCCTCGAGGTCCTTGGTCCCATATCCATATCGATTTTGTGGGACCCACAAAAGGACACACTTTCCTCCTAACAGTGGATGCCTATTCAAACTGGCTCGAAGGCCACAAGATGAAAAGCACCACCTCAGAGGCAGTCACTAAAAAGCTGAATAAACTATTTGCTACCCACGGATTTCCGGATGTCCTGGTCTCCGATAATGGCCCCCAATTCACTGCCCTGCCATTCGAACAGTACCTGGCAGATCGGGGCATCCGCCATGTTTTAACATCGCCAGCTCACCCTGCAGCCAATGGTAGGGCTGAGCAAATGGTTCAATTTGTAAAACAGACCTTGCACAAAATGGACCATGGTGACATTGACGACAAAATAAACCAGATGCTTCTCCTCCAGCACATAACCCCAAACAGTACCACGAACAAAACCCCAGCTGAACTCCTGATGGGCCGGAAACTTCACTCGCATCTTGATCGCCTCCACCCAAACTACATGCCAGAACAACCCCTGGGATCCAGCAGCAAGTGTCGGGCATTCCAGGAAGGTTACCTTGTGTTTGCGAAAAACTTCTTGGGCGACCCATTGTGGGTCCCCATGACCATAACGCAACTTACGGGACCCTGATCCTATCGCCTACAAACTGCGGATGGTAAGATATGGAAACGCCACATAGACCAACTCCGTTCCAGATAAGCACCTAGTCCATCTCAGCCCCGGAACCTCTAGCTGGGGAGGGGGGGAAGGAACATTGAGGAGGCCGAAGAAGAAATGATAATCGAAACCCAACAGCCTACACAGCCAACCAGGGGATACTCACCATCAGAAGAAGAACTGAGCCAGGGAATGGCCTCGCCGTGTGACAGCACTGCGATGGAAACAGATCCAGGGAACCCAGAAGACAGCACTGGCGTAAGCAGGGAAAGCAGCCCAGGACCACAATTTTCACCATCCAACCCAGCTAGCAGCCCACCGGAAGCAGAACCAGGACAGAAACCGGTGGAACAGTGCAGGTCAAGCAGACAGGTGAAGCGACCTGCCTATTTACGAGAATACATCACCCCACCCCTCAGATGGAACCTAGGGGGGAGGGGTGTTATGGACGAAGCCAATGCAGTGAAACAACCACAAACAGCTTTACTTTACAGCAGGCTTGTAATCCTGCACTTCTCATTGGCCCATAAATAGCGAGTCGTGATTGGTCATTTTTGGCCAGTCTGATTGGCTGTTAATGGGGCCCCCTGATTGGACGCTTGTGAAAGCGGTAAGCTCAAATCATTGGTTGTTTTGACAGCAGCCAGCTCTATAAAAGAGCTGCTGCTGCCCAAGTATTTTCTCTGTTCTTTCTTTACAATAAAGAGTTGAAGTTGTTCAATGTCTCATCTCCGTTCCTTGCGCCTATGCCCAGGACTTAACACTACCCTTGTGCGCATTGAATTGAAGCTTTGAAATAATATTGGCTTCTTGCTGCTTTTAAGTTTTCCTCTGGTTAGTTCCCTGTGGAACCAAAGACTGGCTGAAAATTATTTTTGATCTGACTCAGAAAATTTTTGCACATTATTAGATTTCTTTATTTATATGTGGTTTAACAGGTGGACATTGCTTTTTCTTTCTCAAGCAGTGTCAGAAAAAGAGGAATAAAAGAGGAATGTTGTTCACTTTCTCTCAAACACAGATAAAATTTAGCATGCAGTTACTGGCATTATATTACTGTCCACTAGAAAGTGAGAGGCTTCATTTATCAACTGCACTTCTTCAAGATTCCCCTGTTGAAGATCATGTGGGTGATTTACACAGAAATATGAGAGTGAAATGATGGAAGGGGAGTCTGAGAGGTGCAATGAAAAGACATGCATTAGACAAGAAATAATGCTGCAGTTTTAATATTTCCACCCACATTCCTTATGGTGCTGCCATGTGGATCTTTTTATTATTGCTCGCTTATCTGTCTTCATAGTGACTGAACCATTAAAAGTTTGAAGTTATGAAATAAATTGCAAAACATGAAAAAGGATATTTAAAAAACCCCCACTTTGGATAGAATTTCTAGAGATAGGATTGTTTGTTTGGAAGTATGTTCTGATGAGACATTGTTCTCTGTAAAAACTGTAAAACTAAACAAAAGTATACCATCCAATGTTACTGTTTATACTCAGTTACATGTAAAACTGTAGAGCTACAATCCCAAGTTATAACCATTAATAAGTAGCCTCACATTAACAAAATGTGTAATCTAAGCCTGTACTTAAGCCTTTTATGTGTTTCACAGCCAAAGTATTTTTTTCTCCAAGCTCTGCATTATTGAAGAGTAGAAGATACAAGGCCTCTGCCTTGGAGACTAGCACTCTTTTTTATTATTATTATCATAGTTGACATGTTCTGTCTTCACTACATGCTATCCTATGTACAGATTGACATGCAGCTAAACCCATCTACCCTCCAATAAAATAGACCATGTATGATTCTGTATGTGGATCTGGATGCTTTATTAAAGGAACAGGATGGGTGAAACTGGGAAAAACAGAAACACATACAATAAGAACCCCAATATAACATAAGCAGTAGTTAATTGCTGGTGAGCATAACAACTAACAAATACAGATAAATCTAAATCTCACCAGCGATGCTGTGTGTATGGAATTTTTGTCCTCAGATGAATATGTGCCACGTTATTCATGGTTCTTCTGTTTCCTTCGAATGCTAAAGGAAATGGAGTCTGGCTTCCCAGGATGCATTTGTTTGTGGAGTGAGGGTTGATGGGTTCCCGGGATGCCTTTGTTTGTGGAGTGAGGGTTGATGGGTAGATGACCTTTAAAGGGCTGGGTCAGCTTCCAAACAATACAGATTGGTATTTGGCCCCAGCCACTAGATAGGGCCAGAGGACAACTGTAGTATATGCACAAATTATATGGTGAGGCATGGCAGACATGGTTCATGGGGAAGAGGTCTTTTGGCAATTTTGGATACATAATGGGGGAAATATCACGAACCGGATGATCTTCAGACTCTTTCACAATACAAAAACATTAAAGCATATTTGTGTCTAATGTTCAGCCATCTCACCAAGAGATCTTAAATATAATCCAAGCTTAATGCTAAATGAGTCCTTGGTACAGATAGTAGCAAATTCCATACTAAAGCCTCTTCTTCTGAGATATAATGATTGTGAGCAACACATCCTCAGTTGGCTTGGCATCAGGAAACCTCTAGGGATATTTGTTTCAATCCATACGTACACCTTAAAGAAGATTGTCTAGAAATTAGATGGACCCTTTGGGTAATGATATCTAGAAACCTATTACTCATCTTTCAGAGTACTTGGGATATGAAATTTAACTATCATAATTTGTTCTTTATTATGACTTAATTTTAAAATGCATTCTGGTGTGGAATACATTTGTTCATTTTAATCCTTGTCTCCTTTTTTTATTTTGGAAATATGATTTAGTTTTTTGTTTTGTTTTGTTTAGTTTTTCTTACAATATATATTTTACTTAATTTTTTTGAAAAATGCCAGGAGTCAGAATTATTCAGCAGCATATGAGTTTAATTTACTAATTAATATAATCAAGTACTGAAAAGGTTGTGTTTGGGAAATTACTCTCTATCAACTGAATGTTCTACTTTACTAACAAAAGTTCACATTATTCATTCTATTTACCTTAAGGACAGGTTAAAATATTATTTTGATACTGCTATGAAGGATGTCCAGATTAAATTGTCTTTCCCTTCCTTTGTAAAATGAAATCAAGAAATATCCTTTATGCATTACCATGTCTTTGTTGTACATTGCATTTGTCATCCAGTCCTCTGCAATTATTGTAGTTTAAATATTTTCATTTTATATCTGATTCTAATTCTATTATACAATCTTGATGGCATCTGAATGTCAAAAGGATTAGGTATGTACACATAGTAAGAAATCAGGTTTAGATGCTAATAAAGAGATTAACTTTTAAACTAATCAATTTCTATAACTTGAAACCATTCCTTCCGAATTAGAAAATGTGCTCAAGTAATCTATCTCTCTCTCTACATATATATGTACAGTATATATATTATCTATATCTATATTTATGTCTGTCTGTCTGTCTGTCCGTACATACATGCATACATACATACATACATACATACATACATACATACGGAAATATTGAAGCCATTGCTTCTTTTATGTAGCACGGGTGCCAAACTTTATGAGATTGCCAGTATCTTGAGTCCATATATTTGATAAAAGCCAGTAAACTGCTAATATACCTATAGTTAATGAATCTACAAAATGGATAAAGGTTCATACATAGATATAAAGATGCATATTATTTGTGGGTATATCTAATTACCCAGCAAATTATGCATTTTTAGGGATACCTGCAGTGCAGAATTCCAGTATCTTGAACTTCATCATGCACACTGAGCTAAATGAGTCAAGGAGTCAGAAAACATTTCTTAATACAGATGTTCCTCATCTTTTCACCAACTACAATTGGGAAGAGAATTTGATTGCTTTTTTGTCATGGTCTTTAGTAAACCATATAATTGTTAAACAAATATCGCTTCCCTGTTACCTTGCTTGTTGGAAGCCTTCTAGGAAGGTTGCAAACAGCAATCAAGCAACCCCATCCCCTAGATGCTGCAACCCTCATAAATACATGGTTGCCAAGTTCCCAAATTATGATCATGAAATGATTGTAAATGCAAGAACCAGTCATTAATCATACTTTTCAACACTGTTGTAACTTTGAACAATCATTAAATGAATTGCTCTAAGTCAAGGACCATCTGACATCTTCTTACTCATCATCATCAAAAATTATGAACATTTTCTAGTTCACTGTTTGGACCTACCCTATGCAATTACCGAATGTGAGAATTATGATATATCATTGTCCCAAAGTTGTTTTTTCAAAAGTCAACTGGATTTTGTTTTTCCTTGAAGACATTTCATTTCTGATCAAAATAATTTCTTCAGTTCCGACTGAGTAGTAGAGGATTTATACATCACTGTGTGATTCCAGTGGGCTATACTTTTCTTCTTTTCCCAACATTGGCCATGTTGGATAGAGCTGCTGAGAATTTTAATACACCACAGCCTGTATATGCCTTTTTATGTTTACTCAAAAGTGAGCACTATTGTTTTAAATGAAACCTGTTTCCTGGAATGAACATACAATTGCAATTTTAATTACATAATTATCTTCTCTTTGATTCCTGCCTCTAATTACATTCCAAAAGGTCTTGACTTTTAATATGGTTGCACTTTCAGGTGATTCTTTTTTAGTTAAGATTAAAAACCCCTTTCATGTTTTCTTCTAAACATCACAATTTTACTGATTAATAAGAGCATCTGTTTTGAGCTGGAATTATGAAGATTTAGGCAGCCAATATAAATAAAATGTATGAAAATGATACACAAGGAAATAGTATTTTTTTCTAAAACTCCGGGGGGTGGGGGGGATGAGCATACAAAACATAAGTGAAATTAGACATAGAAAGCCAAATTATCAGGCTTAAGAGATTTTAAGAAATAAATAAAAGTGAAATGGATTTCTCAGAAGAGGAATTTAAAACAATAATTACAACAACTGGTACTTTAAATTTTTTCTGTTGTTCCTTATTCATTCCAACATTTTATCATTTTTTCATATAATGCAAAATAAGGAAGGCCATTAGGAAGAAATGTATTCCAACTGATCCTCTGACAAAATTTTTGATATTACTCAAGTCCCTCTTATTATAATTTAGGTGATGTTGGAATACTATTAAGTGTGTTGTTTTCTGTGCTATTAATTTGTTTTTTATTGAACCATCTGCAGAATTTTCATTTAGAATGCCGTGTTCAATATTGGTGATTACAGAAATTTATGTTGTAGCTCTATAGCTTTTGGAACTTTAGTCCTGAAGATATATCAGAAAATATCAAATGGCACTGGAGGACGTATGCCAGGGTGCATATTGGTTCATTTAAAAAACAACAACAACATATAACTGTATGGCTTATACAAAGAGTGAAGAGATATTCTGTGAATTTTCTTATTATATTCACACTATTTATTTATTTAAAATATTGCTGTTTCTAATTTTACCAAAGCAATTCCCCCCCCCAAAAAAAATATCACAAAATGTTAATAAAGATTAATGCATGAAGCAATCTACATCAAGAAGAAAGTGAGATTTATCAAATTTAGAAGGCTTTCTTTTCAGTGGACATACATATAGGCAGGAGTGGGATTCTATCAGTTCGCACCTATTCACTAGAACCGGTTGTTAACATTCTAAGCTGTTTGGAGAACCAGCTGTTAGAAGAAATTACTGGCCTACTCCTGTAAGGAAGGCAGGAAGAAAACATTCTGGTGTTGCTTACAGAAACTGCCTCTCCATTAACCCTTATTACATTCTTGGGCAGACTTCCAGTCTCAGGAACATTTCTGGAGTTTTGTTCCCTACCTTTTCTGGTACTTTGCTTGTGTGGAGTGACCATTCAAAGTTACAATGGCACTGAAAAAAGTGACATGACCATTTTTCACACTTACAACTGTTGCAGCATCCCCACAGTCATGAGAAGCCAGGCGAGGAGATGCATGCCTTGATGTGAGTGATATTGAGTTGGCTACACCCAGGCAATAACATGACCACCAAGCCATGTCCACCCAGTCACATGACCACCAAGCCAGGCCCACTACCTCAGCCATGCCCACAGAACCAGTTGTTAAAAATTTGAATCCCACCCCTGCATATAGGTTGCAATGAAAATCTATAAAAACAGAACTAATGGTATTACAGTATTTTAAACCAGTATAAAGGATCCATAGTAATGGTCTTTTGGTTAGGATGGATGGATGGAAGGGTTTATAAAATTTAAGAGTTAAGGTTGATTTACTGGTTCATTTGGAAAATTTGGAAGGTAAACCATCTTGTAGGATCCAATTTTAGTTTGTCATAGGACCACAGGGTTATTCTTCCAAGTTTTCAGGCTTGTGCTTTAAGAAAAGTGCTCCTCAGGAAACTTTTCTTTCACCAGAATATGATATTTGCCTTCATTCGCAAACCATATTATATACAATAGCAACAACAATAAAAACATGTTAAATAGCTAACCAATTTTTAAAAAGAAATAGTACCCAATACTTTCAAGCAACTATCCTCAATAACAACCATCACTGGATTCTTGATTCACCCCACTCCAATGCTTGGGAGAAGAATCAACTTTGTGATTGCCTGCTGGATCCCACAGGGCAGGGGCTGCTTTTAAAAAGGGATGCATCCTAAGTCCCACTAGATGATAACTTATAAGAAAAGGGACCTGAAGCATGCTTATTCCATCTGAGCTGATGGTGTGGGTAGATACCAAGAGAGGTGATTCTGTAAATAATCTGGCCCTATGAAGTGCAAAGCTTTGAAGTGGTAACTCAGAACCTGACTTGAACCTGGAAAAATATTGGAGTCCAGTACAGCTCACATCAATAGTGTAAAACTGAGGGGGACTCAACATAGCATGTTTGATTGTATTCTGGACCAACTGTAATTGCTGGATCATTTTCAAGGGCAGCCCTAGATAAGGGACACTGCACTAATCCAACCAGGAAGTGACCAAGGTATGAGAGATTGTGAGCAAAGTCTCTTGGTCCAGGAATGGGTATGCTTGATGCACAAGCTTTGGTATACAGATAATTCTTGATTTAAAATCAACCCAAAAAAGAGAACTTATGACCCCAATTCAAAGTTCCAATGGTCAAGCTTCCTCTGTGATCACATGATCAAATTTTGGGAAAACTGAAAACTGGCATTTACTTCTGGGTTTTGCCAAATTGTCCCCATAGCCAACCATTACAACTGCCTGTTGACATTTGTTAATGTCCATCACACACAAAATATGTAAAATCAGATTATTCAAGTGACTGACCAATATTATGAGCATCATAACTTAATAATTGTAATGGGCAGGCTCCATCACAATCATATGTCAAGGGCTATCTGTAACACACTTTGGCTATTAGGTGTTAATTAAATTTTCATTCATCATATCTATTTAATTTCCATGGAAGTGGTAGTGATATCCCTTGAAAAACTTTGAAGGCCCTTTCCAAGGATCAGTGGCCTCCTTTTTGAAAATATCAGAGTAATTTATCTTAAGAAAAAGAAGGCCCTCTTCAAAATCCAAAGAATCTAATTAAATCTAACTAAATCTAACTAAATCTAACTAAAATGTCAGGTCTTATAACCATAGTTTAGCTATTCACTCACTGTTTCAAGCAAAGAGTCATCCCCATCAACCATACAAGGGAAATTAATTGAAGCAGTCTTCAGGACTTCTGATAGTTTTCCACAATTGAAGACAAACAGCTTTTAATCTAGATTTCCAACAAAAAGCCTGGAAAAAAAAAGTTTAACATTAAGTGAAAACGGGGTGATAACTGCTAGAGACATTTACTCCAATGTAATGAGTTTCCAGTGAAAGTCACTGAAGAAACTGAAGAGATGAAACTGTCTTGTTTTCCTTCCTGGAGAATTTCATCTTATTTCAGGTGCTGTATTGAAATAATAGCCCTCTCTGAATTATTTGAGATGTACTGTATGTATCACTGTCACAGATAAAGTGGCAGTAACAGAGTAGCATGGAACCAGAGAAAATGTTGTTTCTGACTAGCCACAAAATCTGTTTTTCTACTTTCTTTCAATGGGAAAAACTCAACAGAGTTGAGACTCAGAGTAATTCACTTTCAGTGCCCTCCGCCCATTTTTTGCACTATAGAATTCAGTATGTGGAATTAATCAACAAAAATGGCATTCAGAGTTACCTACTGAAATTCTTTTGGATATATTACTTATGCAATATGTACCTTCCTCAAATTTGAAATGAAAACTTTTCAGTTTAGAGTTTTGCTTTATGCCTATTTGGTCACTGTATGCTGTTTTGCCTATATTTGAATGTTCGCATTTCTCTGAAAATTATTTTCTATGCAAAAGTTACCTGCAAGATAAGAGTTAACAATTAACATATTGTTGGTTCCTTTCACATGGTACAATATCATAACTTGTGGAGAATACTCACAGTACTTTTGTGGATAATATAAGAATATTTCCTCAACAGAGATATATTGGATTACAACTTCCATAATTCCCAAGTAGTCTAGCCATTTATCATGGGAAATATGAGAAATACTGGAATTGTATTTCAATGTATTTGGAGGGTACCAACCGGTAATATACCAGTTGAGATAGATCAGTTCAAAAAGCCTTATTTGTGCCCTGAAATCAATGCTGACCTCTGGTGATCTCCTAGATCACAGGTGCCAAACTTGTGACTTCACATTGCCATCACATGATGTTTCTATACTTTTTCCCATTTGAGAAGCTGGGGTGGGCATGGGCTGTGCAAAATGCATCTGGTTCATGGACTGCCACTTTGACACCCCTGCAAACTGCAGTTTTCTTAGCAAGATTTTCAAAAGAGTTTTGCCATTGCCTCTTTCCTAGGTCATGAAACCAACAGGGTGATTTGGGGCCAAGTCCTAGAAAGGAGGCAATAGTAAAACTGGAAGACCATGAGTTTTGTGCTGATTCTTTGCTCTTGTACTTTTAGCTGCAGTATAATCTCTAGTGACCTGAGGACTTTACAGATAACGGAATCTTAATTAAAAAACACAATCCCATCTTCATATCTTATTATACCTGTCTGCCTGATATTAAAGGGCTCATTGACTGCATAAAAGATTCTCTGTATTAGCATACCTTAAGTCTCTTTCATACAACAATTTTATATATTTTTATATATTTTTCTGGATTTGTTTTTTTTTTAATCTCATGAAAAAGGCCACAGTTTCTTGCTCCCTGAGCATTAAGAGAATGTGTTGAATTTAATCAGTATATATTTGCCTTGATTTTTGCTATATTCAGCATAGAGATTGTTAAAGAAACAAATAAACAAAGTAATGCCTCATGTCTAAATGGAAGTACATTAACTAAAACAGTATTCTTAATCTTAGCAATGCTAAGATTGGCAGACTTAAGCACCCAGAATTCCTCAGTCAGCATGCCAAGGTTGAGAAACACTAGGCTAAAATTGAACTGTACAGTGTGTTTTAACATCACTTTTAAATGTTTGATTTTCCTAGATTTTGTAATATTTGTGAGATCAATAGTCAAAATATATTAGAAACACCTTATATAATACAGCATTAATTGGTGAGATCAGTGTTCTCTGATGGGGCAATTTTATGTAAGGTAGACCCTACCTATCTAGGTTAGTCTCAGCAGTGGAGTGATTTATAACATCTACATTTTAAGCGTAACTAAATTCATATAATTTTTCCAGAAGCACAACTTGTGAAGACTGAAGATGAAATAGCCAAGGAATATTCAGAAACACAATTTATTTTGCTGATCTCCCAATAAAAATGTTCATCAAATTGTAATAATCTCCTAGATGGATCCCAGATTGTGAATATTCTGTTTTAAAACATGTTCAAATATCATTTTATATTGAAGTTTTGGCACTCTTCATTTATTTGTGCATTTGTGAGGATTGTCTTGTGATGTTTGCAGTTGGGTCTGTGATGTATGGTTCATTACTTTCATTATTTATTTTATTGTTTGTTTAAATCTTTTATTCACTGTGCAGTGATTTTCCATAGCTCACCCAAGTGCTAACTTGCTGAGCAAGAGAAATGCTAGTACAATAGCGTTATACCACTAATTACCACTAGAGTACTATTGCCATATAATGTAAGGTTATGAGGGAATGACTTTGGG
This sequence comes from Hydrophis major, assembly GCA_033807585.1. Taxonomy (NCBI): domain Eukaryota; kingdom Metazoa; phylum Chordata; class Lepidosauria; order Squamata; family Elapidae; genus Hydrophis; species Hydrophis major. The sequence continues at coordinate 95,042,071 of CM066328.1, forward strand.
AGAGGGTGAAGGAGATGTTACCTAGGGAACAGTCAGATTAGAGAGGGCATAGCCTACAGCTGCATAATGGGCTGAGAAAAAGGCTGAATAGTGATTCTCATTAGCTTTTCAGGCAAGAAAGGAGATGACAGGAGATTTGTACTTTCAGACTTGCAAGATTATGTTAACGTAGCCTTACAATAAAATAGAATTAGCTCATCCAGTCATGCTTTTTGGGTAGGCTCACATAATACTACAAAATGCTCCAACATGCCCAGCAGCTTTTATAAAGCTATTTGAGGAACTGGTATGCTGACAATGGGAGAAAGAGACAGATTTCCATATGTATAAATGGTATATGTATATTCGCATATATACATATGTGCATACATGAAAAGAAGCAAGACCGTTGCTTCCTCTGTCTAGTGGCAACATGTTCCATTGCCAGAGTTATATCAAATGAGAAAAAAAAAGATTGCAAGGACATGACATGGTTCTGCCATACGGGAATTAGCAAAAGAAGGTCTGACAAAGTTGTTTTCTGTTTGATATTAGTCAGTAGACCAAAAAAGATAGGCAATTATGATTTTCAATCTTGGCTTTGTGCCATATTTGCATATTTAATGTTCCATCTTTCCATTCATATAATGAGGGCTAACAATACACAGATGTATTTATCATAGGCCCAGTACTCTTCAAAATCTTCACAAATGACTTAGATGAGGAAATAGAGTTTATCAAATTTGCAGATGATACTAAGCTGTCAGGATAGATATAGGGTGAAGATACATATGGATCTCAACTGAGAATCTAACAAGATCTTTCTAACAAAATGAAATTCAACATAGAGACAAGTAAAGTTTTACATTTAGGCAAAAGACCCAAAAGTACACATACAGATTAGGTGAAATCTGGTTTAATAGTAGTAACTGTGAGAAGGATAATGGATTCCTAATGGACAAATAATTAAATATGAGCTAGCAGTGTGTGGTAGCAGCCAAAAAAGCCAGTGCAATCTTCACAATATGAAATGCACAGGCACATTAGGTCTTTGTGAATGGACATGGTCTGACAAATTTGAGACACATTGTAAAAGTTATAAGATGAATTTTTTTTAAAAAAAGCAAAATGGTATCTACGTTGATTTTTCCGCAAACAAAAAGAATCAAACTAAACTTTATTTCTTGGAAGAACTAGGACATTTGATCTTTGTGAGACAACACATTTAAGGGATTGAATCAAAATCACATAAGATACTAATACCGCTCTATAAAGCCTTTGTAAGGCCACAGCTAAAACACTCAGTTTTGATCACCATCCTATAAAAAGATGTTGAGATTCTAGAAAAAGTACAGAGAAAAGCAACAAAGATGATTAGGGGAGTGGAGGCTAAAAGATATAAAGAATGGTAACAGGAACTGGGCATGGCTAGTTTAATGAAGAGAAGCACCAGGGGAGACATGATAACAGATTTTCAATATTTGAGGGGGTGTCACAGAGAGGAGGGGGACAATCTATTTTCCAAAGCAAGCATAGGCTGGAGAAGGAACAATGGATGGAAATCGATGAAGGAGAGATTCAACTTAGAAATAAGGAGAACATTTTCTGACAGTGAAAATGATTAACTAATGGAACAGCTTGCCTTCAGAAGTTGTGGGTGCTTCAACATTGGAGGCTTTCAAGAAGAGACTGGATCAGAAATGGCCCTCTTGTCAGAAATGGTAGAGAGTCTCCTGGTTGAGTAGGAGATTGGACTAGACAACCTACAAAGTCTCTTCCAACTCTGTTATTCTGTATTCTGTGTTTCTAAATGTCTTGTATTGATTTTTTTTCTATAATGGAAAGGTAAGGTTTTTTTCTCCAGTGAGACCAGTCTATCAGGTCACTTTTAAAAAAAGCTTTCAGATTTTAATTTTCAACCGAACAATATGAAATGCACAGGCACATTAGGTCTTTGTGAATGGACATGGTCTGACAAATTTGAGACACATTGTAAAAGTTATAAGATGATTTTTTTTAAAAAAAGCAAAATGGTATCGACGTTGATTTTTCCGCAAACAAAAAGAATCAAACTAAACTTTATTTCTTGGAGGAACTAGGACATTTGATCTTTGTGAGAGGACACAGTTCATCAATGGAGGTTTTATTATTTAGGATCTTGCTGTGTATGTATGTAGTGCAATTTATATGAAAATAACATATAGCATAAAAGAGACCTGGAGTAATATTTGCATAATTTTAGAAGAATGCATAGACATTTGTGCAAAGGGAATTGTTAATGTTTCAGTCATGCTTTAGATTTTATTTGTTGTTTGCTTGTAAATTTGTCTGCAAGTAGCAAATGTCAGAGAGATGCCTTTGGTAAAATACATGGAAGAAAAATCAAATAAAATGATGCAGAAGTTAGATAATTGTAATTACTGAAAAGCATTTAGCTTTTATTTTTGATTTTTCTGCTCGGTATACAAGAAAGTAACAGAAACTTAATTTGCTTCATCATTGATTGAATGGATGAACAATAGTTTACTGAGAGAATGTATTAAGGTATATTCTGTAGAGCCTGTGCACATTGTTTAATACGAGTAGAGAAAATTAACATTTGGTGTGCCCTATTGTGGGTCATTTGTTTTGTTCTTTATTGGTGGCAGAACAATCATACACTCACACAGCATTAGGTCACTGCTTAGTGCAACAGTACAATTTCTCTCTTCACCTTTCCTGGCTCCTATTCTTTCAAGCATAAAAGGGACATCTTTCTTTCTGATGGTTGGTTTGTTTTGCTTTTGGGCAAAAATGTTCAAGTCAGTGTTGGACTTTACTATCTGCAACAGTTGGGTGAAATCTGGTTCTTTTCCTCCTCACTTGTTCATTCTGCTCCATTATCAGTTTCTGCAGGTGTTTGAACAAGAAGACATGCCATGTACTCTGGATACCAGAAAACTAGGGTGAAAATGGGAAGACTAGATAAATCTTATTGGAAAAAAACCTTGAGAAAATCCCTCAGTGCCTGGGTAGTGAGATTTGGGTCCCATCTTCTACTTGGTCAAGGCACAGACCTCAAATAATTTAAGAATCTGCAGAGGTTTGGTTAGCACACAACTGAGTAACATTCCTCGCTGAAGGACCACAAATTCGAGAAAGATTACTGTGATAAGTAGAATTATTCCTGTAAAACACAGAGTTATCTTACAGAGCTAAGGTAACACCATGTTTGGTTATTTAGCTTCCAAGTAACCTTTACTGGAATATTAGATAAGATATTGTGTAAGATTTACAATAAGATTTTTTACACATTCCGGTCAAGATGGATACTTTGCAGGTCATAGAGAGTTGGCAGGTCATAGAAAGAGTCAAGTTGTCCAGTTGCCATACTCAAATTAATAAATACAGAATGTAGAATCTGCCAAACAGGATGGAGATTATGCCAGAAGGGATAGAGATTACTGGAAATGAATAAACAGATGGAACAGATGGAGTCTACCCAGAAATTAACCAATGAAGTTAAAGGGGGAGTAACCAGGGTGGGGTTTTTGAAATTGTATTTAACCAACATGTGTTCCTATGGAAATATGTCCTCCTTGGCTCCACCATATGAGCAGAGAGGTCTCTTTTGCAAAAACTTAATAAAACTCTTTATTATTGTTCAGTTGTCTCCTGATACTTTCACACCTAAATGGTTAACCTAAAGGGTTAATATTACAATTACATAGTCAGTTTCACACATGACTTTTCAAATGGGGCACCCCCAATGGTTAACCCACATTTAGTCATTTATTCTAAGCAATTGAAAAGGTATCTTGGCATATGCAAATAATAGTGTCATTGCCATAGCAACCTATTATAAAGCTTGTCCTAATAGATGTAACAGCTGTTTCACAGAGTGGTGTGCAGTTCCATCCAGCAGTGTACTGCTAAATGTTTAAGAACTGGTTTTGCTGACCTGTTGCTGCTTCTGTGCAATGCCACTAGCCACAGATCAGCTGATTGGTGTGCTAAGTAATGAGATTCTCCTCTGCTGTTAAGCAGCTTGCAAAATTCCAGAAAAGTTAGTAAACATCTCTTGTGAGCCAATGTATAACACTGGTTACACCACACCCGAACTTTAGCCTTCAATTTGGATAAGTACAGTGACATTGGCTTATATATTCTATACTGTTTCAACAAACTTGGCACCCTAATGATAAAATTTGTTTGACTAAAGCTAAGCCTGTTCTTGGGATGAAATGAATGAGTCCTCTAAATTTTGTTGGATTTATGCATCTCTTGCAATTGTCACATGTCTGGATGGAACTTTCCCATCCACAATCCTCCTCCATGAGGTTCTGAGTGCTCCTGCAGACAAAAACAATAAAAACCACACACAAAACCTATTTCTAATGTCTTTACAACTTATTGAATTGTCAGTCACAAAATCCCAGTTCTATTCCATATCACCATCCCTGCCATGCCATTTTCTTAGAAGGATTGGGGAGAGGTTTGTGGACCTTTATATTTATATTTTGTAGTTCTAGGATCATTTTGGAAGGAGAAGGAGGACCCCGAGATACGTTTCATCTCTAGATTCATCAAGAACTTCACAAATTCAGAGAGAAATAATGCCTTGATTCTTTCTTTGTGAAAGAAATTTTTATTTTATTTTTTCTACTTCGTCTTCAGAATGTTTTTTGTATTGTGAAAGATAAAGAGGCTGCTGCTTGTTCTGTTTTTCTTTTCTATTTTGTGTGCATTTTTCCATCATTTTATGGAGTGACCTCACCACTCACTCTTACCAAACTGTGCAGGCTCAATAAGAAGATGGAAACAAAGAGACTGTGGATTCCTTAATGCTCTCTGAGCTTGGTTATTTTTTTGCAGACATTTTATTAACCAACTAACCAATTTTCAATGTTAAAAGGGATTGGGATTTGCTCTTTGTGTACATATGGCAGCTTATCCTGTCTGTGTTGATGGGAGTGTTGTTTTCTTTTTGGTAATTCCTTGATTAGGTTGCTGTTTATTGTTTGCTCGAGTTGGTAGTTCCTTGCTTGGGGTATTGTTCATTTCTTCATTGTTGGTCTGGTATTAATCCTGGTGTTTTTGGACTTTACTTGATCTAGGATGCTCACAGCTTCTCTGTTGAAATTATGGTTAAATCAGTCTGTGTGTTGTTAAATTAAAGAGTTTTCATCATTTCTTCTGATTGCTAGTTGGGGCTCATGGATGCCCTTCTGTCTGGTGGCTGTTAGAGTCCTTACATTGTATGTGGCAGATGACTTCTGTTTCTTCCCTTGGGCTACTGGCTCTTTTGATTTATTTAGGATGTTTTGGAGAGCTTTAGTTGATCTGTGTGCTACAGTGATACCATGTAGTTGCCATAGTCTGTTTGTTGTTTCTCATATGGTTTTATGTGTTATCATTTTTATAGCTTCGTGGTAGTTATGCTGTAGTGCGTTGAGTGGTCAGGTACTTTTTGATAAAGTTGTGTAGGTACTCATTTTGATGTAAGATGTTGCATAGGTCATCTGTTTCTTTTTTCTGATGTTCAGTATTGTTTCACAACATCTTCAAACAGAATGCTATGAAAAAGATAATGTCATACATCAAAAACATCTCATCTTTTATTTTCAGCTTGGGTGTGGGGAGAGCAGAAAAGAAGCTGCTGATTCATTTGTAATAAATCTAAAACTTCCAAGCTGGATAATCTGAATTTTTACATACTGATTGTAGGACATTGGTGTCCATAAATCAAAAGACATTCTCCACTTGTAAAGCCCCTGTATCAGATAAATAGAAGGAAACTTTCTTTTGTAACAAAAGCTTTATATTTTGATATTCATAGTAGATTGTTTGCTGTGTATTGATCCACAGGTGTTCCTCCTGGAAACCACTTATGTAAGTCATTGTTATACTTTAAAGCAATAAGTTTAATAGTCCTTTATACAAAGAAACACTTTTTTTTTTTTGCAAAGGATGGAAATATGAAATGTTCTTTTATAATATGTGCTATTGGTCAAGAAATGAAATAGTGAATTTGTCTCTTTTTTGTCTTGAAAAACAACCACAATAGAAAAGAGTTGAGTCACAAAATCATCCTTGAAAAATAACTTTGCTGTGATTCATAGTTGAATGAGTGGACTATTTGATTAAAAGGCTCCAGAAACGTAACAAAAATCATATATATCTATATCATCTGTATCTATATTTATATCTATATCTATATTTGTGTCTGTGTTTTGAAACCATATGTAGAATTTGAGCATGCATATTTTACAGGTTATTTCAAAATGATATATGATTCTCTGTGCTGAATTTATTATAAAAAAGAAAAAAAAACCTTATGTTTTTCCACCTCAGGCTTTAATAGTTATTCATCTTAGGTGGTTCTTCAGCAGACACTAGTTAATAACTACTTTCTTTCTAAATCAGAAAAAGTCACACTCTGTAGAGGCTTAAGCCGAGATATCATACAGTGATGAGAGATAGCTAAGGTAGGAACAACATACTCCACAGGAGACAGATGTCTGGAGATGACATTTTAACACATATTTATTTGTTATTTGTCTTCCCTTATCAACATGTTACCTCCTAGACCAGAGCTGTCAAACACCTGGCCTGTGGGTCAGATGTGTCACATGCTGGGCATGTCCACACCTGGTTTAGCGAAGGGGGGGGGAAGTCCTGATACATCACATGATGTTGCCATGACAAGATGAGTTTGACACCCCTGCCCTAGACTCTATTTATTTATTGGGTTTATTTGGCACTGATTCCAAACAGGCTCATGGTGGCTTACAAAATAACATTGAAACCATTGTAGTGTAAGATTTTAGATAGCCATATAAAATCATTAATTAATGATTAGTGATATATAAAGGCATGGATCTCTGTAATGGTAGTTTAATACTCTGATGATGTCAGCAGAGGCTGATGAAAGCTTAGTAAGTATAATAAATATAATTTTAGTTCCAGAGATCACAACATGACTGTTTCTTCTCTTACATACACATACACAGACAGACACATACATACAGACATACAGACAAACACACACACACATATACATGCATACATATATACATGTACATATACATACATATATACATATACATATACATATACATATACATATACATATACATATACATATACATATACATATACATATACATATACATATACATATACATATACATATACATATATGTTCTCCGATTCCTGAGCCTGTGCTGTCAAAGGAGAAGGACTTAGAAGATGAGCAGGAGGAATTGGGAATGCCTTCCTCCCCAGGACCTTCCTCTCTGGCAATGCCTTCCTCCCTGATAATGCTTCAGGTTTCATCAGACAACCGAGAGGAACAGCCTGAGATTAATCAGGAGGAAGGCATATCAGAGCAGCCCCTGACAGGGAGTCAAGAGGAAGAATGTTGGCTTGATCCTAGGCAGCATCGTAGGGAGAAATGTGAGCAGCAACATAGGAGGCGTGGGAGGGTCAGAGAGTGAGCTGAGTCATTGAGCCACACCCCACAGGGAATAAAAGTGGGTGTGTTGTCGGTTGGAACTTTGTATGGGACAAAGTTTGATCGTACTTCAGGTTTTCTTTGTGGTCTGCCTTGTAATTTTCTGTAAGTAGCTTTTTACTTGTTATCAGTTCAGACTTGGCAGGCAGAGTGTGTTGGAATGCCAAGTACGTTATCAGTTCCAAAGAATTAACTCTGTGAAGTCCGAGCCAGCCTGCCTGTGTTTGAGTGAGTTTGTACTCTTTCATCTTTTGGAAAGAAGAAAGGTGAGACAGAACACATATACATATACATATACATATACATATACATATACATATACATATACATATACATATACATATACATATACATATACATATACATATACATATACATATACATATACATATATAGAGGGAGGGGGTACAGAGGAGACCAACCAGGATGATTAGGGGACTGGAGACTAAAACATATGAAGAACAGTTACAGGAACTGGGCTTGGCTAGTCTAGTAAAGAGAAGGACCAGGGAGGACATGATAGCAGTCATCCAATATTTGAGGGGTTGCCACAGAGCCTGTTTCTGGCCTTCTGTAACTTCCAGGATGCCTGTTTTTTAGCCTTCTCAGGCTCTGAGGTTTTTCTTGAGCCTCTGGGAGGGTGAAAACGGCCTCCGCAGGCTCCAGAGCCTGGAAATAGACTCAATTTCAGCCTTCTGGACCTTGTGGGAGACTCATTTTTCACTCTCCCTGACCCTCCATGCGAGCCCTTTACTTACCTGGGATCCAAAACAGGCCCCATGGAGACTCCTGGGAGGGGCTGGGTGAACTGGATTGGCCATTAAAAATGATAAAATTAACTACTTGTTTGCCCCATACAAACACAACACACATTGTTAACTAACACTAAGAAAAAAAATCTATAAACAATCCTGCATTAATACTAATATTTATTACTAATGTGGGAGCAATAGGCAGGACAGAAGAAACAAAGAACATTTCTGAGTACTCAATCTGGGTCTCCCATATGGTGTTTATAAAGTAGAACTCATCACTTACTTCATATTAACATACTCATATTGAAAGTATTTTTAATTAAGCAAATGCTGTTTAGTTAGTTAAAACTTCAATCAAAACTGATCCTAAATGGTGAACTGTTTCCTTTACAACAAAGGACAAAACTATTAAATACATATGCAAGAAAATAAATGAATATGGTTGCTGTTGTCTCACTCAGATAATGGTCTCCTGTAGAACTACAATTACTCTCACTTCAGCTTGTATTGCTGTCAGGCACAGAAATGTGATCACATGTATTCACTCTTACCTTTTCCTCTGAAAGTATGGTTCCTCCCTGACATTTAAACTATTTGGAATGGATTTAAATCTAGGAAAACGTTTTATATCTCGGACCTCCAGATCTGTCATTTTAAAATGAGAGGACAGGAATCTAATTACAGATGTCCTGCAACTATTGGTGCTTAGAAAATGTTATGGACTAAGCCAACACAGCAATACAACCCTAAACAGCTTTATTTTACAGCAGGCTTGTAATCCTGCACTTCTCATTGGCCCGTAAATAGCGAATCGTGATTGGTCGTTTTTGGCCCCCTGATTGGACACTTGTGAAAGCGGTAAACTCAATGCATTGGTTGTTTTGACAGCAGCCAGCTCTATAAAAGAGCTGCTGCTGCTCAAGTATTTTGCTCTGTTCTTTCTTTATAATAAAGAGTTGAAGTCACCATTCGATGTCTCGTCTCCGTTCCTTGTGCCCATGCCCAGGACTTAACACTGGCGACAAGGATGGGATTCGGAGACAATAGAGCTGACTAAGTACGCATCGAACAAGACAGAGCACGTAGCAAAAGAGCACATGCAACAAACGGCAAGATGACCAGCGGCGCTATATCTCCCGCTCCATTCAACCCAGAAACCAAAGACTGGGACTCATATATAGATCGCTTCGAGATGTTCCTGGAGACCAACAATTTAAAAGATGCTACGCCTTGCAAGAAACGAGTGGTGTTCCTGACTCATTGCGGCCCCACCATTTTCAAAATGGCTAAAGCACTGGCAAAACCGGCGGAAGTGAAGACCATGGATTGGGATACCCTCGCCCCAATCCTTCGAGCCCATTACGCACCCGCAGTACCTACACTGATACGAAGACACGAATTTTACCAGAGGGACCAACGAAAGGACAAGAGCATTGGAAATTTCGTAGTCAACCTCTGGAACCTAGGAGGCCTTTGTGGTTTTGCAAACTTAGAGGAAGTCCTAAGAGACCGCATAGTTCTGGGATTAAATACACCACATGTGCAGAGTAAACTGATGGCGAAAGGCGACATCAGCCTTACAGTTGTCATCGCCGATGCTACTGCCGCAGAAGCAACCAGGAAGTCAGCCGCTCGAATGCACCGAGCAAATGCACCGCTTCGCCAACTCGCTAACGATAGCCCACTCGCCACTGAGAAGCATGCTTCCACCATCCACCACGAAGACCTCGAGTCATCCTCAGACAGTGAGGAAGAGGAGGTTGTTGTAACTATCAGTGCAATTCTGTACCATCCTAGCATTGTATCTTTCTCATGTAAACATCAGACTCCTGTCTGCATTGTATCTTTTTTATGTAAACATAAAGACTCCTATCTCTTCAGTGATCTTTGCCAGGCATGCAAAAGAGAAGAGGAGTTTAAACAGCTGTCAATACAGAATGATGTTTTAATTGACCTGAATTCCTATAAATTACACTTTCTGATACCCTGTTGTCTTTACTAACCTGAGCTATTATAAATCTTATGTATTTCCTGCTGACCTAAGCTATTATAATTCATGAATGTCTTGTTTACCCTGGGCTTTGAAGAATTTCACCCCCCTGTGAAAAAGCATAATAAAAGAGCCAGTGCAAAGGCATTTGGCGCGCTCATCCAGAGAAAACCTCGTCTCGTGTCGTTTCTCTCTCCCTGGCTCCCTCTCATGAGACGCCCATCTAATGCGGGATGGCAGATACCGCATTTTGGTGACCCCGACGTGATTCCCTAAGGGGGATACGCAGCGGCGCGCCCATACTTATCAGCTCGGTTGGAGCTGTGCATCGCCAGGCGCCTGAGCGAATTGCACCTCATCGGATCTGAAAGACAGTCTCGACTTTAGTAAGTATGGGTGGAGGCTTTTCTCAACAGCAGACGCAGCATCTGAAGGAAATGAGAGAGCTAGTCGCTTCTTCTTCTAAATACTCTGCTAATTTAAAGGGCTCTCCCATAAAAAAGAAATCTATTGCTGCATTATTGGCTTATGTGTGGCAACACTGCCCCAATTATCCAGAGAGAGGGTCCTTAAAATTTTCCAATTGGCAAAAAATTGGTGAATATCTCCATAATCCTCCTCATGCATCTATTGGCATTTTGGTCACTTGGAGGAAAATTATGGAGGCTTTAAAAGTTCATTATAAAATAGAAGCAGGGAGTGTGTTTGAATCTCCCCCACCAAGTTATGAGAACTTTTCTATCCTTCAACCTTCCGCTCCCGATGATTGTAAAGCAGCACGGGAGCCTCCTTCCATTCAATCCACTTCTTTAAATGTAGAGCCCTCGTGTCCTCCACCCCCCCTCCGAGGAGGAGGGTGTGTTGTAAAAGCTATTCAACAAGCCTTTTGTGAAGGAGAAACAGATGAGGACACCCTTGCAGCTGCCTCCCTTTATCCTATTGTTCAAGCCGGCAATCCTCCAGTTCCTCAGTATACCCCAATGCCATATAAAATAATTAAGGATTTAAAGGCAGCTTGTAAGGAAAATGGCATTCAATCCCATTATGTACAGGGACTTTTAGGATCAATAACCCAGCCAGGTGCTGACTTGGTGAATGCTGATTGACGTACATTATTTAACATGATCCTCACGCCTTCACAATTTTTGGTCTGGGAGTCAGAATTTCTTAAACGTACCGCAGCCGCAGCCGCTAGAGGCTTACCAGCAAATGTCACTTTGGATATGCTGAACAGTACTGGCACCATGTCTACCATTGCCCAACAGGTTGCCACAGACCCAGCTGCTTTCCCTATAATACAGGAGTGTGCTTTGGCAGCTGCTCGAAAGGTTGATAATGTGGGATGCATGCCCAACTCTTTCTCTAAAGTTATTCAAGGACCTTCTGAGCCTTTTTCCTCCTTTATAAACCGTCTCACAGAAGCCTTAGAGAGACAAATTGATAATAGAGAGGCTTGTACTGAATTACAAATGAAACTTGCCTATGAAAATGCAAACGCTGATTGTCAGAAAGTTTTGCAACCATTAATTAATAAGAAAAATGTTGCCATGGCAGATTATCTTACAGCCTGCCGAATCATAGGAACCACATCCCATTCCATGTCTACGCTGGCTACAGCCATTACTGAAGGCATGCAGCAGAATATGGGCTCTCTTCTTCCCATTTCCCAACAAAATACTCGCAAAATGGGAAATTGTTTTAATTGTGGCAAGCCAGGTCACTTTAAGAGCCAATGCAGGGTCCTGGGCAGGGGAACAAATATGCCAAGAAACCAGGTTGCTCGCCCAATGACACCATGCCCTCGATGCCAAAAGGGCTATCACTGGGCTAGTCAGTGCAGAGTCCAAAAGAATGAACAGCAGAATAGCCCTGCAATCACACAAAAACCTTTTTTGAATCAGGGAAACTAGAAACGGGGCAGGCAGCCAGCCCCACAACAAAGGCTGCTGAAACTTGCAACTTTTCTTCTTTCACTTACGATCTTGTTGCTAATGATACTGTTACTTATTTTCCTGGTGTCGCTGACTTTCTCTTTGTACATCCTGTTCAGCCTTTTCATATGCCCCCCGATATCCCAGTGCTAGTCTTTCCTGTAAGGGATTTAGCTGAACAAGGTATTCTTGCCTCTCCTTTTCTGCATGACCCCACTGTATTGTCTGATGTCTGTCTGTATGTACTAGCTAATACAGAAGTTACTATAAATGAGGGGGATATTGTGGCAAAAATGATTGTGCTCTTAGACCAACAACAAGAGCAACTCTATGCAATTGAAAGACCAATTAGTCAACCAAAACCTACGGTGACATTCTTATTGAATGGTCGATCCTTTCTTGGTCTTTTAGATACTGGAGCGGATATTTCCATCATCCGAACCACTGAGTGGCCGGACACCTGGCCTGCAGATGTGGCACCAGCGGTGAGAGGAGTGGGGGGACTCCAGGAGACTCGCATTAGCAGAAACTGGGTAAAAGCCCATTCCCCTGAGTCTCAATGTGTTGCTTATATTAAACCAGCTGTAATTCCTCTGTATACTAACTTGTGGGGAAGAGACCTTATGTCACAGTTTAATGCGCAGCTTACTCTCCATTAACCATGCTTCGCTTATGTCTGACTAACAATAACCCTGTGTGGATTGATCAGTGGCCTCTCCCTTCTATAAAACTTGAAGCCTTACACTCTCTTGTTCAAGAACAATTAGATAAAGGTCATCTAGAGCCCTCATTGAGTCCATATAATACCCCAGTTTTTGTTATCAAAAAGAAAAACGGCGCTTGGCGTCTACTTCAGGATTTAAGGGCTGTGAATTCGGTCCTCCTTCCAATGGGACCTCTGCAATGTGGTCTTCCAAATCCTAACATAATTCCTCAAGAATATGACCTTATCATTATCGATTTAAAAGACTGTTTTTTCTCCATTCCATTACACCAGTTAGATAGAAAATTATTTGCTTTTTCTGTACCAACCTTAAATAATCAGAGACCTACCAAACGATATCAATGGAAAGTCTTACCACAAGGCATGTTAAACAGTCCAACTATGTGTCAATTTTTTGTGGATTTAGCATTGCAGCCCTATAGAGACAAATATCCTCATTTTTTAGTCTATCATTACATGGATGATATATTGGTATCTGCACCTGGTCCAAAGGGCACGGTATTAAAAACTCTGCCATGCCTGAACTCTATTTTAGATAAAGCAGGTCTCACTATAGCCCCAGAAAAAGTTCAATCCAAACCACCTTTTTTCTATTTAGGTCACAAGTTACTTGCTTCGGCTGCTATTCCTTCTCTTCCCCTCCCCACTCTTCCCCCGAAGCCAACACTTGTGATTTTACAGCAGTTCCTGGGAACTTTAAATTGGGCACGTCCTTATTTGGGTTTGACTACAGCTACATTAGCTCCTCTCTTTAACGCTCTAACGCAAGGTAAAGCCCCGTCTGATGTTATCATTCTAAACAAAGAGCAGTTGCAGGCATTGAAAGACATTTCCCATTTAATGGCTATTAGATGGGTGGATCGGGCTATAGAAAATTGTCCTTTATCAATTGCTTTGCTAAATACTGCTCAGAGACCAACAGCTGTCATTATGCAAATTCATCAGACACAGGTTCTGATCTTAGAATGGCTGCATTTGTCTCACACCCCAAGGAGCACAATTACTAATAAAGCCTCTGCATATTCTCAGTTGATCTTTAAAGGTCGTCAAAGATGTAAACAACTCATGGGAATTGAGCCTGTTTGCATATTCACTCCTTGTTCATTGACTACTTGGGAAATGCTATGGTGTAATTCAGAAGAAATGCAATACTCTTTAGAAGAGTGGCCAGGGCAAATTTCTTGCCATTTACCAGCTGACCCACGATTCACTTTTCTTAAAACTCTCCCTTTTGAATAGCATTCCCCCCTCTCATTATCTCCATTAGTAGATGCACCTACACTTTATGCCGATGGAGGAAAAATGTATGGCGCTTGTGTATGGCACCAGGAGGGAGAGTGGAAAACTAAAATTACCTCTCCACAACCTTCTGCTCAACAGGCAGAACTTGCTGCATCTCTTATTGCTTTTCAACAGTTTCAAAAGACTCCTTTTAATTTAATAGTAGATTCCTTATATGTTTCTCAGATTTTGAAAAATATATATCAAGCCTATTTATCTCCTAGCATATCTGATTCTTTGTTAAAGTTATTGCTTTCTCTACAGCAATATATCAACAATCGCACACATCCATTTTTTGTAGCACATATCAGGAGCCACCAACCTCTTCCTGGTATATTACAGGAGGGAAATAAGATAGCTGATGCCGCTGCCTCAATAGCATCAGGAAAATCAATTTGTAATCTGACAGCGTCACAAAGTCATAGCTATTTCCATCAAAATAGAAAAGCATTACAAAAACATTTCTCATTAACCCAGGCAGAGGCTAGTGCAATAATACAACAATGCCCCACATGTAGCAAGCAAGCACATTCCATTCCTATAGGGGTTAACCCTAGAGGATTAAAAGCTTGTGAAATTTGGCAAATGGATGTAACTCAGTATCCACCTTTTGCCCCATGGAAATATTTACACGTTTCAATAGATACATATTCAGGATTTATTCTGGCTACTCCTCAAAGGGGAGAAGCTGTAAAACAATTATTCAATTCGTACCTTTGCCTCGCTGGGACATCCAAAAGAAATCAAAGAAGACAATGGATCTGCCTACACAAGTTCTGCTTTTCAGGACTTCTGTAACAGATGGGATGTAATCCACAAGTTTGGGATTTCCTACAACAGCCAGGGGCAAGGCTATTGTGTAATGAGCTCACTTGTCTCTGAAACGTGCTCTTAATTGGTATTCATTGCGGGGAAAAAAACCCCGAACCTCCCAGCATTGCAAAACTCTCTTAACATTTGTCTTTTTACTCTAAACTTTCTTAAATCTAAATTTCTCCTACTTCTACTGCTTTTTGTTATTTTTCCTCCCTCCTAACAGATTGTCATTATTCTGCTTGGCAGAGTCCTGCTGAGCTTGGGGGAGAGGAAATGCTGCGATCTTACTGCCAGAAAAAACCACTCTCTGAATCCCTGGTCAGGCAGTAAGACCCTATCATGGGAATTTATCTGCTACATCTGTATCTTAAAAATCTTTCCTGATATTCTTGCCTATATCTTCTTTGCAATTTCTACCTTATTCATATCCTACTTATACTTTTGTTCAACATGGTCATTGGACCACATTAGAATTTCGCTTTAGTAAATATGATAATGACTGTCCTATTGTTTGTTGGCATAATAATCTTCCCATAAATATATCTCCTTATATTCACACATATTTCAACAAAACACATGGTTCCTGTCAAAAGATTATTCGTGTTAAAGCTACTCCTTTAACAGAAGGCTCTTATACTTGTTCCATGAGGGTACGTCATGAAAATGCTACCAGTAGCTTTCACTCTGTCACTTCTGTTTTGTTTACAGAACACTCTACCACTCACTCTTTTTTTTCTCCTTTACTTTTCCTATGGAAAGGAACCTTAAAATCTTTTCCTCTTTTTAATCTAAACATAGGGGGATCTAAATGTCCTTATATTGTATCAAGGGTTTCCCCACCCCACTTAACGTTCTTAATGAATGATCAAGTTAATCTTCATTGTCATTATTGTAATTATTATCCTTTTTCTACTAATTGTATTCCTTCCTCATATCGTAAATGTTCCACAACTAACTTGTCCCTAGCTCTTTCTCCTACCTGTCATGCTTTTATTTACCCAAACTCTGATCCTGTCAACAAACGACGCTTCAAAAGAACAGCCCATGATGATCCACAGAAGCCTCATAGAAGATACAATATTACGTGGACTATAACTGACTTTCAAGGCGTACGTTTAAACTTCACAACCAATTTCTCTCGCATAGAAGACTTTTACCCACCACTTCAATTCGATTTGGCAGAAATGCTTGTAGGCTCCATCGATTACAATTCACCCTCTCATACAACGGAGCCTAATTATAGATTTGTGAAAAAAAATAGGTTTTATGCATGCCCTGGACAGCCTGTTTCTAACACTCAGTCCCCTGCTCAACGACTTTCTGACTGGGGGGGGGTTATCAGATTACTTTTGCAAAGACTGGTCGTGTGTTTCAACTGGACACATTTATTGGGATCCAGGCACTAAGGGTGATCTCATTACTGTCACTCGCACCACACGGAATATTCCATGTAGTGATAGAAAATGGCCCAGATGCAACCCAGTAACCATATGGTTCACAGACAAAGGCAAGGAAAGTACTTTATGGGACACTGGCTTGAAATGGGGTGCTCGCTTAAAATTACCTTGGCCAGGAGAGCATTATGGAAATATTTTTTACATTCAACGTCACATTGAACTCCCTCGCTTTGACCCAGTGGGACCACATGAAAAGACTATTAAATCCCCTTTTCTGCAACCCATAGCACAAGAAGTTAACCCATTGATTCCATTGATCAAAGCTTCCTATGCCTTATTGAACTCCTCAAACTCATTCATTGCCTCCACATGTTGGCTTTGTGCTTCTGCCTCTCCACCTTTTTACGAAGCCATCGCTTCCCAAGAACCCATTGTTAATTCCACATCAGATGAACTTTGCCGTTGGAGAAACTCCACTATTACTGTTTCTTCCATCACTGGGGTTGGTTGTTGTTTGGGAAATATTCCATCCAATTACTCACAATATTGTCATAATGTTTCTAATAGCTATCATTGTAATTTATATCTTCCTAAGCATCGCCTTGGCCGCTATCACACCGTTGGGGGATATGCTCCAGTCTACACCTCTTCAGGAGGAAATTTAACATCACGCCTAAAAGGAATGTATTTTATCCCTGGCAAAAATTCTGTCTGGGCTTGTAACACCGGTCTCACAGCATGTGTCTATGGGGATGAACTTGTTAAATCCAAATCATTTTGTATTCAAGTATGGCTTGTACCAAAAATTAATGTGTATAACTCTGATGATTTTATATCCTTACAGGCACCCATGGAATACCCCCTCAGAGCAAAACGGGAAATTATTAGTACTCTCACTTTAGGTCTACTGCTTGCTCTGGGCGCCACGGGCGCAGCCACGGGCATTGCAGGACTAGCTGTTTCTGACAAAAGAATTACAGCTCTGGGTTCAGCCATTGATGATGATTTATTACGTATTGAAGAATCAATTGTAGCTTTGCAAAACTCCTTGACATCCCTCTCAGAAGTAGTCTTGCAAAATCGTAGAGGTATAGATTTGTTATTTTTAAAACAAGGGGGATTGTGACCTTGTTGTTTTAATAGAATATTGCAATTTTTTAAAGATCAATTATCTTCCATGACTACTGATGCTGATGTGTTATTGCAAGCTCATGTTATGTCTTTAACATCGGATGAAGAAATATCATTGCTGAGTTACTGCTCCTTGGACAACCCTGATGCTGACGGGTCGCACGCCTGCCTAGATGACGGGGACGGAGAACATTTCAGAAAAGTAGTTCCTGTTTTCTTGGACAAGGAAGAAGACTCGTCATAAAATAAAAATAAAAACAGAGGAGATGTTGTAACTATCAGTGCAATTCTGTACCATCCTAGCATTGTATCTTTCTCATGTAAACATCAGACTCCTGTCTGCATTGTATCTTTTTTATGTAAACATAAAGACTCCTATCTCTTCAGTGATCTTTGCCAGGCATGCAAAAGAGAAGAGGAGTTTAAACAGCTGTCAATACAGAATGATGTTTTAATTGACCTGAATTCCTATAAATTACACTTTCTGATACCCTGTTGTCTTTACTAACCTGAGCTATTATAAATCTTATGTATTTCCTGCTGACCTAAGCTATTATAATTCATGAATGTCTTGTTTACCCTGGGCTTTGAAGAATTTCACCCCCCTGTGAAAAAGCATAATAAAAGAGCCAGTGCAAAGGCATTTGGCGCGCTCATCCAGAGAAAACCTCGTCTCGTGTCGTTTCTCTCTCCCTTGCTCCCTCTCATGAGACGCCCATCTAATGCGGGATGGCAGATACCGCAGGAGGTCAACTGGCTCCGCTCGGAACGAGAGCAAAGGAACCAGAGACATCTGTGCCAATGTGCTGGTTGCGGGGCAAATCACCCGCGATCGGACTGCAAATTCCTCAACGCACTCTGCCATACTTACGGAAAAAGAGGCCACATCGCAAAAGTCTGCAGAAGCAAGCGAGAGTCCAGTCCCAGCCGAAGGGAGAACAACCTCCGTCGGGAGACAGGCAAACCTCCTGAGAACCAGGACCATCTGAACCACCAATGGAACAACCACTACTACTACAGAAATCGAGCACCTGCCTCTTCAACAAGACGAGAAGAGGCCCACCAAACCAATATTATCGGCCACGCTTCATCGTTCAATGCAAGAAAGGTCCGCGTAAGGGTTACTATTGAGAATCGACCGTGCGTGACAGAAGTCGATTCGGGATCATCTCTATCGATGGTATCCTGGAAAACCCTCAAACAGCTGATCCCTGACATCTGCCGCCAGGACCTCAGCACACAACGAATCAACCTGAAAGACTACCAGGGAAACAGAATTCTAGTTGTTGGTTCCAACCACGTCCAAGTATCCTTCAAGGACTGCACAGCGACGCTTCCCCTGACTGTCGTCGATCGTGACTGACCCAGTTTGTTAGGGTTACAGTGGTTTGCCCCACTTGGAATTGAACTAGCCGGCATACACCAAACCAGAAGCAACGACTGGGAAGAGGCTCTCATCCAGGAATTCCAGGACGTGTTCACAGGAACATTAGGCAAGTACAAGGGGACCCCTATATCATTTAATCTCAGCCCCAATGTAGCTCCCATTTGGCTTAAGCCTCATCGGGTACCTTTTGCCTTAAAGCCGAAGATCGACGAGCATCTAGATAAACTGATTGCCCAGGGCGTATTGGAACCGATTGACCATGCCCGCTGGGAAACCTCGATAGTAACGCCCATGAAGCCAGATGGTTCGTTAAGAATTTGTGGGGATTACCGGGCCAACCTAAATCATGCTCTGCAACAGAGCACTTACCCAGTACTGATTGTTCAACACCTCCTTCATTCCCTGGGTGGCGGAAAAATATTTGTGAAATTGGACTTAGCTCAGGCGTACAAGCAACTACCTGTAGACGCAACAACTGCAGAAGTCCAGATAATAGTTACACATAGAGGCGCTTTCAAGTGCAATAGACTCCAATTCGGAGTAAGTGGGGCGCCTGACATTTTCCAAAGTTTAATGGAGAGACTATTACAAGGCATAAAAGGTGTCATGCCTTATTTTGACGATGTCCTAATAGCTGCCCCCACTAAAGAGTTATTAGGACAATGACTCAGAAAAGTTCTTCAGAAATTTAAAGACGCTGGTCTGAAGGTAAAAAGGGACAAGTGTCAACTTTGTACGGAGAGAGTGGAGTTCCTGTGATACCTTCTCGACAGACAGGGAATCCACCCCACCGAAAAAAAACTAACCGCAATCAAAAATGCCCCGAGACCTAGGAATAAGACAGACCTCTAAGCCTTCCTGGGACTCATTAAATTTTATAACATCTTCTTGCTCCAGAAGGCAACCATAGCCGAGCCCCTACATAGACTTCTCGATAAAAAGACTTCCTGGGTCTGGGGACGGCATGAAGAGAGAGCGTTCCAAGAGGTAAAAGACCTCTTAACCTCCGATGCTGTATTAATGTAATACAACAAGACTCTACCTTTGATGGTTTCCTGTGATGCCTCACCATTTGGAGTGGGAGCCATTTTAAGCCATGTCCTACCAAATGGAAATGAGGCACCTATTGCATTCTTTTCGAGAACTTTGTCTAAAACCGAAAGGAACTATAGTCAACTTGATAAAGAGGCTCTCGCAATTGAACGCTTCCATGAATATGGGAGACCCTTTACCATAATTACAGACCACAAGCCGCTACTTGGTATTTTGGTGGGAAACAAACCAACTCCCCATATCTTATCACCAAGAATGACACGTTGGTCAGAATTTTTAGCCTCCTACGATTACTGATTGCAACACTGCCCAGGGAAAACCATTCCCCACGCTGATGCTTTGAGCCGCTCTCCACTACCAGACATCATAGAGGACCCTGCTCCAACCTTAGCCGTATTGCAAATCGAAACCCTCAAATCGCCGCCGCTGTCCACTCAAGACATCACCTTAGAGACAAAAAAGGATCCTGTTTTGGCACGAGTCCTCAGCTGGGTAGAATGGGGTTGGCCGGTCAGCGCAACCAATGACACGTTCAAGCCATTTAGGAATTGTCAAACAGAGCTATTCTCCCAGAAAGGCTGTATAGTGTGGGGAGACAGAGTCATAGTCCCGGAGAAATTGCAATATAGGGTATTGAAAATGTTGCACGATGGACATCCAGGCATCGTGAGGATGAAGGCATTGGCCAGGAGTTACACATGGTTGCCTGGCTTAGATAAACAGATAGAGACCTGGGTAGCAAAATGCAGCAAATGCCAGAAGACTTGCTCCTCTCCTCCAAAAACTCCCCCAACTCAGTGGGAAACACCTCGAGGTCCTTGGTCCTGTATCCACATCGATTTTGCAGTACCCACAAGAGGACATAATTTCCTAACAGTGGATGCCTATTCAAACTGGCTCGAAGTCCACAAGATGAAAAGCACCACCTCAGAGGCAGTCACTAAAAAACTGAATAAACTATTCGCTACCCACAGATTTCCGGATGTCCTGGTCTTCGATAATGGCCCCCAATTCACTGCCCTGCCATTCGAACAGTACCTGGCAGATCGGGGCATCCGCCATGTTTTAACATCGCCAGCTCACCCTGCAGCCAATGGTAGGGCTGAGCGAATGGTTCAATTTGTAAAACAGACCTTGCACAAAATGGACCACGGCAACATTGACGACAAAATAAAGTGGATGCTTCTCCTCCAGCACATAACCCCAAACAGTACCACGAACAAAACCCCAGCTGAACTCCTGATGGGCTGGAAACTTTGATCGCATCTCGATCGCCTCCACACAAACTACATGCCAGAACAACCCCCAGGATCCAGCAGCAAGTGTCGGGCATTCCAAGAAGGTGACCTCGTGTTTGCGAAAAACTTCTCGGGCGACCATTGTGGGTCGCCACGACCATAATGCAACTTACAGGACACCAATCCTATCACCTACAAACTGCAGGTGGTAAGATGTGGAAACGCCACATAGACCAACTCCGTTCCAGATTAGCACTGGAACCTCTAGCTGGGGAGGGGGGGGAAGGAACATTGAAGAGGCCGAAGAAGAAGAAATGATAATCGAAACCCAACAGCCTACACAACCAACCAGGGGATACTCACCATCCGAAGGAGAACCGAGCCAGGGAGTGGCCTCGCTGTGTGACAGCTCTGCGATGGAAACAGATCCAGGGAACCCGGAAGACAGTATTGGCTTAAACAGGGAAAGCAGCCCAAGGCCACAATCTTCACCATCCAACCCAGCTAGCAGCCCACCGGAACCAGAACCAGGACAGAAACCTGTGGAACAGCACAGGTCAAACAGACAGGTGAAGCGACCTGCCTATTTATGAGAATACATCACCCCACCCCTCAGATGGATCCTAGGTGGGAGGGGTGTTATGGACTAAGCCAACGCAGTGATACAACCCTAAACAGCTTAACTTTACAGCAGGCTTGTAATCCTGCACTTCTCATTGGCCCGTAAATAGCGAGTCGTGATTGGTCGTTTTTGGCCAGTCTGATTGGCTGTTAACAGGGCCCCCCTGATTGGACGCTTGTGAAAGCGGTAAACTCAATTCATTGGTTCTTTTGACAGCAGCCAGCTCTATAAAAGAGCTGCTGCTGCTCAAGTATTTTGCTCTGTTCTTTCTTTATAATAAAATGTTGAAGTCACCGTTCGATGTCTCATCTCCGTTCCTTGCGCCCATGCCCAGGAATTAACAGAAAATGTTTCTCCAAGCTTACGTTTCTATTTCTCCCACTACATTTTCCTTAACTTTTCAACTGCTTAAAATTTCCATAATGGCAACTGTTTGAGTTGGAGACTGATTTTTGGAGACCGATTGAAATCTGATTTTTCAGTCTCGAAACATTACAAGCTCCATTTCTGATTAATTCCTGGTCTGCTGCCTCCTATTTACAGTCATGGGAGTTATAGAAAGATATGCAGCACTATGCAGTTCAGCAGCAAGAGACATTCCTATAAGTCCTGCTCTTTTGACCCCAAAACATTGTCCTTTTTAGCAGAGCAAAAATAAACCAGTTTTTCCTACTTCTGAGATTTAGCATTCCCAGGAAGAAGAATGTAGACTTGAATGTTGGCCTGTCTTCTAGTTATGTCAGAGTTCAGATTTTTTTTTTTTAAATAATTATGGCTTGGTGTTTCTTCAAGGAGAAAGCATGATTTAAAAACCCATATTGCTGAAGTGCCTGCATCAGAGAGCTGAATCCTGTTACCTGTAGCAACGCCAAACTGTAGTAAGAACTCAACAATGCAATATTCTAAAACGATGTGGCCAGCTAGGAAGAAGGGGTTTCCCAAAGAGCACTTTAAAGGGATAACATAATTATATTCCATCAAAATATCTCAGTACTTAAAACAGTGCAGAAATTTATTGTGTGGTTTGTTAGTTTGGCTAGTAACTTAGAAACAAAACAAACATATCTACACACACACACTGTCTTCTTCCTCTTTTTCCCTCCTGTGGTATGTAGGATCTGATTCATATTTCCATGAAATCAACAATGAGAAGGTTATCATTTCTTAAAGAACAACATATTTTTAAAAAGAAAAATTTATTAAAGGACACCTTAAAATATTGCAGGATAAGATTGAAATTAGTGTTGTGCGGTATCTGCCATCCCGCATTAGATGGGCGCCTCATGAAGGGAGCAAGGGAGAGAGAAACGACACGAGACGATGTTTCCTCGGGATGAGCGCGCCAAATGCCTCGGCACTGGCTCTTTTATTATGCTTTTTCACAGGGGGGTGAAATTCTTCAAAGCCCAGGGTAAACAAGACATTCATGAATTATAATAGCTTAGGTCAGCAGGAAATACATAAGATTTATAATAGCTCAGGTTAGTAAAGACAACAGGGTATCAGAAAGCATAATTTATAGCAATTCAGGTCAATTGGAACATCATTTTGTATTGACAGCTGTTTAAACACCTCTTCTCTTTTGCATGCCTGGCAAAGATCACTGAAGAGACAGGAGTCTGATGTTTACATGAGAAAGATACAATGCAGACAGGAGTCTGATGTTTACACAAGAAAGCTAAATTGTTACAATGCTAGGATGGTACAGAATTGCACTGATAGTTACAACAGTGTTGTCTTTCAACTATAATTCTGAAGCATGTCAATTTAGTGATATGCAAAAAGTAGGATTAATTGCTTTCATTATCAATAATGTAATTTTAAGCATAAGCCAATATACATTTTTACCATTTTGATATATCTACTGGGGACCTTTGTCAAGCAAGATTCTGGCCCAATTCTAATGTAGTCTGAAAACTGAATTTTATTCATTAAGACTGAACAAACAGACCTCATAATCCAAGGCAGACTTCATCAACTTGAACAACTAATGGTCAGATCCTAATTGAAGTAGATGATTTCAAAGACCAGGAATAGATTATATAGCCTAAGAAGTGATGATAACTGAGTTTGGGAATGAGTAGTTAAAGCAGAGGTGTCAAACTCAATTTTATTGAGGGCCACATCAAGGTTGTGTTTTACCTCAGGTGGCTGGGGTGGGTGTGGCCATGATGGGTGTGGCCAGCTCAATATCACTTGTGTCAGGGGCACCTGTGGTGGCCTGAAACACTCTGCCCTCAAAAACGGGTTTCCGAGCTCCGTTTTCACTGGCAGAAGCACCATGGGCCAGTCCTTCACTATTTCCAGGGCTGGCCAGATCTAACTACCCCACAGGCTGGATCTGGCCCCTGGGCCTTGAGTTTGACACCCCTAAGTTTAAGAAATATTTGTTTGGGTAGTGGTGGATTAGTTTACAGTATGTAACTGATAATAAAGTCTAGAAGACAGTGCTTGCCTATCAGCTGGATTTGTGAAAGTGGAATGGGAGGAGGGAAAGGGTAATAGAAATGTCCTGAATGCTCTAAAGAAGTGTTTTTCAAACTTGGCAACTTTAAGATGTGTGGACTTCAGTTTAGTTGCCAAGTTTCAGAAACACTACTCTAGACTGGAGCAAAGGCACATGAACAGATATATCACCTCACAGCTTAACAGTGAGCAGCTTACATACTTCACTTTGGAAAATTAGACAGAAAAGGTACTTTCATTTCTATCTAAGGCACAGTCTCATTTTGACTGATGATCCCCATCAATGGGTTCATGTGGTACACTTGATGTAATCTGAGTGTTTAATATATGATACAGCTAATCTAGTCATGCAACATTCAACCTTCATTCTGAAAAGATTTCCAGCCTTAGTGACGTGGATCCAGTTATACTCTTTACATTTTTAAAAAATAATCCTTGATTATGTTGGTGGCATATTTATTTAAAAAATTTTTATGGATGCCCATCTTAGTGGGGCAGCATACTGGGCAGCATACAATCAAGAATTAAAAACAATGTTACAACTGTTAAAATGCTCTAAAGAATAAATAAAAGCAATCAGGTTGCTTGCCTCTGACTACGTCAGAATTAGTTCTCACTACTTCTCCATCTCCTATTATAATTTAATTCCAGTTTTCATTTTTAAAAAGTGCTTGATGGTATCTTGAATAATGTTTTCCCAATAGGATTAAATGTTGCTTTCAAATATTTGCTCTCTTAAATTGTATAAGCACGTGCTAACTAAAATCCAATTTGGGGTTTGTTTAAGTAAATTTAGCCAAGAAATATAAATACATCTATTAAATGAAGGACCAAAATATTTCTAATTATTCAAGTTCTGTTTCAACTTTGGAGTGATCATTCTGACCTCTGTGGAAATGTTCTCCTATCAGAAGGAACAGCTCCAATTTCATGAAGTTCCAGCCTTGAAAACAACTACCAGGATATCTTATTTTGTCTTTAAAGTGTTTTATGTAATTCTGATATTTTTGTAATATCAAGTTTGGTACTCTCATTCTATCTGGTCTGCGGTAAAATTATTTACATAATTAAGACTAATAAAATATTTAGAACCATCTAAGAAATTGCATTTTTGTTAAATCATATTATAATATTGTTCTATGAATCTCTGAGATTAATTGTAGTACAGAATTAACTATTGGCTATATTTTTCAATCCCCCCTCATCTTGTCATTGGGAATTCTCATAGCATTTGAGAATGACAATTCTCATTCAGCCAGATGAAAGAGAATTTGGCTTTTGAAATTTATTTCAGAGAAAAAATATTTTTTTAACAAACTCACATGGCAAAAGAGGGATGTTTTGGTTCCTTGTGAGTTACAAGGTGGCTAAGAGATGAGAGTTAATGTTCTACTTATGTACAAACAGATGCCTTAATAATCTTCAGATCTGGCTTTCTAGACTTAAATGAATTGTAAAGAGGGAATTCCTCCCTTATGTATTTCTCACCATGGAAGAATAGACAACCCAGACTTTGAAGGGAAAGAAAGATGCCTAATAAAATATAACATTTGACCAGCACTATCTTTCCAGAGAAACTGATAAAAAGTAATTATAAAGTATGCCCAAAATAAGATTTAAAACAAAAACAGAGACTTCTTTTTCAGAAGAAGAATTTGAGAAATGACGCTGTTGCATAGCGGCGGACACACGAGGCAGACATGGAGCTAAAGGCTAACATTGCTTTATTCAAAGTATAACGGGTTGCCGCGGCTGCCGCGGCTGGGCTGGCAGCCAGCTGGTGGCAACAGCTGATGCCCCTTGACACCTCCTTTTATAGCCGGCTGTCAAACAGCATCAACCAATGGGAGCAGTAGGTTCTCCCACCAGGAATGCGGACCAGATTGGAGACAGTAGTCAGTCAGGAAACACAACACCCCTTTCCCCTGGCCAGGAGCATGCGCGGCCCTGCAAATAGGCCAGCCGCCTGCGCTGGCGGTTGTACCGTCTTAGTCCAGAGGAATGTCCGGCTGGGGTAGAGTCCTTGCCCCTGGGATTATCCTGGAAGCTGCAGGGGTGTGAGTCCGATCAGCAGGAGCCAGCGGTGGTCCAGGTAGGTTTCCCCATTCAGTTTGCTTTGGGCGTGTCGATCGGCTGGGACGGTAGACCGGGTCATTTGGTAGGGAGCCAATAGCATTTCGTTGGTAGACTGGGTCAGGCAGGGAACCTTCGGTGCTGGCTGGGTAGACCGGGTCATTTGGTCAGGAGTCCATAGTGTTTCATTGGTAGACCGGGTCAGGCGGAGAAACTTTCGGCGTTGTCTGGTTAGACTGGGTCGCTTGGTGTTTGCTGGGTAGGCCAGCCTTTCGGAGTTTGACAGGTAGACCAGGTCGCCTGGTGCTTGCTGAGCAGACCAGGTCATTCGGCTGGGGATCCTCTGGGTAGATCGGCTCACCTCGGCTTTCGGCAGATAGACAAGCTCTCGGTGGGTAGACCAACTCGTCTCGGCTTTGGCGGATAGACTGGCTCTCGGCGGGTAAACCGGCTCGGCTTGGCTCTCGGAAACACTGGAGGTGATGCCTATCGGTGATGTCTGTTTCTTCAGCTAGGGTGGCTTTTTGAACTTTGCGCTCTCGGAAGTGCCGGCGGTGATACCTGCCGGTGACGTCTGTTTCTTCAGCTAGGGCAGCTTTTGAACTTCGCTCTCTCGGAAGCGCCAGCAGAAGTGCCTGTCAGGTGGTGTTTTTTTCCTCAGTTAGGGAGACTTTGAACTTCATGCTCTCAAAAGAGCGCTCACGGCAGTGCCTGTTAGGCAGCATCTGTCTCCTCAGCTGTGGAGTCTTTTAATTTTCATGCACGCAGAGATCGTTTGCAGCTTGTGACATTCAGCTCTCAGTGGCTTCGGGTCTTTTTAACAGTGACTTTGCTCGGCTGTTTTAGTCTGGTTGCCTCTCATTTGTGCATCCCACCTTCATCGCCAGTGTTGCATAGTGGCAGACACATGAGGCAGACATGGAGCTAAAGGCTAACATTGCTTTATTCGAACCATAACGGGTTGCCGCGGCTGCCGCGGCTGAGCTGGCAGCCAGCTGGTGGCAACAGCTGATCCGTTTGACAGCTCCTTTTATAGCTGGCTGTCAAACGGCATCAACCAATGGTAGCAGTCGGTGCTCCCTCCAGGAATGCGGACCAGATTGGAGACTGTAGTCAGTCAGGGAACATAACAGACACCTTATTATGAAATGACATTAGCAAAAATCTTTGTAGATCCCAGTTTGTTTATATAAATTCATTAAAAAGAAAAAGGTTTTCCAGTCCAGTAGTGTCTGACTCTATGGGACAGCGCTCATCCCTGTTTCTTAGCTGAGGGAGCCAGGGTTGTCTGAAAACATTACCAATTCATTACTATGTTGTAAAATTTGTCAGCCTCTCCTTTCTCAAATAGAAAGAGTTTTCATATGAAGAAAGCTTCCTCTAATAGTCATTGCTTTCTAAATAAATACATAGCTAACAACTAAAAACTGGACATTTATTTAAGCAATATAATGCTTTGACGTGTATTTGAATTGCATCCATAGATTCTTACCTGATGGTCCAGTTCAGAACAGCCAAAACCATTGAAGATATACAGGACAAGATTCCTTCAGATGTACCAGATCAATTTATGGGATTTTTTTAGTGGATAAAATTACTCATTTCAACTTTGGGTTGATTGGTTGATAAAATCAGAGAAAGGAAAGTTATATCATTCTCTGTCTGAAGATTCAGGCTTGCCTTCCCCACTTCCAATGGAGTTGATCTATGTGTCATGCCCTGTCGGAATCTGATTCTGAGGGGGAGGCCGAGCAGCTGACAGAGAGTGGGAGTGTGGCTCCGTTGGCTGTGGAAGAAACAGGGGAAGGGCAAAGGCCAGTTGGATAGAGCAGGGGAGAGGTAGAGCAAGGGAGAGGGAATTCAGAGGAAGACCCAGTCCACCCCTTCTTCATCCTAGGGCACGCAGGGTAGAATAGAGCAGCAGTCACCAAACCGGTGGGCCATGAGAAAACTTTCGTGGACTACAGAGAAATCTCACCCCCAGAGCACCCCCCAAAGCAGTTAATCCAGGCTGTGCAGAAACACAAGGCTGTGCTGCCCACATGGCCCTTCTGCCCACTCACTCCTTACCTGGTAAACTTGCCTGCTAAATTGCTATTTTTTTCTTTTTCCAACCATCATCTGTTCTGCTCTGCCAGGAGTTTTAGATTAGCTAGGAAGCAGGAAATAGTTGGATTTCTTGCTTTCTAGCTTGTCTTTAGATCTTCAGTTCTGCTTTTAAGTACAGCCTAACCTCCCTTAGGACTGAAGTTTTGCTTGCAAGCAAATTCAGTGCAGATTCACAGCAAGCAAATTTGAGATACTGAGCTCGCTGATAGCAGATAGATAGATCACTGAATGATTCTGTGAGCAACTAAATCTGCCTGCCTGCTTCGCCTGATTTTGGGTAAAAGTTGCTCTTTTTAAAAAATAAAAAAATTCAATATTTTTACATGCATGGTGTGTTGTGAGTTAATTTTGTGAGTTTGCTTACAGCAAATTTTATGTGACAGACTGAGCTAGCCAATGGCAGATAGTTAGATCTCTGAATGAATCTGTGATTCTATGAGCAACTCAATCTGCCTGCCTGCTTTGCCTGATTTTGGGTAAAAGTTGCTCTTTTGTAAAAAAAACAAAAACCAACCAATATTTATATAAATATTTATAATATTTACATACAAGCCATGTCCAGGCAGTCACATGACCACCAAGCCACACCCACAAATTAGGCCACACCCAGAACCAGTTAATGGTTCCTGGGATCTAAAATTAAGAGTTTGGTGGTCCCTGAGGTCCAAAAGGTTGGCGACCCCTGGATTAGAGAATGGAGCAATGTGAATTGAGTGGCTTACAGGGGAGGAAAGGGCCCTGATTCCCTTCATTAGCTGCAGCTGGGAACACAATGTTTAAAAAGGGAAGCTGCACACAACAAAGTTGTTGGGAGAAATTGTGAATTATCTGGCATTGTCGAGGCTTATCTGGGTTCCTGGCATCTTCCCAACTGTGTGTGTTTTGCTGGTCTTTCAAGTTTGCAATTCCTTCTCCTGCCCTGTCAAGTTAATTATGTGATTTGTGTGGATTTTTATTTTCAGTTTGTATGTATTTTGTTTTTGGACTGAATTTCTTCCACTTAAAGACTGTTCTTGGGAGAGTTTTGTGTTGCTTTTGTGCCATGACCGGGTCATCACACTATGTGTATTTTGGTTCCTTAGTATGGAATGGTTGGATCCAGGAATCAGTCAACGATCTTCTTCCAAACTTTGTATTGCTGTCAGTCTTACAAGGGAGACCAGAGAGAAAACACGACTAGATAAATGAATCTTATGTATTATAAAACTACATTAACTTATTTATTAAAAAACTAAATTGACCTAATCTTGCAACCAATAAAGGACTGATAAATGTTCTTATCAAAAATAGGACTTTGAACATCACTATGGTTAAACTCCTGACTCACTGGTGTTTTAGCCAGTTTACAAAGTTCCATTTTAAAACTTTTTAGTAATTGGTTAATTTTATCTGTCTGTGAGATCTTGTATCCTCCTCTAGCTCTATCTATCTTTAACCCAAGATATTATTTGATTTCTCCTAATTGTTTTATTTTAAATTTCTTCTCTAACAGTGAGATTATTTTAGTAGCTTCTTGTTCAGTTTTGGTGATTAATGCTATGTCATCAGTAAACAATGGCAATAATGACACTATACCATCACTTTCTCTTTTAAACAAACATGGATCAGCCATGCCAGCTACAAAACCTATCTTAGTTAATTCTTTAACTATACATTGGTTCCATTCATATCCTTATTGCTTCAAACCATAAAGACTCTTTTCAATCTCCAGCAATCAGTTGTATTATCATCTTTGATACCTAAAGGTTTCTTTAAATATATGATGTGTTGCAGTGGTGCATGCAGATATGCTGTCTCTACATCCAAATGATTTACAATGTATTTCTCTTTAGCTGCCCACACTAATGCTGCTCTTAATATAGTAGCTTTCAGACTAGGTGCAAACACCCCTTCGTAGTCATTTTCTGTCTGATCAAACCCTTGTGCTACTAACCTGGCTTTATGGATAACAATCCAATCTACACTAGTCTTAAGTTTATATATCCATTCACATCCTATGACAAGTTTACCTGGTGCTAACTGAACATTTTCATATACCTCCAGCTCCTTATCCAGTTCCTTATCCATTGCTTTCTGCCAAGCAGCCTGATCCTTAGCAGGATACAGTTTTAGTTCACTATAATTACTTGGAACTGTATTCACCTGGCATACAACACTAGCCTGATATCTATCAGGTAGTTGTGTTATTCGAGTTGAACGTCTTGGTAATACAGGGCTTACTGGTGGACTTTCCTGTGCCACCTGCTCCTGTTCTTCTATTTCTTCCTGTGCCTGTCCTCCTACTTCCTCCTGTGCTTCCTCTTTAATGGCTATTTGTGGTTTATTTATTTTATCTTTAGGGACTATTTGGATGTCAATAATATCATTGCTGGATTCCTGTTCCAGTTTATCCCACCCAACATGCTCAAGAAATTTTGCACTAGCACTACAATAAACATGAGCTGTGCCTGGATTCCAGAATCTAAACAATCTATGGTTGGTCTCATAACCCACAAAAAATAATTTCTTAGCTCTATGTTGCCCTTTCAGTCTTACTTGTGAGGGAATATGCACCCATGCTGGAGCTCCAAATGTGTGTAGGTAACTTAAATTTGGCTTTCTGCCATGCCAACGAGTGAATGGCAATTCTCCAGGTGTTGTATTTACTACATTGTTTAACACATGATTACTACACATTATGGCCTCATCCCACAGTGTTTCAGGTAAATCTGAATCAGATAACATAGTGCAAGCCATGGCTTATAATGTTTGCCCTCTTCATTCTACAAACAAATTAAGTTGTGGTCTGTAAGGTTCAGAACGTTTATGCTCAACACCAGGCAATTTCAACATTGTTTGGAATCTTTTGTTAATAAACTCAGTCCCATTATCAGTAACTAAAGTAATTATTTTACTTTTCATTTTTCTCTCTGCAAACCTTAGCCAGTTAAAGAAATGTTGGAATGTTTCTGTTTTGTTTTTCATAAGATAGCAGAACCCGTATCGTGAGTAATGATCCATAATACTCAAAATATAGCAGGCACCTCCTAAACTTGATTTCTTAGGTCCAATTATGTCCACAAAAACAACCTCTAAGGTTCTTTGGTCTTAAATCCATTTAGTCTGTTTGCAGGAGTAACCTTACTTTTCTCTTGAGTACAAGCATTACAGTGTAAATACTTGCTACAGGGTTTCTGTTATGAACTAATAAAGGCGTTTAATAAAGCTTTAACAACCTTAAGAAAAAGCAGGGTTCTAATCCTGCACTTCTGATTGGCCGATAATAGCGATATCGGATTGGTCCTTTCTGGGACATCTGATTGGCTGTTAACAGGCCAACTCTCATTGGTTCAAGGGTTTAACACTTCCATGTTTCTCATTGGCTAATAGGTCAGCAGCCAACCCTATATAAGGGCTGCTACTGCCCTAGGGTTTTGCTCTGTTCAGTATGCCTAATAAAGAGTTGAAGTTCACTGTCATTGTCTCGTCTCCGCTCCTTGCACCCATGTGCAGAACTTAACAGTCAATTTTACTCCCTCTGACAATTCAACAGTTTGTTTGACCAATTTCAAATTAATGTGCCACAGATGTCAATGTAGTAAATGTATACATTCATCATGTGGCTTAACATTGTTATAAACTGAATTAGCAATCTTCAACTATCATCATGTACCACAAATAAATCATTTTCTAAAGTAGCAGTAACACTTTTACCCTCTTTCTCTATTATACAATTATCTCCCCTAAAGGTTACTACAAGATAACTAAAGCCCTTACTGATAGCAAATTAAATTTTAGTTTAGTTACATATAACATAGTTAAATGTTCGTTTATACAAGAACAAATGCAGTACCTTCACCTAATGTTTTAATCTTCCATCCATTTGCCAATGATACATGTTGTTTACTTGTGGATATCTTTACAAACTTTTTTCTATCTTTAGTAATGCATTGCGATGCTCCACTATCAACAACCCACAAATCATGGTTTACAGTTGAATTGCTAGACATAGCTAAACTAAGATTCTTCTTAGCCTTCTGGTGTTTACTAGTATTTGGTCTTTTTCCTTTCTTACAGAATTTAGCTATATGTCCCCTAGCCCCATAAGAGAAACATTTCCTAACAGTATAGGTAGTTGAAGACAAATCCTCTTCTTGTAGTTGTTCCTTCCTCAGTTGGTCCCTATACAGCTGTCTTCTTGTGTCTTCTAACAACCTTCCAGTTATGTCAGTCACTGTTAGTTCATCTCTGGTCAGGACTTCCAGTGAATATAATAATCATCATAACTTTCATCCAATGAGGAAAGAATGATGTAAACTTGATGCAGCTCTGAAAATATCAGTTCCTTTTCATGTCACTCTTGAAAAGTTCTTTTCATGAAGTTCAAATGATCTAATATATCTCCACCTTTCAGAAGACATGCTCTAAACAGTTTATGTGTAAGATGTATGTGTGCACCTACACTGTCACGAACATAAATCCTCTTCAGATTCTCCCAACACCTAGCAGAAGACTCTTCTCCATGAATATGGACTAGCTGCTGGTCACTCAGTATTAGTCCAATTATACAAAGAGCTTGTTCGTTGTTCTGTTTAAAGTCAGCAAGCTTCTTGGCATCGTCCTCATTAGCTTGATCCCAAGCATTTACATTCAGTGGGTCTTGAACTACATTCCATTACCCTTCTCTATGCAGAAGTAGACTGCACTTCATAGACCAGGAAACATAGTTTGTTTCATCCAACTGGGTTATCAGTAATAGACTTGTTGAAGTTTCTTATGCCATCTTTACCAGGACAGTAACCCACAATTAAACAGTAAACAGCTGTCTTTATGTAGTACTGTGTATTCACACCAACTCTCAGTTATCTGAGCCTGGTATGGCCTGGGCCCATAACCAGTGTTGAGGTAATTCACAGTTAGGAGAATGAGCCATACAGGGAGACATATTGAGAGAAGTGTTGAATAATGCACACACAGCACACAGATACACTGTACAGTAAATGTAGGTTTTTATTTTCAATAGCAAAATTCAAAATAAGCAGTCCAAAATCATTCACAGGTAAGATCAGTCAGTTTTTAGTCCAGGGATAATCCAATAACAAAGTCCAGTGTCAAAAACTCACATCAATATCAGACTTACCTCAAATCCATGAACATCAGTCAATTAGGAAAAAATGGAAGAATGGCAATACTCTCCAACAGAAGGAAACAGAGACTCACTGAGACTTCTTCTAAGACTAAGACAAAGACTAAACAACCCAAGTTTCTGGCTCCATCTTATGGCTGTTTGAGAAACCACACCCAATTACAGTTTTGCATTTTCTTAAAGAGACAGTATTAAAATGTCTATCCTGGTTTATATATTTCCAACTCAAATAGCTGTTAGGTGACTTACATTCCTAACATTTCTCATATACCATTACAATTGCTATCTGCCTTGAAGGGGATGATATTGCATGTTTCTTCTGAGGAAGCAGTTTATTGACCAGAATATATTTAATAGGTGTTCTCAGTCTCCAACCTTCTGTTTTTAAGAAAAAATGTAGAGAAGGTAATGACAAACTAGTTACAGAACATCATAAAGGAAACAGATTATTAGATTCTCTAGTTGAGTCATGGGACAGAAATAAATCAATCTGGGACAAATGCCCTTTAATATTGCAGAAAACTTAGATGATCACCAACACCTTAGTAAGCATCAAGTGGGCAGGGAGGGACTTCCAGCCTTCTTCAAAAATGGTAAAGTCCACTAGCTGATTAGAGCCCATGTTATGTTACGTAAATATATCTAAGGAAAATGAAAATATTAGAATGAACTAGGAATAAAAATGTGGCACATTCCCTGCTAGAAGGCAGGCAGACAGATATATTTAATTTCACTTGGTTGGAAAAGTACTTGCAGAAATGCAATCACAGCCCAGATTCTAGTCTAATAGAGCCTTCTGTGTGAGTACTCTGCCCCTTCATAAATTCAGATAGGTTTGATGTTGTTCTTAGTTTCCAAAGCCTGCAAACTTCAATAGTAATCTGAAACTGTGCTTCAGTATTATATACTTTATACTTTTTTTAAAAAAGTATCTTCCATTCTTGGCAGCACTTTAGAAGAGAACTTTAATATTGCCTTTGATGTTGCAGATTGTTGGGTGATTGAAAACTGTCCCTTCTAAGATTTCTTGTGTATTTTCCATCAGAGAAGCCTGCAGACTCTAATAGCATTCTGAAGATCAGGCTGTGCTGGCATGTTAGATATTTTCTATTTCTTTTTTTATGAATCCTGGAAAATCCTTGAAAAGTGAACTCTAGTTTTCCTTTGAAGCTACAGATTGTTGGGTTTCTGAAAATTGCTCTTCTTCTAAGTTTTCTCTCATGCTTTCCATTTGATACCAACACAGGACTGTAACTACTGAGTTTGATCTTTGATGAAAGAAAGGCATTTTGTCTCCTGGTATAATTTTACCAATATCTTTATATGCAGCATGCACATACACACACTTAAGCTCCCCTAACCTCTGACTTTGTTCACCTGGTTCATTTATTGATGTCAAATTTCAGTGAGATGTTCATCAACTCAGATTAATTTTATAACTTCAGGTGCTTCAGACTGATGAGACAATCAATTAAATTATTCCAATTAGGAATGGAAAAACTATTAGTTTGACTTCATGTGGATTGGACATGACTTTGATTTTACATAATAAGCAACTGACTTGTTCTTCATTAGTGTCAGAATGGTTGTGTCTTAAATATTGTTCAAAGAATTACACAAAGAGGAGTCTCTGTAAATACCAGCTTTTTCCTCCTTTCTGCATTATCTATCTTGGTCTGAACTATTGTAGAAGTATTGTACAGATATCAAAAAACAAAAAACAGAAACAAAAACCAGCACCCAAGTTTTTTGTTTAAAAAACAAAAACAAAAACCAGCACCCAAGTTATGTGGATAAAAATTGGGTGGATGATTTATCCAAATTACATCAGAAGAAAGGAAAGTGTTCCAACATCTCTTAAACTCTATGAATATTAATTGAAGTTTTGGAGGACAGGAAGACTACTATTTATTGGAAATAATATTGTGAATTGAAATACAGAAAATTATTAGACATTCTTTACCCAAATTTTGAATACAAAATTATCACATTCCATTGAAAAGATTTTTGTCTCCATTGAAATTATTTTCAGAGCAAATTCTCTTTTATCAAAGTGAATGAGAAATTGCTAAGAAAAAAATTCAGGAGGATTTCATCAAAGGATACTGTTTGGAATAAATTTGGAAGAAATCTCATAGGTCATCTGGTTCAACTCAATACACAATGTGCTAAAAAATTTGAGGCTGATAGCTATCCAACCTCTACTTTAATATTCCAATGAACAATATAATATACCACACACAAGGTGACTATATCACTGAGTGAAAACCTTTACCATCAGGAAAGTTCCCCTAATATTTAAATTGAATCTATGTTTTCTTTAATTTCAGCACATTTGTTCTGGTCCTGTCTATTGGGGTAACAGAGAACAATTTAACTCCCTCCTTTGTATGAACATCCTTTAAATATCTGAACACTACTGTCACATATTCGCCCCTCTCCTCAGTCTTTTCCACTGGTTAAACATAGAGTTCTTTTAATTATTTCTCACAGGATTTAGATTCTATCTTGGTAGCCCTCTTTCAAACCCATTGACATTGAGTTGGCATTGCAGACTTGGTTTCAAAGGCAAACTTTTAGTAGCAGAGAGAATTCTGTATGGGCTATATTTCTTTGGTAATGAGGCAATGAGAATACAGCAGGTATTTTGAGAACACTGGAGGTTGGTTTGATAATTTGGGGATTAGCAAATTTTGCACAAATCATATTGCAGTTGTGTAGTTATTATTTTTGATACATAGAATGTATTTCAACCTGGATTTTACTAAAAAAAAACAAGCTGTATTACATTTGGTGGGTTTTTTTTTAAAAGGATATCTTTGGCACATTAATTCTGTTGGTATCAAGCAATGCTGGCAATATAGCTTAACAAATGAAACAGCTGGAAAAGGCCATTGAATCACACCTTGTTTGCTATAGGAATCCAAATTAAAGCTTTGCAGACATATGACTGTGTATGATCCCATAATCTCTCTGAGTAATTGGTTCCAATGCTGCACTGTCTGAGGCTCCCACCACTTAATATGAAATCAGCATCTGTCTTCCTATAACTTAAATCCATTATTCCATCATACCTGCACTTTTTGAATTAGACATAATTGTTCTTAACCTTCTTTTTTATTTAAGAGTACAGACTTGGACACAATACTCAAGGTAGGACCTGTACAAACAGAAAAAAAATGTTCTCTCAATTTTGAAATTATATTTCTTAATGGAGCCCAAACTGAATTTTCTTCTTTTGAGTCACATTGCTTTGCAAGTGCATAGAATCAAGCACAATTGCAAGATGATGATGATAATGTTGTTCCCAGGATACAGTATATATATATATATATATATATATATAATATTGAAGAATATATATCTATATATACTGTATATATAGATATAATATATACAGAAGAATATATATATATATATATATACTGTATATATAGATATAAGAAAACTTATATATATATATACTGTATATATATATATGTGTGTGTGTGTGTGTATGTGTGTGTGTGTATACATATACATATACATATACATATACATATACACATATACACATATACACATATACACATATACACATATACACATATACACATATACACATATACACATATACACATATACACATATATATATATATATATATATATATATATATATATATATATATATATATATATATATATATATATATATATATATATATATATATATATATATATAGAATTGTGAAGATTTGCATCCCGAGATATAAGTTCAAAGGAAAGAAAGATTTGCTCTTCGGGAAAGTTTTTTATTTTTTGTTCAGAATTTTCGGATTTGTTATCTCAAGTCCGTCTTCAGTGAACTGTTAGATGGAGATGTGTCCAGGAAGGAGCTTTGGTCGTTATTTTTATCGTTGGTGTCAGCGTTCTGTGGATTGGCAGCACGGGCATCATCGCGTGATTGACTTGTCAGTTGTTTGGATGCGAGTTGGTTTGTTTTTTGATGTTGTTGATCCAATTATCACGTAAACTTTGATAGTTGGGGTCAATGTCTTTGTGGCGATTAATGCAATTGGTGCCAGTATGCCATGCTTCAATAAATTCACGTGCATAACGTGTTTTGCCTGTGCCAATTATTTTGGTTGCATCCCAGTTAAAGTAATGATTTTGGTCTATGCTGTGTGTTGCTATTTGAGATAGTGGGTCTTTTCTTTTGACAGCTAGTGTGTGTTCATGGATTCTTTCGTGGAGTTGTTTTCCAGTTTGGCCAATGTATTTTTGGGGGCATGTTTTGCATGGTATTTCATATATGACGTTTTTCATTGAAGTGATTGGTAATTTGTCTTTGCCTGATATGAGTGTTTTTCTTAATGAAGTTGTTGGTTTGTGTGCAATATTGATGTTGAATGGTTGTAAGTGTCTTGATATGATTTCTGATACACCTTGTATGTATGGAAGTGAGTACCATTTAGGTGGATTTTGTGGGTTTTTGTTGTTTGTGTCTGTTTGTTTGTGTGATTTATGTGGTTTGTGTCTTAGGCAGTTTTTGATGAAGCTTTTTGGATATCCATTGTTTATGAAGAGGTTGTAGAGAAAATTTAGTTCTTCTTTTCGTATTTTTTTGTCTTGGCAATAAGTGTAGGCTCGTTTAAAAAGTGTTGAGATGCAGCTTCTTTTGTGTGTGGTAGGGTGGTTGCTTCTGTAGTGGAGTATAATGTCAGCATTTGTTTTCTTTCTGTATACGCTTGTTTGTAATTTGCCATTTTCAAGAAGTTTTAAGTTGACATCTAGAAATGATAATTGAGTATTATTTATTTCTTCTCGTGTAAATTGTATATCTGGGTGTATTGAATTGATTGCTTTGTGTAGTTGTTCTAATTCAGTGCGTTTGACAATGACAAATGTGTCATCCACATATCGAAGCCATAGTTTTGGTTTGAGATTTGTAAAAACGGATTTTTCTAGATCTTGTAACACTATTTCAGCTATGAAAGCTGAAATAGGAGAGCCCATTGGTGTGCCTTTTTTCTGGAGGTAGAATTTATTGTTAAATTGACAGTAGTTGGTTAAGCAAAGGGTGATTAGCTCCATTACTCTGTCAGTGGGGATATTGATGGGTTTTTCTTCTAATTGTTGTTTAATTATATTTTTGGCATGTTCAAGAGGGATCGATGGAAAGAGTGATATAACATCAAAGGATACCATGCATTCATCTGGTTCTATTTGTATTTCTTTGATTCGTTCAAGAAAGGTGTATGCGTTTGTAATACTGTGTTCAGAGTTTGCAATCAAATGTTTGAGGTGTTGAAGAAGCCATTTGGCTAAGTTGTAAGTGGGGGTTCCGATGAGTGAAATTACCATACGAAGTGGAATGTTCGGTTTGTGTATAAACCGAACATTCCACTTCGTATGGTAATTTCACTCATCGGAACCCCCACTTACAACTTAGCCAAATGGCTTCTTCAACACCTCAAACATTTGATTGCAAACTCTGAACACAGTATTACAAACGCATACACCTTTCTTGAACGAATCAAAGAAATACAAATAGAACCAGATGAATGCATGGTATCCTTTGATGTTATATCACTCTTTCCATCGATCCCTCTTGAACATGCCAAAAATATAATTAAACAACAATTAGAAGAAAAACCCATCAATATCCCCACTGACAGAGTAATGGAGCTAATCACCCTTTGCTTAACCAACTACTGTCAATTTAACAATAAATTCTACCTCCAGAAAAAAGGCACACCAATGGGCTCTCCTATTTCAGCTTTCATAGCTGAAATAGTGTTACAAGATCTAGAAAAATCCGTTTTTACAAATCTCAAACCAAAACTATGGCTTCGATATGTGGATGACACATTTGTCATTGTCAAACGCACTGAATTAGAACAACTACACAAAGCAATCAATTCAATACACCCAGATATACAATTTACACGAGAAGAAATGAATAATACTCAATTATCATTTCTAGATGTCAACTTAAAACTTCTTGAAAATGGCAAATTACAAACAAGCGTATACAGAAAGAAAACAAATGCTGACATTATACTCCACTACAGAAGCAACCACCCTACCACACACAAAAGAAGCTGCATCTCAACACTTTTTAAACGAGCCTACACTTATTGCCAAGACAAAAAAATACGAAAAGAAGAACTAAATTTTCTCTACAACCTCTTCATAAACAATGGATATCCAAAAAGCTTCATCAAAAACTGCCTAAGACACAAACCACATAAATCACACAAACAAACAGACACAAACAACAAAAACCCACAAAATCCACCTAAATGGTACTCACTTCCATACATACAAGGTGTATCAGAAATCATATCAAGACACTTACAACCATTCAACATCAATATTGCACACAAACCAACAACTTCATTAAGAAAAACACTCATATCAGGCAAAGACAAATTACCAATCACTTCAATGAAAAACGTCATATATGAAATACCATGCAAAACATGCCCCCAAAAATACATTGGCCAAACTGGAAAACAACTCCACGAAAGAATCCATGAACACACACTAGCTGTCAAAAGAAAAGACCCACTATCTCAAATAGCAACACACAGCATAGACCAAAATCATTACTTTAACTGGGATGCAACCAAAATAATTGGCACAGGCAAAACACGTTATGCACGTGAATTTATTGAAGCATGGCATACTGGCACCAATTGCATTAATCGCCACAAAGACATTGACCCCAACTATCAAAGTTTACGTGATAATTGGATCAACAACATCAAAAAACAAACCAACTCGCATCCAAACAACTGACAAGTCAATCACGCGATGATGCCCGTGCTGCCAATCCACAGAACGCTGACACCAACGATAAAAATAACGACCAAAGCTCCTTCCTGGACACATCTCCATCTAACAGTTCACTGAAGACGGACTTGAGATAACAAATCCGAAAATTCTGAACAAAAAATAAAAAACTTTCCCGAAGAGCAAATCTTTCTTTCCTTTGAATATATATATATATATATATATATATATATATATATATATATATATATATATATATATATATATATATATATATATCTGGCATTCAGCTTTGTCCGGGTATTTTCCCACGTCATAATAGTGGTGCTTTTAAAGTTGTAGCAACGTTTCAGCAGAATCTCATCTGCCATCATCAGGCTTCTGTATGGTGTTTGTCTGTGAGTCAGACTTTTACAGTGGTTTCAGATTTAAATTTGAAACCACTGTAAAAGTCTGACTTCACAGACAAAAACCATACAGAAGCCTGATGATGGCAGATGAGATTCTGCTGAAACGTTGCTTCAACTTTAAAAGCACCACTATTATGACGTGGGAGAATACCCGAACAAAGCTGAATGCCAGACATGTAAGTACCCGCGAAAACTTAAGAAAACATATATATGTATATGTATATGTATATGTATATGTATATGTATATGTATATGTATATGTATATGTATATGTATATGTATATATGTATATATATATATTCTGAGGTTCTCTTGCGTATTTCTATGTGGATCTTTGGTTATTTGGGTTTTCTCCCACATAAAATTGGAAGTATCTAGCCAATGTTTCGATGAAGTCTCATTCATCATCTTCAGGCTTGTGACTTCGGCTTTGTGCTTCTCAGAGTAATGTGAGCTTGCAGCTGCTTCTTCCTTTTAACTGCTAGTGGGGGTCTGACTTGATTGGGTGGGGGCTTGGCTGTGTTCTGATTGGGTGGGGGGGTGTTCTCATTGGTTGGGGGTTTGGCTGTGTTCTGATTAGCTGGGGGGGTGTTCTGTTCAGGTAGGGGCTTGGTTGGGCTCAGGTTAGTCTTAGTTGCTGGGGGATTTGAGCTGGTGAGTTGTGATCCTGCTGTTTGGCTTCGCGTTTGTGGTCATGCCGCATCTTCATGGTGGGCATCAGTTCGCTTCATGTATGGGTCAGAGGGGTTTGAAGCGGGTAGTGATGTAGCTCAGTGTGGTTTCTGGTCTGTGGTCATGTCTCATCTTCTGTGTGGGTGTGAGTCTGCTTTCTACCTGGCAGTGTGGTGGTAGCATCTTGTTTGGCCCATATCTCTAACCCTAACCCGACCCCAAAACCAAAGAAACTGACACACACCAAGAACACAGACCCAGACCCCAAACTCAAAGCAGACTAAAACCCAGAATGCTACATCACAGCCACTTGCTCAGGACATCACATCAGAAAACTCAGGAAATTACACCACAAGAACTCTAGAAGTTGCAACACAGCAAATGACCCAGGATATCACAGCATAAAACCAAGGATACCACAGCAATAAATCTCACAAGGTCATCACACAACCCATTACTCAAGCCGTTACTATACAAGAGGCTAATGGAAAAGAGATCAAAACACAAACAACCCAGGAGATTACAACGCAGGACCCAGGATACCACAACAAAAGAACTCGCAAGCCCATCACACAACCCATTACCCAACCCATTAAAACACGAGAGGCTAATGGAAAAAAGATCACTACAAAACAAACGACCCAGGAGATTACAGCACAAGATCCAGGATATCTCCACAACAAAACTCACAAGGCCATCGCACATCCCATTATACCAACATCAACTCCATCAACCAATCAAGAGGCAGCAGTACAGCCAACCAGCCCAGAAAACCAGCCCCCACCACCAGTATATATAGAGAGAGGGCAGCTCTGATCATACACTACTTGCACTGGCATGAAGCCGAAAGCACCAGCCTGAGGATGGCGAGTGGGACCTCACCGAAATGTCACCAAGATACTCTTAATCTTACATGGGAAAAGACCCGAACACATCTAGACCTACATACCTGTACCCGTGAAAATCTACGAATATATACATATATCATCATAATCATCTTGCAATATATAACCTTGCAATATATGTGTGTGTGTGTTTGTGTTTCCAATCTTTATTTTTTTTCTAAATGAAGAACTTTGCACTTTTTAACATTAATTTCCTTCTGTTATTGTTGACCATAACCATAACATGTTTTATGCTTATCATAGTAATTTTGAATTTTATTTCTGTGTTCAAGTTCAAACTCCTAACTCATCCAAACCCATCAGTTACTAGTGAGTTAATTTCATCCTTCAAGGCTTTCTGAAATCATTCAGTTTTTAACAGCTTGTGGAACAACATGGGAGGCAGTCAAATTTGTAAGATTTCTTCTATTTCTTCATGTTTGTATAACTGCTGTAAAGCATACTACATTTATAGCATTCTCACTATTTAAGTATTATTTTAGATGAAAAAAAATGCTCATATGATTTGTTTATCTAGATGGATTCTTGATGGTTTGTTCATGCTGCATTCAAATAATTGTCTCATAGGTTAGCAAGTAGTTTCAGATCAACCTTTTTATGATCTGTTCTAGAATCTGCCCATCTTCAATACACAGAAATCATTCTTCTGAATAACTATCCATAGAATTAAGCTTTTAAGCTTATTTTCCCTTCTTTGGAGGTACATGGCCAAAAATACTTTCTGCTTCTCCTTTCTTTAATTTTTCTTTGCTGAACAATGCCCGTCAAATTTGCATGTCTTGTGAATTCAGTTTGCTTTATGATTAAAATGTTATTATTAAATGTACTTTCCTTCAAATTTTCTAATGATATACAAATGACTAAGCTAAATTAGTTTTTTAAACAATACTCATTACTTCAGACTTTTCATAAGCTTCTTGGGAATTGTGCTTTATCAGCTGTTTGACTTGATGGATAATCATAAAAAAGAGCTAGTTATTACAAAATAACCACATATGGAATCAAATAAGACATTAAGCAGGCTACATACTAATTAGATTTTGAGTAGGTGGGTAAGAGTATCCAGAAATATGTAATGAATAATTAGGAAGTCTTGCAAGATCCATAACTTCTATTGAAATAATTGTTTTGTTTAAATGCATCTTTTACATCTATATCTCAAATCCATGTATAAAATGTATGTAACTTCATGATTAGGAAATAGAACATAAAACATAAACTAACAGAGTTGGAAGCAACCTTGGAGATCATCTAGTCCAACCTCCTGCTTGAGCAGGAGAGTCTTTACTATTTCAGACAAATGGCTGTCCAGTCTCTGTGATGGGGCACCCACAACTTCTGAAGGCAAGCCATTCCACTGGTTGATTGTTCTCACCATCAGGAAATTTCTCCTTAGTTCTAGATTGCTTCTCTCCTTGATTAGTTTCCATCCATTGGCTCTTGTAAAACTCCTGTAGAGGGAAAGAAGGTGAAATGCCTTAATATTATGAAATTAATGATATTGTGCTATAACTGGGAATGGCAGGAAATCATACTGAATATTTTTAATAATTCAAAAGAATTGTGTGACAAGAACCCATCAACATTTAAATTGACTAGGGTATTAATCTCAGTAAGTTCAGGTAGTCTTTGATTTATGACCACCACGACAATGCTCTTGCTATTACCTAGTGTTGGTGATAGCTTTTAATAATTGAATTCTATTTATTAAATCTGAAATAACACCCCACACACACACACCTGTTGGCATCAGCATGGCAATTTTTTATATCTACATGTACAGATGAATTGATGGATCTAATCACAGTGCAGAAGAATCATGAAATCCAAATATAATTAACTGAGCTTAGATTCAAAGTTATGATCCAAGAGTAAACCAGGACCTGTTGATTTTTGGATACCAGACATCTCAATTCCATAAGCAGGACTCAGCTGAATTGACAGCTAAATTTTATTTTATCAAAACTTATGGCTGAAATTTTCTCTTCCTCCACTTTCAATGAAATGTCTTTATTTAGGAAGTCTTAGAACAGGTTGCAAAGCATACATAGACCAGTTGTCCAGAAAAGAGAAACAGCTGTATTTTTAAAATAGCTAGGTAACTACTTCTGATGTATCTCCCAATTTCTACCACTGTGAGAAGTGTCTTGCTGTACCAAATATTAAGGTTGGCATGGTTGTATGCATGAACTGTTGTTGGCATTGCTATTGCTGAAGTTATACACTGAAATGGTTTCTCATTTAGAAATTTCATGTGT
Source organism: Hydrophis major (assembly GCA_033807585.1). NCBI lineage: Eukaryota > Metazoa > Chordata > Lepidosauria > Squamata > Elapidae > Hydrophis > Hydrophis major. Next base: position 95,086,667 of record CM066328.1, read on the forward strand.
TACATGAGAACATATTCCAGACTCTTTGGAAGGACAACATATTTTTCTGGAGAGATGGCTAACTGAATCACTCATATTGCATTGGATATTTTTAATTTCCACCAAATATCTCTTAATTTATCCCCAAACCCACTCACCAAAAGATGACTTAAAAACAAGTATGTGACATATGCACTGTCCCATTGAAGATATTCTGCAGAAGAGATCAACAGCATGCCTGCAATATTTAATTATTCTTATTTATTAGAAATAATTTGTCATCATTTGGAAGCAATTTTGTTATTTCTCTACATGTTTAGTACTTTTTAATGCACAAAATGAAAAAAAGAAACCCTTAAGCTAACAAATACAGTTTGATGTTTGGAAATTGACCAGTTTTACATAACCTAGTCATTCCATTGCTTCCCCCCCCCCTAACACAGCCATTCCTTAATTTTGTGCTTGCTTTCTTTGTGAGGGAGATAATAAAGAATTTCAAAGCAGGTCATGTTCTTCCTAAAAGACAAACAGAACAGTAGAAATTTCAAATGCTATGCAGAATACTTGCTAGAAGGACATTGCTGATTTAGGCAAGCTCATCATTTATAGAGCACATTGCAGTGCAAACAACAATATTCACCCAAAAAAAGATTTTAAAACTTAATTGTTCTTTTATAAGCTTTTTTTTAAGCTTTTATTCCTTATGATTTCTCCCATTTTTTAAGATTTCTTTTTTTAATTTACTATACAAATGATTGGAAAAGAAATATCAGATGCACCCAATAATTTATAGTGGACAAAGGAAGAGTATACGTAATTAGTGCAGCAAACTGGAAAACCCTGCAACAATTATATGTTATAGGTAGTTGAGAGATGTTTGCTTAATAAATGTTCATCTGTGATACCTTAGAATTGATAGATATAAAATTTGTTAGAATGAAGAGTTAGCCAAAGAAAGATTTGCAAGCAAAAACTGTAAATGCTTTGTTAAATGGAGATGCAGTATGGAAAAGGTAATTTAAGACAGTAATATAATGATTTGAAAGATCAAAAGATACTTCTTGTAGCTTGTTAGAGAAGCAGCATGGGGTTATGCAGGAACATCTTTTACTGTTGGAACTAATGAAGAACATCTTTCCACAATTGCTTGGTGGCTAACATGTAACACTAAACCGGTTAAAAACATACAATGTTTGCACTCATATATTATGATAATCCAAAATCCAACAGATGATTTCACATTTTAACACGTTTATTTGTCTTAATTTAAATTAATAAACAAAACACCAGTTTTTTTTTAAAGATGATAGAGAATGTGGCTATGTTTGTGTTCTGTTCTCTGTGTTCAATTGTTAAATTTATTCTATAGGAATAGGAATATAAAAAATATTCTGTACTGGCCAAGTATGATTAGACACACAAGGAATTTATCTCCAGTGCACAAGCTGCTGGGTTCTGCACCTCATATATATAAACAGCAAAGTGGTAAGTCATAGATTATAAAGCAGATACAATCATAAATCATAAGATACAAACAAGTGATACAGTAAATCATAGGATACCAAATAGGAAAAGGTAGTAGAAAAGATGAGAAGGTGAGAAAGATGATAAGATAGCAATACAGCCCTACTACTGGGTAAGTATCTTACACACAAACACACACTCACTATTATTTTACATTATCTTCAGATTGAGAACAAATAAAAGGTAGAACACTACAACAACAGGGCAAGATCTCAAGAAGTTCTTGTCCAGTCAAAAAGTTTACAGGATAACCATTGGTTTTTGTGGGTAAATTTTGATAATACACCAAATATTGAGGTTACCACATCATGTCTGCTACCTGGAAGTTTCAGGGAAAAATCTGGCTGTGAAGAAGTGACCAGGGTATCCAAATCTGATATCAGTGAGATATATTGGAGTGTTGGCTGATTATGAAATGTAGCTGTTAGCATGGATTGCTCTAACACTCAGATTACAAAAAGGGATTGAATGCAATCAAGGAACAGCCAAAGCTCCCTTGCCTTAGTTATTTCTTTTTAATGATGACTTGGATGGCACAATTTGGACAAAACAGAGAAATTGTCTGTTAAGCTTTCCTTATGAATATTCTACAAGAGTCAAGTACCAGCTGAATGAGCCTTTCATTGGGCACTTGGTACTTATAACAAATTTAATCCCTCATAGAGGCAAGGAGAGTAAGGCTTTGGGATTTAAGAGGGGAAATATAATTAGATTGCTATAGATCTGCATTCTTGAATAACTAAAATGAGAGATGTATTCCTCTGGGCTGTCTTTGCTCTGGTTTGGTTTTGCTACTAGCCAGACAGATGGTGTTATATTTCTTTAGGGAGAAAAAAATCATATGAAAGTTATTATTTATTGCATACACAAAGCATTCTTTATTCTATTATGTAAGTTATGATAATAATGCAAATCTTGGAGTAATCTCACCAATGAATATAACTATATCTTATGCAGTCAATAAGGAGTTGTAAAATAATACATTGGACTATCTAAGCAGATTTAACAGATAATCAGAGTTGGAAGGGACCTTGTAGGTCATCTAGTCCAACCCCCCACCCAAGCGGGAAACTCTACACCATTTCTGACAAATGGCAGTCCAATCTCTTCTTGAAAGTCTCAAGTGATGGCGCTCCCACAACTTCCGAGAGGCAAGCTGTTCCATTGGTTGATTGTTCTCACTGTCAGAAAGTTTCTCCTTATTTCCAGGTTAAATCTCTCCTTGTTCAGTTTTCATCCATTATTCCTTGTTTCGCCTATAGGTGCCTTGGAAAATAGCTTGACCTCTGCCTCCCTGTGGCAGCCCCTCAAATATTGGAAGACCAGTATCATATCTCCCCTGGTCCTTCTCTTTACTAAACTAGCCAAGCCCAGTTCCTGCAACCGTTTGTTATATGTTTTAGCCTCCAGTCCCCTAATCATCCTGGTTGCTTTTCTCTGTACTTTTTATAGAGTCTCAACATCTTTTTTATAATGTGGTGAACAAAACTGGATGCAATGCTCTAGGTGTGGTCTTACTAAGGCTTTATAGAGTGGTACTAGTACTTCCTTTGATCTTGACTGTTAATACAATTTAGGATTGCATTAGCTTTTTTGGCTGCTGCTGCACACTGCTGGCTCATTTAGCTGGTTGTTGACTAAGACTCCAAGATCCCTCTCACAGTTACTGCTATTGAGCCTGGTTTCACCCAGTATATATGTGTACTTTTGGTTTTTCTTTCTTAAGTGTAGGACTTTACTTTTCTCTACATTGAATTTCATTTTGTTAGATATGGCCTAGTGTTCTAGTCTGTCAAGATCCATCTGCATCTTGAGCCTGTCTTCTTGGGTGTTAGCTATTCCTGCCAGTATCATCTGCAAATTTGGTAAGTTCCCCTTCTATTCCCTCATCTAAGTCATTAATGAAGATATTGAAGAGTACTGGGCCTAAGATGGAACCTTGTGGCACCCCCCTGCTTACTTCCCTGCTTACTTCCCTCCATGTAGACTTAGACCCATTAAGGATTACTCATTGAGTATGGTTTGCCAGCCAGTTGCGAGTCCATCTAGTGGTGGTGCTATCTATTCCACTTTTTTTCTTGCTTACTAAGAAGTAGGTTGTGGTCTACTTTATCAAATGCCTTGCTGAAAGCATGCTGATTGGCCAGTGGTTCAAATTACTACTGATTTTATTGCTGCTGTTATTGGTTAGATTTATGGTTCTCTCTATAAGTTTCAGGGAAAATAAAAAAAAATCCCTGCAGTCATTTTTTTCTTACACATATCTCTTTCAAATAGTTATTCTTTTAAAGATGTTTTTTCCTGTGAATGCTCACATAGAAAACTAGTATTTATTTTAAGAATATCTGCAAGTTTGCCTCTAGAATAAGAGTGAATTTGCAAGAGTTGTTTTAAATCGGAACACAATTTTATTCTAATCTGAGAACTGGAGTGGAAAGAAAAAGAAGAAAAAGTCATAACAATTAAATATATGTTAGACATAAGGGCATGAAGTCAAGGGAAAATATAATTGCAAAATATTGCTGAAAATAAAGTATAAAATATTTTCACCACAATTTCCATCAATTCTGAAAACAGTTTTCCATTATTTATTGCTTTTTCATAAAAGTAAAAATCTTTGTGGGGAACTTACAAATGTTAAAATTGGCACAATGTTCTTGTTTAACAGATGTGTGACTGACCAATAATATTCACTAATTTGTTTCACTTTCTCAATAGGTTCCTATAACTTTATATCAACTCATGTTTTTATGTTGAATAACAACTGAAGTTAACAACAACAACATTCTATCATTTAGTGTCACTTTAGAATAGATTGAGCCTGGACAATCCATTGCAGAGGTGTCAAACTCGCAGGCCATGGGCCAGATGTGACATGCACTGGCCATGCCCACCCCTGGTTTAATAAAAGGGGGAAAAGTCATACTACATCACATGACAACAACATGACACTGCAAGTTTGACATCTCTGATCTATATCATCCATAATTGATTGATTAACAACTTTTTACAACAGCCCATCTACCCACAGAAACTCTGGGTGGCAAACAGAAATAAAATCATATTGCCAAATTCTAACTCCCTACTACTGAAAAAGTTGATGGAGACTGCAGTTGTAGTTTAGTGGCTTATGTAAGCCATAGCTTACCAACTCTTAGAGAAGAAATACATAGATTGTTGATAATTCTTCTATTTTAGCTATATACCAAGTGAATCTGGCCATATTCTCATGGTGTTTCTTTTAAAGCTGCTTGAAATAATTGTTGTTTAATTTGCATGGCTTGCATTTAACTTGCATTCTGTGTCTTATGGTGGGTGGGGATTGAGATTGAGACACACATGCACGTACACACACACATACACATACATAATAAGAATGAGAGAGAGAGAGAGAGAGAGAGAGAGAGAGAAATTACAAAGAAAGGAATGAATCTAATTTTAAAATACTTCATCTATGAAAATATGTCAGCATGATAGAAATTATAATGCAATGCTATACATTTCTTGTTTTTTAGTCTTTTTTGATGGACACCCAAGGCCTGTTTTCACTTTTTAAAAAATTATAATAAACATTGAAAATATGACTAAAGCATCAGCTGTATCCCTATGCATACCATATTGGTTTGGATATATTTCTCAGGTAATGACAGATGTTTTAGAAAATAGGCAGCAGTGAATTATTCATCCTGCCAACTATCCTAACTATAGCATTATATTTATGAGGCTAGTAGCCTTTGTGGGGGCTTACCTAAATTTAACAGAACTGCTCAGTTGAAGCTGACAAAGATCAGGCAGAGATAAAATAACAAGATGGATCATATATAATCGAAGTAAAGCACTTTGGAAAGAATCTGTGCTGTCCTTATATCAGTATAACAGCTTCAAGTTTATTTAAATAAATATCTCCCAACAAGATCCTGTCAAGGAATTCAGTATCAGATTTTTTTTTTGTTTCCCAGCATCCCAAATGATGAATAAACTTGTTCTGAGAAGGTTAATCCTAATTGTAAAGGATTCTCTGCAGATCTAGTTGATTTGCCTATGATACATAACAGTGTTAAAAAATGGAAATGGGTGACAAAGACAAAGATTAAGGTGTTTTGCTTTTTAGAAACATAGTATTTTATTTTGAAACAAAAAATCATTTTACTATTTCTGGCAAGTGATGATAAAAAAAGAATTGATTTTCACAGCCATGTACCTATATAGCCCTACTAATCTCTCTATAATAAGAAGAATCAGTGAAGGCAGCCAGTGACAGCTGAGCAGACAGGAAGGCCAATCTTAAGATTGATCTTAGAAAGATAGCTTAGAACAGTGGTGGGTTTCAAAAAGTTTTCCTACCAGTTTGGTGTGAGCATGTGGCTTTGTGTGTGTGCAGCATTTGCAACTCACCTTCTGCTGCAAGCCCTGTGTGTAAAACAGCTGATGTGCAGCAATCAGATGTACTGTGTGAAGCAGCTGAGGATGAAAAGCAGGAAATAAAGCTCAATACAGAGCTGGGGGGGGGGGAGGATCCAGCAGCTGATCGTTAGAGTGAACCGGTTTGCTCACAAATGATTGTCAGAGAGACCGGTTCTGGCCTAGAAGCAAAATGTCAACTATTTAAACAAGTCACATTTGCTGAGCTAAATGAGCTTAAAGGACTAAAGAATGGTGCTTCAAAAGTAAATGGGGTAAAGAAGAAGATAGAGGTTCAAAAGAAATATTGAGAAAAAAGATAGATAATTAAGAAAAATGTGGTTTGGTTTACAATCTTGATCACTTCATGGTGCCAAAATCCCACAAATGAGAGATCTGGTAAACTATACTGGTAGCCCTTGTATAATGACTGCCCTGTTGAGCAGCTGTTTGAAGTTACAAAAGTGCTTAAAAAGTAACTTGACAACCATTCATTGTTTTTATGAATCTTGTAATCATGTGATTGAGATTCAAGTGCTTTACAATTGGTGGGTATTTACTACCCCATTGGAGTGGACTGCAGTCATGTGATTGCTATTTGCATACTTCACAATTGGCTTCTGAGAACTTAAGTCAATTGAGAAGCTAGCAGTAATGTTGCAAGCTGTAATGCTGATGTGATGTCTTGTTTAATGATTGTGACTTCCTTAATTACTGCAGAAATAAGGTTATAAGTCTATCACAGTAATGTGATGTCTTGCTTGACAATCATGCATTTAGAAATGGAGCTACTGGTCCCAACTGTTGTTGGTAAGCAAGAGCTACATTTTCTTCCTTATAAATTGTGATTTTCAGAGAATAACCAAATATTGAATGTGTTTTAATAGGTAATTAGCTGACTGATTTTGAGGTGGTGAAACTTCCAACAGTTTTACATATTTAGTACCCCCTCTAGCTAGCAGCTGTAAGTGCTTAGATCTTCTTAGAAATGAATTGCTTTCTATATGATACTGAAATTCTGGGAGGGTAGAAGGGGAAAGAAGAATGGAATAAATTTACTATTTTCTTCTTGATTATCTGGAATATTAAGTGTATGGCAAGTTCAGTTGGCAATAGAATAGAACTTAGAACAGAATATTTTCTTTATTGGCCAAGTGTGATTGAAAAATCAAGGAATTTGTCTCCAGTGAATAAACTCTCAGTGTACATATATAATAACAATAAAACAATAAAAGTAATATAATTATAACATACTGATAGTAGAATGTAATAGGAAAGATGAGAAAGATAATAGTACAGTCTTGCTATATGGGTAAATATCCGTTAGACATAAGACAGTGCTGTGAGAATCAGCAGAGTTCAGAATTTCATGAAGTTAATGAAGAAATTCAGAAAGACATGAAATTAAGGAAAGTATTGCTGAAATGGCTGGCAGCCCATCTGTTTATGTCAGCAGTGGGCAAGTAGATTCATCTAGGAAGCTAACAATCAAGACATGAGTTTCAATCTTCTTTTTCTGATACTCTTGTCACCTGGTATTTAAATTATGCTACCTATGATTAAGTAGCATGCTTCCACAAAGACTATAGCAATTAGCTTCATCATTTTTGAATATGTCTACTGTTCTTTCAGAATGATTCTACCTGCAGTATTGCAAAAATATAGAATGGAATTAGAGCATAAGGTTTTGTGGAATGAGAAAAGAGACGATCCATGTGGACAAACTTGGTGGACATCAATTGGGGACATTTCCCCTGAGCATCCAGTCAATTTGTTTAAGGAGACAATTCTTCCCTGATCTTGAAAGCATTTCTACACTGATTGTAAATACTACCTGAATTTTCTTTCAGTTTCAATTATTCTTGCATGTACTCAGATACTGCCAGCATATAAAGGCTTTGATGATGCCAGGATTTCTGAATGTGATGCTATTCAATTGAAGTTGGCAAGTGCAAAAGAACTGTTCATTTCCAACAAAATTGGGAAAGAGGAAGTACCTTGGTTGTGTAGCTGTAGTAGCTTAATATTTAATAAACAAAAGTGATGAGAGAACTGTAAGGTATGCTCTCCAACGTGGAAGCTCTAAACTATATAATATTATAATATGCAACAACAAATAATTCCATGAAGTATTTTAACCTTCCTTAGCTATTACATCAATATAATATTGGAAACAGTTAACTTTCTTCCATCTGTAATGCTATCACATGTCCAATATCTATTGGGAAGTCTAACATCTGAACCATGCAGCAAAAGTCTATAGTTGATAATCCTGATCTGTCATAATTGAAATAGATTGTAGGTGATGGAGGGAATGCTTTTGAAGGGCAAGAAGAAGAACCACTACTAATATTCAGACAAGATAGGCTTGAGCTCAGTAATTTGTGAAAAAGTCTTAGACAATCCCCTTCCTTGTTCATAGAAAGATAAAGTGAAGGATGGAGGAAGCACATTTATACTTCCAAGATTCTGTTACAATAAAAGTTAGTCCTGACCTATGTAACACTAGTTTCTTAGCCTGGTCTGTCTCGTTGGACTGATGTAGAAATGAAAAAAGGAATTAACTGGACCTGTCTCTATTGCAGTGTATACTTACCATTGTACTTGAATGAAGTACAGTTGTTAGAGCCATTCCCAGACCAATATATATAGTTCAGAACTGCTTTGACTTCTTCATCTTTACCTTCACATTGGCTCAAGAAGACCTGTGAAAATTCAATTGTATTGAAAATATATTTGGGGAACAAGTAGATTTTTGGATCTTTGTTACCACTTGTCTTATTTCAGTTCTGAGAACTATCAATCACAACAAATCTGGGGGTTAAGATCTCATTGTATTTTTCCTTGAAAATAATTACACTCTAACCTGTTGTGTGATTAACTTAAAAAGAAATGAATTTGAAAATGATCCTGGGAAGACTTCAGAATAGTTGTTTGAAGTATAACTTTACTCTGAAGAATTGGAGCTCTTCTCATGAAGAGCCCTCCTGATGGTAATTGGCCCAAGTACAAAAGACAAATTGGTGCTCACAGCAGACAAGAGTGTACTTTCTAATTGCCTTTTGCAAGAACGATCAACCATAATTTTTTGTTGCTGCCATCTCAGCCTTGTCTTGCAGGCAGGGAAAAATTCATTTTCCAGCCAAGTCCAGAATGTTTTGATAAAAGTAACACTTCTACCACATATAGTTCAAAATATTGTGCCAACTTTATATTATCAAAGCTTCCTTGAGAATTTCCAACTAATAGAAGTTTGTCAAGGAAACATAATGCATAATCCCTTAAAAAGACCTTGTCCATGCTTGCCTTTTGAACTGACTAGACTGATATACTTAAGACTGACAAATCTACTAGTGTTAGAAAAGTGTTTGTAACAAAGCACAATGGAAGCCCTTTGTGCGCTTTTGCCTATAGCTTTTCCTTTCTTCAAATACGCAGCTGTTTGAAACACAGAGCTATTAATTGAAAGCAAACTTCCAGTAAAACTAAATTAAAGTGACTGGGATTTGTAATTGCTAGAAAAAAAGTCTGGGTGCCTAGACAGCTTTATCGATGTGTTGTGCAGAGAAGAAATCTTAACAGGGGCAACTGGGATATGTTCCTTGTGTTTATTGATCTGCAGTCTTCTATATGAAGGAAATGGTCATGTTTATTTTTGAAGTCAGATTTTATGGAGTTCAGGGGGAAGTTAAAATTTCTCTCAGAACAAATATCTGAATTTCATTCCCAAAGCCATTCTGTTCAGCTACTCTTATCTACTAATATCTTACTCATCTATGCAGAATCTTCTCAGAGGCTCAAATAACTTTGAAGCTTCAAGAAACAAAGAAGGATCTTGTGACTTCTGTAACTGTTCAAATTGCTGTTGACTATGTAATATGATACATAGGAATTTTAAGATTTCTTATATTATGAAAGTATGGAAACTCTTTTCATATAATGTATCTGTCACTTTGGGCTCTCTCCTAGTATCTAATAATGTTTACTGTATAGGCAAAAAATGATCATATTGTGTATATGCTTATAAAGGTTATTGAATAATTTTGTATGAATCTGCAAAAATATAGTCTGCATATTTAGAATGCAAACAGAACCAAGCTAATTCATAAATTTAAAGCACCTTTATAATAGCATTAATTTCAATACAATGAAAAATGTATCAAATAATTGCACTTTATTATTTTTATGCCTCCCTTTGGCAGGGAAATTTCAACTTTTGTTGTTGAAATGGAGAGAAATATATAGAAATGCAAAGTCAAGAGTCTTAAATTTTGAACAGATTATATTAAGACGATGAATAACGATTAAAATGAAACTTTCTTGGCCTCAGGTACTGTATAATGTTTTTTTTTAGCAAGATGTTAATCCATTTCAAATGGTGAAGGTCTAGAGGCAATGGGAGCAGAGATTAACAGAGAGCGAAAGATTGTCTCAAGATCAACCAAAGAGTTTCACAGTTCAGTGCAAATTTGAGCCTGTATTTCAGCTTTTGTAATCCACTACATAGCCACATACAACAGGTTAGAGCTCAACCCTCTTATAGGTAATAAATGTTTTAAGAAGAATATTGAGTAGAAAGCTTAAGCTGCAGAAAACTTAAAGTTGTACTCTAGATAACTTTTTTATGATGATGATGAAGATGATAGTGATTCAGCTGCCAGGCTCTAAAAGATAGCAGGAGCACTCACAAAATGGAATACTTTTTGTTATATTATGCTCAATTGTTCATACCTGATAGTAATATTTGCTACATGTGAATATAAATCCCAGTTTACATTGAAAATATTTAAATATAATCATTTAAGCTGTAAATTACACAGTTCAATAATGAAAGCATAGAATTTATTTTCTCTTTTATTTAAAATGTATTTTGGACAAAGGTTTATAAAATTGGGGAATAATAAAAGAAACAATCATTTGTTCTCTAGCATATATCATGAGCTATCCCAATTCCTTGCTTATAGATGTTCTTATTCTTTAATTTACTGCACAGATCAAAGGGTATTTTCATTTATGTTTTGCTTCATTCTTCTGCCAATTTGCTTGAATACATATTTAAAACACCATTTAAGGTTTTTTTTAAAAAAAATAATGTAGCAAGAAATCAAAAGAGTCTTCCAAGGTAATGCAGTAGAATGTGAAATAAATAAGATGGAAATTGATCTACCGGTTATACTCCAATCAACACTGCATGCAAATATATTTTGCCTGGCAGCATCAAATTCAGTGATGGTATAAAGGGTTTGCAGATAACAAAACTCTTAACCAGTTCTTTAAGAATGATGGAAAATATGATCAACAATTTATTAGCTGTAGCTAATAAGGTCTGAGGGCCAAACAGGGTGTGGCTGCAAATTTTGATTTCTTTTCCAATTCTACCATTGTGGATGATCATTGTTTGTTTACATATTTTAGTGCCATCTTTGGAGCTTGGTGAAGCTAGTCTCACTATCTTGGTTATCATGCTGAACTTTACATGTCAGGGAATTATCACAGATTGAACCTAACCCAATATTTCAAATATTGGAGACACTATATGACTCTCTAAAGATGTGAACCAACTCTTTCCCAAGCCCACAGATTTACTTCATGTCAAGATACAATTGAAAGAGTATCACAAACTTTCTAAAATGTTTAGGTTATGCACACTACTGATATTGTACTTGTAAGAGTCTATAGGATTACCACTTATTTTTTACTGGTCTACTAGGATGTTCACAAGGATGAAAGAATTAAGAGTTTTCTTCAACATATATGAGTTCCTTGAAAGAGATTGAATATAATTGTTAGCAATGTATTTGCAATACCTTTGTTAAGGTATTATAGCAACCTGTTGAATAGAGGGATCCAGCACATTTCTCTAGAACTGCTCTATCAATTTTAGAGAAATGTGCAGATGAAAACTTCTTTAACTTTGATGGTTCTTTGTCACCTGGTGGTGAATAAATGATACCTTTATAATACCTTTTCTCCAGTGATATGTGTTCTTATTTATCTAGAAGACAAGCAATAACACCTATAGGTTTGCAACTATTATTGTTTAGTTTGTGAATTAAAAACCTCACTAATTTACTTTCACTCTTACACAAATAATTTATAAGTGAGAAGAAGAAACAGCTATATTGCATCCAATTACTGGCTGCCCCACTTTAGCTGCAATAATTATAATTAAATGCTTTTTGTAATGAGTTATCAGACCATCATATTGTTGTGTGGGAAGTTTGGTCCATTCCAGCTTGGTGATCTGCTTCAACTCAAAAATATGAACATTTTCTATGGAGTTTAGGCCTGTATATTGACTTACAGAACATTGCAACTTCATGTATGCTGTGTGACTTGTATGCTTCAGATCATTATAGTCGTACGTACTTCAGATTCACCTGAGGGAGATATCTGATATTCTCCTAAAAATTCTCTGATAAAAAGCAAAAGTATTATTTCCTTCCATGATAGTAAACTGCCCAGATGTTAAGACAAGAAAACATCCTGAAATCTTAACATTATAATCTCCATGAATGAAGTATGTGCAGTAAAATGCAGTATTTGGTTTTCATCAGACACATAGACTGAACATGCACATAGACTGAAAACTTCCATTTCATCTTTCCACAGGACATTACTCCAGGTGTCTAAGGATGATCCAGATACTTTTTGGCAAGGATGATAATAAATCATCTATGCTCTTATTGAATAAACATTTTCATCTTGCTATTCTCCCATGAATTCCATATCACCAAGTAAATCACTCATAGTGGAATTCTCTAATACTGATTTTAGCCAAGGCAAGATAAACTGCAGATTCCTAGAGATTCCATACTGCATTTTTGTTATGATTTCACCAGCCCACCTATCCTTGTGAAAATTAATAATATTTTTCATTTCAAAATGAAATTTTAACTTCAAACTGGTGAAGCTGGAGATGGCTTTTAACATCTTTCAAAATGACAGGTTTCAAGGATGTATTTACATAAGACTACATCCATTTATTTTGAATGGGATGTGACATGCCTATGGAATATGTATGGAGAGAACTTCAGTGGGATGAGTGGTATTAATGTTTGTGATATTCATACAATAGGGCTGGCCCAAATCATCCTCAACTATTAAATGCATTCTTCATACTACTGGTTTTAATTATTCCTTTAATTTAATTGGTTGAACTAAAGGGGTGATGACATTTTCACATTGGCATTTTATATGTTGAATGACTTTGCTTATGAAATAAATGGAATGTCCACTCAGTTCCATGTATCCACAATTATTATCTATCTACATATATGAAGCTTGATAGCATTCAGTGTAGTAGCAAACAAGATCATAATTTAGCAATAGTAGTAGTAATTTTTTAAAAAAATCCTAAAAAAGGCAAATACTTTTTCACAGAACAGATACACAAATGGACAAATACTGGGAATAATATTCTGAGAATATATTATCTTCCAATTCCTTAGCATGGACTATTTAGTTTGGAATTAAGTATACCAACCCTATGGATATACCATATTTGTTTAAAAAATATTTCCCAATTAATCAATTTGTATTATTTTGTATTGTTTGTTAAATTTAGACAGTCACCCAAATCCATAAGATTTAAGGTGGCATATGCATTAACAATGGCAAAAGCAATTAAAGCAAGACGAGAATATGTACATCTTAAAAAAGCAATTCCACAAACAGACACAATATTGTATCAAGCTGGCAGCCACCCTAACCCAAGGTGTGGGAGAATAGCCAATTTTTAAAAAGAATTCTTAAACATCAGCATGGGAGATATATGGATTGTGGGACATGCTGTTCCCTAGGACAGAAGAACACCAAAATCTGGATGCAACAGATACCAATAGATGGATTAAATCACTAGGCTCCAGGCTTCATGTATTTTTTGCAACCACCAATCATACAAGATGAGTAGAAATCATCGTAGTTAGGCTATCCCTCAGATAATCAGGGTGTGTGACATTGAGCACCTTGCAGACCCAGTTCTTGGGTGCTACATCCCTCTCTCCCTCCCTCCCTCCCTCCCTCCCTCCCTTCCTCTCTGTGTGTGTGTGTGTGTGTGTGTGTGTGTGTGAGAGAGAGAGAGAGAGAGAGAGAGAGAGAATGGTTCATTTCCTCTTATTTGTTACTCAATTTGTCTCAACCCCCATCATTCCTCATAAAGCCATATGCTGTGAAAAATTTTGATCTCATGTTGTTTTCAGTGATTTGGGGCTGGCAATTTGTGATAAACAGTGGCATTCACCAGAGTTTATCTGGTGTTGCAGACACAATTCATGGTAATGGAGTATCTTTTGACTATAATCTCACAGCAATTCCACATCTTCTGAAGCTACTTTAATGGTTCAAGGAGGCACATTTGGCTATTGTAAAATTGCTTTTCAAAGCAGTCTCATACATACAGATACTTGAATTTGTATGCATTTTTTCCACCTTCAGGTGAAAATAGTAAGAAAACTAAGACAATTAAAACATAATTGAAATAAGGTAAGAGGAAGGAAGAAAAAAAACCTCTGTCCAGGAGAAGAAGTACCTGAACAACAACAATGACAACGATGATGAAGTATTATATAAAATTAAAGTTTCCCAAGCAGCAGAAGGAATGTCTACAGTGAAGAAGACACTGTAGTTGAACTTTTGAGTACCTTTAAAGATAGACAATCAGCATGATTTGGGAGAGATGGGTCATTTTCATCAACTTGGCTAGCTATTCTGAATCCTTTTAATCAATTTTTAGGGGCTTGACTTGTAGAGATCAAAAGTCTTCAGTAAAGAAGAAGACAAAAAGACATTGCAGTCCATGGAACCATACATGGATCCAACTCATTTTAGAATCCTTTTTTGTAGTGAGGCAGAAACTACTCACTTTCAGCAGAATTTGATTTTTTCAATCTCAACTTTCTGATAAATATTTAAATATATTTGTTTTCATACAAATGTTTGTGCCATTGTGTGTTGCTATCATTTACATAATTCACATTAATTAAATGTATTACCTATTAAAAATATAACAGAAGCTACTAATAGCTAGAACCATTACTTTGGTCCTCCCTGTGGAGATTTTTGGTTGGCCTTTCATCTTTTATGGTATTACTAAATTGATGTTTGTTTGTTTGTTTGCTTGCTTGCTTGCTTGTTTAATTTGCCACCATCTTGCCATGGAACTACTCTGGGTGTCTTACAATAGTGAACATAAAATTATTTAAAAAATGTAAATATAATCACATCAGTTGTGACCCAAGAACTGTAATCTTAAACAAAATTACATTAAGCAAGGTACATTAATGTTCCTGATATTTGAATACACATGAAACACAAAATAAAGGAATATAGAAATGCCTGTGTTATCTATAAAGGTACCTTGATTTAAAAAAACCATTCAGCTGAGAAAAATAAAATTATATATGACTGCTAGCAGATATTTAAAGATAAAATTTTCCAAATAATTCTACCTCTGTGATTTTTCAAAACAACATTAACTATGTACAAGGTTCAGTTCTGTTTCAATTCTGGATTTGACATGAAAGAAAGTTGACATTTACCTGAAAAACATACCAAGAGAAAAGTCTGGCATCCAATAGTAGAAACTAAAAGTGGCATAGAACAAATGCAATGAATGGAGAGGATCACAAAGAATACCATAAGATCTTGGAAAGGAGAGATGTTAAAAACAAAACAAAAAAAAACACCACCCTACTCTCTTTGTGAGTTTACACAAAACATTTAGCCAAATCAGTTAAATAACTAATCCCTATATTGGCACAAGTTGGTTAGGACCTTGGATAGGCTGTTGTTAATTTATTTAAATGCATATAAAATCTTGGGCTCTTGAGTATTTTAATATACATACAGTTTTGTTGTTTAACAAGTAATGCAAATGTAAAAGATAGACTACTTTAGTAATTATATTTAATATGTTATATGAAACTGGATCTGCCTTGGAAGAAGTCCTTGAGTTGGCAACTATCCTCTGAAATGAAACAAGCATTTTGCTATGTTGATTTCCACATTTGGGAGGTGTCTTTACATGTTGTTAATGCTAAATAGAAAAACACACACATATACCGATGGATTGTTTCATGGCAATGTGAATATTGGATATGCATTTCTTGAACCAAGACCCAAATATCACATTAACTCAGTTATTTCATTTCCACTGAACTCACCATATCAATGGCATTGCAATGTGGTTGAAGAAATCAAGAAAGGTTGCACTACCAATTTGATGTTCATCCCAGTGGGTGGCCAATGAACATATCTAACTCTTGTAGAAGGAGGAAAAGGCATATTTGTGGCCTATTGCCATATCTGATAAAATCTGAAGTTTTATTATCAAAGCTATCTTTCTTTTTCATCATTTTAGAAACCAAGAAGGACATCTATACCTTTAGGTGACTCTTAACTCACTTAGCAATATTGATATATCTTCAAGCACTCATAATGAAACAAGCCAGGCATGTAAAAGAAAGATAAGCCTAGTGAGCATAAGAGTACCTGAAATCTCTCAAATGCTTTTATAATACAACTTAACAGTTTATTTACAACTATAAAGTTAAATCTAGAAGCCAAAAGGTAGATGGCATGGAAACTCTCCCAGAAAGAAGAAAGTTCAGTTCTCTAGCTAAGTGCTGAAAATCATGGGCTATTGACTGTATTATTACCACAGAAGAGAACATGATCACAATTACAGCCCTATTTGTACTACTACAGTGGAAAAGGGTTTTTTTTTTATATGTAATGAGATGGCACTATGCCTACTGGCAAGGTCATTCACAGAAGAGACAAACAAGTCAAATCAGCAGCCATGACCCCAAGCCAACCCTTCAAAGTAGTCCATGTCAGAAAATAGACTCTACAAGAAATTTAACTCCTTTGACATTGGCTTAACATCAAATAACATCTTTATTATGGTCATAGACCAGTGTAAGAAGCCAAGCTTTGCTTTCCTTTTCCTCCCTTCTGCACACCAAAGAGCCAAGGCAAAATCAGCTTGATTTTCTGTTTGATGCTTCTCTTGTTTTTGGGGTTTAAAGAATGTTTTGTAATAGTCATTTGCATAGTTTCTTCAAGGACATCTCTCTACTCTCTTTGCAACATGATCGAAGTTCTTTCCTTTTGTTGTGTGTTTGTGACAGGTGCAATAATACTCCCTTATTTCCCACTTCCCTACCTGTAAGCTCCCCCATACACTGGACTTCCTTTTCATTTCTGATCTTTCTTTCAAGATTCATTTCTGATCTTTCATCTTTCATTAAAAGCAAATAAAACTTTCTGAAAGTTTGGTTCCAGATGAAGGGTGTTATTGATACAATTCAACACTGCATACACTAGCTTTTAGTACCCACTTGGCTTACTGATTCCCAGCAAAAGGGCTCTAACTTTTATCTCCTTTCCTTGACCAAAGGCTTATCTGCATTGTTAAGTTGCCCTATCCCCAGTCCCAAGCAGAGAAACTAAGTTTATGTCCAGGATATGACTGTCTTCAAATATCTTCTCAGCCCTCCTTCTGAGAATAATAATTCTGCAGTATTGTTCAATCTATTTGATGTAAACCAGTGGTGGGATTAAAATTTTCTACTACAGGTCCTGTGGGTGTGGCTTGGTGGGTGTGGCATTGCTTGGTGGACATGGCAGTGAAAGGATACTGTAAAAAATCTGCATTCCCTCCCCACCCTACCCCATTAACCTTCTTCCCGGCTCCGTTCTCCGTTCTCCTGTGCAGGGCAACAAAAGAAGTCCCAGCTGATCGGGAGACAGAGAATAGATGGGAGTAGGGCCAGTCAGAGGTGGTATTTGCCGATTCTTCGAACTTCTCAAAATTTCCACTACCTGTTTTCTGAACTACTCAAAATTTCTGCTACCGGTTCTCCAGAACTGGTCAGAACCTGCTGAATACCACCTCTGATGTAAACATTAATTGTCTAGAGTTCTGGAGAAAGTTGAATTATAGGTCACTGTTAGATACCAAAAGAAAATAATTCCACATTAATATGTATAGAAATTTTCAGTTGGAAACTATTCTGACAAAGGAATATTTTACAATAATAATGGTAAAATTATTTATGTATTATTTAAACTTTCCTTCACTCATTGCACTCTCAGTTTCCTTTGACTCAGAATGAATTTATGATGGGATTTATTTAGGAACATTGTACCTCGCCAAGTAAATGATAACATATTTTTCAGTATCTCGAAGAGTCATTCTGAATTTTGCAGTTCAATTTAACTTGCCAACATTTTGTTAAGAGTGGAAAAGTAACTTAAATCAGCACCCATCCTGGCAGCTTATCTCCTTTCAGGGGGAATAATAATAATTCATTAATAGGAGGGGAAAGATTGAGAGATAACAACAAAATATGTATTGTTTTTATAATAAAACACATCTCAAGAGTTATTTAGATTATTGTCTTTTATTATTTAAGAAATCTTTATATAATTATGTGCAATTTGATATTAATCTAGTATAGCCTATTGTGCTATCAGTAGTTCTCTAGGAACCTTGAAAGAGATTTTTTTTTTTAATTGTCTAAGCCTTTTGTAACACTAGAAATGGAACTGGGGAACTTCTGTTTGAGTTGATTATAACTCTTCCATTTCATCGCTAAGAACTCATTCCTTGAAAATTATGCACTTCATTCAAGGAGATAATTTTAGAATATTTTTCTTAACTACAATTGTTTGGAGGTCTTCTACTATAGGTTTTCTGCATCCAATAGCATTCAGCGAAGAGTATCTGCATACAGCAATAAAAAAAAATAAGCTGACTTTGTCACCATAGCAACAAGGGATCCCTTTTATTTTTATTTTCCCAAGTCTCCTTTTTCTTCCTTTCCCATCACTTTCTTATTAGGTGTATAGACAGGAGGGGGTACCTTTGAAAAAAGTTGGAACTAATGCTATTAATAAAGAAAAGGGAATGAAATACCAGTGAAAAAGAAAAATCTGTGCATTACTTTGACTTGGATATTTGCTCTAGCAAAACATCATAAATATTAAAAGCTTCAAATATGTTGATTTATTTATTTCTTAATTCTGTCTTGTCTGTGATAGGCACTCAGAAATTTTCACAAACAAATGAACCCTGCACAGCTAGAACAGTGTTAATGAGTGTCAGTTTCCAAGTGCCTTGTCTGCCAAGAAACATCAGTTGTCATGGCGACTTGATGCTCCTCCTTTTGATTAAGCCTCTTGCCTTTCAGTACAGAAGGATATGGCTTGGTTTGAGTTTTTGCAATATCACTTGTTTCGGCTGCTGAGGAATATACCAAATATACCAAACTGCTGTAAACATGCACCAATAATTTAGCACAATAAATATCTAAAGCAATGTTACCGTCTTCTATAACAGAGTTCTTCAACCTTAGCAACTTTAAGACTTGTGGACTTCAACTCCTAGAATTCTTCAGCCAGCTTTGCTGCCTGAGGAATTCTGGGAGTTGAAGCCCACAAATCTTAAAGTTGCCAAGGTTGGAGAGCCCTGTTCTACAAGGCTGAGTTGGTGGTGACTCCTCCATAAGGGGAAATAAACAATGTGGAAAAGATTCTGGTGGGTTGTTTGTGAGGCCATCCTACACCAATCTCTCCATCGCAGAACATCTTTTCATTTATTTATCAGATTTATACTTCTCTTGAAGCTCTGGGAGGTTTACATATACTTCTCACTTCCTTTTACATTTCAGTGATCCTATGAGATAAAATGGGTGAAGTGACATGGAGGGACTGCTCTAAAATCACACATTGAGTTTCAGTAAGATAAACTTGAATTTGGTCTCCTATTCCAACATTTTAACCATCTATACCACAATAGATCTCAAATAAGCCTTTAACATAGTGCATTAGGATATTAATTTGGCATTATCAGAACAGAAAACTCCTTGCTTAAAAGTCTGTGCTGACCAATTGGTCCCCATCTTCACCTGAATCTTCAATAAATCACTAGAGATGTGCTATGTTCCTTCTTGCTTCAAACACTCTACTATCATCCCAGTGCCAAAGAAGCCCTCCATCAAGGAACTGAATGACTACAGAACAGGTGCTCTAACATCTGTAGTTATAAAAACCTTTGAAAGGCTAGTGCTGTTCCATCTAAAAACCATCACGAATCTGCTATTAGAGATCCCATGCAGTTTGCATTCCGAGCAAGCAGATCAACAGATGATGCTGTTAATATGGATCTGTACTACATCCTACAACACCTTGAATCTCCAAATACCTACGCAAGGGTCCTCTTTGCAGACTTCAGTTCACCATCCAATGCCATCATCCTAGACATTCTTCTAACTAAATTAAACCAGCTAGCAGTACCTGAACACACTTGTAAGTGGATCATAAGCTTTGTAACAGACAGGAAGCAGCAGGTGAAGCTAGGCAGAATCCCATCTGATACCTGTACAATTAGCACAGGGCCCCCACAAGGCCGTGTGCTTTCTCCACTTTTGCCTGTATATCAATGACTGCATCTCAAATGATCCATCTGTTAAAATACTGAAGTTTGCAGATGATACAACAGTGATTGGTCTCATTCAAGACAATGATGAATCTGCATACAGACAAAAGGTTGTACAACTTGTCTCATGGTGTAACCAGAACAATCTGGAACTGAACACACTCAAAACTGTAGAAATGGTGGTAGACTTTAAGAGAAACTCCCCCATACTACCACCTCTTACAATACTAGACAACACAGTATCAATAGTACAGATCTTCAAATTTCTAGGTTCTATCATACCACAAGACCTAAAATAGACACCTAAAACATCATCAAAAAGCACAACAAAGAATGTTCTTTCTGTGCTAACTCAGAATGCTCAAACTGCCCAAAAGGCTGCTGATCCAGTTCTACAGAGGAATTATTGAGCCTGTCATCTGCACCTCTATAACTGTCTGGTTTGGTTCTGCAACCCAACAAGACAGACACAGACTCCTGAGAGTAATTAGGACTGCAGAAAAAACAATTACTACCAACCTGCCTTCAATTGAGGACCTGTATACTGCATGAGTCAAAAAGAGGGCTGTGAAAATATTTACAGATCCCTCACACTCTGGACATAAACTATTTCAACTCTCTCCCTCAAAATGACGCTGTAGAGCACAGTACACCAGAACAACTAGACACAAGGACAGTTTTTCCCCAAATGCCATCACTCTGCTAAACAAATAATTCCCTCAACATTGTCCAACTATTTACAAAGTCTGCATTACTATTACCATTAATCTTCTCATCACTTCTTATCGCCCATCCCCTCCCACTTGTGACTATATGACTGTAACTTTGTCATTTGTATCCTTATGATTTATATTGACTGTTTCCTAGTATTATTTGATTGCTTATTGTACCCTATGACTATTATTAAGTGTTGTACCTGATGATTCTTGACTCTTGACGAATGTATCTATTCTTTTATGTACACTGAAAGCATTTGCACCAAAACAAATTCCTTCCAATCAAACTTGGCCAATAAAGAATTCTATTCTATTCTAACAGAAAACACAAAGTTGTGCTTCTTCACCGCATAGCATTATCTCTCAAATGTTGGATAAAAGATGATATATTTATATGAGCACTCGAACAACTCTACAATAAACATGATGCATAGGCTGCCTGTTCAGTACACATAATCTGATGTTTATATGGATACAAACACATTATCTATTGCTCTAATAACTATTATATAGCTTGCATATAAAATAAGTTTCTAGTAACCAATACATTACATACAATCTAGTAATCAGTACATTATATATATACATTTATCATTTTTCCTTCTTTGGAGAATTAAAAAAAATCTATGCTTTGTTTTATTTTAGAATTTTAATTATTTTCACTTAAGAGGCCATTGCTAACAATGCATGCAATAAATGAATGGCATTCTGAATTTCTTGCTGAATTCTGTAAATTCCCCTGCTATTTTTATGATAATAATGTTACATGCTTTTGTCTAGATATTTCCTTTTAAATTAGAAAAAAGGAAAACAATATATTACAGCAAAGTCTCAAAATATAGTATACAGAGACTTTTTACATATTTTTTCTAATTTCTAATTAATCCATATGATCCATATATTTAATTTTCAATGCTCTTATTTGTTACTTCATTTTCAAATGCAGATGCCTTCACTTCTTACCATTGTGTCTATGTAGCTTTCAATGGTGAACTTGTTCAGAAACATTTTTTGCCTTCTTGAATGCTTTTTAAAGAACAAAGACCAATATTTGTGTCTGTGGTGGGATTCAAATTATTTTTTTACAGCTGGTTCTGTGGGTGTGGCTTGGTGGGTGTGGCAGGGAAAGGATACTATAAAAGCTCCCATCAGAGGTGGTACTTGCCGGTTCTCCGAATTACTCAAAATTTCTGCTACTGGTTCTCCAGAACCTGTGGTCAGAACCTGATGCATTCCACCTCTGACTTTTGAAATGAAAATGCCCAGATTCAATTTCAAAGCAGTTTGAGGTACAATACTTCTATACACTTACCATTTGTTCATATACATACATACATACTTAGATGTTCGTAGGAAGCATGTAAGCCTATATTTTGAATGAATAGTCTGAATTTTATTAAGTGATGATGTCTTATTTGTGCAAGAGAGAATCTGTGGAAGAAAGGAAGCTGCAGTTAAAGTTCAGTGGGGAAATAATAATATTATTTGGAGGGTGGGGTTTTTTTTCTTTCATTCAAAATATTTCAGATTTAATTCTGGACATCTCTACACAGAACTGGAAAAAAATCCCTCTGAAATTAGGAAATAAAGAATGGACAAATCAGATATTTTTAACTATTACAAAATGTATCTAGTTGTGCTATTTTGTTCTGTTTCCCCACTCATTTGCCCATAAATATCATAGTAAACATTTTTTTGTATATTCTGTATCCAAATGTACATTGTTTTATGGCTTAGTTAGAGAAATGGGAATTGGATAAATTCCTGTTCAAATGTGAACTGCTCAAATTTCTTGTCCGAACTAGAGAACCACTGTCAGTCAGTAAGGAATATCAGCAACAAAGTTATTTCTATTTTTATCAAGGAAAAGAATGCCATTATCCCTTTTGTTCTCTTCAGTCATACTAAAAAAAAATCTATGAAGAATATCTTATGAGTTATGATATCTAACTCGGTCAGGTATTCCAAAATACTTTGATTACTTTCCCATAATATTTCTGCATGAGGAAATTGATAGGAATAACTGTCTAATATGGCTATCTTCCTTTATCTAGCTTTCTAGGTTTTAGAGTTGAAATGAATCCTCCCATTATAGATTCTAGGATGGCTGATACAATGGTTTAAGATGCCTACCCATCCTAATACTTCTCTTCTTCATATCAAAACATTCCAATCTTCTGCAGAATCAGGAGTATCTCATGATTCTCCAAATATACTTTTGGGGAGTTAAAGAAACACTTCAACACATGGAAATATGTTCCTCTAGTCTGTAATAATGGAGTTGTACAAGTGATATCATTTGGTATAAGACATCTTTCTATGACAGAATCAAAACTGTACTTTAATAGATATTCCAAAGGTACAGTGGTGCCATGGTTTGAATATTGTCATTTTTTTGTATCTAGATTTTATAAGTCACTTCACAAGTTTATTTCTTTTCCAGCAGGGAAACAACTGTGACCACATCGTAAGAAATTAATTCCATCATACAATTATTTAACAGAGTATGGTGATTTCCATGCATGGAAGAGGTATTTTAGCTTCCATTTTTAATTCATTCTTGTCTGTGTTGTTGTCTTTATAGCATGAATCACAAATTTAATACAGAAATTATGATAAATAAACAATGTATAATCTGAAACTGATAAAATCAACACCTGCACTTACTGCTGTGTCTATTCCATTGTTCCCACAGAACAATTAAGAAGTCAAATAAGAATTAATCTTACCACATCCCTTCCTTTGCTTATGATAATTCTGTAGTGATAGATATATAAAAGTGATATAAGAAGTTATGACTCAGAAAAATATATGGGAAATATTTTCTTACAACTAATCAGTCGATATTAAAATAGAATTTATTTTCAATAGATCCTGTTTTCCCAGCCATAATTACATTTTGTACTTTCTGTTTAGTGACATTCATTTCTTAAATAGAAAAGTAGGATATGTGATCACAAAGCAAGCTGATTAATGGTCCATGGATTAAAGTACTTTTTTGGTGCTAAAACAAACAACTGATTGTGGTCAATTAGCTCATGTTTTACAGAAAGAACTTTGTTCATGAGGTGGTAAAATCTGAATAGTTATTAGGATCAGGTTGGCATTAGAGCAACACTATTTCCATATTTGTGAGGAGTCTATCGCCAATAACTATTGCCAACATCTATGCCTATTGAAGTGGTTATTGTTGTTGACATATTTGGAACAAGAAGGGCAGCAGTGACAATAAATCTGAGAAATGCAGACTTATTGCAGTGAATAAAGGTCTCAATATTTTATTTCTCAAAGTACAAGAGATTTCAAACAACAATAATAGCAACAACAAAATCTGGTCCAGTTTTCAGTCAGCTATCTGAGGCAATAAATCATGTTAAGCCTTGACATTATCAAGAGATGCTACATGGGATCCCAGTCTGGGTTTGGGAAATGGAGTTTCCAGTCACCATTTTGTGGCTTAAGTTAAGAAACTCAAATCAGACAGTAAATTAAATATATTGTTCTTTTAACCAGAAGAACATACTTCTCACATATGTCCCTAGCCAGATAAATCAAGATGTTTCCTAATGCACTGGGTAAGTTAATCAAAAGAACTGAATCTGCAGATCTCTGTACAGTTTTTCTGCTTGAAAGCTTTTTGAGGCCAGATGTTACATACTAGAGAACTAGACATAGATTCTGAAATTCAAGCCCCAGAAGTTTTTGACAATTGTCTTTGTCCATAGCTGAGAATCAGAATTAAAACTTAAATATTATAATTGTTTAAGAATATCATTTCTTATCTATAGGATGCATTTCATATATACTATAATTTCTTCTTCAATTACATAATGTTTTGTCCTCTCCTCTTCTTCCTTGTTGCTCCTTGTATACCTCCCTGAAAATGTCTTGCAGCAAAAGGGGAGATCAATTGGACCTGTTATGTATGTAAATAACTGAATAAAGGCAAGCTTGGGGTAAAGTGCAGGGTTCAGGCCCTGCACTTCTGATTGGGTGTTAAGCGGCTAGATCGGATTGGTCGGGATCTGAGAATCTGACTGGCCCTTAACGAAGGACTCTTATTGGTACTGGAGCTAGCATTTCACAAGCTCCTATTGGCTATTTAACATTAGCATTACCTATATAAGCAGAGTTGTTGTTATACAAGTTAGAAGTCACTATGCAATAAAGAGTTGAAAGTTCACCAACTAAGACTGTCTCCATTCATTCTACCCATGCCTGAATCTATGACACTGGCGACGAGGATGGGATTTGGAGACATCTGATCTTAAGGAACTTGGAAGAAAAACAAAGCACGTGTAAAAAACGGCGCCACCAACGGAAGCCATGTCCGGCGGCATCGTACCACCCACTCCGGACGATCCATCCCAAGAGGATTGGGAATCCTACATGGATCGCTTTCAGATGTTCCTTGAAATGAACAACCTGAAGGACGCCACACCAGCCAAGAAGCGGGCGCTGTTCCTGACGTACTGCGGCCCGGCTGTCTTTAAAATGGCTAAAGCCCTCGCAAAGCCTCGAGAAGCGAAAGCAATAAGCTGGGACGACCTCGAACCTCTCCTGAGAGACTATTACGCGCCAACCGTACCCACACTCGTGAGATGCCACGAGTTCTATCAACGAAGCCAACAAAAAGGAGAGAGTGTGGCTGACTTCGTGGCAGACCTCTGGCACTTGGGAGGCCTCTGCGGGTTCGCTGACTTAGATGAAGCATTGAGAGACCGCCTAATTCTGGGATTAGATGCACCAAACGTGCAGAGCAAGATAATGGCGAAGGGCGACATTGGCCTTGTTGACGCCATCACCGAAGCCACCGCCGCTGAGGCAACAAAAAAGTCAGCGGCGCAGCTACGGCAAAGCCGAAACCCCACAAACCCACCGACAGGTGACATCTCACCCAGCTCAGAAGGGCAGTTGGCAACAATGCACTACGAGGACCTCTCTTCGTCGTCAGACAGCAACGAAGAAGGGGTCCATCGACTGCGTTCCGACCAGGACCCTCGTCCCAAAACCTCACGCCCCTGCGCTGGCTGCGGGGCAAACCATCCCAGGGCAGACTGCAAATTCCGCGACGCACTCTGCCACGAGTGCGGGAAACGAGGCCACATCGGTCAAATCTGTCACAGTTTACCGGGACCAAGCCCGGCCTCAAAGGGAACCAACTTTCGCCAATCAGCAGGAAACCATCCTGTAAGGCGAGACCCAGCAAACCACTCCTACAGATATTGAGCATTGCAGAAAGAAGAGGCTCACCATACTATCACTATAGGTCATGCCTCGGCCCTGGACGCTAGGAAGATTCGAGTTACAGTAGCCATAGAGAACCAACCCTGCCACATGGAGGTCGATTCGGGATCGTCCCTCTCGATGGTGTCGTGGAAGACATTAAAGCAGCTCATTCCTACCATCCAACGCCAAGACCTTCGAATGCAACGCCTTGTCCTTAAAGATTACCAAGGGAATCGGATCCCTGTGGTCGGGTCTTGTCGAGTCCACGTCTCGTTTAAAAAGCATACAGCATACTTACCTCTAACGATCATCGATAGGGACAGGCCTAGTTTGTTGGGCCTCCAATGGTTTGCGCCACTCGGCATCGAGCTAGCCGGCGTGAACCGAGTCGGTGATTGCGAGTGAGAGGAGGATCTTATGTCTGAATTCAGTGATGTCTTCGCAGATCGTCTGGGCGAGTATAAGGGGACCCCAATTTCGTTCAGCCTCGACCCTAAGGTCGCCCCGATCCGTTTAAAGCCCCGTCGAGTTCCGTTCGCCCTTAAGGCCAAGATAGATGAACAACTTGACAAACTAATTAAACAAGGGGTACTGCAACCCATTGATCATTCCCCATGGGAAACTCCTATTGTAACCCCCATTAAACCAGATGGGTCAATCCGAATCTGTGGGGACTACCGGGCCACTCTAAACCACGCCCTCCTACAGAACGCGTATCCAGTGCCGGTGGTGCAGCACCTCCTTCATTCTCTGGGAGGTGGAAAGGTTTTCGCTAAGCTAGATTTAGCTCAAGCCTATCAACAATTGCCCGTGGACGATAAAACAGCCCAAGCCAAAACGATAGTAACGCACAGAGGTGCTTTTAAATGTACCCAATTGCAGTTCGGGGTGAGTGTGGCCCCGGGAATATTCCAAAGTTTAATGGAACGATTGTTACAGGGAATCAAGGGTGTGGTATTTTGATGACGTATTGATTGCAGCTCCGAGTAAAAAAATTCTGCAGAATCATTTAAAATGTGTTCTTAAAAAAATTCCAAGAAGCGGGATTGAAAGTAAAAAGGGAAAAATGTCATCTGTATACCGACAGTGTTGAATTTCTAGGTTATCGCATTGATAGTCAGGGTATTCACCCAACTGAGAGTAAATTAAGGGCAATTAGGAATGCTCCCAGACCTCGTAACAAAACTGATCTTCAAGCATTTTTAGGCCTTATCAATTTC
Source organism: Hydrophis major (assembly GCA_033807585.1). Taxonomy (NCBI): domain Eukaryota; kingdom Metazoa; phylum Chordata; class Lepidosauria; order Squamata; family Elapidae; genus Hydrophis; species Hydrophis major. The sequence goes on from CM066328.1 coordinate 95,114,179, forward strand.
TACAATGTATTTTTACCGCATAAGGCGACTGTGGCTGAACCATTACACTGGTTATTAGATAAGAAAGCATTATGGGTTTGGGGTTACCGAGAAGAAAAAGCGTTTAGAAATGTAAAAGATTTACTTACATCTGATTCTGTACTTATGCAATATAATGAAACTTTACCCTTGGTTATAACTTGTGATGCCTCACCGTTTGGGGTGGGCGCTATTTTGAGCCATGTACTACGTAATGGAAATGAGGCTCCCGTTGCATACTTTTCGAAGACTCTATCCCAGGCAGAACATAATTATGGACAAATAGACAAGGAGGCTCTTGCAATTGTGTCAGCCGTAAAAAAATTCCATGAGTATGTATATGGAAGGACATTTGCAATTGTAACCAACCACAAACCTTTATTGGGGATAATCGCTGGGGACAAACCAACTCCCTATATATTGTCCCCAAGAATGACTCGATGGTCAGAGTTTCTAGCTGCTTATAATTATTGATTGTTACATCGACCGGGGAAAGCCATTCCCCATGCCGACGCACTCAGCAGAGCACCGCTATCAGAGACTCTCGACGATCCGGCACCAACAGTATCGGTGTTACAAATCGAAACACTCAACTCACCTCCTATGACCGCTCGAGATATCGTGAGGGAGACCAGATGAGACCACACCCTAGCACGAGTCCTAGGCTGGGTAGAGTGTGGATGGCCATTGGACCAGATCCCAGATGACTTTGCGCCATTTAAAACAAGACAAACTGAACTTTTTTCTCAAAAAGGCTGCGTTATCTGGGGCGATAGAGTCGTTGTCCCAGAACGACTCCAAAAGACGCTGTTACAAATCTTGCACGAGGGACATCCCGGGATTGTACGAATGAAGGCACTCACACGGAGCTACGCGTGGTGGCCAGGCATGGACCGACACATCGAGCAATGGGTCAAGGCCTGCACCAAGTGCCAACAAACCAGCAACGCACCGCCAAAAGCTGCACCAACCGAATGGGAGACGCCACGTGGACCCTGGTCCAGAATCCACCTGGATTTCGCAGGGCCGATCAAAGGACAGACATTGCTGTTGACTGTCGATGCATATTCTAATTGGTTAGAAATTCATCGGATGGCCAATACAACCTCCGAGGCAGTAATTAAAGTCCTCAATAGACTCTTTGCAACTCATGGATTGCCGGACGTCCTAGTGTCCGATAACGGACCACAGTTTACAGTGCTAATGTTTGAACAGTACCTTGCTGACAATGGCATCCGCCATGCGCTCACCTCACCGGCGCATCCTGCTACCAATGGCCGAGCGGAATGCATGGTACAATTTGTAAAAAAGACCTTACAAAAGATGGACTATGATAATCTTGATGAGAAAATAAACCACATTCTACTTCTACAACACATCACTCCACACAGCGAAACCGGCAGAACTCCTGCTGAACTTCTCATGGGGCGAAAACTCCGTTCCCGCCTCGACCGACTGCACCCTGCTTACGAGCCAGAGAAGCCTCCAGGATCTAGCGGACGCTACCGTACCTTCAAGGTAGGCGACCCCGTTTATGCAAGGAATTTATCGGGCGACCCAGTTTGGATTGAAGCAACGATAATACGCGAGACTGGGCCCAGATCCTATATTGTAAAATGTATTGATGAGAGACTATGGAAAAGACATATTGACCAATTACGGTCACGACTTATAACTGCTAGCCAACAACTTCCCAACGACCAAACTGAGGGGGGGGGGAAGGAAGAGAAGATGACGATATGCCAGAAAACCTGTTCCAGGAAAGTGATGAATCAAGTGAAACCCAAGAAATGGAGCAGGAAGAAGAATCGTACGCTCCAAGGGAAATCACACCAGAATGAGAAGCTGAGCCACTACAAAACAACACCCTACCTCAACGGGACTGCACGCAGCCAGTCCAAAGAAAATCTGACAGACCCAAGAGACAACCGTCCTATTTAAAGGACTACATAGTCACAAACTAATTGTGAAGCCAGGGGGAAGGGGTGTTATGTATGTAAATAACTGAATAAAGGCAAGCTTGGGGTAAAGTGCAGGGTTCAGGCCCTGCACTTCTGATTGGGTGTTAAGCGGCTAGATCGGATTGGTCGGGATCTGAGAATCTGACTGGCCCTTAACGAAGGACTCTTATTGGTACTGGAGCTAGCATTTCACAAGCTCCTATTGGCTATTTAACATTAGCATTACCTATATAAGCAGAGTTGTTGTTATACAAGTTAGAAGTCACTATGCAATAAAGAGTTGAAAGTTCACCAACTAAGACTGTCTCCATTCATTCTACCCATGCCTGAATCTATGACACTGGCGACGAGGATGGGATTTGGAGACATCTGATCTTAAGGAACTTGGAAGAAAAACAAAGCACGTGTAAAAAACGGCGCCACCAACGGAAGCCATGTCCGGCGGCATCGTACCACCCACTCCGGACGATCCATCCCAAGAGGATTGGGAATCCTACATGGATCGCTTTCAGATGTTCCTTGAAACGAACAACCTGAAGGACGCCACACCAGCCAAGAAGCGGGCGCTGTTCCTGACGTACTGTGGCCCGGCTGTCTTTAAAATGGCTAAAGCCCTCGCAAAGCCTCGAGAAGTGAAAGCAATAAGCTGGGACGACCTCGAACCTCTCCTGAGAGACCATTACGCGCCAACCGTACCCACACTCGTGAGACGCCACGAGTTCTATCAACGAAGCCAACAAAAAGGAGAGAGTGTGGCTCTTATTGGTACTGGAGCTAGCATTTCACAAGCTCCTATTGGTTATTTAACATTAGCATTACCTATATAAGCAAAGTTGTTGTTATACAAGTTAGAAGTCACTATGCAATAAAGAGTTGAAAGTTCACCAACTAAGACTGTCTCCATTCATTCTACCCATGCCTGAATCTATGACAGGACCATCAGTTTGGAAAGAAAATAAAGAAAAATTGAGTGAACAGTATGTCAGAATTCCATCAGAAAAATGGAAAGGTTGGTTTAGGGTTGTAAACTTAGGAATGCTTTGGATTGTCTTTGGTGGATACAATTTGGTTCCATTAAATTTCAAATAGGATTAATTCAATATGGGAAATGAGAATGGGAATCTGTGGACATTTTGGAGCAACCCTTCATTATCATTTTGGATGAGACCTACATCAGAAAAATGCAGATGGTCCATAAATATAAAGAAGCTTGTGATCCTCAGCATGTTATTGAGCTGTAATTCTTTCATTTTATTTTTTTTAAAGACATTTGCTTTGTTTTTGTGAAATAAAAAAAGAACATGTGGAAATGAAAACATAAAAATGAAAAAGAACATGTACTCGCAAATGTTTTATTCCTTCTCATTCGATTTCTTTGACAGCTAGGTCGTTTGCATAAGAAGCAGTTTTGTTAATATTAAAGAGGTCAAAGAATGTATTAAGATTAATGTGTTGTCTTTCCTTCATTCATAGCAGCAATTTTATTGGTTAAAAAAAAACCACCAACAAGCTCAAATCTATTTGCAGCATTTTCATGTTTTGGCAAAAGAAGACTGCTTTTGCGTACATTTTTTTTCATGATGTGTAATTTTGAATCATACTTTTCATTTATAAATTTTAATATGAGATGTAAAAGTGGCTCTTATAATGAAGATTTGCAACAAACACACATTGTTCCCATGTGATTGCAGATTTCATTTCCACAAAAAGCATTTGGGGAGGTGAGAAGAAGAGAACACTATTAAGTCAAATTCTGGGCCAAGAGAAAAACACAAGGGAGAGTTCTGATTATGAGACAGTGAAAGTCAATATATGTTTTGCTCTATTCTATTATAGGAACATTATTTACAGCTCTCCCCCCACCCCCCATTCTATCCATAATTAATTAATCCCATCAAGTTTAAAGGACTTTCTAAGTCCATTAAGAATTTGTTTGCAATGCATCTGAGATATTTCACTGATTGAATCTGGCAGTATCCTGTGAAAAAATGTGGTACAAGAGGTTTTATCTGCTAAATACATATTGGACCAAGATTGTGCTGATCAAATTGCTGGAAAGACTCAATGAGAGAAATTGAATTTTTTAAAAAAAGGTCATCTGAAGATGCATAGCCACAAGGAAATTAAGAAAGCATTTGGGAAATAGAAGAAATATATTTGTTTTGAACATTCAGCCACTTTCTTAAATTATATAAATTCTGCACATGACTGTACTGATTGCACATCAGAAGTTTAACTTGGTGCCAGGTATTTGTTTTTAATGTGCATAGTTTTATAGTTTTAATATGAGCTTGTATATTGTTTTAACATGTGATTGGGAGCTGCCCAAAGTTGGTTATAAGATACTGGCTATATAAATATTTTAAATCAATAAATTCTTCCAGCTATAAGTATATATCTTCCAATATATATTAGGCAAATTGAGCTTCTAGACATTAGTAAGTGTATAAGAGCCTCATTTAGTATAAATACCTCTAAAATATAATAGATGTACTTAAAGTCTTGACCTCAAAAAGATCTAGACCAGGGGTGTCACACTCACGTCATCATGGCAGCATCACATGACGTATCAGGACTTCTTTCCCCTTTGCTAAACTAGGCATGGGCGTAGCCAGCATATGACACATCCGGCCCATGGGCCGGGAGTTTGACAGCCCTGATTTAGACAGTTGATGCTTCCTTCTATATCAAAATTCCAGGAATAGAAAGAAAAGGCATTGACTTCTGACTCCCTTTGGTGCAGTAGAATAAGGCTTTAACATTAGACCTCAACTTTTTATTTTTAGAGTTTCAACTAGTTATTTCTTTAACAAATCTATCTAATCAGTAAAACCCAAAGTCACTGTTTCATTTTTTTTTTCAGCTCAAGCACAAAGTCAAGAGGTAGTTTCCAGGTAGAAATAAAAGTATTTGTATTTTTTTCTTTGCTCAAAACTATCAATTTGACCATCTCTACTAACTCCTTCAATTTTTGCAACCATTTGTGGGGATCAAAATGTCTTTCCATTTCTGTGTGTAGAATAGTCTTGCTGCCATCAGCATATATAACATCAAAGTTCCAATTTTCCCCCCATGTGTTATATAGGATATTAACACAGTCCAGCAATAATGCTTATTAATCCTAATGTAGTCATGAAGTCTATGTTGATACTTGTTAATAAATAGAAATATTTGCATATTGACTTATCAATTTATCTTCCACCTTTTCTTCAAATGTTATATCACTTGAAGATAAATTTGCCAAGAAACAATATGTACAGAATTGATGCACATTCCCAATTTTGTGACCCCAATATGGATGCTACAAGCAGCCATTATTCTTTTGTTTATTTTATAAACAAAAAGTTAGGATAGACACATCCAACAGAAAAAATAACAATGTCAGATAAATCACAATCAGGATGATGTTTTGTAGTGTTATTGTAAAAATTTCTTCCTGGTAAGGAAGTCTAGAATGGGGAATATTTTCTACTTATAAGAAATGCTTTTATTATTCAAATAGTTTACCAATTTTACAATCACCAAAATGGCTTCTTATATATACCACCAAGCCATTAAATAACTATTTGTCAAATGGAAAAAAAAATAAAATATCTTTCAATGCATGATTTCCACATGTTCTTTTTTTTTTTTTGATTTATCAAGAACAAAGCACATTTCTTTTTTTAAAAAAATATGCCCAAAGATTTCATAGAGCCACATGATTTCAAAACTGTCTTTTCCACAATACAATATCCAGCAGATGAAGCCAGCATAGGGTCACAGATAGTTTTAGATTTAAGGGTCAGCATCTGCATTTTCTGCTGCAGTTCTCACCCAATTCATAGTATTAATCCCAAAAGGTCTGGAAGAGTATAAACCTCAATTCCTTCAATAATAAATGGAACATATTAAACTTTAATGAAACCAAATTGTACACTCCATAGGTCACAGGGAATCCACAAATACTCCCAAGTTTACAATCTTAAACTTGATCAGTTTCCATCCATTGGTTCTTGTCGCATCCCTAGGTTATTTGGAGAATAGTTGACCCTTATGTGGCAGCCCCTTAGATATTGGAACACTGCTATCATGTCATCCCTAGTTCTACTTTTCATTAAGCCAGCCATACCCAGTTCTTGCAACTGTTCTTCATGTTTTAACTTCTAGTTTCCTAATCATCTTTGTTATTCTTCTCTGCACTCCTTGTATTTTCCACAATCTTTTTTAGATTGTGATGACCAAAACTTGATGCAATATTCCAAGTGTGGTTTTACCATTGCTGATCCAGTTGATTTCCTAAGTACTGCAGAAACTTGCAGGGAGCAGCAAAGAAGAAGAGGAAAGGACAAAACATTTTTTAAGTTGGAGAAGACTAGAGGCTTTTTTTAAGTTGGAGAAGACTAGAGAAGACTAGAGGTTCTTAAAATTCACAGGGGGACTGCAACATTTGTACATTATTCCTAAGAATAATATAAAAGTAAATGTAGAAGTTACTCAAAGTAAAATATTAAGGTTTTTTTTTTAGGTTGTAAAGAATATCAAGAGATGTGAACAAGATAAATGAAATAAATAATATTGGTGGATGAGAGTGGTTAGGTACATTTCTAAATAATGGTATGGTGAAGTATAATCAGAAGATTATCATACAGACCAACAACAGCATTTTTTTAAAAAAAACTGTCACTTTTCACTCATAATAGTACTTTAAGTAATTAATAGCCATCCAAGCAGCAAGCAAGGAAGTTATTTCATAATCAGAGACAAGGAAAGCTACTCAGTGACCCAGCTGCAATTCTGTGCTTTAATAAAATCTCTTACTGTTTGCTCAAGAGTGATTGTGCCAATGCACATCAGACGCAAAGTGTGTTGTCAGCTGTTGCTGTCATTTTCTCTTTTGACCAGTGTTACATTTTTTTATTATTTATTTTATTTGGTTTATCAATTGCTTACAAGATAATGGGTATAAGTAAAAACATAGTTATGAATACATGGATACATATAAGAAAAATAAAAGAAACAATAGGACAGGGATGGTAGGCACATTGGTGCACTTATGCACGCCCCCTACAGACCTCTTAAGAAAGGGGTGAGGTCAATAGTAGACAGTCTAAGGTTAAAGTTTTTGGGGTTTGGGGAAGAAACCACAGAGTCAGGTAGAACATTGCAGACATTGACCACGCTGTTGCTGAAGTCATATTTCCTGCAATCAAGTTTGGTGCTATTAACCTTGAGTTTGCATCTATTGTTTGCTCTTGTGTTGTTATGGTTGAAGCTGAAGTATTCATTGATAGGTAGGACATTGCAATGTATGATTTTATATACTATATTTAGATCGCACCGAAGGCGGTGCAGTTCTAGGTTTTCTAGGTCTAGAATTTCAAGTCTAGTGGCATAAGGTATTCTGCAACGAGTAGAGGAGTGGAGAACTCTTTTTGTGAAATATTTCTGGACTTTCTCAACTGTGTTAATATCAGTTACATAATGTGGGTTCCAGACTGATGAGCTGTTTTCGAGTATAGGTTTAGCAAATGTTTTGTATGCTCTAGTTAGTAGTGTAATATTACCAGAGAGAAAAAGCTAGGTTAGGTTAACAATTCTTAATGCCTTTTTGGCTATGTAGTTACAGTGGGCTGTAGCACTTAGGTCATTAGAGATGAATACTCCAAGATCCTTGACAGAGTTTGGATCATCAACAAGGTTTTGACTACTCAGCCTGTATTTTATTTTTTTGATTTTTATTTATTTTTTGCCAATATATAATTTATTTGTTGAGATTTGAAGTTGCCATTTGTTTGACAATTCTGATACATAGTCGAGGTCTTTCTGAAGGGTAACAGTATTGTCTGTGGTGTTGAATAGCTTTACATCGTCAGCAAGGGAATGCAGTTACTCTTAATATGATCACAGAGGTCATTTATATAGAGTATGAAGAGAGTTGGTCCTAGAACACTGCTTTGGGGGACACCATTGTTGACAGGTAGAGAATTTGATAGAACGCTCCCAATTTTGACCATTTGTTGAGTGTTTGACAGGAATGCTTCTGTCCAGTAATGCAGGTCCAGAGATACCATAAGATTTTAGTTTGAGGAGTAGTTTGTCGTGTACCATTGAATTAAAGGCTTTACACAAGTCTATGTAGATTGTATCTAATGCTTTGCCCTGATTGAGTTGTGTAGTCCAGATGTTTTTGCAGCGTAAGAGTTGCAGAATAGTTTGTTTTTTCTGAAACCAAATTGTTTATTAGAAAGGAGGTTGTTTGTCTCTAAGTGGAGGATAATGGATTGGTTAATAATTGATTCCATGACTTTACAGGTGAGGCAGCATAAAGAGATTGGTCTGTAATTTTCAACTAGGCTGGGGTCTTCCTTTTTGAAGATGGGGATGACTGTGGCTTGTGACCATAGGTTAGGCAAGGAGCTGGTCCTGAAAGATTTTTCAAAGATTATGCTTAGAGGTTCGGCTATGGCAGTGGATAGCTTTTTTTAAGAAGTAGGCACATATTCCATCCGGTCCAATAGATAGAAATGGTTTTAGATTGCGTAGTGCTTTTTCCACATTGTCTCCTGTAAAATTTATATGTATTAGATCATTGTAGTTGTCTGTGGTTCGACTAGGAAATACTGGGCACAATCCATTGCTGCTTACAAATACTGAGCAAAAGAATGTGTTAAAGAGGTTGGCTTTAATAGTGTCATCATTGCAGTCTTTACCATTAGGTCCTTTCAGGGGTGGGATGGACCTTGAGTCTTTTAGTCTGTTGTTTACAAAATTGTAGAAAGTGCAGGTAGAATTGGTGCATAGAAGATTTTCCTCTTGTTTAATGTGATAATTGGTGCATTCAGTCTTTATCTGGTGGCATATATTTTTGTAACAGCTTTTGAAGTTGGCAATGTGACCAGATTTGTTTTTCCGTTAAAGTGATCTCTTTTTGGATTGAAGCTTCCTTACTGTTATGGGTAATCTGTTTTTTCTGATTTTTGGAGTTGTTATTGGTACATATAGTTTGATGACTCTTTTGACTTCAAGTAAAAATATGTTGTAATGGTGTTCAACACTATTGCATCCAGTGAATAGAAATTGCCAATCAAGGGATGAGAGATCGTTGTCTATAAGATCATAATTGCCTTTTTTGAAGTTATAATTGGGGATCACATCATTATGTTGATTTTTGTGTGGGCATATGTTGAGACAAAAGTCAATCATGTTGTGGTCACTGTTGGAAAAGGGTTCTTTAATTTGTATTCTGTAAATTGAATTCAAACTATTGCACAAGATGATATCGAGGCAGTTGTTAAGTCTAGTATTGTTGGTTACTAGTTGTTCCAGTCCCAGGCTTGTTACAGCATTGTAGCAGGTTGCATATATGGATTCAGTTTTACATTCGTTTAGGGTCCAGTTAATGTGAGGTAGATTGAAGTCACCAAGAAAGATAAAAGTGTGTGGGCAGGATGTTGCCCATGTTAGTCATGAATTTAGCTTGTTTACATGTTCGAAGTCATAATCAAGGGCTCTGTAGCATAGTAAGAATCAAAATGTAGTATTTAAGGACAGTTCACAGACAATGGTCTCAGGAAGAGCAAGCTCCTGGGTAACTTGGATGTTTTTTAGATGTAAGGACTTTTATAGAAGATAGCAACACCAATTCCTCTATGGATTTCACGATCTGGTCTGTAAACATGATAGTCTCTTACTGTGGTAATGGAGTCAGGGAGAGATGCACTGAGCCATGTTTCATAGACAAATATGATGTCGAATTTAACCATATTTAGTAAGAGGAGAAATTCAGATATTTTATTCACAAGGCTTCTTGCATTGAGTAGCTTGCTTTGAAGGCCAGTTGTGGTTGGAATTAAGGTAGTTAGGAGTGTGTTGAGTGATGGTAGGTTGGATGAGGTAGGGTTGGATGTTGAGTTGTGGGTTGTGTGACTTATTTTGATACAATCAGCGCAGTAGTCAATGTAGAGATCCTTCTCTCCATTGTCTAGACATCTTTTGAGTTCCTTGCGTGGTTCACAGGAGTGGATTCTTTGCAGTATGGATGTCTGGTCTTGAGCGAAGTTTTTTTTGTGGTTGGGATTGGTTTTTGAAATGGCATTTATTGTATGAATAAATATGCATTTGCTGGACTCATTTTTGCAAACAACTCTACAAAATTTGGGGCCACCGAGCCATCATTGTATTTAGACTCAGGGCCCTCTCTGGTTATTTCAATTATATCTTCAGGAGAGATGTTTGTTGTATTTGAGTTGCTTATGATATTACAAACTTTGGTGATGTCATCCGATTTGTTGGTGTCTTCAAGACCAAATAAATAGCATTTGGACTTTTATGATCATGTTCAATGGTGTCTCTGATGAGTAAGGCGATATCATTTGTGGAATTATTTGATGGGATAGTAATTATTTGTAGTTGTGTTTTGGTGGTTACTTTTGGTTGCAGTTGTGATTATAGTTGAGTTAGTAGTTGTGGTAGTGGTTGTTGGGTTGGGATTTGATTTTGAGCTGATAGGTAGTCGCTTATCAGTGCTGTATTTTTTTTTTTCAAGAGAAATTAGGCTTTCTTGTATAAGTGTTGCTAAGCATTTTTCTACTGAGTGCCTGAGTGATTCTATGCTATCAACTCTGTCAGGCAGGGTATTTGGTTTGTTTAGCAAACATGATGGACATAGACAAGGGAATATATCCGATGCTTTTAGGAGATCAGCTACATCTTTAAGTTTAAGCAGGCAAGGTGGGCTTGATTGTCACATAGGTAGCATTTGATGATATTTTGGCTTTCATTGATGGTTTTAAGACAACTGAAGCATGTACAGGAGTCTGGTAGAGATATTTTGTTGTTGTTGTTTGGTAGTGGAGGATTTGGAGTTTCTGGAGTTTCTGGCTGGCATGGTCAATGACAATAGTACACTAAACAATTACAATAGCTCATTAATGTGATAGGTAGACAGTTACTTATGAATGTTGATAATTAATAAATGTTAATTGATAAGTTAGAGAACAAATCAAAAGTAAGGTTACTTATTACTAAAAATCAACCAATCGACTTTTTACTAAGAATCAATCAATATACTAGATAATCAATGATACAGTATTAAATCTCAGTTCAATGAATCAGTAAATTAATGGTCATTTAACAATTAATTATTATACTATTATATGATAAATCAATTATTATAGACAAAGCATTATCTATAAATATTTGGACTTGAGGTACTGAAATAGTGGAGGTAGTAAAGTATTGGAGGTTTGTTGTGTAAATTTCCTTTGTTTTTCCCTAAAGCCACATTTTTTTGTTTTTGTTTTGTTTTAAAGAGGAAGTGTTGTTGTTTGATAGATTTGAATGGAGAAGATTTGAATGAGCTCACCAATCATCTACTTTGGAGTTTGGAAAGGATGAGATTTGGGTGGGGGTTTAGTGGTTGTCCAATCAGCTGAGTGGGAATTTAAATTCAGGCTGACAAATCAGCTGGGTGATTTAAATGGAGTTGGGTAATTTATATAGAGACTATCAATTCTCCATGAGTCCCCTTTGTTCTCCCCAATTGGTGATTTAATTTAAATGGAGACTGTAGGCATCATTCCAGTTCTTCCATCATCGGAATTCACAATCAATCTCAGTTTTAAAAGGCAGTTTTCCTGAATAAAAACCTTCTTCACACCTCTTTTTCTCGTCTAGTTCTCCCCTTTTTTTCTCTCCTTTAATCACTCTTTTCTCAAGCTGCCATTTAACTTCCAGAGTTAGAATTCTGCTTAATCTTCACACTCACCCCTTCCACTCTGGAGTCTTTGCTTTTTAAGTTGTTTCTGACTCGGGTCCACAGTAAATCTTCGAGCCATTTACCCGCTCCTTCCTCCCACTGAAAAATGCATCTATAAAGAGCTGGGGGAGACACTCACCCATAGTTGGGTTGCTTCTCAGCTTGCAGTCTTTGCCGGCAGTTGCAGCAAACCCACAGCTTGTTCGTTCCCCGCGTCGGCTTCCCTCTCCCGAGACCAGGCAGATTCTTTAGACCAGGTAGCTTCTTTTCACTAGGCAGCTTTTTCCTCTCCAGGCAGCTGAAAGGGAAGCTGCTCAAGACGGGATTCCTGGACCCTGGTGAGAGACCCTCAGTCCGGATCGGCTGGCTGCCTTTGTCCAAATCCTTATGCTGCTACTTTGTAGATCCCTAGGCCCTAATCTATGTATTTTTGTTACTTTTGTTACTTCTACTCCTGTTTCAGAATTTAGTTACTTGTACTTTTCTCTCCTTTGGGCTCCCAGTGGCGTGACTATGCATCTGCCTTGGTTGCCATCTTCTCACTCATTGTCCTTACCCAAGAATATTCTATTAGCTGGAAACAGATTTCTGATGCAAGTACTTTTTTCCTCTCCATATTTTTCTGCTTGTCTTCCTTTCCTTCTCTTACCATGCAATTTCAAAAGAAAGCAGGTAGTCATTTGAGCCATACATTGTCCCAGAGTGTTCTAAAACAGATAATCCACAATGTTCATCAGGGCTCAGCAGAGTTTCATGGCTTAGACTCCAGGACTCTATTTCAAAACCTCAAATCCCTTCAAAGCTTTTGGAACACCTCCAAAATTTGCCAGTGCCATCCATCCATCCACAAAATATGAGAGAAAGCTATCACATTAATGAAACAAATACAGTTTATTGTAAGTAATTTTATCACATTTTAAGTAATTAATTTACATTTAATTAATTTAATGAGATTTTAATTCTGATTCAATTTGAATTAAATACAAACAAATAACTATCTCACAGCATTTGCTTTGTTTGCTTTTGTCTTAGCCTCTGCCCTGCTTTTACCTGATCTTGTTTCCTTCTTGAAATATAGCCTCCAGCACTATTATTAAAAGATGAGTACATTCTTGGTTCTTGATTAAAGCCAAAAAAAGCTCCTCAGAAAGTTATGAGCTTCTAGTTTCAAAACTTCAGAAAGAGAAAGAGACATCCCCCATAGGTATCAAAGTCAACACAAGAAAATTGGTCCTGTCAACATAAAGATCAGTTGGCATAAGGTAGAGCTAAAAATTAATAGTCCCATTTTGAATTCAGTGATCTGTCACTCAAGAGAGGATATGTTTAATACTGAACCTTTCAACATCTATTATGAATGTGAACTGTTTACTTCAGTGTTAGCAATGCTAAATTTGTGGTGCCTCATGGATGATTTGACTTTAGGGGGGTTCAGATTCTCATTTCTGTGGCTTGGTATTTTTCAGAATAGATCAAATGATCTTTTAGCAAATGTTATGACAGTTTCCCTGTCATGAAAAATGCATTGAAAATTGATTTGTTTGTAGATTTATTTCATTGCAAAAGTTATTTTCTTATACACATGTAAACTCTGCATGGGTATACAGAAAGAAGATGATCAAAAGTCAAAAACTCAATATGATGCTCCAACTGTGCAAACAAAGCTCTACCTGTAGATGGATAGATAAATAGACAGACAGACAGACAGATGATAGATAATTGTAGATGTAGATATAAATGATATAGATAAAATATAAATGAAGAGATACAAAGATATAACCTTTTTATATTTAAAAATAGTTGGAGCTTTGTTTGCATCACTCTAGTCAGTAACTTACTTTTAAGTATACCCAATCAATACCCCAGCACTTTAGTCTGATATTTTTGGACATCCTGATACACTACTTATTTAACACAATCATTTTGAGGAAAATCAGTTCATTTGCACATAAAGTTCTTTAACAATGCAGAATAATATTAATATAATTTATTCATTATTTTAATCAATGGAGACCAAACACTTTTAATATCAGTTAAAATTCACACATGTAAATACATTTTATTTATACTTATAAACAGATAAATTATGCTGTTTATTTTCTTGTGGATTAAAAAAAAAATCCTTAATATAGCAATAGCACATATATACTACTTCATAGTGCTTTATAGCCCTCCCTAAGCAGTTTACAGTTTATTCCCTAACCAGTTTACAACAATCTGGGTCCTCATTTTACTGACCTTGGAAGGATGGGAGGATGAGTCAATCTTTTGCCAGTGAGAAATGAATCGCTGGCAGTCAGCAGAATTAGCCTACAATACTGCATTCTAACCAATGCACCACCATAGCTCTTAAGATGCCAAGATGCTTGGTTCTAACTTGGTAAACCATCCAGACATTTAGGAGCTAAATTTTGCAGTATTGTAGCATTCCATCAGCAATTTTCATAGATTCCAGTTTTGCTATTGCTAATTGTTCATGATTCAATATACCGCCTGTCTGTTCTGCTGCGTGCTGAGATTATTTCTCAGCAATTGCCCATTTATAACACATTTAGCTAGCTTGGTTGTATTGTCTCAGCTATTGTCATCAACTCCTCTTTCAAAGCCTAGAATTAGACTGTTATTGTGCAGGATCAAGCTATTTCTCACTGTGTCAGTCTATTGCTCATCAATTTGTCATTAAAGGACTGGTTCAAACAGCTATTTCATGTCTTTCCAGGTTATTGCTTTTCACTACCTCTTTCAATAAGCATTTGGCTAACTAATACTAGGCCAATATCCATATGTAAAAAGGATGTGAAATGGGGAGCAAAGTTGTGTAGAACAGACATAAACAAGTTGATGTCTTCCAGATATTTTGGATGACAACTTCATTTCCTTGCTATTGACCATGCTTGTTGAGGCCAATAAGAAATATGGTTCCCAATATCTAAAGTGGCCTAGTTGTATACATCTGGCACTTTTCACTAGATAAAAGAGAATGAATCTCAAATGCAATATAGGAATTCTGGTGGAGGGTTTTTAAACGCTCGTCTACATTTGTTAAACTTGTAGATTTGTTCATAGCTAAAAAATTGAATATCTGTCTATCTGTCTCACATCTATCTAACATCTACTCATCTATCTTGGATTGGTTGATAGATTGTTCTTTCTCTTTCCAAAAGCTGAAGGGCCAGATTGGGAATAAAACATCCTGAAGGAGATCCATCTATGTTATGATTTAGTACCAGTTAGATGGTGGATCATCAGAAGTTCCTTCCATATTTTCAGCTGATCCAGGAACAGGAATGACACTCAATCTTCTAGACATACTCTACATCAGGGGTGTCAAACTCACGGCATCATCACATGATGTATCATGACTTTTTTCCTTTTTACTAAACTGGGCATGGGTGTGGCCAGCACATGATGCATCCAGCCCATGGGCTGTGATTTTGACAACCCTGCTCTCCATGGTACTTAACATTGTAACAACAAGCAAAGAAAAAGGCTTCATTGGGAAAAGCATCCTGTGCCCTGACTTTTAATTTTTATGGGTTGCTCCTGTTTATGTTTTTATGTAGATTAAGCAACCCTTTTTATAATAAAGGCATGTAAACCTTATTGGATTGAACATCATGTTTGGTGGGAGATTGGATTACTTTTATCTTCACATTGGTCCACAAATGTAAGTTTATTTATTCAATGTATTCACCCATCTCACATAGTGACTCTGGACAACTTACAGTGGGTAAAAACAGTACAAAACATAGTGTAAAATATAGTAACACATTAATCAGCCAAGAGACAAAGGCTGATTAAACTACATAATACATGAAGGAATTAAAGATAAGCAACTGATATATTAAATGTATATATTCGCACAAAATTGTATATATTTGTAAATATCTAGAAAAGATAGAAATGGATGAGATGGATGTCACAAAACTGTTAATGTCACAATACTCATTTTTGTTTTATTTTTAAAATATACAAAAGTCTAATAAAGTTTATTTAAAAAATAAATAAAAAAAAATAAATTACATAATACATTATAGTCTTCCAGTAACCCTCTGGCCCTCAAGCCTGAGAACTGAATCAGATCTTCATGGCCACTCCCTAAAATTGGTATGGTTGGTACCAATCTAATCTCACAGTGACCCATATTCCATATGGACTGGCAACAACTGAAAAGGTCCTCTTCTTTGTTCCCATAATATGACATTCTTTGACTAACAGGTTCTGCAGCATGCTTCCCTTTCTAGATCAAAAAGACAGGGAAAACTGCCTAAGAAAAGGTTTGCCTGCAAATAATGTGATAATTATTGATGATTTAACAATGGTAGGAACTGATGCTGTAAAATACAAAAAGAAAAGAAAAGTGGTCACTGTCCCTTTATGTGATGAACATGCTATGTTAATTTTATAATGTTAAAACTATTCCTGATTCATTTAATTATTATTCCAGAAGACTAATTTATAGCCAGATTGTGAGAAGCAAATGAAGAGAATTAAACTGAGATTACATGAACAATGTTCTGTTGCTAGTAACCCTGTTACATCTTTCATGTCTAATTAAATATCCTCTTGAAGAAGAGAAAAAACTAAAGTTGCTTGCTTAAAGTGCACTTTGACTTACATTTTAATTTGAATTGAAGGAGTTATTTACTCAGTACCGAGATATTTTCAAATTTTTCAAATTTGTCCAGTTTTGTCCTTTCTCGGGTGTATTCAGGTGTTATTCAACTTTTGTACATGCTAAATTTAAGATTAAAATGAATCTCCTGGCTTCATTTCTCGATCATCAGTTCATCTTTCATTTTAAGTTTGCACATCCAGATATTATGGATTTAAGCACAAGTAAGATAACATTTGAGATGATTAAACACTTTAAACCTTTAAGTATGTTCAGATCTACTGCTACAAATTCCAAATTCCTGTTCCATTGAAACCCAAAACTCATTTTGAGATACCGGTAGCAGTAGCACTTTATTGATTAGCCATATGGCCAGAGCAAAATAGAAAAAATAAATAAAATCATATGTAACAGTATGACTAAAAACAAAATTCCAGGTCATATATCTTTCATCACCCACACAATTTACCTCAATCAGATCTAGTTGGACAGTTCTCAATTGACCCAAAGCCATTTTATATGAGATATTTGAGCTATGGCTGCACATAAAACATTTTGTTCTGAAATGTGGGTCTCAGTGGGCTATAACAATCTCTTCTTATTCTACACAATTGATGCTCAAGTAACATATAAGTTATATTATTTAAAATGATTAATGCCTGTGAGATCAAAAATGTCTACTAATCCTTAATCACACTCTTATTATCAATTAGGATTTATTCATTCATAATCTAACCATTATTTATGTTTTTATTTTTTACAGTGATTTAGTTCCCTGATTATGCGTTTATCTGTTTGATTGATTGGAATCTGTCTAAGTTTCAAAAAAACCTTCATGAATCTGTTAATATTTTACACTGAGAGAGGAAGGAAGGAGGGAAGAAAGGAAGTTGGGGGAAGGAGGGAGAATATTGTTTTTAAAAATCAGGAGTTTGGCACAAGTTTCAGTCTAAGGGTTATATAGTATTTTCAGTATGTACACCTCACTTCCAATGGAATGGGTAAACTGAAATAAGATTTAGATTGGGACGAAATGGAAAGAAGCACATTGCATGCACTTATGCAGTTGCAGATTATTTATGTCCCTGAACACACTGAGTTTATTAATTAATAATTATGTTTGTTGAGACTGTTTGTAGTAATCTGATACCTTTTCATGTATGTGAAGTCAGCAATCTCTCATTTAGTCATACTGATAAAGTTCCCCCTTCCCCCACATGTTGAGAACTGGACATGTGTTCCTTACAACTAGTAGTTTAGCAATCATTGAAGTTACAAAAACACTGGAAAAAGTGACTTACAATTGATCCTTTTACTTATGGCCTTTGCAACATCCCCACCCTATTGGGTGCTTGGCAATTGGTATTGATTTACAATGGTTGCAGCATCCCATGGTCATATGATCACCATTTGTGACCTTCCCAGCTATCTGCTGACAAGCAAAGTCAAAGTGGAAAGCTGGATTTACTTAATGATGACATGATTTGCTTAACAACTGCAGTGATTCACTATCATAACAAAAAAAAAAATCACAAAACTGGGCACAAGTCACTTTACAACTGTCTTACTTAGCAATGGAAATGTCATTGTCCTATATGAGTGTACATTATTAATAATATGTTTGACTAGTTTGAGCTATGAGCTGTAGATGACAAATAGTGATGTTCTTTTATTCTGTTTTGACTCTGTCTTTATAAAGATCATTTTTGGAAATTGTCTGGTTCTATTGTTTTTCCTGTAATGTCTTTCTAGAGCCAATGGGTGACTGATTGCTAGCCTATTTATTTGTTTGTTTTTAATGGTGCAGTACTTCTTTTCCAGTTCAGGAGCATTTTGTGTCATTTAAAAAAAATATATATATTCCATGTTAGATATTCCAGACATCAGAAATCATTGAATGTATCCTGTCCCCTTTTGCTTTGAGATAAATAATTCAACATGTTAACTAGATTGAGACCTCAGGTTATATATTCAGTGAGGGGTCCTTGATGCTCTCTGCGCTTGGTTGTTTTCTTGCGGACATTTCATTACCCAAACTAGGCAACATCATCAATGCTAGTTTACTGGCACTGATGATGTTACCTACTTCAGGTAATAAAACATCTGCAAGAAAACAACCAAGATCAGAGAGCACCAAGGGCCCTTCATTTCAACCTTGAGTTACAAATGTTCTCCTTTATTGCTCTATATTCAGTAGAGTAGGCTTCACACCAATAGCTAGATACCAGTATATTTTTTGATTTTACTCTGTTCCATTACAGTCCACTGTACTCCATTTCCACTCATTTTATTTTATTTTATTCTAATATATTATTACCAAAATGTAGCTCTCATGATTTTTATTGTAGTTGTGCCTAATAATATTAACTTTTACAATATATGCTATTTATAAAATATTTATTATATTTCATACATCTTAAAATATTAATTATATGACAACTATTTGTAAAGCAGTTATTTATAATTATTTTGAAAATCCTAAATTAAAGATCAGCAACTAAAGGTAGAATGACTATGGCAAAAGAAAGACAAGATAGCATGAAGAGTAAAGGGACCTTAAGTGAAATTTCAAACATCTAGAGCACCATTTGAATACATTTGATAAAATCATCAATAGTCAATTGTAAAAAGTAGCTTTACTTGGAGTAGTTTACAAACTGCAAACAATACCTTTAATATTATTAAACAAAAATATCTGCCCATCACAGTTCCTTGGGAAGGATTTGATAGATGGACAACATTGCTGAATCCAGCCTAAACATCTGGCTCATAGTGTGTCAACCATAACAACTATAGTAGTAATGTCAGATCAAGAGTATGCTTATCCCACCAAACTAGAATATTTTATATAATTCTTAAAGTAATATTCTTTAGAATACATTTCAAAAGTGAACTTTTGGATAGCACAGTTGTTGAATACAGACTTGTGTAGCCACTAAGATGGGATCAGCAATCCATGACTGCCTGTAGTTTCCCTTTCTCCATTTCTTGTCTCCAGCAGTCTAAAATTGTACTGCTGGAATTAGTACCTGAATCATTCATATTACATGGATGACATATGGTATAAAAATAGTTCAAACAAACAACCTCAACTACTGAACTTCTGTTTAAACATTTCCTGGAATAAAAATTCAAGAATATTTTGTCTTGATCTTATTTCTTTTCTCTTATTTCTGTCTTCCTTCTGGTGGTATATTGTTGCTTTCCTTACACACTTATTGTGAAACTAAAAAAGGTGGTATCACCAATAATGGAGGCATGATCTCTGCAAGCAATCAATTACATATATGGTAGAGCAAATGGCTTGATCTTCTGAAAACCATCTATACTTTTTATTGCAAAGTTTAAGAAAGATTACACAGCATCCCATAGACCATCAAAACTTCAAAAACAAATCAATGTATGGCGTACTTCCCAAGGTCTGACTTTGGGTTTTATTGTAACTCCAATGGAAGTGATATTGTAAAACACCATGCTTTGTTGCTTTTCCCTACAACATTTTTATCTTTGATATGTTGTACCATTCAAAACAATCGGGAGGATATTGAATCCCTGCCCCCAATCTCTCTTTTTGCACTACAGAGTCCAGTTCTGCTGCCATCCCAGAATGGTTGAAAGAGAACTTGCACTCACAAAACATAGAAGAATGGAATTTTTTATTGGCCAAGGTGTGGTTGGACGCACAAGGAATTTGTCTTGGTGCAAATAATCTCAGTATACATAAAACAAAAGGTACATTCATCAAGAGTCAAGAAAAACATTTTGGGGATTTAATTTTAATTTGCTTTACTCTCTCAATTATCTGATTTAAATGGATAGCATGGATAGCATTAGGAATAATAAATGTGCAAGTAGGGATAATAAATATGGAAGTATCATACTTACATGGATATGATCCCCGTACATGATACACCCTAGTCAATAAGAACAAAAGCCACAATTAAGAAGATCTAGCATGTTCAAACAAAATCCAGCTTTTCTGAAATTGTTTCTATTCTGGAATCCTTTTCTCACTGATGTATTAAACCTTGAACACACATTTTATGAAATCCAAGTTTCATCAGTTAATCATGAAACTTAACTCATACAAACAACCTGGTTAAATAAAATGGTTTGTTTCTGAGAATTTCATTTTTTCATATGAAGATTTCCTTTCATATGAAAACTCCCAGAGATAGAAGCTTTTATGTATAAAGGAGTGTAAGTATCACCTTGAAGATGATATGTAGCAGCCATTAGGAAAATATGAACCTAGCCCAGGGAAGCAGGAAGAGATTGGAAAGAAATTCAAGATTTGACTCTATTTTGTTAGTACAGTATAATGCAGAGGGAAAGAGAAACATTGCCAGGTTTTTGTGACTATAGCCTATTTCTATAGAGTTCTAGTTTTTCCAGTAGTATCCATTTCCTGACCTGGTTAACCTTGACATTATAGTAGTTTTTCTGAACGAGAAATAGTATGTTGCCACACATTTTTTGAATTCCTACATCTTCCTTCCTTCTTTCTCTTCCAACTCATCATAACTTCCGAAAGTTAGGCTGTCTTAACTGAATGTTTTTGCTTATTATTACCTGTAAAGCTTGGTCTTCTTGAGCCAAGCCTAGATGTTATTGAGTCTTGGTTTCCCATAGGAAATGTTTGGTGATTCATGCTTAATTAACAGGACTTCTGTCTTGTAACATATATGGGATAAAAGCATTGTGATCCTCCCATATCTTTATTAAAATGTTTTATTCAAAGTAAAGACAAGTTTAGCATTTTCTCCCAGTTCCTTTTTTGATTATTTAATTTCCAGTTCTTTTACTTGTTTGATCATCTTAAGCTTGTTTGTGACAACAGTGGCTGAAGAATTGTGGCCTGTTAGATTAAGGAAAACTTTTTACAAGTCTGCCATTTGCCAAAAACAGTGACATGTTTTCAGTGGAAGTTCAAATAAACCCACAAAGTATATATCCCAAGATGCATCTCAATTTACTCTTCTGGTATACTTTAGGTTACATATCTCTGGAGAATTGTCATTTATCTTCTTGATAAATTGGGTAACTTGCCAATATGATTTAAGAGCTCTATAGAATATTTTCTTAGATCTATTCTTGCTATTATTTAAGGTCTAGACCCAAGAGTTATCCATAAGTGAGATGGTATATTTTATTATATAGATGTACACACACACACACAAAATCTCTCTCTCTCTCTCTCTGTCTCTCTCTCTCGTTCTTTGTGTGTGAGTGTATTTGTGTGTGTGTATGTATATAGGCATATGATTTAGAATGTGCCATATACAAAAAGCTTTGTTTAAAAAAGTTAGAAGAATAAAAGTTAAGTGTGGGTAAAAGTGACATATTTGTGACATAGATAAAGCCAGAATAAAAGAAATCATATGAGATAATGTATTTGTTACTAGGAGACTAATCATTGCAATTGTTTGGGAGAAAAAAACCCCTAGATCTGGATTTGCATCCCCATGGCTTTCTCTTTCTACTTTACCTATGGGGAATAAAACTGTACAATCTGTATCAATAAAAGGTTCAAAGCTTGAAGAAATGGAATTGCAGGAAGGAATAAATGGGGAAATGATATATAGTTTAATTGACTATATGCCATCATGTCAGTGTTGATTCTTAGTGATCACATCGATAGATACCATCCAGGATGATCTATCCCCAAGTTTCACATCTTCCAATAATGCAACCCTCATTGGTACAATTGGGTTTACCTATCTTGCTGCTGGTCGTTCTTTTTCTCCCCAATTTCAGTTGTTCCAGAATTATAGACATCTCCAGACACTTAAGTATTTTAATATTGTATCCAAAATCATTCTTAGCCTCAAGTTAAAATTCTGCTTTGAGGAGTTCATTTCCCTGGCTTTCCGTAGTATTCTCAAGTATTTTCTAAAATATCAAAGTTCAAAAATTTCAACATTTTTCTATCCTAATTCTTCAGAGTTCAACTTTCACTTTCTCAAAAGCAATATGCCCCATAACTAACCATAAATGCAAGCCAATTGCCAAGCATCTAAACTGAGATCATGTAGTGCCATGGGAGTGGTGTTATAGTTGTAATTTACTTTTACCAAGGTTGTCGTATTTTTGAACTTTTAAATGAATGGTTGTAAGTTGAGAACTATCTGTAACTCAGTTCTTTTACTTCCTTGTACCAACAAAAACAGAATAATAGAATAACAGAGTTGGAGGAAACTTTGGAGGTCTTCTAGTCCAACCCCCTGATCAAGCAGGAAACCTTATGCTATTTCAGACAAATGGTTGTCCAATCTTTTCTTAGAAACTTTCAGTGTTGGACCAAAGGTGTTTTTTCAAGAGGCAGCTGGGCTTTCTGGTTTTTCTTTCGAAGACATTTCACTTCTTATCCAAGAAGCTTCTTTAGCTCTGGCTGGATGGTGGACAATGGAAGAATTTACATTTCTTACAGACAGCTGGTCATTTGGATTCTTTGAAAAAGCATGCTTGGGACAACTGTGACCAAGATGACTAAGAATCTCCATACATTTTTCCTTCTTGTTATTTGTGTCCTAAGTAGTAAACCAGGCAATTTCAATTTGCTAATTTTTAAAATGTGATTTTGTAGTCAGTTCACTTAATCTGTCAATGTACATAACCTTTCCATAACCTAACCCCAAGCTGTTGAAAGTGTAAAAAGGAAAAAGGTACATATTTTCATATGTGGTGGACCTGCCCAGAGGTCAAGAAATATTGGAATATAATTTGATTAAGGCCAGAAGAAATAACAAAACAGAAAACTGAACCCAAACTATTTCTATTAGGCAAATAACAGAAAAATATAATAAAAGAGATAAATACATTATGCTACATATCTTAACAGCTGCTAGGTTATCCTACGCACAATTTTGGAAGCAGGAAACTGTACCATCAGAGGATGTTGTTATAAAAAAAAAATTAGACTGTGAAGAGATGGACAGACTAACAATGAAATTAAGAGACAAAGAAGAGTTGATATATTATAATGTCTGGGATGCCTGGTATGAATGGTTTAAGAATAAAAAGATATCAAAATGACAGTTAGGTAAAGAATAAGAAACTATATAAATAATTATATTTATATTCATATCTATATTTATTTATATATTAAGTTGAAATTGTATAATGAAAAAATGTGTATATAGAAAGATGATAAGGACATGTAAAAGATGTCTTGATGTTGATATAATGAGGTATAAAGTTTTATTTTATGTTTTTAAATGTTGAAAACTAAATAAAATTTAATGAAAAAAATATATAGTTGAAAAAAACATACATTTCATATTCCCACATATACTTGTCTTTTGCTAACTTCAGATTTTCTTTTCTTACATGGCAGCATCAGTATGAGATATCCATATTGATTTTAGGTGGTAGCTGGCATGATCTCTATGTGTTGACTAGCCATTCATTTATGTCCCCAAGGAACATCTCCACTGTAAAAATTATGTGACAACCAAGCAATTACTTAACTGTATATATATTTAAGCTTAGTTGCAGTTAAATTAAATATTGTGGCAAAGGCTTCATGACAGAAGAGTTTAAGAAAGACTTTGAAGAAAGAGTTTTGGCACCATGCAACTAAATTTAGAAGCACTTCCAATTGTTGAGAGCATCAAGAAAGAATATGCTACTATTCAAGTATTTATTCCTCAGCTTTATATAAAAGTTGGAAAAGCTATTTTAATAAAGTTTATTTAATTTTTACTAATAGTTGGCCTATATTTGATCCCATTCATTAGACGAAAATATTTATCATATTCCAATATGCCGCCAACAGAGTGGTTAGAATGCAGTATTGCAGGCTACTTCTGCTGACTGCTGGCTGCCTGAAATTTGGCAGTTCAAATCTCACCAGGCTCAAGGTTGACTCAGGCTTCCATCCTTCCGAGGTCAGTAAAATGAAGACAGATTGTTGGGGGCAATATGCTGACTGCTTAGAGAGGGCTGTAAAATCACTGTGAAGTGGTATGTAAGTCTAAGTGCTATTGCTATAAGGTAAAATCATTATATAGCTTTAGGTTATAAGTCAATAATTTCTCCTTTTTACCATTCCTGTGTGTTGTCATTAATGTCTATGGCCAGGAATATATATTTGTATCCCTTCCAAATGGCCTCTAACAATCTATTTTTTTTTTTAAAAATCTACTTTTGTTTTTCTGTAATGATACAATTCATTTTGAATACTAATTACATCTTATAGGCTTTGGTTTTTATATTACTTTAATCAATAGATGTTATAAAATAAAGGAAGTGCATGTATTTTATACTTGCACAATTGCATGTGTTTTATACTTGCACAATTGCATAACAGTGATTATTTAGTTGCATGTAGGAGTGGTAGAGATCAGAGGTGGTATTCAGCAGGTCCAACCAGTTCTGGAGAACCAGTAGGAAAATTTTTAGTAGTTCAGAGAACTAGAAAATACCACCTCTGACTGGAGATTTTACAGTATCCTTCCCCTGCAATGTCCACCAAACCATGTCCACAGAACTGGTAGTAAAAAAATGCGAATCCCACCACTAGTACAGATGTCTGTATTTAGTTTAGTTAGACTAGATTCCACTCCACATATGATGGATTCTGTGGGGATTTTTTTTTGGATGCAATAGATGATTGAATCCTTTGGTTAGGACATCTGTTTCTGTTTTGGTCAGTTCTCTATTGGAAAAGTATACCAATTGTTTCACCAATTGTTGGGGGCTGTTGGGGGCTTTCTTATCATGTTCTAATTTCCTTAGTTTCTTCAGGAGTTTGTCATTTTTGTAAGTGCTTTCAGTCTCAGCTCTCCAAGTTGTGAGTTGTTTTATTTTGTCCCAGAGTAGAGGGTGGATTTTGTTGCTCAATTCCAGGTGTAGGGTTAGGAGGTCTTGGTTTAACTGGTCAAGTTGGAATCTCTTTCTGTGGAGCTCGTTCCTGAGTAGAGCCATTTCAGTTGTTTTCAGGATATATTTGGTAGCTGCTGGGCTGTGATGAAATCTTAATTTGAAGGAGGTTGGTGTTGCATTGTTGCCTATGCAGCTGCATAGGAATTTGAGGTCACAAAGTATTCTTGCTCTTTTAACTTCCAGCTTCTCATAGGTTTTGGTCCAGCTGTTTATTTCCTCACCATAGAGATCCGATATTTGTTTTCTTATGTTTTCATGGCTATTTATATGTATGGTATTCAGCTTTGTTCAGATATTTTCCCATGTCTTTATAGTTGTGCTTTTAAAGTTGTAGCAACATTTCAGCAGAATCTCGTCTGCCATCATCAGGCTTGTGTGCAGGGTTCATCTTGGTTGTGTGAGTCAGGTTTTTGCAGCAGTTTCTGTTTTAAATTTGGTGCTAGCCTCTTGCTTTGTTTGAATTATATATATATATATATATATATATATATATATATATATATATATATATATATATATATATATATATATATATATACACATACATATATATATATATATATATATATATATATATATATATATATATATATATATATATATATATATATATATATATTTTCTGAAGTTCTCGCGGGTATTTGTATGTGGATCTTTGGTTATTCGGGTTTTCTCCCGCGTAAGATTGGAAGTATTTTGGCAACGTTTCGATGAAGTCTCATTCATCATCTTCAGGCTTGGTCTTCAGCTCTGTGCTTCTCGCGTTGCCCTTGTCTGCTGATAGGATTATTATGCTGGTGTCTTCTTTCAGGTTAAGTAGTGCAGTTTGTTCTTCTTTGGATAAGTTGCTTTTGGGTGGTTTGCTAGTGCAGAGGATGTTGGTGATTTCGAGTCTGATTCTATTAGCATCATCAAGGTTGGTTTTGGTCAGGCTGGTTTCAACTCCGCATATAATGGTTTCTGTGGGGATGTGTTTGGGAGCGACAGCAAAGTTGAATCCTTTAGAAAGGACCTTGGTTTCGGCTTCAGTGAGGATCTTGTCTGAGATGTTGTGCACAGTTTGTTTCATGTGTGGATGTGAGGGCGGAGGAGTTGGTTTCTGACATTGTTGTAGTTTTCTGAGTTTGTTGGTGTGTGTGTCCGTCTTGAGGGTGGTCTGTGTTTCAGCTCTCCAGACAGCGAGTTGTTTGGATTTGTCCCAAAGTAAGGAGTGAATCTTGTTGCTGAGTCTGAGATGAAGTGTGAGGAGGTCTTTGTTGATTTGGTCTAGGAGAAATCTTTTTGTGTGAAGTTCATTTCTAATTAGGGCCAAACCTGTTCTTTTTAGGATGCGTTTGGTGGCTGCTGTGTTGGTGTGGAATTTCAATTGGAAGCTTGTGGGAATTAAATTTTGATCTCCGCAGTTGCATAGGAATGCGAGGTCACATAAAATGGAAGCTCTTTGGACTTCAAGTTTTTCATAAGTCCTGGTCAGATGGTGGGTTTCCTCCCTGTAGAGGTGCAATATTTGTTTTCTAAGGTTCTCGCGGGTATTTGTATGTGGATCTTTGGTTATTCAGGTTTTCTTCTGCGTAAGATTGGAAGTATCTAGGCAACGTTTCGATGAAGTGTCATTCATCATCTTCAGGCTTGGTTTTCAGCTCTGTGCTTCTCAGAGTGATGTGAGCTTGCAGCAGCTTCTTCCTTTTAACTGCTAGTGGGGGTGTGACTTGATTGGGTGGGGGCTTAACTCTGTTCTGATTGGGTGGGGGTGTGTTCTGATTGGTTGCGGGTTTGGCTATGTTCTGATTACTTGGGGGTTTGGCTGTGTTCTGATTGGCTGGAGGCGTGTTCTGTTCAGGTGGGGGCTTGGTTGTGCTGAGGTTAGTCTTAGTTGCTGCGGGATTTGAGCTGGTGAGCTGTGATCTTGCTGTTTGGTTTCGAGTTTGTGGTCGTGCTGCATCTTCATGATGGAGGTCAGTTTGCTTCATGTATGGCTCAGAGGGGTTTGAAGTGGGTAGTGATGTAGCTGCAATGCGACTTCTGGTCCGTGGTCATGTATCATCTTCTGTGTGGGTGTGAGTCTGCTTTCTACGTGGAAGTGTGGTGGTGGCATCTTGTGTGGCTCTCAGGGGTTTGGGTCTGGTGTCATTCTTCATGTTAGGTACTCATCTGTTCATGAGGGCGGGTTTCCAAATGGCTGGTAGACGGGAGACGTCATCTCGTTTATTCATGCTGTTTGGGTGTTTTTCTATCTCTATGGCTTCTCTGATGATTCTGCTGCTGAAGTGTTCAGCTTTGGCGATAGTTCTGGTATTTTTAAAGTCAATCTCATGTCCTGTGGCTTTGAGGTGTTGTACCAGAGAAGAGGTCGGTTCTTCCTTTTTGATTGAGTTCTTAAGTTCTTCAAGATTTTATTTGGGTTTTCTCCCGCGTAAGATTGGAAGTATCTAGGAAACGTTTCAATGAAGTCTCATTCATCATCTTCAGGCTTCGTCTTCAGTTCTGTGCTTCTCAGAATGAGAAGCACAGAGCTGAAGACGAAGCCTGAAGATGATGAATGAGACTTCATCGAAACGTTGCCTAGATACTTCCAATCTTACGCGGGAGAAAACCCGAATAACCAAAGATCCACATATATATATATGCCTGTGTGTGTGTGTATACATATATATATATATATATATATATATATATATATATATATATATATATATATATATATATATATTTGTTTTCTGAGGTTCTCGCGGGTATTGACTTTAAAAATTCCACATATGTGGATCTTTGGTTATTCGGGTTTTCTCCCGCGTAAGATTGGAATTTTTAAAGTCAATACCTGCGAGAACCTCAGAAAACAAATATATATATTGGATGTGTTCTGAATGGGTGGGGGTGTGTTCTCATTGGTTGGTGGTTTGGCTGTGTTCTGATTGGTTGGGGGGTTGGCTGTGTTCTGATTGGCTAGAGGCGTGTTCTGTTCAGGTGGGGGGGGCTTGATTGTGCTCAGGTTAGTCTTAGTTGCTGGAGGGTTTGAGCTGGTGAGCTGTGATCTTGCTGTTTGGCTTCGAGTTCGTGGTCGTGCTGCATCTTCATGGTGGAGGTCAGTTCGCTTCATGTATGGCTCAGGGGGGTTTGAGGTGGGTAGTGATGCAGCTGCAGTGCGGCTTCTGGTCCGTGGTCGTGTTTCATCTTCTCTGTGGGTGTGAGTCTGCTTTTTACGTGGAAGTGTGGTGGTGGCATCTTGTGTAGCTCTCAGGGGTGTGGGTCTGGTGTCATTCTTCATGTTAGGTACGCGTCTGTTCATGAGGGCGGGTTTCCAAATGGCTGGTAGGCGGGAGGCATCATCTCGTTTATTCATGCTTTGTGGGCATTTTTCTATCTCTATGGCTTCTCTGATGATTCTGCTGCTGAAGTGTTCGGTTTTGGCGATAGTTCTGGTATTTTTAAAGTCAATCTCATGTCCTGTGGCTTTGAGGTGTTGGACCAGGGAAGAGGTCAGTTCTTCCTTTTTGATTGAGTTCTTATGTTCTTCAATGCGTGCACCTATTCCTCTGTTAGTGTGTCCAATGTATGTGGTGGGGCAGGCAGTGCAAGGGATTTCGTATACTCCTTGATTTTCTAACTCGATTCTGTCCTTAGGGTTTCTTAGGATGGTGGATATCTTTCTATTTGTGCAGAATGCTGTCTTAATGTTGTGTTTTTGGAGGATCTTGCTAATTTTGTCGTAGTGCCTTTTATATATGGGAGGAGGGCTTTGCCATTCTCTTGTTCTTTGTCTTGGATTTTGGCTGGGGTTTCTTTTTGGATTAGGTGGGTGATCTTCTTTCTTTGGAATCCATTGGCTGTCAGCACGCCGGTGAGAGTGTGTAGTTCGGTCTCTATGTGTTGTTCATCGGCTAAGCATTTTGTTCTGGAGATGAGTGTCTCGGCTACGGAATTGATCTGTGCTGGGTGGTGGTGTGAGAGTGCGTGTAGATAGCGGTTAGGATGTGTTTTCTTCTGGTAGATGGTGTGTCCTAGGGAGCCATTGGATTTTTTGTATACCAAGACATCTAGGAAGGGAAGTTGGTTGTTAGCTTCTGCTTCCATGGTGAATTGTATTTTGGGGTGTTGGCTGTTGAGGTGTGTGAGGAAGTTGTTCAGTTTTTCTTTCCCGTGTGGCCAGATTATGAAGGTGTCATCTACGTATCTAAGCCAGAGTTTGGGTTTGTGATCATATTTTTCTAGAGCTTGTGTTTCAAAGTGTTCCATGTAGAGGTTAGCGATGACAGGTGAGAAGGGTGATCCCATGGGTGCTCCTTCTATTTGTTTGTATTTAGGGCCAATCCTGTTCTTTTTAGGATGCGTTTGGTGGCTGCTGTGTTGGTGTGGAATTTCAATTGGAAGCTTGTGGGAATTAAATTTTGATCTCGGCAGTTGCATAGGAATGCGAGGTCACATAAAATGGAAGCTCTTTGGACTTCAAGTTTTTCATAAGTCCTGGTCAGATGGTGGGTTTCCTCCCCGTAGAGGTGCAATATTTGTTTTCTGAGGTTCTCGCGGGTATTTGTATGTGGATCTTTGGTTATTCGGGTTTTCTCCCGCGTAAGATTGGAAGTATCTAGGCAACGTTTCGATGAAGTCTCATTCATCATCTATATATATGTCTGGCATTCAGCTTTGTTCGGGTATTTTCCCATGTCATAGTAGTGGTGCTTTTAAAGTTGTAGCAACGTTTCAGCAGAATCTCATCTGCCATCATCAGGCTTCTGTATGGTGTTCATCTGTGAGTTAGACTTTTACAGTGGTTTCAGATTTAAATTTGGGACAGCCTATTGCTGTGACAGAATGGTTTTTTCTTCCTCCTGATTGGTTGAGAGTCTTGGTCTGTGTTTATTGGTCTTGGAGTTTGCTGTGTTCTGCTTCTAATATCTTCTGTCTGGTTTTTTGGCTCTTTTTATATCTTGATTGGTTGGCAATATTGTGTTACTTTATTGGAGGCCTTTAGTACAGTTTGGCTTCGGGTAAATGGACGGCTATCATTAGTTAGGAAGCTGGGTTTCATCTGGGTGCCTGGTTGGGGTGTGTTTGAGCTGGAGGTATCAGGGGCGATCTGTTTGTGCCCAGCTGTTTGCCTGGCTTGTGGTGTGGAGATTTTTTTTTGTTTGTGAGTGCAGGCTTCAAAATGATTGACAGCCTAGTGGAATCATCTTTTCTGTTCATGCTTTCTGGTCTTTTTTTCAATCTCTATAGCTTCTCTGATGATTCTGTGGCTGGGATTTTCTATGGTGGCTAGGGTTTTGGTGCCATTGAAGTTGATTCT
Source organism: Hydrophis major (assembly GCA_033807585.1). Taxonomy (NCBI): domain Eukaryota; kingdom Metazoa; phylum Chordata; class Lepidosauria; order Squamata; family Elapidae; genus Hydrophis; species Hydrophis major. The sequence goes on from CM066328.1 coordinate 95,144,682, forward strand.
ATGACCTGTGGCTTCCATGTGTTGGACTAGTGAGGAAGTGTGTTCCAGCTTTTTGACTGCATTTTTGTGTTCATCCAGGTGGGTGCTTATTCTTCTATTGGTCTGTCCAATGTATGTAGCCGAGCATGATGCACAGGGGACTTCGTATATGCCTTGGTTTTCCAGGTCAATTTTGTCTTTGGGGTTCCTGAGGATGGCTGCTATTTTTCTGTCTGTTTTGAAGGCAGTCTTGATGTGGTGTCTGTATAGAATCTTACTAATTTTGTCTGTAGTGCCTCTTATGTAGGGCAGGACAGCTGTTCCATGACTGCATCATGCCCGGCCACATACATTGGATAGACCAATAGAAGAATAAGCACCTGCCTGGATGAACACAAAAATGCAGTCAAAAAGCTGGAACACACTTCCTCACTAGTCCAACACATGGAAGCCACAGGTCATAACTTCAACTTAAATGGCACCAAAACCTAGCCACCATAGAAAATCCCAGCCACAGAATCATCAGAGAAGCCATAGAGATTGAAAAAAGACCAGAAAGCATGAACAGAAGAGATGATTCCACCAGGCTGTCAATCATTTGGAAGTTTGCGCTCACAAACAAAAAAAATCTCCACACCACAAGCCAGGCAAACAGCTGGGCACAAACAGATCCCCCCTGATACCTCCAGCTCAAGCACACCCCAACCAGGCACCCAGATGAAACCCAGCTTCCTTACTAATTATAGCCGTCCATTTACCCGAAGCCAAGCTACACTAAAGGCCTCCAATAAAGTAACACAATGTTGCCAGCCAATCAAGATATAAAAAGAGCCAAAAAACCAGACAGAAGATATTAGAAGCAGAACACAGCAAACTCCAAGACCAATAAACACAGACCAAGACTCTCAACCAATCAGGATGAAGAAAAAACCATTCTGTCACAGCAATAGGCTGTCCCAAATTTAAATCTGAAACCACTGTAAAAGTCTAACTCACAGACGAACACTATACAGAAGCCTGATGATGGCAGATGAGATTCTACTGAAACGTTGCTACAACTTTAAAAGCACCACTACTATGACGTGGGAAAATACCTGAACAAAGCTGAATGCCAGACATGAAAGTACCCGCGAAAACTTAAGATATATATATATATTCTCATTAACAAGGTTGTACTATTTCGTTGGTTTCATTTATCGAAAACACTTAATTGGACTCTGATACTCAACACAGCAACACTTGGGGGGACGAGGAAAAATCTGGAGCTTTGTAACTTATGCAGCATATATTTTAGCAGTGAAGATTATCAGGCAATTTTCTTTAAATCCTGAACTGCATTCTCATAAATATTCAAGCATCACCAAAATTAATGAGGGATAAACAGGACGCTTGCTTGATAGATTTTATTTTTAGGTATAAATATTTCGATTGTGCAATTTAAAGCCAATCTAGGATTATCTAAATTTGCATTCAGAGCTTTATTGCTTCATTCTTTTCAGAAATTATCTCCTACAAATGATCATGCTGACTTAAAGATATGAAAGCCAAAGAAGATGTCATGTGACTGTGTATACTGAGCATTGTGTAAGTACAGTATATAATTTATTTGCCTCATAGTGGTTATTTACATATGAATAAGGTTTATGAATGTTTTTTATCAGGTTTTCTGATGCAAAAACTCCTCAGATGACTTAAGATATCAAAGTAATATCAGAACAGAACATATATATCAAAATTCATTTCTCTGCAATCCCACTATACAGGATTTGTCTGAAGGAAGTTCTAAAAAGAACAAGATACTCCTTAAACTTGTATGCTTCACAATGGTTTGGGAAAAAGACAGGTCACTATGATAAATTGTGAGAATATTTAACAAGAAACTTCTTTTAGTTCATAATTAAAATATCTGTCTTTGGAGAAAAAAAGTTAATTGCTGACAAATCCCAAAAAGTTTGTCTTTCTATCAAAAAACTCCTTAAAGAATTAAATATATTGGTACAATTGAAGGATAATAAAACATATGCACACAGACATTTTCTAGAGTATTATTTTATTTGTGTCTATAATGATTGTATATGGTTATAATTATCAATAAATTTTTTTCAAAACATGTTAGCATAAGGTAACTCCTTCCGGTTGATGTTCTTGAAATCATGAAGGCAACGATTTAGTAAGTTAATGAATCTCGGGGAAGCTCAGAATTTTAGCTTTAGGAAAACTTAATGAGGATAATGGTTTATATATTTAATCACAGGGAATGTAAGTATTATCTATTTTAGTTGCATTACAACAAAAAGATATAAAACAAAAGAATTTCTAAGACAGGATATTGTGGAAGGAACAAAAACATTCACTTCTTTAACTATAAACAGATAATGTTTTAATTTTTTAAGAGAAAAAGGAGAAAAAAGGAGTGCTACAATCGAAATGGTAGAAAGCAGGACAAATTTTAGATATGAGTTGGAAAGTATCTAAGATAACCTTTTATCATTTGGACCTTACCCAGAGGTGGTATTCAGCAGGTTCTGACCAGTTTTGGAGAACCGGTAGTGGAAATTTTGGGTAGTTCGGAAAAACAGCAAATATCACTTCTGACTGGAGATTTTACAGTATTCTTTCCCTGCCACACCCACCAAGCCATGCCCACAGAACTGGTAGTAAAAAGTTTTGAATCCCACCACTGACCCTACCTGCTGTTTTGAATTACAATTGTCATCAACCAGTTAGTAATTCAGTTCAACAACAACATTCTTGACTATATTAGACAGAGCTGGTAGAAAATGGTAGAAAAAGTAGTACAGGAAAAAACCATTTTATGTATCCAATGGTGGGATTCAAATAATTTAACAACCAGTTTTTTGCACTAATGACCGGGTGGGAGTGGTGGGTGGTCATATGATTGGATGGATGTGGTTAATATGATTGGTCTCACCCTTAGGAGATTTCTCCTTAGTCCAACTCACAATAAAATAACAAAATAAAATAGCACTGTTCTAATATTTAGAATAGAATAGAGTAACATAATTGGAAAGGACCTTGGAGGTCTTCTAGCCAACCCCTTGCTTAGACAGGAAACCCTACATCACTTCAGAAAAATGATTATCCATTCTCTTCTTAAAAACTTCCAGTATTGGAGCATTTACAACTTCTGGATGTAAGTTTTCCACTAATTAATTGTTCTGTCAGGAAATTTGAGGAGTTCCTATAAAAATGGAGTTAATCTAGCACCAAAAGTCACAACAAAAAACAATGGATGGAAACTAACCAAAGAGAGAAACAACCTAGGACTAAGAGAAATTTCCTAATGGTCAACCAATGGAATAGCTTGTCTTCAGTAGTTGTGGGTGCTCCATTATTAGAGGTGTTCAAACAGAGTGAGGGAAGTACACCCCAAAAGGACAATGCCAAGAACCACTTAAACAACGCAGAAAACTTAAAACAGCCATTCTCCTTTTTTTTAAAAAAAAGTCAACCCAAAACAAATGTAGCAGCTGAGAGGGAAACTAAAAGCAGCTGCTCATGCTAATTGAAAGCCTGGGCATGCTGCGAAAAGCCATTAACCCTTCCATTCCACTTCTGTATATATCTATATCATTCAGGGTAACTTTGATTTGAAATTTTCACATGGGATACACTACAAAAAAGATGCAATGTTTGTAAGCTGCCTAGAGTGGCCTCTAAGCAAGATGGGTGGCAAACAAATCTAATAAATACATACATAAACAAACAAACAAACAAACAAACAAATAAATAAATAGGATGTTGGGCTTTTAGCTGTTGAAAAAATACCAGATTTATTTTTGCATAAATTTTAATGCTATAATTAGGATTTATTATGTGATTTCATTAAGATTATTATTCTATAAAGATTATTAACTCTTGTAAGTATTCAGTGTGGAGGAAATGGAGATTTTATGGTTTCCTTTCCTGAAGTGGGGTAGGAATGGAGATTTTACATCATCCTTCCCCTGCCATGCCCACCAAGCTACACCCACCAAGCCACACCATACCTACAGAACCAGTAGTAAAAAATTTTGAATCTCACCATTGGTGAAACTAAACCCAATGACTTCTCTTCTCTCTTGTTTGAGTGGAGCTGTAAATGCATGCCAGCCCATTGCTCACACGGCCCGGTTCTCCTTTCCCCACACAGCTGGGCCACCAAGCCATAAAGCTTGGTGACCACTGTCCGATCGCATCATTAGCTGACAGAAAAAAAAAAAATCCACCAAGACTCTTCTTAAAACTGGATCTATAATTTATGCAGAAAATTAATTTTGATTCATGGCTGAACTACATATTTTAGAAATTGATATTCATTATATTGGGTGAAGGTGCCTTTAATACACAAATAAAAGCATGTAGAAAAATGACATTTTAAAAGTAATGCCAAGACAACTACTCCTATTATGGAATCTTATTATTTTGAGTTTATTAAACTTGAAATCCTAGATATGCATTCAACTGAGTTTTTGTTTAGACTTAATTAAAATTAAGAAGTATAATATTATATAGTCATTATCTCAGGGGTGGTATGCTACCGGTTCTGGTTCTATGGAACTGTTAGCTCTGAAGAGCAGCAGACACTGAATTGGTTCTGTATTTGCAGCTGTTTGATCCACCCGCCTGCCCGGGCTCTTACCTGTCCTTTATTACCTGCTTTTTCAACCTCAGCTGCTTTGCGCGGCACAGCTGAGGTTGAAAAAGCAGAAAAAAAAGAGGCTTTTCAAATGCTCCACACCCGTGCACAGCACTTTTCAGCTGTCCGGGTGGCACAGCTGATTTTTTTTTACACACGCGAGCAAAATGTAGTCACCGAACTGGTAGCAACACCAATTGAATCCCTCCCCTGCACTATTTCCAATGTTCCTGTTACTTGTATTACAGTGTTAAAGTCTTGCCTAATAGCAAGGTAGCCAGAATTGACATATTTAATATGTAATGAATAAAGCTCATCTCAGGGTGGTTGTACCTTTGAAGCCCCTTATTTAAAACACCAAAGTTCCTAAATAAAGTGCATTTGCTGTGATAGCCACAATACATTGACTTTCATCTCATCTATTTATATAGTGACTATTTATATAGTCACTTCATTTTATTATCTTGATGATGGGAAAAGTTAAGATCCATAAAATGTGTTATGTTTTATTGTCTGTATGACGGGAAGAGACATAATCCATAAAACATGTTATATTTAATTTTTGTGCCTCTTGAAAGTCATGTGACACTAGGCACTCTGCAAGTTTATACATTTGGTCTTACAGGCCACTTCTAATTAAGACAGCAAATGCTACCTTTGAGCATTGTGAACTATTTACCATTTTAAATAAATAAATAAATAAAATGGAGCAAAGATATGTACAATGATATGATATAGAGACATGAGCAAAAGTACTGAGTCTCCAACTTCTATGCAAAGCAACCATTTAACTGGGTAATAGAAATTATGTTGCAATCAATATGCTCCAGTCTGGGTTTCTTTCATCTGAAGAAATCATAATAATACATCAGGAAAATCATACCATTAAAAAAAACATTTGCAATAAAAAGCATTTTTTATTCCAGACACATATTTTAGGTAGGAGTAATTATATGTTCTTTTGCTTCTAATAGATAGATTTATGCTTGCCTTTTGAAAACCTGAGTATTTTAGGGGCATGTCTACTTTAACAAATAGCGATTTTCTCCATTATGGGAAGGTGTAATCAGTTCTGCTTCACACACATTTTAAATTTGACTTTATGTTTCATAGCTCCTTTCTATTATTCATTAACCCAAGCTATCTTTTTTAGCATTCTCTGTAAATTGAAGAAAAATGTGATGTTTTAAGAGGCACATGTGCTTTAATGAGAATTGTGCTTTAAAATAGAATTGTATTTTAATTATTTAATAATTATTATTATACTATTGTATAATAATTTCCATAACGGATAGTGAATTTGGGTTGTTGATCCATGGGAAAGATATTTTAGGATATTGTTTATAATTTTAATATTTATACTGTTGTACCCTGTCAAGGTTACATGACTGAGAATATATAAAAATCCCATAAATAAAGAAGTAAGTTTTTAATTTTTTATAAAAAAAAAAAGGCTTTTCATTAGGAATATTTTGTATATGTTTTATTTTATTCAGAACAAAGTTAAAATTGAAAACTAAATAAAAATTCAAGAAGTCATAAAAAACACAAAACAGAACATTAAAAAGGATGCATAAAAAAGCACATTATACACATATTATCCCCTCTAGTTGAATACTGGTTAATATAATACTACAATAGTAATTCCCATCCCAAACAGGCTCTCTCAAAGTTTTTAAATTACTAAATCTATTAATAATTTGTTGCTCTGTCTTCTATATGTTAGATTAGTGACAATTATTATTTAACAGGAAAAGCAATATACAGTAATAGTAAAACAGAACAAAACTCTCTGTTAACAAACTGTTATTGTAATTAACTTGTAGAAAATGTACAATGGCATCTTAACTATCCCAGATCATTCCAAAAGTTATAAATGGATTGTCTTGGATCAAAAATTCATGTTTATTTCTTAATATCCTCTCTTGTGAATTGTTGTTTAATTAAATGTAGTAAATTCAGTCTCCAGAAAGGGTTTATTTTCATGTCAGAGTGCAAGCAGAAGTAGTTACTAGTTAACTGTAATAAATTATCCAGTCTTCTTCCATGTACTTAGAATGGAATTTCTTCAAAGAGGAAAGCAATTTGCCTCCCTCCTTTCTAGCTTAGGTTGTAATGTTGAAGAAGTATACAGACTTAAATTTCAGAATAACAAATGAAATCCAAGTCACTTTTTCTTCTCTTTTATCTGAAACTGGAGAAAAAGTTCTTTTGTGTATCTTTATTCAAAGGTAAAGCTTCAGATTCTACCATTCTTTGAATAAATATTAAAGTTTGATCAAGTTTTTGTAAGAGAAATTCAGCTAAAAGCTGCACATTTCCCCACCCTTCATTCTTAGATTTCAAACACTGTTCAGCCATTTAATTGGTGGACCTTAATCAGGGAACAAAATATACACACACAAACACACACACACACACACAATTCCTCTATATTAAAATCCAAAATTATAAGGAAAATCCAATAGAAATAAACTCGGTATTTTGCAAATCCAGTGGTAAGTGTCTAATGTCTCTTCACCACCACCCTGAATGTTGCCATGCTTTCCACATGGAAGAGACAAGGATTGTGATGACCCAGGGTGGGATACAAAATAAACACAGTCACAAAAACAGGTGAAGCCCCTTTTATTCCTTCACTTTGCTTCAAAGCGCCAAATATCCTTGACTGGAGACAAAAAGCTCCCCTACAAGCAGTTACGAAAAGGAGGAAATGCCATTTAAACTAAAAATGGTTAAAGTAAAAGCAACACAAACTACACTGAAACAATTAAAGGAACTAGGCAAGATAAAGGCTTGAAGATGTCCACAGATATCAGAACACACACTGGGAAGGACACCAAACTCAGAGAGGAATGAGATACTTTCTTTCCAGCACTGGCCCATATGCATGTCCGTCCTTTTAACCAGTTCTCACAACTGCAGTCCATGAAGAGGATCAAGGCCCTTTCCTCCCCCGTAGATCACATTCATGTCTCTCCCTTATCCTCTCTTCCCTGTGTGCCCTAGGATGGAGAGAGAATGGGCCTGGGTCTTCCTCTGACTGCCCAGCCAGCCTTTGCCTTTCTCCAGCCTCCTCCACAACCTCTGGAGCCACACTTCTATTCCCTGTCAGCTGTTCCTCCTCACCCACGAAGTCAGTCTTCAACAGGGGCATGACAAGGATTATCCAGAACAACATAAATCAAAAGGAGAAAAAAAAACAATTATAGTCCAGCATGGGGGTCAAATAAATCAGCATTCAGCTGTAAGGCATCCAGAAAGTATCCATGATATCAATCACTCTGAGACATTATCTCTCCAATTGATTTATTAGAAATTGGCATTTTAAAAGCAATTTCCCAAGAGAAAGTTTTTTCACACGTTACACAGAATCCACCTTCTCTCCTCCCTTCTCTCCTCCCACTTCTACACTTCAAAAATCACAAGAACAAATTAACTACAACTGGAAATTCTTAATACGGCAAACAGAATAACCTTGAACTTTTCAACTCCTCTAACTCTCTAAAAAAATGTGGTAGCTGAATTTTAAAGCTGACAAGCATCTCCCCCTTGAAAACTCCTCCTCCTAAAAGAAAAGAAGAAGAAAAAAACACATACAGGGGTTAAGACATTGTCCTTAACCCCCTCTTCCCCCTCCACAAGGACCCTTCGGGTGTGGGGAAAATCCTCATGGAATTGGTTAATCAGCATGAACATTCCAATTCTTTACCCAACTAGCATCCGAGAAGGGTATCCTTTCCATAAGATCAAATATTACAAGCAGCCATGGTGTAAACTAGAATCGAGAATTTTTTGAATTTCATAATGTATTTCCCCCGTACCATTAACAGTTTAGGGGGAGAGATTGGCAGTGGTCTTATCATTGATGTAGTAGCTGGTTTTAGTAAACTACAATGGAATACTGGATGAATTTTCCCCAATATACGAGGAAGACTTAACTGGACAGTGATCGGATTGATTATCTTTGAAATTGGGAATGGACCCAAGAATTTTGGACCCAGCTTCTTACTGGTTAGTTTCAACCTAAGATACTTGGTCAACAAATATACTTTGTCCCCTACTTTAAAAAGCGGTTGAAGGGATCTATATTTATCCACCTGTTTTTTAAAAAAATTTGCAGCTTCGGTCAAAGCTTTTTTTGCATCTTCCCATCCTTTCTTTCATGAGTTAATCCATTCTGTTAGGGACATGGATGAGGGAGGTTGTCTAGGTAACTCTGGTATCGGGACAAAATCCACTCCAGTGTTGATTTGGAATGGAGTCAACCCCGTGCTGCTACGTACTGCATTATTATAAGCAACCTCTGCAAAAGGTAATAACTCAGCCTAATTTTCTTGTTGATAATTTACATAGCATCTACATAGTGTTAGCCCTCTCCGCATATAATTTGGTGGCTAGAAGTTTTTCTAGAACTTGTCAGACTAATTGAACATGTTCTTCCATGGTTTCGCTGAAGATTAGGATGTCATTCAGGTATACGAGGACCCCTCAGTAAAATTGTGGGTGTAGCACCTCATTGATAAGCTGCATAAACACTGCAGGAGCCCACTGAAGTCCGAAAGGCATGACTTTGAATTGGAAGCTACCCAGAGGGCAGTTAAAAGCAGTTTTCCACTCATCTCCTTTTTGATGCAGACCTGGTAGTAAGTTTCCCTGATATCTAGTTTGGTGAATATCTTGCCCTTCGACAAGTGGTTCTTCATTAGGGGGAGAGGATATATGTTTTTGATGCATACGGTGTTCATGCCTCTAAAGTCAAGACACAATCTCAACCTGTCATCTTTCTTCTCCTTGAACAAAATGGGGGCAGCTAGTCTTGATTCAGAAGGTTCAGTAAAACCTCGTACCAAATTGCTGTCGATGTATTTCCTTAATTCAGTCATTTCAGCAGGCGTCATGGAATATATCTTTGGTTTTGGTAATTTCTCCCCGGGCTCTAATTCTATGGTGCAATCAGTGACTCGATGGGGAGGTAACACATAACAATCTTCTTCACTGAATGCTTCAGACAAGTGTTTGTATTGGTCGGGTACCTGGGGGTTATCTGGCAGAAGGTGGGATGCCATGGATGCTGGCTCAGGCTCTGGGTTCAAGCTGACCAGTGGCTTTGTAGTGGTAGAAGAGGGGGCAATGGGCCCAGTCCAATGAGGATTTTTCTGAATCCATCCTCCCATTTGATCGTCAGGGCCCATTTGTCTAACCAAGCAAGTCCCAGTATGATTGATTCTGACATCCTGGGGGCCACTATGAAGCTTATGAGTTCACGATGGGCTCCTAATTCCATCTTGATCAATTCAGTCATCCGAGTGGCTGTCCCCTCCAATTAAGGTTCCATCCACTTGCTCAAATCTGATTTGGGCATTTCAGCGGGTTAGTTTTTATGCCCAATTGTTCAATGATGGGGAGTCCGATAAGGTATGTAGAACACCCAGTGTAAATGACAGCTTCTAACTCCCCGGCCTCCCCCGTGTTTGGTATGACTAACTTGAACTTGACTGTAAAATGTATGATGGGATCACTCACCATTGGGTCGTCTACACAGGTCAGGTTCTTGGAGATGTGGTGGCGGTCTGGTGGTCCATTGCTCCCATCTGTGCAGAAGGGGCTTTCCCAGCTGTGTTTGGCGAATCTGCCCCTGGCTTGGTTCTTTCTTAATTCTTCCAACCTTTAACAGCTGGATTAGACTTTGACTGTGGAGCTTGCGATACAGGAGCAGGGGCCGGACAGTCTGCTGCACTATGGCCAGCTTGGCCACATCGGTAACATTTCGGCACCCTGGTAGGTTGGGTATGAACAGGTTTGGCTGATCCGGTCGGCAGTCTCCTAGCCACAATTATTTTAGGCAGGGCTGCTGGAAGGGGTTTCCTATGTGGGTTGATACTGCGATCTAAGCTGAGGGATGTGACATTCCACGATTGTAAGGTCTCTGGGATTCCCCTAATTTCACAGGCCTTCTTTACTTCTGCATCAATGGCTTTTTTAAATTAGTGTAAAGTCATTCTTTCAGGCCAATCCATGAGGTGGCCACCCTTCTAAAATCCCAAGTGAATTCTGACAAGGGTAGCTTGCCTTGCCTCATTTCCATTAACTTCTCTTCATTCTTTGCTGCCTTGTCTGGATTTTCAAATCTGAGTCTTAATAATTGAATAAATCTGTTTACATCATATAATTTGGAGGCTTGTTCATTGTATAGTTAGGCCACCCAGTCTGAAGCATCTCCTTCATTCATCCTATTTGTTATGGTCATAACCAAATAGTGCTCTGTGGCCTATTGATCTCCAAATTGTTCTATATGGGATCAGATTCAAGTGAAGAAGTAATTGAAATGTTCATGGCGGCCATTGAATACGGCCTCAAAGGGTATTCAGTCCAGCCTGAGTTGTGGTTGCGGAGGTGGAACATACCAGGCCCCTGCAGGTTGTACTGGAATGGAAGGAACAGGCCAGGTGGTGTAAGTAGGCTGGGTAGGCCCCCTGAATCCTGGCTTGATGGTGCCTCTCTGGAATAAGGGTCCCTGTGACCTTGCTGCCAGTTGGGGCTGCAATTGTGGTTGCCAGGAGGAAGATGGGTGTGGCCTGATTCCCTGGTTGAGTGAAGGGGATGTGGCTGCTGTCTGGGCAACCCCCCTTCAGACCAGGGCTGTGTTGGTGCTGGCTGCCATTGGCATTGAATCCACCCCTGGCCTGGATAAAATCCCCACCCTGGAGGGATACTCTCTGCGGCGGGGGGGGGATTCCTTCTGGGAAATGAGGGGATTGCCTCTGAGGCTGCAACATACCTTTGTTAGTTGATGCTTCTTTCTGGCTTCCTCCAGCTGGCATCTGTATAGTCTCCTCATTCCTTATGATACTTGGGTAAGCAAATATAGGTAGTCTCAAGCTTCCACCCGTCCAAACAGACTGGGAGATCAAACCTGTCACCTTTAAATGCTGGAACTGTTGATGTAAATCAAGTAAGTACAGAATAAGCCAAAATATATGAGTTAGAGTCAAGATCATGCAATATTAATTTAACATTCTTTAGGATCTTAACCATTGATTTATCAAAACAAGATTCTAGAACGTTGATTCAATAATTCAAAAATCTATAGATTCTGTCATCCATGTCATGGTTGGCCGAAGAGGCAACTGAACTTCCTTGTTCTTTTCTTTTGAAGACGTTTCTCTTCTCACCAAGAAGCTTCTTCAGCTGATAGGATAGTAATATAAATGGAAGGATTTATATCCCTTGCAGACAGCTGGTAAATTGCATTCTTTTAGAGGGTCATGGAACCTGAGTGGTGCTTCTGGTTCCTATAGTCTGCAATTTTTCCTCTGGAAATCCATTCCTACTCCCACACCATTCAAAGGGTGTTCCAGAAGTGGTGTTCAGCAGGTTCTGACCACTTCTGGAAAAACGGTAGTGGAAATTTTGAGTAGTTCGGAGAACCGGCAAATACCACCTCTGACTGGAGATTTTACAGTATCCTTCCCCTGCCATGTCTACCACAGAACCAGTAGTAAAAAAAAAAAAAAATGAATTCCATCATTGGGGTTTTTATCCAAAATTGTATAGCTAAAATTCTGTAGAGATTCTCAGTCATCGAAGTCATCATTGTCCCAAAGGTGCTTTTTCAGGAGACAATTGGACTTTCTTGTTTTCTTTTTCTTTTGATGATGTTTCACTTCTCATCTAAGAGACAACCATTTTGGGACAATCATAACCTAGATGACTGAGAATCTCTACAGATTTTTAGCTATACAAGTTGGGTTTGGGTTGATACGACTAAAATTTGGTATCATAATCCTAACATTTACCATAAGTGGAATTATTTCTTTGCCTATTAGGAAGCAATGTAGAAATTCTCAAGGATGCCTTCTTTCCTCTTTTTTTCTTAACTTTTTTTTCTCTGCCAGAGAGAAATTCCTTGAGAATGTGCTCCAGCTCAGAAGATAAAACAACTAGTCCTGGTGACCGATCCAGATTGGATCCTGCAATAAAATTGATCCACAGAACAGTATAATGAAAAAAAAAAAAAAGGAAAAACCTTATTTGAAATATATCTTTGCTTTTTCTAGCAGGAATTCTTTGAAATGATTAAAAATATAAATTCTTTCAAAAATAGGTGATGTGAATTCTGAAAGGTTTACACAACCTTCACTTGTTTTCTTATTATAAAAATTCTGTATAATGCAATATTACTTAAATATTTCAAGATCACAGAAGGCTAAATAATATTTCCTTTTCTTTTCAAATAAGGAACATCTATGAAGCCTTTTTAAAAAGATGAAATAGAAAAGAAGAAAAAGAAATGCAATAACAAGTAATATTCCTTATTTCTCTTTCATTTAATGTATTGACTATAATCTTTATAAGATATATAAGCTTGGGATATAATGACATACTTGATCAATATCTGGAGTGAGTTTTATTAAAGAAATCAGTTTCTTTGTAGATATACATAGAAGGGAAGACCAGAAGTTCCCAATGTGAGATATTAAATTAAGGACTAAAAGGAAGGGGAAAAAAACAAAAAATGAAAATATATGTGTAATACAGAACAGTGGTGATTTTTATTCCATCCTTCTGAGATTTGTGCTTGTTTTTAATTTATTTTTGTTTGAAACATCCCACTGGAGCCTAGCGTCCTAGAATTTGTTGGTTGTCTTCCACATAAATACTAACTCCTTCTGAGTTTGCTTAGCTTTTTCCAGATCAGGTAAGGTCAGCTATATGACTCCTGCTGTGATACTTCATTATGACCTGGTTTTGTTTTCATTCTAATTCCAATAAACACTTCTCAAAAGATGCGCATAAGAGATCTATAAGCTATAGCTGTATCAGGAACACATATGTCTCCAAGGAAAAAATGCATGAGCTTCATATTAAATTGTTTATAAAAGAAACATGTTGCACTTTGGCTGAAGAATAAAGGAGAAAATAGCTGAAGGTGACAGTTGCAGAAGGATTGCTGTCAGCCAACTGTTTCCCAGCAGATTTCTAAATGCAGGGAGAAATCTAAAAACAAAAACATGTTAATAAATCTGCCATTATCCATTCATACTTATTAGCATTTGGGCTCACATTTCTTTTCTTTTCTTTTCTTTTTTTTTTTTTAGCTAACATAGCACAATAGGCAAAAAACAAAACAAAACTCCAAACAGTAATAAGTGTTTGATGTGACAGAGCTTTGTAATAACTTATACATCCATTTCTGGTTTTTTTTAAAAACAAATTACATATTGTTTTTCTACAGTTCTATTAATTTAAAATGCAGACATTTTACTTAACCATTGTTATTCATGGAATATTATTTGGCTGGGAGTTATCCTTTTTTTTTCTTTTTCTTTTTCTTTTTTGAAACATTTTGAGGAACAGCATATTTATGTTTGTCTTTTAGGCACTTCCTTCCCTTCTTCCTTTTTCTGAAGACCTTAGAGTAATTTATGTACTCCCACATAGGAAAATTTCAAGAAATTTCATTGACATTTCTTTTTAAGTTACAAAAGAAATGAAAAATTGGTAAACCATTAACTCTAGAAAGATCATGAGAAAAATAAGAGAACATGACCTGCACACTAGATAAAATTAAAACAAAACAATTGTGGAATTGCTTTAATACTGATGCATCATAACCCAGTGCATGTTTAAACCTATTGATATAATTAATGCCAAGCACTAGGGAAATAAGGAGATGCAGGGAGTTCAAATATGTATAAAGATTTATTATAAGCTTAAGCTCTCTACAAGAATCTGAACTACTAATGTTCAAGAAATTAGCAGAAGTTAAGAATAGATAGAATTCAAGGTAAGTTGGACTTCATTTTCATTTTACACATTTCATTTTTTTTAAATTATACCTTAATTATAAACACATTGATCTGTTAAATGATCACTATTTTCACTATTACTATTGTGAATATCTTACTTGATTCTTATCCATATTACAGCATATTTTTTTCCAAGTTTCAAACTGTATTGGTGGTAAAAGTAAAGATTTCTTAACTTTTGATTTCCTATACTTTTTAGGAAGAGAACTCTCCTAATACTATGGAAAGTTAGATCACAATTGTATCATACAATTTCTTTGTAGACAATGGTACCATCTTGAAATATAATGCCTTATTTTATTTTATGTGATCATAGAGGTCCATCCCTTTTTTTATCTTACAAGTTTATTCGTCCATTATTCCATTAAGCAGTTCCATTAAACTATGAAGAATGTTTAGTTGGATAAAGTGAAAAGAAGTGGAAATAAACTTCCTTACGATTTGCAAAGACCGTGCTGTTTTCTATTTAAAGATTCTTAAAAGTAGACATGCATTTTATGTGCATTATTCCAATAAGTGCATTTTATTGGTGCTCCTCTTATATGTTTTCTATGCACATTTCAATAATTCAAGCATTTTATATGCATATTTTCCTAATATACTTCAATGATGTTTTAGTTGCAAAGTATATTTTATAATTCAGAAAAATATACAAATTTTACCATGTAATTGTGTTATATATTCATGCATATCTCATGACGTGCAAATAGTTTCTCTTGGAGCTCATGACAGTAGAAAGTAGATAAATGTATGCCTAAAATGGATAAAATCAGATCTTGTCTGCTGGGCAGCAAAGTTCAGAAGTTTTTACTCATGCAGTTGCATAAAAGATGGAATAGTATTACAAAATGTCTGGTGAGGTGCTAAGGTTCAGAGCTTGTTTTTATATACACTTTGAAGCTGTTATCTATGTAGAGGAAACATTTTACAATTTCTTTGAAGTTTTCTTTCTTTTTGTTTCCTTATCTTACTTTCAAACTACTAGTATTGTTGCTTCTTTTTATTTTGTCTATTTTCTTCAATATATAGTGGCCCTGGCTGTTCACGTTTCTTCACCTGAGGTGAAAAGTTTAATCTTTATGCCTTCCCTTTAGAATAATTTTGAAATTTGGGAAACCAAGGTGGGTTCAAAAAGGTCAAGAAAGAAGGACCTTTACACACACCCTTTCACCACTTCCTTGCTAGCTGTTGTAAGAGCATCATTTTGAAGCAAGCTATCCTTCATCAGAGAGAATAAGAACTACAATAGAAATGTGTGAGAGCTTATCTACACAGCACCAGTATTGAGTAGGTTGTAAAGAACAACATCCTGTTAAGGGACAATATTCATTTTTAAAAAAGTAAGGTTTAGAAAGCACATAGAGCATAGTTCTGTAATTAAGTCATATTTTGTACCTCTGTATATCTTTTTTCCTCAATTCCTATTCCCAACATCAAATCTATGTTATTTGTATCTGTTTGTGCATTGGGAACACAAGGCAGATGGAAATGGATCTGTTCCGTATTATATGATAAATGAGAAAAGAAAATTTATTTATTCATTGTGTTTACAAAGCTGCCTATATATAACAAAATGTGACCTTGGACAGTGTACAGTGGAGGCTTAGAACAGAGTCAGCAGCAACATTATGAGCGACTTCCATATTTTTCTTTTCCTTTACAGCTCTTGGCTTGGTCCAGTCCATTTTCAGACTTGATTTCTCTTTTGCTGGCTTCTTTCCTTATCGTAAATTTGATCCCATTCTATTCATTTTTTTAAGAGAAGGATTGTGCTGAAAAGAGAGAGAAAAAATGCTTTCTATAAATTATTTCCAAAATTCTAGTGGGTTGGAAATAACAATAACAATTAAAAAAATGTTCTGCTAAGCTTTGGTTTTGGATTGGTCCTTGTGTTCATTTGATCTATCTCCTACTGAGTTACTCTAGTCATTAACAAATTAGGCTCCCAACAAGCCTATTAACATTTGTGATCCTCAATAGCCTTTTGGAATGCAAACCAACAGCAGGGCCTTCACTCATTTCTATTCCCCCCTTCCCATGGTTCCAATTGCTTGGCAGATTTGTTTTCTAAAACAGTGACTGCTACAAATAGCAAATATTTTCTGGGCAAGGAGGGGGGCTGAGAATGGCAGATGGTAGAACATGGGAATACTTTTTTTTGTGTGTGTTGATATGAAAGATTACTCGTTTTTTAATTATATAAATATAAGCATTATTAATATTTAATGCAGGTTCTTTTGCCTTAGTCACCACAAACACTTGCGTTTTTATGCTGATAAATATGCACATCAAAGTTTGTGCATATGTGTGTGTGTGTGTGTGTGTGTATTCCTTCTAGTATGCTAGAGATTTAGACATTTAGAAATATATAAATCACCTAGCAGCGTTTCTATAGCTACTGATATCTTACCAGCTATATCCTACCAGCTAGGCACAGCCATTTTCAACAAATGGATCAACATAAAATAAGTGCCTAAGTTTGGAATTTTTTTAAAATTAATGTGCAATAGACATTTAATGGTCTTGCATTTTTAATAAGCCCATTACAGACCTTGCACCATTTTTTTGTGTGTGTGGGTAGGTGGGGTACCAAAAATGTGTTATATTGAAACTTTAAGCAATGTTGCTACATGAAATAAAGACTACATTCAGAGTATATTTTCAGAAGGCTTCGGATTTCAGTACCTGTTGGTTAAATCCAGTGCTTATTATTATTTTATTATCATAATTTTCACCAAAAATGTCAAGTGATTGACAGCTAAATCTAACATGAATTCATCTTGTTAATAGGGTCTACTGTTTATCTCTCTTTCTCTCTCCCTCCCCCATATGGGGAATAGGAATAGCTACATCATCAATTAATTAGAAATCTATCTTGCAACACATATATAGTCTACCAGTGGGTTTTTACTTATTTGTACAAATATAGTCTACCAGTGGGTTTTTACTTATTTGTACTTATCTGGTGAATTTTTTTACTTATTTTTGCCAGTTGAACCCTGAACTTGAAATTAAAAATTATTGGAAAATTTAATTTTAGTGTTTTTTGCATTAGGCATAATATGGAATGCTGAATTGGTATTTAGATAAAATGCAGATATCAATCATATTGTATAGTAAAGATTGCAACCATTTATGTGTATGGGGGATATTGAAATGTATAAAACATCTAAAAATCTCATTTGTTCGTTCAATCGATCAATCAGTTTATGTGGTTGTCACCTCAGATTAATGACTCTGGGCTACCAATGAATTACTCTGGGCTAACAATGATGTGTATGTGTGTATGTGTTTGTGTGTAAAACAAATAAACACATCAAACAGCAGAGTAATGAAACAGATCTATCCATAACAATTAACATAGCCAATACATGTACTCACCCGTATCCCTTACAAAACCAGGTATTTTAGATCTTATGGAAGACTTACAAAATTGAGGTCAATCTTATGTCTGGGACATAATATTCCAAAGGGTAATGCCATGGCAGTAAATGTTTTCTCCTGAGCCTCATCAAATGACACTCCTTAATGGACAAAACTCAGATAATGCTTTCTCTTCCAGATTCAGTGGGTGTGTAGACATGATCTTTAAAGACTGTCCCTCTAGTAACCTGGGCCTCATTCCATGAATGGCTTTATATGTTATACCCACACCTTCAATTATACCTGGAATTAAACTAACAACCAATGCAATTTGCACAGCAAAGGTGTAATGTGCACCAATCAACTGCATGTAGCAACTGTAGCTACAATATGCTCTTCAAGAATAGTCCATGTACAAAATATTGCACTAGTCCATTTGGGAGATGACTAGAGCATGAGTGATTGTGAGCAACACTTTCAGCTTTAGGATAAGGCACAGCAGATGCACAATATGAAGTTGGACAAAAAATATATTGGCCAAAACTGCCAACTGTCTTTCAAACAGGAGTTGTGAGTCCAGAAGGACCACCGAATTGTGCATCTGGTTCTATTTCATATTTTTCCATATCCAGCACCCAGATTGTGTACTGGTTCTGTTTGAACTATTCAGCAATAGAAAATCCTCAGAACCAAAGAGCCCTGGGATCCAAAGCCAGTCTTGCTAATGTTGCACTGAAACCTATTGTATTCCAGCCAAACCTCCAGAAACTGTGATATTATCTCCATAGCCCATAGTTTGAGATGTACACTTAATGATAGCACAGTGATAATACTTTGATCTATGTTGTGATATAACCTCAGCCTGTGGCCTCATGTAAATGTTGAATAGGAGAGGGGAGAGAATAGAATCTGTGGCATTCCACAAGCAGGTACCATGGGCTGTCTTGCCCTATCAAAACAGACTGGAATCATCTCCAGAGAAAGGAAGAAAAGCAGTGCAATATAATGCTAGCCACACACAATTCTAAGAGTCAATCCAGAAGAATACTGCAATCACTGAGAGTTTAAGAATACAGGTGAATATACTACCCCCTCCCATCCCATTCCCACCAGAGCTCATCCACCACAACGATCAGTGCCAGTTTGGTCCCAGGTCTAAGTCCTGACTGATAAGGGTCCACATAATCCATTTTGTGTGTGTGTGGGGGGGGGGGGGGGGGGGTTATTACTAATATTTAACCATGAATCTCCATACCACTGTTTTTAAGTAATCACCTATTAATGTGAAATGACCACATGCAAATATAGCTGTGAATGCAAAATAATAATTCATCTTTTATTAATCTTCATTGTTTTCCATGTATTTGTAATAGTGATTTTATTCCTTGAATCATGCTGTACCTTTTTTAGCCGGTTGTTGCCTGTTTAGCCTAATTGTTGTCATCCAACTTGATAACATCATTTGTTTCTTTGTTTATTCATCACATTTCTATACTGCTCATCACACCTATATGCTCTGTGCAATATCAGTGCTAAGTTATTTTACTGGGTAATGAAATGTCTGCAAGGAAACAGTCAAGCTCAGACAGCACCAAGGACTCCATGAGACATAACAGTTGGGGAAAAAATGAAAAAAAATGCAGAGTTCTATTTTAGATTAAGCTTACCAAAAATAAATTAAACAAAGACAAATAAAAAATCCTTACAAAAATTGTTCCTAAAAATAAAATGTGTCCTCAACTATCAAAATGTTGTCCTTCCCTAAAATACTAAACACTTTTAGAATGTATTATATCAATAAAAACCTTTTAGATTGAATAAGATGACTTCTAATTACATATGTATTTATTACTATTTTTGATGGTAATGCCCATGAAGTAATTCATTTTGTCTGAAAGCTTTTGAGTAATGGAGAAAATTACTGAACAGTCCTTGGTACTTAGTCATACTATAGCTTTATTGTCAATATTTCCCAAGACATATTTCTCAAGGCTGGTATGCAAGAAATTACATTTACATTTTTTTCCTGTTAGCTACCAAATCAAGGACTGAATCAGTAAAATGCTGGGGAAAAAAACCCTAAAGTAAAGCTTTCTTTGGTTTAATGATATTTTACAATGTTGGACATTGCCTTGGTTGAAGAAACTTGAAAGCTGTCAAAATGTAAACATTATTTAAATTTGGTCATCGCATTTGGTTACCTTAATAACATATTCTTATTAGATTTTGATCTATACAAGTTGAAAATTTTAAATGTGCTTCAGGGAAATGAAATATTCTTTTAAGTAGTTTAAGTAGTTTATTGGAAACAGAATTCAGAAATGTGTGTTTTGATAGAATTTTGTTTTAAAAATATATAAACCTCCAAATTGTTAATGAAAATATAACGTAAAAATAGTAGACAGTGGACAAAGAAAATAAATGTAAATATACTGGGAACCAGCAATAACTGCATACTTCCTTACTAATAAACTAAATTTTGGAGAAAAACAGATAAAGAGGTGATATTATCATTGTGTTTCAAATTCAAATGACAGCTGTTTGCATGTGTGTTTTTTAACTGGAAGAAAACTACTGTAAATGCCTGTGAACTTTGAAATACAGATAGTCATTGACTTACGACCACAATTGAGCCCAAAATATTTTTCTATGTGTGTCCTTTTTACTGGTCCAGCAGTATTAAACAAAACAGAAGAATCCACCAGGCAGGCCCTGTGATAAACACAATCTAGACAGAACAGGATCAGGGAACCTTGTTAAGAGAAGGAAGTTTAAATCCTGGAAGAATTTTTTAAACTGGCTTCATTTCCAATAAGTTGCATGAGAATTGAGAAGTTTAGTGTCTAAAAGGTCTTGGACTTTTGTTAAAAGTAGTAATAAATATATGAGTTTAGATCCTAGAGAAGAGTTAGATATTGAGATCTTGAAAGAGGGGAAAATTCAAATAAACTGAATACTGTTCAGCTTAATCTCTTTATATGATTTTTCAATGCTTAACAGAGTAGTTGGTGTTCAGTATTGACTCTTGAACATTTTAGTGTGAATCTGGACTTTGAAATATTTGAGGGACACTGCAAGAACATTTTACTAAATTTGAATGCTTACAAAAATGTTTGTGATGATTCCATACTGGCTGTTTTCCTCTTGATGCAGTCACTTGATGCAGTCACATATTCCCCTAATTTTCATTAAAGTTCTTTATATGCTTTTTCTGGTCATTCTGCCCTCATGTTTTGAAATGCTTAATGAAAACTGCAAAAGTCTATACAAACTGTTTATTGCTGCAACAATAAATGTGCAGAATGGCAGAAGCTGATGAACTAAACCTTGTCTTGAAGGTCACTTTTTAAAAAAAGCTGCAAGAATAGCATTTCCTTTCACAATTTACACAATATGTCAACAAAATGATATGCTTTGCCACTAACCTGTACATGCTTAAATTGTTAAACATAAGCTAGCACTTCTGATGCTAGATATAGCACCACGAACCTTGTTTGAAATGTCATGTTATGTAATTGGTTGAATAAAAAATGTGTATCTCATTACATATAATGATCTCCTAGAAACTTCTAGGAGATTCTCCTAGGATCCCATAGGAATGATTCTTCTTATTAATTCAAAATGTCCAATCCAGATCCAAATTCCAATGGATTCTTAATCCATTGTTAACTCTTCAAAATAATTTTTCAAGCACTTTTGCTAAATACTACATACACACATACACGCACATACACACACACCAACTTTCTCTAAGAAGATGGTGACTCATCTGATGGATGCAGTGAAACCTGGCCAATTCAAAGGGTTTTAATCTTCCCAATACAATTTTTAAAAATCCAGAAAGTGATTAAGAACAAGGTTCAGTTGAGCTCTGTGCTTAAAAGGCTGTATTATGAGTATGAGATTGACAGAATCCTCAATTCCCATCCAATTAACTCATGGTCTGACTAAAAAAAATGCATAGTTCCTGTGGACTACTCAAAAAAAGTATTTGTTTGGAATTACATGGGTTACCTCAACAATCTTTACTTTCTCCAGAAGGATTTCAGTGGTCCAGATCCAGCATCCTACTGCAATTCTCCTCATAAATGCAGTCCCACTACCAGCAGCATGTCAATTTACCATGGCATTCACCAGAATTCTCCTTGGTATCAGCTTTTGATGTCAGTTCTTCAGATAACAAATAATTCAAAACTGTGGTATTCTGTACAATGCAAGAATTGCATAGAAAGAATCAAGATTACAAGTCTCCTTTTTTTACATTTTTCTTTAAAACTGCAATTCAAAAATCTTTGGAGAAAAAGAAAGCAAAATTCATATATACGTCCAGATATTGTTGAACTACACTTACCATAGACCCTGTTTTCACAAGTCCACCACCAACTTTCAAATCTCTCATTCTCCCCTCTGCATCTCAAACACAAATATACACTTCTGTAGAATAATCTCTCTGTTCTTCTGACTTGTGAGACTATCATAGTGTTAACAAGCTCCATCATGAAGGTTTTTGAGTGACTAGTTTCAAAGCATATCAGAGACTGTCTCCTGCCTTCCTTTGATCAACATCAGTTCGCTTATAGAGCAAACCGATCTATAGAGGATGCTGTGGCCATCACACTTCATAGAGCGCTGAGTCATCTGGAGAACAAACAGAACTATGTGAGGATGCTGTTTGTGGACTACAGCTCTGTGTTTAACACTATCATCCCAGATATACTAGTAACCAAACTGTGGTCCCCCCCCCCCGTGCTCCTGGATTAAGAACTTTTAAATTCACCCCCCCGTGCTCCTAGATTAAGAACTTTTTGACAAACAGACCACAGTCTGTTAGACTTGGCCCCCACCTTTCTTCCACTATTACACTCAGTACTGGTTCCTCCCAGGGTTGTGTTTTGAGCCTCCTGCTATATGCCTTGTACACCTTTGACTGTTCACCAAGCCACGCAACAAACACCATCATAAAATTTGTGGATGACATGACCGTGATTGGTCTCATCTCCAGAGAGGATGAGATGGCATATAGGGCAGAAGTAGAGAACTTGTCTGTCTGGTGTTCACAAAACAATCTGTCACTGAATGTCCATAAAACCAAAGAACTGAATATGGACTTCAGAAAATACGGACAGGACCACGCCCCACTCATCATCAATGGAGAACGAGTAAAAACTGTTCCTGAGATCAGATTCCTTGACATCCATATTTCAGCTGATATCTCCTGGTCCCCTAACACCAAGGCCATAGTGAAGAAGGCTCAGCAGTGGCTGCACTTCCTGCGGGTTCTCAGGAAGAACAATCTGGATAAGAAGCTGTTGCTGGCTTTCTATAAAGCCTCTGTGGAGAGCACTCTGACATACTGTCTGGGTGTGTGGTATGCAGGCTCCTCAGCTGAGGACAAGAAATCTGTACAGAGGGTGATAAACACAGCTCAAAAGATCATTGATTGCCCTCTGCCCTCCCTGGAAGACTTAGCCAGGTACCGCTGCCAAAGCAGAATCAAGGCCATCATAGAAGACCCCACATACCCTTTCAATTATCTTTTTAACCTGCTGCCATCTGGATGGCACTTTAGATCAACAAAATCCCGTACCAATATTCTAACAAATAGTTTCTTTCCCTGGGCCATCAAATTATTGAAATTGTATAGCTAGAAAATTGGCAAAGATGAACTACTCAATAATATTAAAAGTAGGTAATTATTACCAATTTTGGGGACATTTACAGAACTAGCTTTTCTTTGACATTGCAATTGCTAAGAAAAGAAGGATGTGTAACAAAACAAAAATATAAGGATGTGTGAAAGAAAAATGGTGGAAGGAAGGACACATTTGATGAGGTGTATAATTTGGAAAACACAGACTGCTTTGTGTGTATGTGTATTTTTGGTGTTATACTTTCTTGCAGATAAATAGAGCTACTCATTGGGATTTCTGTTTGCTTATGCCTTTCATATACTAACAGAATAAAAATTGAGATATTTTGGATGCAGCAAACAGTTATAGATAAATATAGATAAATAGTAAATGGTAAAATACATTTTCACACAAAAATGACTCTTTCTTTCTTTCTTTCTTTCTTTCTTTCTTTCTTTCTTTCTTTCTTTCTTTCTTTCTTTCTTTCTACTTTTTTTTTAGTTTTCTGATTTTTATCATTCCTTTTAAAAAATTAAGAATTGTTTAGTTTAATTTTGTTACTAAACATTAAGAAAACTAAGATCATGGCATCCGACCCTCTCAATTCCTGGCAAACAGATGGAAAAGAAATGGAGGTAGTGACAGGTTTTATTTTCCTGAGCTCCAAGATCACCACAGATGGGGACTGCAGCCAAGAAATTAAAAGATGTTTGCTCCTGGGAGGAAAGCTGTGGCAAATCTAGACAGCATACTAAAAAGAAGAAATATCACACTGCCAACAAAAGTGTGTATAGTCAAGGCTATAATTTTCCCAGTTGCAATGTATGACTGTGAAAGTTGGACCATAAGAAAGGCTGAGCACCAAAGAATTGAGGCCTTTGAACTATGGTGCTGGAGAAGACTCCTGTGAGTCTTTTGGACTGCAAGTCAAACAAACTGGTAGTCCTAGAGGAGATCAACCCTAACTGCTCTTTAGAAGGCCAGATTTTGAAGTTGAAACTCAAATACTTTGGCCACCTAATGAGAAAGAAGAACTCATGGAAAGATCGGGAAGGGGACAACATAGAATGAGGATGGAGTCATTGAAGCAGTGAAGATGGTAGAGGACAGGGAAGGCCTGGAGGAATGTTGCCCATGGGGTCACAATGGGTTGGACATGATTTCTCAACTGACAACAACACTGTGCTTACATGTTGTGCTTTTCGAAAATAAAGATAATAAAAGGATTATTAAAAACATACTAGTGTGTGAGTGGCTCATATCAATATTATTTGGTTTTTCAGTTGCAATAGTGGAAAATGTATTTAACTTAGGTTGAATTGTTGGTTTCTTGGTTTTCTTTTTTTCTGATGTCTTGACTAATCAACATCATCCATGCTCTGACAGAGTAAAACAAGAAATCAATTTCATTTCTCTATTCACTATTTGTAATAAAGGTGACCTTAATTTTTATGAAGACTTGATACAAATTTTAGTTTTAGTGCCAGATGTTTTTGTTTCATAAGATATAACTTTAGAAGGATTTAGGGAAAGTTTTACAAGTCTTAGAAATCATCAAATGTTTCAATGATACCTAATTATGATATTTGTATGTACAAAGAAGGCTGTATGTACCTGCTAACAGAGAAATAACCATACCTGAACTTAATGTGACTTATTTCTGATTAAACATTTAGGCTCTCAGACACTTTGCCAGAAGATAATAGGATTAAAACTAGTATCTTTGCATATCTTCTCTGCTAACTACTTTGGGCTTCCTAGAATGAAAATGAACATTCTAAAAATACAGATGGATATACTGTTCACTATTTACATGCCTTCTGTACTTCTTTACAACCTTGTAGGAGTATCTTTGAGATCAGCATGATGAGCAATACTATACTACATCTTTCTCTGTGTGCAATAAATTCAATTATAAGCGAAATAAGTGTCATATATTTTAAGCATATTTTTGTTGTTATTGCTTGCTTGTGTAATCACTTTGTGATAACCCGAAAGGAGACTGTAAAAATGACATCACTACTAGTCTTTGATAAAAAAAATAATAAAAAAACTCCCCCCCCCCCCTATGCTCAGGGCTATGAGGGATATTGTAACATTTTTTGGAAAGTTTATCCCACCAATGCAACTAATGCATTGCTTTGAGGAATGGATGCAGAGTGATCACATCTTACTCTGGAGCTCAGCTGGTCTTTTAATTTTCAATTTGTTGGCATAAGTGTCGTGTCCTCGAAAATGATGCCAGGAGTCGGTGACTTCAAATCATGCTCTTTTATTAAAGTAGGAACCGAATTGGCGCTTTGCAAAAGATTCGCGGCTTTTATTCTTTTAGCCGCGGTGGCCGCGGCCAATGGCACCGCTTTGAATCTCCTGCGATTCGAATAGACCAATCGCAGGAGATTCTTAGCGAGCCAATCGGCGTGGCTCGCCTGACCAATCAGAGTGCCCCGTGCTTTGGCCAATCAAAGCGCGGGGATCTCAAGAATGCTAATTAAGGGACAGAACACCCCTCCCCTCTTGGTTTAGTCCTTACGTCGCGTAGTCACGTAGGTAGGCGGGGCTCTGTCTGAGTCTACTGGACCTGCGCAGCTCAGTCGTAGGTTGGATCCCGGCCGGTTCGGTCGGGATCTCTGTTGCTCCTGATGCCGTCGTGGGAACCGGCTGGTCGGTCGGGCCGGGCCGCTCTCCGTAGCTCCCTCCTGGACCTCCCGGGTTGGTTGAGCTGCGGGTTTCGCCACTCCCGCTCGGTCTCCCCGGGTCAGTCGAGCTGGCCTGGCTGTCTCTTCCTGGTGAGGGGTCGTGCTGGCTGCTTTCCGGTAAGTATGGCTGGTTTATTCTTCTTTGGTTTTGGTCCCCTGGGTATTCCCTCCCCCCTTGGTTTGTGTTGTGGGGGTTGGTTTCGCCTGTTTGTGCGTCGGTGGTCTCTTGGTTGGTAGTCCTCGACCTTAATTGGTCGATGTGGCATTTCCATGCTCGTCCGTCTGCTGTTTGTAGCCGGTACAAATGTGGGCCTGTTATTTGTGTGATGACGGCCGGTATCCATAGTGGGTCTCCCGTCAGGTTTTCGCACCAGGGGTCGCCTGGTGCGAAAGTTCGGTGTTTGCTGTTTGAGTCTGGGGGCTTCTCCGGGTTATACGTGGGGTGTAACCTGTCGAGTGGGGACCTTAATTTCCTCCCCATTAATAGTTCGGCTGGGCTCTTATTCGTTGTGGTATTTGGGGTTATATGTTGGGTGAAGAGTAGTTTGTTTATTTTCTCCTGGATCTCCCTGTGGTCTATTTTCCGGATGGTTTTCTTAGTGAATTGCACCATCCGTTCCGCCCTACCGTTTGCCGCCGGGTGCGCCGGTGCTGTCAGCGTGTGGCGGATGCCCCTTTCCGCGAGGAATTTTTTGAATTCCAGCGAGGTGAATTGGGGCCCGTTGTCAGAAACGACGACGTCTGGGAGGCCATGCGTTGCAAAGAGTTTGCAGAGTTCCAGCCAGTTGGAGTAAGCATCTACTGTTATAAGGAAGGTGTGTCCTTTTGTGGGCCCGGCGAAGTCTATATGGATCCTAGACCTAGGTCCCCTTGGGGTTTCCCACTCTAGGACGGGTGCTGTGGGTGGGCTTGGCCTAGTTTACTGGCATTGGTGGCACCTTGCTACCCAGGTCTCAATTTGTTTGTCCATCCCTGGCCACCAAGCGTAACTTCTGGCCAGGGCTTTAGTCCTAACGATGCCAGGGTGCCCCTCGTGTAGTAGTTCCAGAACCTTCCCTTGTAGTTTTTCTGGAATGACCACCCTATCCCCCCACAGTATGCACCCTTTTAATAACAAGAGTTCCGTTTGCCGGTTTCGGAATGTTTTGACGGACTCGTTGTTGT
This sequence comes from Hydrophis major, assembly GCA_033807585.1. NCBI lineage: Eukaryota > Metazoa > Chordata > Lepidosauria > Squamata > Elapidae > Hydrophis > Hydrophis major. Next base: position 95,171,968 of record CM066328.1, read on the forward strand.
CTCTTTCCGGCCACCCTTTCTCTACCCAATGCAACACCCGCGCCAGAAGTTTGTCTTTATTAGTCTCTCGGGCAATGTCTGACGCGGTTATGGGCAGGTTGGGTAGAGTCTCTATGCTGAGGGTGGTAGTCGTGGGTGCTGGGTCGGTGTCAGGTTCCGGTAGCAGAGAGCGGCTTAAGGCATCTGCATGGGAGATTGTCTTACCCAGTCTGTGTATTAGTCCGTAGTTGTAGGCTGCCAGGAACTCGGACCACCTTGTCATTCGGGGAGACAGAATGTTCGGGGTGGCCCGGTTTCCTGCAAGGATTCCCAGCAGCGGCTTGTGGTCGGTTATGATGGTGAATGTCCGGCCATAGAGGTACTCGTGGAATCTTTTTACGGCGGCAACGATAGCCAGAGCCTCTTTGTCCAGCTGGCTATAGTTCCGCTCCAGTTTGGTGAGGGTCCTTGAAAAGAACGCGATGGGCGCTTCTTTTCCGTCGGGGAGGGTATGGCTGAGGACAGCGCCGACGCCGAAGGGTGATGCGTCGCATGTGACGGTCAGAGGTAGGGTCTCGTTATACTGTATAAGGACGGGGTCCGAAGTGAGGAGGTCCTTTGTTCTTTGGAAGGCAGCTTGCTCATGTTTCCCCCAAGTCCAAATCGCCGCCTTGTCCAGGAGCCTATGCAAGGGCTCCACCACCGTCGCCTTCTGGGGCAGGAAAACATTGTAAAAATTAAGTAGCCCCAGGAATGCCTGTAGTTCCGTCTTCGACTTGGGTGTGGGGGCTTCTTTGATGGCCTTGATTTTTTGGTTGGTGGGGTGAATGCCGTGACGGTCTAGGAGGTATCCTAGGAATTCAACCCGTTCCGTGTATAATTGATATTTCTCCCTCTTTACTTTGAGCCCGGTCTCTTTGAATTTGGTTAGGACCTCCCTTAGGCGACTCTCTAGTTCGGCTTGGTTGGTTGCTGACACTAGGATGTCGTCGAAGTAAGGTACCACCCCCTTGATGCCTTGCAATAGTCTTTCCATTAGGCTTTGGAATATTCCCGGTGCCACGCTGACTCCGAATTGGAGTCAGTTGCATTTAAATGCTCCCCGGTGGGTGACTATGGTTTGCGTTTCTGCCGTTTGCTCGTCGACTGGCAACTGTTGGTATGCCTGGGCGAGGTCGAGCTTGGCGAAAACCTTGCTCCCTCCCAGTGAGTGCAGTAGGTGTTGCACTACTGGGACGGGGTAGGCGCTTTGTTGCAGCGCACCATTTAGGGTGGCCTTATAGTCCCCACAGAACCTCACCGACCCATCGGGCTTGATCGGGGTGACTATGGGGGTCTCCCACCAGGCGTGGTCTATTGGCTGTAGGACCCCTTGCTTGACGAGCTTGTCAATTTGCTCGTCTATCTTGGGTTTAAGTGCGAATGGCACCCGCCTTGATTTCAGGCGTTTTGGGGGGACGTTTGGGTCTAGGCTGAATGATATAAGGGGCCCTCGGTACTTGCCTAGGTTTCCGTCGAAGACCTCTTGGAACTCCCGGGCCAGTTGTTGCTCCCAGCTGTCGTCGGTGACGTGGTTGACTCCCGTGACTGCGATGCCGAGCGGGGCGAACCATTGCAGTCCCAGTAGGCTTGGGCGGTCGCGGTTGACGATTGTCAGGGGAAGTCTTTCGGTGTGCCCTTTATATGTGATGTTGAAGTGTTTGGTTCCGACTACCGGGATGTGGTTTCCCTGATAGTCCTTTACGATGAGTCTCTGGCTGTCTAGGTTCCTCCTTTGGATGGTAGGCACCAAGCGCTTTATTTCATGCCATGCTATCATGAAGAGGTAGGACCCGGAGTCCACCTCCATTTTGCATGGCTCGCCCTCGATGCCTACCTCCACGTGGACCTTCCGGGCATCATTGGTTATGGCGTGGCCGATGGTGACCGTCTGATGGGTCTCCTCTCTTCGCCGGTTATCGCCACCACATAGGGATCGTCCGTTCCGGTCCCATCTGTTGTCCGCGGGGCAATCTCTGGTCCGGGGTGGTGTGCTCTCTCTCCTCCGGTCGCTCTGGTCCCATCGGGCCGGGCTGCGGTTCTTTTTAAGGCAGCAGACACGGGCGATGTGTCCCTTCTTGTCACAATGCCGGCAGATCAATTCGAAAAACCGGCATTTGGACCTGGGGTGGTCGCCTCCGCAACCGGCACAGTTGGTCCTCGACTTACGACCCCGCCAGTTCCGTGGGTCGCGGCCTGTCTGGAGGCGATGAATTTCCTCCTCATCATCGGAAGTGTCCGATGCCGAGTGGAAATCGCCCTGGTGGGTGGTCGTCTTGGGTTGGGCCTCAGCCGACCTTGCAGGGTTGTTGTTCCTGCTGCGGTCCCCAGCGTTCGGTCGGCGCATGCGGTCGGCGGACATTCGGGTCGCTTCGGCGGCTGCGGCTGCTGTGAGGGTGTCTGCTCGGCTGATGTTGCCCTTGGCCATCAGCCAGCTCTGGAGGACGTGGTCCCACAACCCGAGCACGATTCTGTCTCGCAGGGCGTCATTCAGGTTGTCGAATTCGCACAGCCCCCCTAGGCGCCGTAGTTCGGCGACGAAGTCGCTGAAACTCTCACCCGACCGTTGGTCCCGATGGTAGAATTCGTTGCGTCAGATTAGGATGGGTACCTCTGGAGCGTAGTGCTGCCGAAGTATTGGCTCGAGGACGTCCCAATCGGCGGGTTTGGCAAGCGCCTTGACCATCTTGAAAACCTCGGTCCTGCAGTGGGTCAGGAAGACGGTGCGCTTCATGGGGCCGGTGGCGTCCTTCAGATCGCTGCACTCGAGGAACATGCGGAATCAGTCGGAGTACGATTCCCAGTCCCCGGTGGTGGGGTTGAAGGGTGCGGGTTGTGCGATTTTCGCCATCATGGTGGTTCGTCTGGCTTCCGTCGGACACGTGGTTCGGTTCAGGGTCATGATCCCACCCTCGTCGCCAGTGTCGTGTCCTCGAAAATGATGCCAGGAGTCGGTGACTTCAAATCATGCTCTTTTATTAAAGTAGGAACCGAACTGGCGCTTTGCAAAAGGTTCGCGGCTTTTATTCTTTTAGCCACGGCGGCCGCGGCCAATGGCACCACTTTGAATCTCCCGCGATCTGAATGGACCAATCGCGGGAGATTCTTAGCGAGCCAATTGGCGCAGCTCGCCTGACCAATCAGAGTGCCCCGCGCTTTGGCCAATCAAAGCGCGGGGATCTCAAGAATGCTAATTAAGGGACAGAACAATAAGAACCCAATTTGTTCTTTCTGTTTCTTTGTTATTGTAAAATATTGAGAGATGGAAGACAATGTTAAACATTCTGACTTCTATTTTTGTATTATGTTTTAACTGTGGTTGTCTGTTTCATAAATTAAATCACAGAAGGACTCCCTGAGAAGACAGGCTGCTTATTTGGGTGAGAAAAGGATAAATATGGGATATATCTGTTCAAATGTGCTTTAGTTTTCTTCTCATAATCAAGACAGTAAATTAGATAATTTCTACCGGTATGTGCACATAAATAAGAATTTTACTATGCTAACATTCTAGGCTAGGTGAGTTCCACAGTTTCCTTTGAGATTATATCCTCAGTTTGATCCAAAATATGGTTCTAACAGAACAGGATTGCAAGTTGACTTTAGTTGATTTTGAAAAAGTATGAGAACAGCAAATAAAAGAAGTTGTTGATTTGCATTGCAAATAGTCAATGAAAAATAGCAGTCCAAATTAAAAAAAAAAACTGAAAAAGTTTGCTAGATAGAAGGAATTTATCCTCCTTTTTTTGAATTTATCCTCCTTCTCATTGCTATTGGCCAAGATTATCCAATGTTTTTCAGCAGAATCTCTGAAAAGCCAAAAACTTCAAAAGTCCAAAATTAATCAGAAGTAAGCTGTGAAAAAAGAGCTTGTATTAATACTGAAGGGTGAAGAATGAAGTCAGAACAGAGAGGTGGATATCTTCTCTGTGTGAATATTGAAGAAGCAGAATGGAAAGAGTTTTGATGCTTTTTAAATGTGGTATTGGACAAATTTCTTAAGAATACCATAGTCAGCCAAGGGGAAAAAATCAAATGGATAATTAAACAAACCAACCCAGAGGTGAAGATGCTTCTTGGATAAGAAGTGAAACATCTTCAAATAAAAAACAGAAAGTCCAGTTGCCTCTTGAAAAAGCACCTTTTGGACAACCATGACCTGAATGACAGAGAATCTCCATCAACAAACCAACCAAGAGTTTCACTCAAGGCACAAATGATCAAGCTCAAATTATTGGACTTCAGATGCATTTTTGGCTTTTCTACTTTAGAAGCCCAAATGCTTTTGAAATCCAGATAAATGATTGGGAAATCCTTGTTTCTTCATGGTCTGCTTCTGGACTTCTCACAACAGAAAGTAATGAAATAAATGTTCCTCTATTGAACTCAAACTGGATTGTCTATGTTCAGTTCGACAGGGAAATTTTTTTGAAAATATTCTGGATAGGTTTCATATATTAAAGAAAGACATGCTTATTTTTATAGAAAAAACGAGGAAACCAAGGCTAGGCTATGGCTTACACCTAAATGGCATTGCTTCATCTCAAAGTTAGCTTATAATGACCTCTTTAATACAGTGTAAAAATGTCCCCAAAGTATGCATATCATAATTCTTATTGGAAAGTTTAAATTATGACATGAAATTAAAAATGTGTCTTGAATACACATGGGTTTAGAAAAGTCAGTTTTGATTTCTGTGATCTTAGTTTTCTTTTCCTTTCACAATTATTGTTTCCTCAAAATATTTCCATTTGTAGGACTGCTGAAAAATAACTACTTAAAAAATCAGCATCCTTTGATTTTTTTTTATTTTTTTAAAATTATTTTAATGTCTGCAATTATGGTTTCCATTATTCACAGAGTTTGCTTTATAATTAGAGAAAATTGAATTGTGTGTTGAGTGTTTGCCCATAGGGCATTATTTCTTATTGATATAAAACTGTATCCAGTACATGTCTTTGACTTAAAAGAAAAAGCAGGTAGTAGAAATATTTCTTCCCTTTTCTATTTTTTCCCATTCTGCTTTCTTTAGACTTCTTTCGATATATTTTATTTGCAGTAAAGGAGTAAGAGATAGGTCTCTTCAGAATTTCTTTTCTGTACCATTACGTAACCAAGCCTAGGCAACCCAGCAAAAAATTAAAATCTGTACCTTAACAACAACAAAATCCACAACAAAAAGTCCACTTCTACCACCCGCCTTCAAGTTATGATTTAAGGTTATGTAATGTTTCATAGCAATGGATTTTAACTAGTAATAACCTGAAACTTACAATACCTGTGTGGGTAACATATATTGAGAATATATTGGTTTTCCTTATTCCCATTTTACACATTTGTGAGTGAACTTGCAATAATGTGCTACAGATTAAAGCAAAGAGCTTTGTATTCCTCTGAGTGTAAAGTGTGCAATAATAACAATGTACTGTAGTTGCTGATGTGATTACACTGTTTATTCCCCCATATTTACTTGCCACTATAGTTTTGTTTGTTGTGAGTGAACAAAACACTGTAATAAAGTAGTGAATAACTTTGGCTAAATCATCCTTGAATTTAAGGAAGCTTCCTATTATTCCTCTTGGAATTTTGAATTTCACCCTGAGATTGGGAATTGTAACAAGAATTTATCTAGATTTTTTTTTTAACTTTCTCACTTGAGGCATAATTGACCAAATGATCATATGTAAGACACATTATGAAATATCTAGATCCCAAAAAGAAAATTCTAATGCTGGGAAGAGGATGACCAGCAGAAAGTGATGACCTCAATTAAAATAGAAATGTATGCACTAGTAGAAAGTCTGAAGAACCAGGTTAGGGACAGGATATCTCAGAGAAAGTCTATCTATATGGCCATTAACTGTTGACACTGACTTGATGGCACATGACATGAAAGGAAGAAAGGAAGGGAGGGAGGGAGGAAGAATCATTAATATTTCTTTTTTTTTAAGCTCCCTTATGCTTGGATTATTGTAATGATTGTAGTGTTCTGTTGTACTTTTAGAAATTATAGAGATAAATATCATAATGCATTCCCATTGATGAGCCATTTTTGTAAACATTTTAAGACTAGTTTTGAAAATTATAGAACAACAATAAGTAAACTTAGTAACTTTTTTTCAATTAACAGCTTTTTGCTTCAAATATTGTATCATCCTGTCTTCTTCTCACAAGTCCCTTTGTCTCCCATACATTTCCATATGTTTTAAGGTTAAATGGGATTGGAGAATATCCTATCTAAATACCACTTCTTATATTAGATTTAATGTAATTACAAAATAACAGTTTTAGAAAAGACCTTGAAACTCTTTTAATCCAAACTACCTGCTCAAGCAGGAGACCCTATATCAGGGGGGTCAAACTCAATTTCATTGAGGGCTGCATCAGGTTTATGTTTGACCTCAGGGGGCTGGAGTGGACATAGCCAAGGTGGAGTGGCCAGGATGACATCACTTGTGTTGGGGGGCACCTGTGGTGGCCCAAGTGCTCTGACAGCAAAAATGGACTCCCAAGCTCTGTTTTCAACTGAGACATCCTCCTGCAACCCTTTTCCATTGAAAACAGAGCTCAGGAGGACCGCTTGAGAGTTCTGTTTTCGCTGGCAGAGACACTGCAGGTCAGTCCTTCACTATTTTCAGGGTGACCCCATGGGCCAGATCTAAGCTCCTTGTGGGCCAGATCTGGTCCCCGGGCCTTGACTTTGACACCCTTGCCCTATACCATTCTGAACAAATGCCTGTCCAATCTCTTCTTAAATATCCCCAGCTATTGCATTTCCACAACTTCTGAAGACAAGCCTTTTGACTCACTGTTCTCATTGTCAATAAGTTTATCCCTAGTTGTACGTTGGATCTCTCCTTGATAAGTTTCCACCTGTTATTTCTTTTATTGCCCTCAGGTGCTTTGGAGAATAGGGTCACAGCTCACTCTTCTCTGTGACAACCCCTCAAATATTGGAAGATTACTACCATGTCATCCTAATCCTATGTTATGGAAATGCACAACATTTTTTCAGCAAGGCATTGCACTTCAGGGGTGTGCTGAGGGCTGCATGCTAACCTGCGGCAAAGTCAGATTAAACCCCTAATTTTATGTCATGTCATTGTCATTTAAATTTAGCTATAAAAATAAACACGGTTAATCTGATTAGTGTCCAAACGTCCATTTAATGATTTTTCTCTTTCAATTTTGTTAAAATTTGGAGTTTGGTAATAATTTTCATAGTTCTCTTGGGATATTGAATCATAGAATCAAAGAATTGGAAGGATTTTAGAAGCCTGCTAGTGTAAATCCTTCCCATACCATTTCTTACAATATAATAGAATTGAATTTAGTACCTCACCCAACCTTTGCTTGAAAATCTGCAATTATGAAGTTCTCACAACTATAGAAGGTAGGGTATTCCACTGATTAATAGATCTCATGGTCAAAAAATTAATCCTTCATTCAAGTTTGAATCTTCCACCAACTGGTCTTGTCCTGCCTTCTGGAGCTATGGATAATAAGTCTACACCCCTTCTCCCTTAAATATTTGAACATCATGTCTTTCCTTAGCTTTCTCTTTTTGAGGCTAGAAAAGGCACAACTAGTGCCTTTTCCAGAATATTTAGCCTCCAACACCATGAGCCATCTTTTTATATTCTAGTGATCAAAACTGGATTCATATTCTAGATGCAGTCTGACAAGTACAGCATAAAGTGGAATTTTTCCATTGCTGTGATATTGCCACTCTGTTGATGCAGTACAAGACTGAATTGGATCTTTTGGTAGCTGCAGCACATAGCTGTCTCATATCTATGATCTACCAGAATATCTATATTCCTCTCACAATAGCAGGTACTGTATCAACTGTTTTACACAGTGCATCTGATTTTTCCCACCTAAATACTGTGTAAAACTCTATATTCCTAGTGAATGAACTCCAATATTTTGGATACAGCCCAGTAAGTTCTCCGTCAAGACTCATATTTTCTTCATAGTGGCCTATTTCTTCCTCTGATTTTTTGGGAGATTTATTTAAAACTTCTTATTTTCCCTCAAAGGAAGAAAGTCAGCCTCCAACAGAACAATAAGTTTGTATATTGTACAACTGTTGTTGGAGACCCCATTAGGTAAGAACACAACATGGTGTATAACTTATGCATACCATATGCATTACCATTATGGCTCCTTGCCCATGACTGTAATCTTCCAAAGATTGTTCAGTTCTGAAAACCTTCCTTTAGTCATTCCCTTGTGTAAATATTCCTGGCCAAACAAACCAACAACTTCCCCTGCAATGCAACAAATTCTGAGAGTGTCTCCCTGGTTCATAAATCTGCTCAAGTTCTATTGCCAACTTCTGATTCAAGTGCAGTAGAAGTGACTCATCCAGCTCCAGCAGATAGTACTTCCTGTATGGATCATATCTGGTCTACCCCTTTCTCTATCAGCTGCCACCAGTTAGATGCTCCCTCTGCTTCCACCTACTTTTGGAGGTATATCCAGTGGTTGGATTCAATTTTTTTTACAACTGGTTCTGTGGGCATGGCTTAGTGAGGGTGGCTTGGTGGGCATAGTAAGGGAAGGATACTGTAAAATTTCCATTCCCACCCCACTCCACAAACCTGCTTTCCAGCTCTGTTCCCCTGATCAGCTGGGACTTGGGAGGCAGAGAATAGATGGGGACGGGGCCAGTCAGAGGTGGATTTTCTGAATTACTCAAAAGTTCTGCTACTGGTTCTCCAGAACTGGCCAGAACCTGCTGTATATCACTTCTGGGTATATCCTATCCTGGGGAATCAAGTGATACACTGTTACAATAAACATTTGCTGCTAATTATTTCAGGGATAAATTCCTTGAAAAAGTGTTTATGATTCCTGACTTAGAATGGAGTCATAAAGTTCTAGATATAATATGCCACATTGAAGAGATTGAATCAGAGGTAACATAGTTATTCTAGTAAAGGTTACATGTTGTATGTAGGTCATTAAAAAATATATCAAATACTCAACTTTATTTTGTTCATAATTACACATATAACAAACTATTGAATTACCAGTTTTTTAAAGTATCTTTTTCCAGTTTCTTCACTGAAAGATAACGTGATTTGAAAATGATATTTCTTCTTATATTATTAATCAATTAATGTGTTATTCTTTGGAAAGAATCCAAGATAAAGAAACAGTATTGAACTGTCTGGAATATAATTACCTTTTTGCTTTGTTTTCAGTTCTTTGCGTATGTTTCTTTGTTTGATTTTTTAAAAACTTATGCACTAAAGAAAGCATTTCCGCAACTGATGTGCAATTTTACCTGACCAAAAGTATTTAATGAGAAACCTTAGTGAGAAATATTGTGAGCCTTATGAAAACTCCACTAGATTTCCAGTGAAAGCCTATTGCTAAATTAAATTTATTTTATTGAAACTATTTTAGCATCTCCTAAAATTCCCACAAAATGAAAACCTCCAAAGTTGAAATTTGACTGGAACCACTTTATGAAAATTGAAGTATAATGGTTGGAGTACATAATTAAGATAATAGTGAGACACTTTTAAGTGTCATGCTAAGGGGTTGCATTTTTCCATTTTTTCCTGAATTATTAGTCAAATGCTAAAGCTATCTGACCACTTAAGATTAAGGATGAATGTTTTTACAGAATTGCTTCAAGCAAATAGACTGCCCCTCCCCACCACAAAAATGCATCTCAATGTTATTGAGATCTGCTGGGAAACTGAATAATATATGGAATCAATTTCAACATTAATGACTTTCAGCTTTGACACTGGAAACATATTTTGCCTGCAACTTCTGTACAGAAAGCAAGTGATCAAGTCAAAAACTCCTATGGATATAATTAGAACTATGAATTATTTCAGAGCCTTGGTTCCATTTTTAGCAATAGTTCTATTTTATTTCCAGCATTAAAATCTGGAAAGCACATTTGGAAGATATTGTGGCAGAAGTGCAGTTATTAGGAAATGATATATGAAGTGTTCAAACTCTAGGATAATCTCAATTTGAAAATTGCTTGTCAATTGTTTGTGGGGGGAGAAATCATAATACAGGTGAAACTCAAAAAATTAGAATATCGTGCAAAAGTTCATTTATTTCAAAAGTAATGCAACTTAAAAGGTGAAACTAATATATGAGATAGACTCATTACATGCAAAGCAAGATAGTTCAAGCTGTGATTTGTCATAATTGAGATGATTATGGTTTACAGCTCATGAAAACCCCAAATCCATAATCTCAGAAAATTAGAATATTACATGCGATCAATAAAACAAGGATTGTACATAGAACAATATCAGACCTCTGAAAAGTATAAGCATGCAGATGTACTCAGTACTTGATTTGGGTTCCTTTTGCAGCAATTACTGCCTCAATGCGGCGTGGCATGGAAGCTATCAGCCTGTGGCACTATTGAGGTATTATGGAAGACCAGGATGCTTCAATAGAGGCCTTCAGCTCTTCTGCATTGTTCAGTCTCATGTCTCTCATCTTTCTCTTGGCAATGCCCCATAGATTCTCTATAGAGTTCAGGTCAGGCGAGTTTGCTGGCCAATCAAGCACAGTAATCCCACAGTCATTGAACCAGGTTTTAGTGCTTTTGGCAGTGTGGGCAGGTGCCAAGCCCTGCTGGAAAATGAAGTCAGCATCCCCATAAAGCTCGTCTGTGGAAGGAAGCATGAAATGCTCCAAAATCTCCTGGTAGACAGCTGCATTGATCCTGGACTTAATGAAGCACAGTGGACCAAAACCAGAATATGGCTCACCAAATCAACACAGACTGTGGAAACTTCACACTGGACTTAAAACATCTTGCAGTGTGCGCCTCTCCATTTTTCCTCCAGACTCTGGGTCCTTGGTTTCCAAATGAGATGCAAAAGTTGCTCTCATCAGAAAAGAGGACTTTGGACCACTGAGTAACAGACAGTTCTGTTTTTCTTTAGCCCAAGTAAGACATTTCTGACATTGTTCAGGAGCGGCTTGACAAGAGGAATATGACATTTGAAGCCCATGTCCAGGATCCATCTGTGTGTGGTGGCTCTTGATGCACTGACTCCAGCCTCAGTCTACTCCTTGTGAAAGTCCCCAACACTTTTGAATGGCCATTTCCTGATAATCCTCTCGAGGCTGCAGTCATCCCTGCTGCTTGTGCACCTTTTTCTTCCACACTTTCCCCCTTCCACATAACTTTCTATCAATGTGCTTTGATACAGCACTTTGGAAACATTCAGCTTCTTTTGCAATTATCTTTTGAGGCTTTCCCTCCTTATGGAAGGTGTCAATGATGGTTTTCTGCACAACTGTCAGGTCAGCAGTCTTTCCCATGATTGTGATTCCTACTGAACCTGACTGAGAGACCATTTAAAGGCTCAGGAACCTTTGCAGGTGTTATGACTTAATTAGCTGATTATAGTGAGACACTTTGAGCCTAGAATATTGAACCTTTTCATAATATTTTAATTTTCTGAGATTGTGGATTTGGGGTTTTTATGAGCTGTAAGCCATAATCATCTCAGTGATGACAAATCACAACTTGAACTATCTTGCCTTGCATGTAATGAGTCTATCTCATATATTAATTTCACTTTTTAAGTTGCATTATTGAAATAAATGAACTTTTGCATGATATTCTAATTTTTTGAGTTTCACCTGTACTTTCACTCATTATGTTATATTTTTAAACTGTATCAGCTACAGTGAAACATAATTTAATTGCCTAAAATTTCAAAAGGTAATATATTTGGTTAAATAATTCTTTAATGCACAGTTGTTCTAGATACATTAGCAGTGTCGAAATCTCCTGATAATATTGAAAATACTGACATTTGTTTGGGATGATTTTTAATCTAGAATATTTTTTTAATTTTAAATAAGCAATTAAAAAGTATACATACAGATAGTGATCATTGAGATACATATATATTTTTAATGCTGTTGAAGAATATTAAATAATTAAAATATTATCTTAATTTTGAATGTCATGGTGGCCTAGTGGTGAAAACACTCACCTTCAGGTTGAGAGTTCAATCCTAAATAAAGATAGATGTTTCTCTCCTAGGGAGCAAAAAGAAAAAAAAATCTGCTGAGAACTGTGTGGCATCAGGAAATTCATCTGGCCAGTAAACTCTCAGCCTTGTCTCTACCACAAATTAAGGGATTACTGGGTTTTTCAAAGGGAATTTATTATCTTAATTATTATCCATAACAACTCATTTTGATTAAAAGTCATAAAGAGAAGATGTACAATGAAATGTAAGGGAATGGTGTATTGACCATGAGGCAGACATCAGGTCTATTACAGCAACAGGGAAAAAAGCAGGACTGGCAATCATTTCTTGCAATTAGCAATACCTGGAAGTGGCCCATGGACTAGGCAAGATGGCTTGCTTCCTCAATACCAAAAAATTGGCCATATGAAACCTTCTGGTCAGCAGAAAGAACAAAACCATAGTGTGCTCATTGGTGACAGAACAAGCCAAATGCAATAAACATCTGACAGCAATATACAACTAGTAGAAGCTTGTTTTATTTTCTGGTTTAAATTTATTTTCTATGCAGCACAGGATTGATTCTATTTAGATTTAGCTTTTTTCCCCGTTATAAGAAACCTGAGCACATGAATTCTAGTTGTATTTTATATAAGGAACCAGTATCAGATGTGAATAATATTTTTCAAAGCATAATGTAGACAGATGTTTCTGTGGAAACTGGATGTCTGGTTCCTGCAGCTCAAATCAAAACAACCACAGAGAACAAGGACCACCAATCATCTGAAGCATCCTGAAATGGCCAAAAGATCTGGACATTTCTTACCCTCTCAAAGCATCAACAGCCAAATTATCAGGATGCATATGAGATCATGGCCTCATCAAAGAGGACGTTGAAGGAAATCACCAATTTTAAAACAACTAAGGATGGCTTTAAGCTGCCTCCCCTTTGGGAGGCAAATCAATACCATGAGAACATGCCACTTAAATGGTTAGTAGAACATGCTTGTGTGTTAATATTGAAGGACAGGAGGAAAAGCCACAAAGAAGACTTCAAAGCTTAGTAACATTTGGGATTACAACAGCTAAACAAACCAAAATAATTTTGATCCTTTTTTATTGTATTTAACAGAAATGAGTGGGGTTGTTAAGTTTAAAAGTAATTAATCTACACTCAATCATATTGTGGCAGAGGGAAATTCTTTGAAATATAGTACCCAACAGGATACATTTATTTCAAGAGTAAAACATTTCTGCCAAAGTGCTGTGAATGACATTTGAAAGGCATAAAAATAACAGAATTGGTTTACTAAAAAAACAGAAGGAAAACAAATCCTAACAGGGAGATCTGACACACTGTGTATCAATCATGCTCCTTTGCTGATGTCTAGAAAATTGAACAAGTAAGATTTTGACAGTCAGAGCATATGTTGTAATTGTTTTTAAGCTTCTGGCTGGGAAACTAGGCAAAGGTTGATCTAGAGAAGCGAAATCAATCTGTGGCTTTCCTTTAAACTGCAAATACTGGCTCCTCTTCAAAAAAATATTTGATGCGATAATGGACAATACTTGATTCCATATTTTGATGGCAGAAGATATACACATTACTGCTTGGATTCATAGGGTAATAGTTCCCTGCATACAGGAAATGTTATTTTTGCAGGAAAGCCAGATACTTATCAAAAGCTTAGAAACAAGAAGTGAATGCAATATCATCCAACAGCTCATATTCTTAGTCAATATAACTGCCAAAACATGGCATTGTGATCCTGAAGCTAACAGCAAGTATTTCCCTGGGTTTTGCATTATCTAGGCTATAGTTGACAGTCATTCCTACAACATATGAAAAGCTATAATTTAAAACTATTTATTATTTATCATTTACATTTATAATAATGTACGATTTAACACTCTTCCATGTAGTGATAAAATGATTATATCTGTCCTGAATTTCCACTCATTTAATCTCAGAGGTCTGGTATTATGCACAAGTGAAAGAAAGTTAGAAAACATAACTTGATTCAATGGATTATGCTATTCATTATTTCCCTCTCTATGCAGGTGCTCACCAGGACTTATTATTTCCACTCTTTACTAAATATTCAGGTTGATCCAATTTTATCTCAAGATGTTATTATCAGATTGTTCAGATTTTATTTCCTTTACCAGAGTTAAGTAGTGTTCTATAGTCTGAATAGTGCTTTGTAGTATAATTTCCTATTGACTAATTATGTTTTAACTCTTTTATTAATTCAGGATAGACTCTGTAATTTAAATTAGAGTGGCATATAGAGCTGGAGCATACAGAGCTGGACAAATAAAGAAAGGATGGAGGTGGTTAACTTCCACAGAAATCTGTTATAAAAGTTCAAGATTTTAGAGTTCTCTCCAGGTAATCCTCAACTAAGTCAATTTAGACTTAGCTACAAACTGTAACAACTGAGACCAAAGCAGTGGTGGGATTCAGCCAGTTCAAACCACTTCAGAGAACTGGTTGTTAACTTTCTGAGCAGCTTGTTGAACTGGTTGTTGGAAGAAATCATTAGGGTAGAGAACTGGTTGTTAAATTATTTGAATCCCACCATGGACCAAAGTAACAATATAGTTTATTACTATTTTTATAGTTACAACATTTGCAGCATCCCCATAACCATATGAACAAAATTCAAATACTTGGCAACTGGTTCATATTTATGACCTTTGCTTTATCCCATAATTAACATCTTTTCCAACCTTCTGACAAGCAAAGCCAATGGGGAAGATTCACTTAACAACCAGGTTACTAGTTTATCAACTGCAATGATTCATTTAACAACTGTGACAGTAAAAGTCATAAATGGGGCAAAAATCACTTAACAAAGGTCTCATTTAACAATATAAATTTTGGCTCAATTGTGGTCATAAGTTGAGGACTACCTGTACTAGGCTATCATCATGGTTTAACCTTAAAATATATGTGAAAATGGAGACCGAAATTATTAAATGAGAGGAGCAAAGAAAAAAAAAAAACTCCCAGAAAACTATAGATTTTTTTTTGAACCTGGCCAAAAATGATCTGGGAGAGTGGAAAGCTAGAAGTAATTTCTGATCAACCCTGGTGTAGTGTTCATTGAACTGGGATCAAAGAATCATGAGGAAGAAATAAGGAGGTGATGTGTTCTAAATGTATTCAACATGAACTCCAGTGAGGCTGTTCTGTCCTTGCTACACTACCCTGTGTGTGTAGCTTGACATACAGTTAAAGCCACTTATCCTCTAACAAAACAAACCACATGCATAGATCTGGATGCTTTATTAAAGGAACAGAATGAGTGAAACTGGGAAAAGTAGAACTACATAGAGTAAGAACCCAAATATAAAATAAGTGGTGTTGCGTTTCTGGTGAACATCACAATAACAAATAAGATAAATCTAAATCTCACCAGCATATTGTGTGTATGAGATGTGGATTTTTGTCCTCAGATCAGTGTGTGTCGCAGATTAGGCTGGATTCTTTCTGGTGCTGTCCCAGATTGCTTAAGGAAATGAAGACTGACCTCCCAAAATACATTTGTTTTTTTCAAATGAAGGATGATAAGAAGATGGATGTCTTGAAGCGCTGGATCAGTTTACAAACAATAAAAATTGGTATTTGGCTACTAGATGGGGCCAGTGAACAACAGCAGTTTATACACAAATTATATGCTGAGGGGTTGACAGAAACATTATCTTGATGTGGTTGTGGGGCTTGTGTGTTCTGAGGAAGATGAGAGCTATGCCAAAGGTTCAAGTATACTAGATAGGTCGCATCAGAAGAGTCAGACAAAAAGTGTCTCTCCCCTAAACAGATATGATGAGATGTAAATTACAGAAACCCATATCAGTTCAGTTGTCACTTGGGTCAACAAGGACCATGCTAGATTATTATGTTTTTGCATAGCATAGTCAATAGAACTGCTATAGCTTTATTCTAAAAGCTTTCTGGCTTTTTAAGCTTTAGAAAAGCAAATAGCTTTCTTAGTTTTCCATACATATTTCCTCTTTTATAGAAACATCTATGCATAATATTTTTAAATTATGTCAGAATGCTATTATTTCTTCGTCATATTGAAGCCACAATAATTTCATTTAATGATGTCACTTAAAGCAAGATTTAAATATAATTATACTTCATTATTGTTGCAATTAACATGTCAAATGATTATAAAGCTAAGAGTTTAAATGTCCAGAGCTGTATTACAGTGTTGGCTTGACAAATGACTTTTGTGCCTAGCAGTTTTAGTCTATGATCAGTGACTTCTCTCAGTTGTATTTAGGGAACATTCACATGCACTTAATGTCTAATGGAATCAGAAATGGGAGGAATATTATAAATACACTTTGGAAAGATTCTCTGAACTCTCTCTGAGAATCTAAAGAGACACTTTTGGTAATCAAAGAATTCAGAAATCCAAATTATAAATTTATAGTTTGAACATTGCCTAGTTAGATAAGGTTATTACATAATAAAAATCTCAATTTAAAGAAAAAAGTGGCAGAAAAGAAAAAAAATAGATTATTACCAATTGATCCATAGATACAATGTTGGTTGCAATTCCTTTGATGAGAATAGTTTTCACCTGTCAAAAACTGAGACTTTTAATTGGGAACATTTCATGTTAAGCAGGTGCTTGACTGATCATTACAATTGAGCTGAAAATTTTTGTTGCTATAAACAAGACAGTTTTTAAATGAGTTTCATCCCATTGTACAATCTTTTTTTTTGCCAGATTTGTTAAGTGAATCAGTCCAGTTGTTAAGCAAATCATGCAGTCATTAAACAAATCAGGCTTTCCTTTTTGACTTTGCCTGTCAGAAGCTATCTGGGAAGGTTACAAATGGCAATCACATGATCCTGGAACAGTGCAACTGCCATGCATACTGTCAACTCATAAAGTATTTCTATGGTCTTTTTAGAGTTGTCAACAGAAAGGGGGGGGGGGGGGAAGCAGTGCAGCAGCTTGCAAAACCAAAACTGTATTCCACAAATGTTTTCAAAGAGAGTAACTAGGTGACTAAGTTTCTGCCGTGCAAAATTCTAACTGGAGAGTATGATGACACTTGGCTATGAATGTGTCCCATTGGAAAATATGAATTATGATAGTGGGTAGAGGGAAAACCAGAGTCACAGGTGACAATGAATTATGTTCTTCAGAGTCAGCTACACCCAGGCAGCCCTGGCATGTTACCTCTCAATAAATCCTTTTTAAGTTTTGGAAGTTTGGCTCGAGACTCATGATTTAAATGGGGATAACTGCTGGAATCCTGACACATACATGTCGGCAAGTGCCTTGATTTTGATCATGTGACCATGCTACAGTGGTCATAAGTGATTGTAACAAAAAAAATTTCAGTGCTTTTGAATTGAAATTGAATGGTCACTAAAGGAATGGTTGTAAATCAAGGATTACCTGCACCTCTTTCCCTCTGCAACTACAGTTTAATCTTCTGTCTCTAGCACATGGCATTTAGGAAAAGAGCATTTCTTTCAGTCTCGATGTTCTAATAGACTGTTGTGGCAAAACCTGGGTCACCTAAAGTGACCATGAAGAAGTTTGAACATACAACATAAAAAATTAATAGGTAGGAAAATAACAAAGAGTATACAGCAGGATTCCAACAAAGCATTGGCAGCTTGCTGACCAGCCCTCAGCGAAAGCAGATCCATAATGTATAGCCCTTTGGCCTGCTACATTTCAAAGACAAAACAAAACAAAAAGGCAGAAGCAGTGAAAATCACAGCATGATGTTAGTATGTTTTTGATAAACCCATAGGTGGCCTCCTTATTATTAATGCCTTCCTACTAGATCAACATGGCTACTGTATTATCTTTGAGATATGATCGGTGAATATAAACAATGTGGTGTACACAGCCACAGGTTCCTAACTGATTCTTCTCTCTATTGCCTCTCAGGGCAATTTTACTTGCTGTCAATATTTTCTTACAAGGTTTCTTCAAGCAAGTAACATATATGAAGGGGAGGAATTTGGACTTAACCCAACAATAACTCCAGGATTTCTACTTCAAGTTGCCCTGTTGCATGCTGATGGAGATAGTCCTACAAAACTAAGAAATTTAGAGCCTAAACAGCCATTGCATGTTACTTGGCATCTGTCCAGAAATAACTGGGATATGTTGTGAATCAATCATGTAGTAAAAGATAGACTGAACTAATGGATCTTTTGCTTTGAATTAGAATGATACCTGTGAGTTCCAAAGCAAATCTTCAAGTGATAGCTCTCTTAATTACAATATTGAAGTTCTGCCATTACTTTTGCATGATGAACTACCTTGACCATGACTTTGATCATGGTCAAGGTAGTTTTATGTGCTATGCCTTTCAGGAGTGTGGAAATGTGGTTTTATGTGCTATGCCTTTCAGGAGTGTGGAAATGAGAAAATCATTATTGGAAGTAATTTCAGGGATTGAAAAATTAGATTTCTTAGCAGCACCAAATAAAAAGGTGTCTTTTTTTCCTAAGTAGAACCTCAATCGGAATTCAAAGCATGGTGGCTATAAAGGGAAACATGTAATGACTGAATGGTTGAAAATGACAAGAGTTTTATCTGCAAGGCTTTTTGGTTTAATAGTATTAAATAGTGCATCAGCATGTCTCATTTTATTACTCACATTGGCATATTTGAACAATTAAACTGAGAACACTTAACACTTAATTTACTGAGAAACCATCTACTGAGCAAAAAAAGGGCTGAATTCAAAATGTGTTCCTCTTAGTTGAGGGTATTAAAATTTATCCAAAATAATTTTATTCTACCCTAAAAAGAATTCAGATGTTTACATATTAATATACTAAGATGTCAGTCTTTTTGGTGATATAACACTGAATTATATTGGAAATAAATACAATATAATGTAAAGGATTATTTATTTAATTACTCAATTAACAAGCTGTCTCAATCATTGAAATGACTTGAACAATAAAATGCAGCTTACAAATATCAGCTGCAAGTTTGCAAACTGTTTTTGTAAGGACACAACAGTTTGTAAATTTGTCCTTACAAAATTGTAAGGACACAATTTTGTAAGAATCTGTAAGGACACAACAGTTTGACAAGACAAGAACAGCATGACAGACTTGTCATGCTGATTTGATAGAGAAACAATTTAAAAATAATGTAACAAATGCCCATAAAAAAATAAAAATGTGTATTTGATAATTCAAATGAACAAAGTAAAGAAGGTTGTCTAATTTTGACCAATGGCCCAATTATTTGATTAAAATAGATTCTCTGACTATACTATTCTTTAGCAAATATATTTATGCACTTTATTGTTTCTTTCTTGTTTAATCATTATCCCATATATTTTATAATTTCTATTAACATCTCAGACTAAAATAGCAATGATGAAGTTATCTGTGTAATTAAACCCCATTGATAGGGATGGGCAGTTATTTCTGAGAAAATTTTAAGAATTGAAGCAGCTTTTTAACTTGTCCCATTCAAAATCTCTAAATCTCTTGTATCGTTAACTAAATCTGCTTCCTTTGTGAAAAATAGAAGAGTCATCAGTAAATCGCTTAAGAAAATCAAGGCTCATCCACATTTATAATAGTTATAATGATGAAACATCAACTAGCATGGAAAAATAAATAAATAATGTTACTACTATTTTGATGTCAGAAAAATGTAGATCTGAAATCTTGAATTTCACTATTCAGACTATTCTCTTACAGTCCAAGTTTATTGTTTTATGGTAAGTTCACTCTGAAAGCTTTCAATTTATAGATGTAGTACATTGTGAATACAGATAAAGGTCCTGTCACTTGTCCATCACAGAGATGAAATGATGGACAACCTGCAAGAAAATATAAAGAATGAAGTGATAAAAAAGAATTGTAATTTCACCAGGATAGACAGCTATTGAACCTGCTATTACATCATAAAATATCAGTTCCCCAAATATTTGATACTAACAGATTACTTTAAAACTCTAGATCATTGTTGCTTCAAGGCTTGCTTAATCTTTGGAGAATTTAGGATATAAGAGGATGTGTTGTGGATTGATCATAACTGTATTATACATGGCAATTTACATAGGATAGATTAAATGGTCTGAGTTCCATGTAGTTATAGAAGCAGAGGAGACCAAACAGCAATTAATAGTGTATTTTTCTTGACACTATAAAATAAATGTGATTAGAAAAAGACATGATTTTTATTTCACTTGAAGAAATGTTAGTTGAAAACTCTGAATTATATAATTATAATGATACATAAATATATAGCTATAATCATAAATATAACCATGAATACATATCTATCTATACCAGTGGTCCTCAACAGGCCGGGACGGGGACCATTGGTGGTGCACAAGAAAACAGGTGGGCCGGGGACCACTGGTGGTCCACAGAGAAATGTCCCCCCAAAGCACCCCCCCAAAGCAATTAATCCAGGCTGTGCAGGAACACAAGACTGCACCGGCCACATGGCCTGCCCACCCACTGGCCCCCACCCTTTGGCCGAACGCAAACCTTAACTTGAATAGAGCCATGCAAGCTGGAACTGGAAGGTAAGACCAACGGTAGGGGTGAGAAATCCACCCCGGGGTGGCTTGCTGATGGTGGGAAAGTCAGTCCCATATTCCAGAGCTGCAGTAATCACAGGACTGGCCCTTTGATCATCCTGGAGCAGCTGTTCCTCCACCCGGGTGCACCAGCCTGAGGAGATTCTCCAGGATGACCAAAGGACCAGTCTTGTGATTTCTGCAGCTCTGGAACATGGGACTGATTTTGCCATCAATGTCAGCAAGCCACTGTCAGTCAAAATTCATATTAGTGGTCCATGGGATTTAAAATTATGAGTTTGGTGGTCCCTGAGGTCAAAAAGATTGGCAACCCCTGATCTATACTGTATATACAGTACAATGTGTATGTTTGTATGTATGTACACACATTTTTCATGCATGTATGCATATCAGATAAGCCATTGTTTTAAAATATTTTTTGTCTTCAAAAAGCATTGGAACACAATTAAGATATCATCACCATTGTTTAGAGGTTTCTGATCATTTATCCCAAGTTCTAATTGATAACTTTAGGTCTAGTTATAGCGAACTAATGTAAAACGATTAATTGAGGTACCTAACAGCTGTCAGAAAAAAAAGACAGTTAAAAAAACCTAGAAGATTTGCACTTCTATTTGTTCTGGAAGTGCAAACTAATTGAATTTTAGGGTTGGCAGAGCTTCTAATCAAGTCTTCAAATCCCTTCCTACTTTGGTTGGTAGCTCTTTCACTCAATTACTCAAAGTTCTTTCCAAGCAAATTGCATAGACTGAAAATTTATTTATTTTTTGTTCCTTTGCCAAAAAGAAAGAAAGAAATAAAACAAACAAGAGCTGTTTGGAAGGAAAGCACTTCATTTCAGATGGCTTGTATAAAATATGGCCAGTATGTGGCTGCTGCTTTCTGATGTCACTTTTTTTAACCTAGTTTTTTTTTTTCTTATGTGGCTGCATGGATAATTCATTTTTTTCCCACTTGCATTTCATACTGCTGGTCATTTTAACCCATTTTCATTTGTAACCTCCATTAACAAAGTGCCTGATTGATTTCAAAAACAAGCTACTTCAATAACTACTTGTGGAAAAGTTGGAAAACATGAGACAAATTTTAATGGTGCCATGTATTATGGAAAGTCAGTTGCCTCTTGTAAAAGCACCTTTGGGACAATCATGACCTGGATGACTGAGAATCTTCATTGACATTTGACTATGCACTTTGGGATGGTGCAGAAGTAGGAGTGAATTTTCAGAAAAATTGCAGACTACAGGAACTATTTGCACTTAAGTTTGAGATGCAGACAACACAAACTCATCCCCAATAGCCTGCACCTATGTTCAACAGTGAAGGGACACAGGGCAGAAAACATCCTGCAAAAAGTACAGCTCCATAACACAGTCCTTTTAATGGTTCCAAGAAAGCTTTACACCCATTTGTGTCACTCAGGTGACCCTGAGGACACAGACAAAACAAACCTCCAGGTGGTCTCAATGACTCACTAAAAGAATGCTAAAAAGGAAAATAACCAGCTGTCTCCAAGGAGTATAAATCCTTCCATTCCTCACCATCCAGTCAGATGGAACACAATTAAGATATCATCACCATTGTTTAGAGGTTTGTTATTCTTGGATAACAAGTGAAACATCTTCAGAGAAAAACAAATAGTCTAGTTGAAAAAGCACCTTTGAGATAATAAGCAGAATATTTAAAAACGTAATATGCATATTTTAATTCCACACAAGAAAACAATTTATTTTTGTTAATATAGTACATTGCTGCCATTTTCTTTTCTTTTTGTGTATCCTTGCTTCATATGACCCACATTGATTTCATTTCCTTTTACCCCTTTCTTTCAAATATCTTTTTTGAGCTAAGGGCATGAAAGACAATGAAATACGATATGAATAGCAATCCAAATCAAGACAACTTGTTTTGTCAAAGCTAGCTTGTGTACTTGATCCAAGAGTAAATTTTGCTGATAAAGGAATTATTTATCTTGCTTGTAAGGGGAAAAACTTACATAATGGGTGAAAAAAGTTTCATAAGCTGACAATAGGGCGGGGAAAGCAACAAACAACGGGTGGTTCTGTATGCTATGTTTATTATTAGTAAAAGCCATGTAGAAAGCAAAATGGGTAAGAATAGAATGCAATTCTGAACCATTCTAATTTGAGATGTAAACTATACTATACCATTTCAATTGAAGTTCACCAATATTCAGATGTATAACATATCTCAGGTTCTAAAATTCAGTTTCCTAAATTGTCCATTATTATATAAAGTCTCTGAATATGTGCAAATGACACAGCCCTGCTCTTCCCTCCCTGCTTAATAAAAACAAGCATTCATACACAATTGTGATTGTTTCAAAGGGTTTCCAGGTCATAGCAGTGTTCCGATGTTTGAAGGGCTGTTCCAGAGAGGAGGGGGTCAATCTATTTTCCAAAGCACCAGAAGGGCAGACAAGGAATAATGGATGGAAACTGATCAAGGAGAGATTCAACCTAGAAATGAGAAATTTTCTCACAGTGGGAACGTTAAACAATGTTCCAATAAATGGAACATTTTGCCTTCAGAAGTTGTGGGTGCTTTACCACTGGAAGCTTTCAGAAGAGACTGGACATCCATCTGTCAGAAATGGTATAGGGTCTCCTCAGCGGTGGGATTCAAAAATTTTTATTACTGGTTCTGTGGGCATGGCTTGGTGGGCATGGCAAGGAAAGATTACTATAAAATCCGCATTCACTCCCCACCCCACTAACCTGATTTCCAGCTCCGTTCTTCTGTGCAGGGCAACCAAAGAAGACCCAGCCAATCAGCTGGGACTCGGGAGACAGAGAATAGATGGGGGTGGGGCCAGTCAGATGTGGGACTTGCCAGTTCTCTGAACTGCTCAAAATTTCCACTACCGGTTCTCCAGAACTGGTCGGAACTTGTTGAATATCACTTCTGGGTCTCCTGCTTGAGCAGAGGGTTGGGCTAGATGACCTACAAGGTCCCTTCCAACTCTGTTATTCTATAATTATACCTCAGACATTTCAGTTAACTTATTTATTTATTAGACATTGAATGACATTTTTCAATAAACTGTAATATATACATGAATATTCTGTCTGTTAATACTCTAATTCTTCTGGGAAATTTTACATCAATGTCACCTGGGATACTATTTTATTTTCCTGGAACTGGGAACAACTTTAATTTGGTGTTCATTTGTCTGCATTATTTTTGCATGAACTATTTCTATATTGAGTTGCTTGCTGTTGTTTGTAGAGAAGTACCACAAAAGAATCCAGCAGTATCACATATGGTCATTATCCTTTTGTCTGAAGCAGACAGATGATTGCAGTTATATTGTCCAAGTGAGTTTTTCCACACTTGCCCATAATGATTGCAATACACAGCTGTGTGGGCAGATTCTTAATAGGCCTTACATAATGACAGTCGAAAGCTATGAAGATCAGTTCAAAGCAGATTTCATAGTGAATATGTACCAATGTTATATCTCTTACATCTTTGGGAATGGCTCCTGGCAGGTGTACATATCAAGAAGAAATTCCCACTACTTGGATTTTTATAATTTCCCATCATATTTTTCCCATCATATTTTTTAGCACCAAGCTAGGTACAGCATGATCCTCATTGTTAGCCAAAATAATTGCATAATGCGTAACTAAAAGAGCTGAGATGTGCAGATATGGATGATTGTCAAATTCCTAAAAGGACGTCAAATGAATGAAAACAACCAAATAGGGAAACCAAATTGGTTCCTCTGGATGTATATCTGGATACCATAATATCCTACAGCTCCACTACACCAATGAAACCAAGATCTGAACTTAGATGAGCAGAAATTTTGGCACATCACTTTAATGATATGGAAAATTTCCAAACAATTGTGCTTCCCAACTATCGTGTTTCTCCAACAATACGGCCTCCCCCAATAGGAAGTCCCAGCATGTTTTATAGGCATAAAATCAAATTAAGCCTCTCTCCCCAAATTAAGGCCTATATTAAATATGTGAAATGGGGAGGAAGGGCAAGCGGGGGGCTTGCCGTTAGGAAGTACTTTGGTTGCATACTCGGATATGGTGCTGCTTGCATTGACTTCGGCATTGGTGGGGCACTTCGTATCAGGAGACCTTCCGCCACTATTTCTTTCCCTTCTCCATGTGCTGCTGTGGCATTTAAAGCAACGGTGTGGTGTTTGGCGCAGCCACACGCAGCCAGCCAGGGCTCCTCCCTGCAACTGGAGCCCGGCGGAGACACTCGGCTTCAGGCGCTCCTGTTGCTGCCTTCCTTTCAACTTCGAAGGCAAAGTCAATTCTTTTAAAAATGATGCCCTACTACAACAAAGACTCCCCTGCTCGAGAGGACAACCCAACCCCATATGGGGGGGGGTGAATCTCCCAGGGCTGCAGCGCAGGATCAACCCACCCCAGGAGAAGCACCCAGCCACCATCCCTGCTTGGTGCCAGGCAGAGCTTGAACAGCTTTGCCTGAAGTGCCCAGCGTAGCTGACAGGTGGACCCTCCTGCCCGGTGGTGGAGCTCTGCCAAGGCAGTGAGCACCTCTCTGCTGGATCCTCCGCTCATCCCACCAGGGCTGTGCCAGAGCCGGGCAGGCTGGGCAGAGCCAGGAAAGTGAGCCGCGGGTGCATGCCAGCCTGCCAAGCGAAAGAGCTGAGCCGACATGAGCTTGGTTTCCTTCCCAAGTCCCTCCAGCCCAAACCTGAAGGGGCCACCAGGAGAGGCTGCCCGATGCAGCAATAGTGCCCACCTGTCCATGGACAGGGAGGTGAGGCGATGGCAGCACTGCTTCCCTGGCCGGCGGGTCCAGCAGAGAGAGTCCAAAGCCACCTGTACTTTTCACCCCTCGCCTAGCCTGCCCCTGTCCCCATGCATCTCCAAATGCACCGGCAGCTCCAAATGCTGCAGCGGCACAGGCATCGGGCAGAGGCACTCACTCAGTGGGACTCAGCTTGGAGGAGGACATGGCGCAGGCCATCGCCTTGCCTCCTGGTCCACAGATGGGTGGGTGCTATCACTGCCTTGGGCAACCTCTCCTGGTGGCCCCTTCGGGTTCAGGCTGGAGGGACTTGGGAAGGAAGCCAAGCTTGGGTTGGCCCGGCTCTTTTGCTTGGCAGGTGCATGCACCCATGGCTCGCTTTCCCAGCTCTGCCCAGCCCGCACGGCTCTGGCGTGGCCCTGGCAGGATGAGCAGAGGGTCCGTAGGGAGGTGCTTGCTGCCTTGGTGAGAGCTCTGCCACTGGGCAGGAAGGCCCACCTGTCAGCTGTGCTGGTGCCCCAGGCAAAGCTCTTCACCTCTGCCCGGTGCCAGGCAGGGGCGCTTCTTCCGGGGTGGGCTGATCCTGCGCTGTGGCCCCGGGAGATTCATCTCCCCACATGCGGTTGGACTGCCCTCTTGGGCAGGGGAGGCTTTGTCATACCAGTAGTAGGGCATTGTTTTTAAAAGAATTGGCTTTGCCTTTGAAGGCAAAGGGAAGACGGAGACAGGAGCAACTGAAGCCGAGTGTCTCCGCCAAGCTCCAGTTGTAGGGAGGAGCCCTGACTGGCTGCGCATGGCTGCACCCAAAGCTGTGGCATTGCTCTAAATGCCACAGCAGCACAGGGAGAAGGGAAAGCAACGATGGTAGAAGGTCTCCCAATACGAAGTGCCCCACCAATGCCGAGATCAACATCCAAGCTGTCGCCACCCACCCACCTGAGGATGCAAGGGGTGGGAATTAAGTCACCCCCAAAAAGATGGCCTAGCCATTTTTGGGGGGGCGGTGTCAAAAAAAAAAAAGGCCCGGCCTTATTTTGTGAGAAACACGGTATATTATCAAGAATGCATTTTTAAACATATTTAGTGTATTTGCAGCCCACCCCACCCCGCATTATTGTGAATAGAACAACAAAATGCAAAGACAAATATTTAAAGGAAATGTTTACAACTATGTATGTATGTTTGTGTGTACATGCATTTATGTGATAGTAACATGAAATAATATTGTCCATTAAAGAAAACATTTTGCAAAAATATGCACATTAGGAAGAAAATACACAAAAATATTTACAGTAAAAACATTTTATATAAACTTTTTTTTTAACAAACAAGAGCAGATTAATAGAATCTAGATGAAAATAATCCAAGGTTGGAATATTGAGACACAATTTCAAGAGCACTTTCTCAAAAAGTGACTAATAGCAATCCACTCTGCAAAAAACTAAATGGAAATAAATCAGTATTGATCTTATTTTGCCACAAATTATTGAATTAGAGATGGTAAAATCATTCTTACTGCCACTTTTATCTAATTTTCCAAGGGGAAAGGAAATGATATAAAATACCAAACTGAAGAATTCCTAAAAATTTTGGGAATATGCAAAGAATCAAAACATTCTCTCTGCCAGGTTGCATCAAAAAATTCCACATGTATTTAACATTTACCAGGTACACTTGAGCTATTCCATTGTCAATCTTCTAATCTTCTAATCTTCTAATAATCAGTATACTGTGTAACAACCACTTCAAAGTGTGAGAGCACAGTGTACAAATAAAAAAGTCAGGGTAGATACAGTTTAATTGTCCAATTGTGATACAGATTTGAGATCCAGAAAATGTATCTTCTGTTTCAAAAATGTAAACTATGTACAATATGTTTCAAAATACAGCAAAAGATTGAGAGTTTGTACTTATCTTTTTGCTTTGACTTACGTAGCTTTTTAACAGCCGAAGAGCTTAACTGTGACTTTTTTTTTTTTTTTTAACAAAAGAGTTTTCTTGTAGTGGACTTGAAAGCAAGGATTGCTGCTCAGAGTAAATTTTGAGAACTGATATTGATTTTTCAAGAGGTTATAATAATATATGTTAAAAATGGAAGAATAAATTAGCATCTGAAAGCCAATTATACTGTCAAAGACTGGATTTATATAAAGCTGTACAACAATGTAATAGGATTAAATTATTGTTATGGGATTTCTATTTATGTGCAGAAGGCTAGGGAAACTTTTATATCAGAAATGTGTGTATCATAAATGTGTGTATCTCTCATCACAGTTGCATTTGGAATGAAGCAGGCTGATCTTCACATGACCTTGCTTAATCCTCCACTTACTTTCTTGTTATGACACAATTTCAGGGTAACATTTGCAATGATTTTTATTTCAGAAAATTTATTCTCACTCTGATCATCATTTTCTCTGGTAAGAAGTTTTCATTTTAAATATGATCATTTTTGAAGAAATCCACCAAATATGCAGAATTTTCATGTTAGTATCTCCCTCTCCCTCCCTCCCTCTATTTATTTTTATTAATTCCTTTGGTTTGTCAATTGCTTACAAAATAATAGATATAAATAAAAACATAGTTATGAATACATGTATATATATAAGAAAAATAAAAGAAACAATAGGACAGGGACAGTAGGCACGTTGTTGCGCTTATGCATGCCCCTTACAGACCTCTTAGGAAAGGGGTGAGGTCAACACAGTCTAAGGTTAAAATTTTGGGGGTTTGGGGAAAAAATCACAGAGTCAGGTAGAGTATTCCAGACATTGACTACTCTGTTGCTGAAGTCATATTTCCTGCAATCAAATTTGTTGCAGTTAACCTTGAGTTTGTATCTATTGTTTGCTCTTGTATTGTTATGGTTGAAGCTGAAGTATTCATTGACAGGTAGGACATTGCAATGTATGATTTTATACACCATACTTAGATCGGACCGAAGGCAGCGTGATTCTAGTTTTTCTAAGTCTAGAATTTCAAGTCTGGTGGCATAAGGTATTCTGCAACGAGTAGAGGAGTGGAGAACACTTCTTGTGAAATATTTCTGGACTTTCTCAACTCTGTTATATCAGATACATAATGTGGGTTCCAGACTGAGGAGCTGTATTCGAGTATTGGCCTAGCAAATGTTTTGTATGCTCTAGTTAGAAGTGTAATATTACCAGAGAAAAAGCTACATAAGATTAGGTTAACAATTCTTAATGCCTTTTTGGCTATGTAGTTACAGTGGGCTCTAGCACTAAAATCATTAGAGATGAATACCCCAAGATCCTTGACAGAGTTTGGATCATCAACAAGGTCTTGACTATTCAGCCTGTATTTTATTTTCTGATTTTTTTTGCCAATATGTAAGACAGAGCATTTAGTTATGGAGATTTGAAGTTGCCATCTGTTTGATCATTCTGATACATAGTTGAGGTCTTTTGAAGGGTAGCAGTATTGTCTATGGTGTTGAATAGCTTTACATTATCAGCAAAGAGAATGCAGTTGCTCTCAATATGATCACAGAGGTAATTTATGTAGAGTATGAAGAGGGTTGGTCCTAGAACACTGCCTTGGGGGACACCGCTGTTGACAGGTACAGAATTTGATAGGACGCTCCCAATTTTGACCATTTGTTGTCTGTTTGACAGCAATGCTTCTATCCAGTAATGCAGGTCCAGATATACCATAAGATTTTAGTTTTAGGAGTAGTTTGTCGTGTACCATTGAATCAAAGGCTCAACATAAGTCTATGTAGATGGCATCTAATGCTTTGCCCTGATCGAGTTGTATAGTCCACATGATTTTGCAGTGTAAGAGTTGCAGATTACAGGATAGATTTTTTCTGAAAACAAATTATTTATTAGAGAGTAGGTTGTTTGTCTCTAAGTGGAGGATGATGGATTGGTTAATAATTGATTCCATAACTTTACAGGTGATGCAGCATAAAGAGATTGGTCTGTAATTTTCAACTTTCCTGGGGTGTTCCTTTTTGAGGATGGGGATGACCATGGCTTGTGACAATAGTTTTGGCAAGGAGCTGGTCCTGAAAGATTTTTCAAGCATTATGCTTAGAGGTTTGGCTATGGCAGTGGATAGCTTTTTTAAGAAGTGGGCACATATTCCGTCCGGTTCAATTGATAGAGATGGTTTTAGATTTCGTAGTGCTTTTTCAACATTGTCTTCTGTAAAATCAATATATATTAGATCATTGTAGTTGTCTGTGGTTTGACTAGGAAATATGGGCATGATCCATTGCTGTTTACAAATACTGAGCCAAAGAATGTGTTAAAGAGGTTGGCTTTAATGGTGTCGTCATTGCAGTCTTTACCATAGATCCTTTCAGAGGTGGGATGGACCTTGAGTCTTTTAGTTTGTTGTTTAAAAAATTGTAAAAAGCGCAGATGGAATTGGTGCATATAAGGTTTTCCTCTTGTTTAATGTGATAATTGGTGCATTCAGTCTTTATCTGGTGGCATAAATTTTTGTATCGGCTTTTGAAGTTGTCAACATGACCAGATTTGTTTTTCCGTTAAAGTGATCTCCTTTTGGATTCAAGCTTCCCTATTGTTATAGGTAATCTCTCTCTCTCTCTTTGGTTTTTGGAGTTGTTATTGGTACATATAGTTTTATTACTCTTTTTGACTTCAAGTAAAAATATGTTGTAATGGTCTTCAACAGTATTGCATCCAGTGAATAGAAATTGCCAATCAAGGGATGAGAAATCATTGTCTATAAGATCATAGTTGCCTTTTTTGAAGTTATAATTGGGGATCACATCATTATGTTGATTTTTGTGTGGACATATGTTGAGACAAAAGTCAATCATGTTGTGGTCACTTTTGGAAAAGGATTCTTTAATTTGTATTCCGTAAATTGAATTCAAACTATTGCAGAAGATGAGATCGAAGCAATTGTTAAGTCTAGTGTTGTTGGTTACTAGTTGTTCCAGTCCCAGGTTTGTTACAGCATTGTAGAAGGTTATGTGTATGGGTTCAGTTTTATATTCATTTAGGGTCCAGTTAATGTGAGGTAGATTGAAGTCACCAAGAAAGATAAAAGTGTGTGGGCAGGATGTTGCACATGTTAGTAGTGAATTTAGCTTGTTTACATGTTTGATGTCATAATCAAGGGCTCTGTAACATAGTAAGAATCAAAATGTGATATTTAAGGACAGTTCACAGACAATCGTCTCAGGAAGAGCAAGCTCCTGGGTAACTTGGATGTTTTTTTAGATATAAGGACTTTTATAGATCTGCTTTGTATAGATCTGTCTGTAATGGATTACCAAATCTGCATTTCTAAAAGCTGTCTCCTCAGTTTCTGCTTGGGACCAGGGAAACTGGGGCTACTTCCTGCCTCTAAAGAAACCATGTTTCTCCATTTCTCATTTAGGAAAATATAATATTCTGCCTTTTTTAATATTCCTCAGAATATTTCATTCTTTTAGGAGAGAGGGGCTTCCCACAGCAACAATGTGGACTTCCTGGATTGCTGTCACTAAGTGATATGGTCATGTGACATTTCACTTTACAATTGCATTGTTTAGTGGTGATTCTTATTATCATGTTAAGTGAGATCTATCTATTACAAGTAGCCCTGGAATAAATTCTAAAGCCTATTTTCACAAGTGAAAAAAGAACCTTGGGAGATCAATGCTGAATTCAAAGTCACCAGGGATGACAGAATAAACCAACTATTGAACTAGCAAACATAATAAGGAGAATCTCTACCTGTTTTGTTGGACTTAAAAATAAAAGAAAGCATGTAATAAATAGAGTGATAGCACACAGAGTATGCAGTTGAGATAGCGATAGAAAAAGATAAGACAGGATGCCAAAGGAACAGAAATAATGCAATAAATCCCTTTATGGTACTGAAGAAAATTAAGAGGAAGGAGAAATTGGATTCTTAGCCAGCTTGTTTTATTTGCTGTAAACTTTTTAATTGTTGAAGATATTTATTGCAAATGTTTTATTGCTGCTTTATGGTTTGTTAAGGATATAATCTGCTGCTTTATTTGTTTTGCAATATAATTGATTGTATTCCAGCATGAAATCTTGATAGGCTAGGAGGTGGTATATAAATGGTTTAAATAATAAAAAGTACCAGACAATCACACATATATCTAAGTGAATGTATTTGAAGCCAAACTAAAAATCTAAAGGTAGGTGTAATTATTCCTGTTAATATATACTTAAAACACAAACACTCATAGCATGGTAAAATAACACATATCTGGGCTGCAAGTATAGAAAATAGACCAAAGGGAGATCCATTTATTTTTGTTGCAGTTAGTTTAAGTTTTTTCACTATATTATCTTTGCCTGCTTATTCTTAAAAATAATTGACACACATGGCAACAGCTAAAATAGTTCTGTTTTTCATGTAAAAATTACTATATCATTCTTAATGAATAAGTTGTGTGATGACCTGGAGTGTAACACAAATGCAACAAAACCCAAAAGGGTAAATAGATGTCCTTTAATGCCTCCAACTTGGCCCCACTGTTCAGTAATTTTTCAGTTGAAGATAAAATTTATTCAAAAATACTCTTCAAAAGTAAGCAATACAGTCCAAATTTAATGAGCAGAGAGAGGTGAAATAAAAACCCAAAGCAAACTACAATTGAGGAAATTCCACAATGGATCAGGATAAGTAGTTACCAACTTCAAGGAAATAACAAGGCACAGTCTGTTGGAAGGACACAAGCCAAGATAACTTCACCCAAAATAAAACACACTTTGCTTTTGGCAACGCTATGTTTTAACCGTCTCTTTTATATACTATTCTCCCCAGCTGCAACCAATGAGGGGGATCATGGCCGCTTCCTCTCTCATAAGTCAAGTTGTTTCCTTCTCCATCCTCCCTGCATGTCCTAGGATAAAGAGGGGATGGGCCTGGTTCTTCCTCTGACTGCTCAGCCAGCCTGTGCCCTTGCCCAACTTCCTCCCCAACTTCCAGAGCCACACCTCCACTCCCTGTCTGCTGTTTCTCTTCTCTCTCAGAGTCTGATTCTAACAAGGGCATGACAAGTTGAACATTTCAAACCTTTCATGCAGATATGAAATTTCTGGACCAAATAAGAATGTCTTTTTGTATGTAGAGTCTAACATTTTGTATTGAAAGAAGTGTAGTATTTTATTTTCCTGAACTTACAAATTCAAGATCAAGCATTTATAGCACTATATATAAAACTTTATATGAAAACCAGCTGGGTGATTTTGGGTCAGTCACTCCCGCTCAAGCCCCCTCACAAGGTTGTTTTTGTGAGTAGGAGAGAAAGATACATTGGGTATATTTGCTGTCTTGAATTATTTGCAAAAGTAATAAAGGCAGGAAACAAACAAAAACAAACAAACAAATATAAATATATCTTCCTATATATAATGCAGGGTTGCATGCGAGGAGAAGTATATTAATAAATTGATCTATTATCTAGATTGATGGTGAATATTTATTTCCAACAATCCTTATTGGTGCTAGTAAATGCCCAAGATGATCATAGGAGCTTCTAATTTAAGTTTGAGCACTGGATTAGATTAAGTATATATTGTTTTAATCTTTTTATCTTAGTGATAAATTCCTAAATATTTCAATCCTGAAAAGCTCTGTAGATCATATGAAAATGACTCACGTGATGTTGTGGTCATCATATAAGAACAATGTAAATATAAACAAAGACCTTAATAAGACCAAGGGCACATCTTATCCTTTGTTTCATTCTCATAACAGCCAATCAGATACCTATGGCAAGATATGAATCCAAATATATTTTCCACTGATACACATATATTTACATTTCATTTTTGTTTCCCTGCATGTGGTATGTGGAAAGATATAGCTTCAATATTTGTGAAAATATATAAGACTCCTTATTAGGTGTAGGGTAGCATGAATGGATGAATGAATTGCAGATTCAGGCATTATTCATTTTTGGGACTTTTCCAACATTTATGTTTCAATTTTTCTAATTACATATCTTTTCAGATACATAGCAGTTAGAAATACAACAACAACACACACACACACACACAGAGAGAGAGAGGCTGCAAAACTGTATGTATTAGGAACAATTATCTTTATGCTTTTAAAATTAACTTGCAAAACTTAATGTAGGAAAAACATGGGACAACATCATGGTGAATGTGTGTCATAATGGTACTGGAACTATTACAGTGAAATGTAGAGACAATAGTCCATTGATTCAACCTGATACATAGCTGGGGAATAGGGAGGGAGGAGTTCTTCAATTACTGGTGGACATGCTGGTAAACTGATATCAAATTGGAAAGAGAGAGAAGGACGGGAAGGAAGGATAAAAGAGAAATTTGACCATACTGAATCTTTTGTCATTTTTCACTTCAAGATAATTCAGATTGATTTTGAATTGAAACTTGATTTGCAATTTTCATTTTGTCAATATGGAGTTGGGTGGAGAGATGCCCAATGTATTACTAATGATTATATTTCAGTTATAATGGATTGTGGAACCTATAAATGTCATTAAAAAGAAAGGTAAATACAATAAAATTTGACTTTTACAAAAGAGTTGATGAAAGTGTAAATATAACAGTAGATAACTAGAATATCAGAGTTGAGAATATTTAAGTAAATGTATTTCTGTCTTGTCCAAATTTGGGGAAATTTATTGAATTAAAAAGAAGCAGAAATAATATAAATGATTGCTGGGATTCTGTATAAAATAGAGAAAGATGGCATTTAATTAAGAAAAAGGCAAATATGTGCTTCTTTTGGTGACTTGCTGTCAAAATTTATCAATCCAAGAATTTAACATGCATAGGAATGGAACAGAAAACTGTCAAACTATTTTAATAAATGAAAGGTAGCATGAGTGAATACAGAAATATACAATATTTTATATATTTTCTGCCTCTCCAATGAAAATATTACTTACAACAACTAACAATTAAATACAAATAGTGTTAAAATAGAAAGCTGAACACTCAGTGGTTTAAAACCACCGGACCTTAATTGTGCAGTTACAGCCACCATCTTAAAGTTTTTTTAACACTATCCTCGCCCCTGCAGTCTCCCACACCTGGCTAAATGGCCACTTCCAACATTAAGTTTCTATGATTCTAACAATTAGGACTTGAATGCTAATTTCTTCCATTGGCTAGCTATAACATGATGAATGTTTCTTAGCCCTGACCTTTACCTTTGTACAATTTGCAAATATTATGATCCTTGACAAAAAAGTATTATTCTTTAGTAATCACTCTCTTTTCCATATGTTTGATGTCAGATTTAATTACACTGCAATCTGCTGGAATCACATTTAGAACTATTGTTAAATTATTGGTTAAAATAATACCTCCATGGTTTATTACTCTTATCACTGAGAGGAAGTGAGGTTTAATGTTTCTTATCTCAAGAATAATGTCCCTTTTATATGCATTGTTGATTAAACTGTGTAGCTGCATAGGAGTTACTGATAAAATAATGACCTGTTGCTGAATATAGAATAATTTCATGTCCTGTTGAGGAAAGGAAGTGAGTTTCTTTCTATTGAGGGAAGGAAATAAGCCTTTAATTTGAGTTTCAATGGTTAGAAATAAATGAGAATTTTTAACAGTTTATTCTATGTATATATATTAAATTAATGCCTAAATACTTTCAAGATAATAATATGAACAAACATCTACTTATTGTGATTGACATTTTTCTCCTCTTTGCTTGAATATAGTGCCTAATATATTTAGTTATTTGTCATCTTCAAGACAGCTGCTTAACATTGTCAAATACTTTTTGAAGGTGAAAATCTAAGATTCTGTATCTTTACTCTTAATGTATTAGTTTTTAAATCAAATTTGGATCAAGACAAGAAGTGATGTAATAATTGTTTTTCACAATTCACTAGGTGGCACATTTTTCTTTATTTCTTAGAACAGTGATTGAAATCTCTCTTATATTTGTTTGTAGTCTGGTAAATGTAATTATTCTATATCTCTTGAGATGCCATAAACTGTAATATTCCTGATCTGTTAAATATTAAAGAGCCAGAACATAATATACGGTCCCATAAAAAGGTTTTTTACATCTTTTATAAAAATCTTTTCTTCTGAAAATTAATTAAAATACATGTATTATTTTTAAGTAGCTTAAACATATTATAGCTCAACTTGAATTAATTTATCCATAAAAGGTAAGCTTTAAAATAGGATTGGCCAAATAAGTGTACCATGCAAGCAGTCAATGGCCAGTCAAGTCCTGCTGTAACTGCTTTTGTATTGGTTTTTCCAACCATGTGAATGGTATCCATCATTCAAAATCAATAGAAGAGAGTTTAAAAAAAACCAATAAAAAGAACATTTGTAGTTCAGGGTTGAACAGAAAAGTTCTTGGAGGTTTCAGAGCTTGGTCGTTTTCTTGCATATGTTTTATTATTCAGCTAGGTAATGTTATCAGTTCTAGCACAGATGATGTTGGGTAATGAAACATACAGTAGTTTTATTATGAAACTATTCTTCATTCCTAGTTGGGCAATGAAACATCTGCAAGAAAACAACCAAGCTCAAAAACACCAAAGATCCCAGAGTCAAAAGTGTTACCTAGTGGTCAAGAATGGAAAGGGGCCAAATGTAGATGTTTTAAAGGTTTTGAATTTTGAGAGCTTTTAAGAAGCAAAATGATGTATCTGTTTCCTGTGTTTCGCATCTTAAAACTTCCATCCCCAAACAGTCATTATTCTCACCCACATTTTGGAAACCAGTGCTCCAAATGCTACTGAAAGCTTGATATGGCCCTTGAATCATTAGAAGATGTGCACCTGTAACAATATAGGAGAAAGATCCTGAAAGTTGGAGGTGAAGAAATGCATATATATATTACTTTCAGATGTGTGAGATTCTGTTAAAATAGCTTTAAAATTGATATAGTTTCAGTTTATTACATAGTGACTTAAGAGAGTGAACAACAACAACTCTGCCTTATATAGGTAACCTTAATGTGAAATAACCAATAGGGAGCTGTAAGACGCTAGCTCCAGAACCAATAAGAGTCCTTTGATAAGGGCCAATCGGATTCTCTGAACCCAACCAATCCGATCGAGCCGCTTAACACCCAATCAGAAGTGCAGGGCCAGAACCCTGCACTTTACCCCAAGCTTGCTTTTATTTAAACTATTTACATACATAACACCCCTTCCCCCTGGCTCCTCAATTATGGTGTGGTTATATAGTCCTTCAAATAGGACGGTTGTCTTTTGGGTCTATTAGATTTTCTTTGGACTGGCTGTGTGCAGTCCTGTTGAGGTAAAATGTTGTTTGGTAGTGGCTCAGCTTCTCGTTCTGGTGTGATTTCCCTTGGAGCGTACGATTCTTCTTCCTGCTCCATTTCCTGAGTTTCACTAGATTCATCGCTCTCTTGGAACAGGTTCCCTGGAATGTCGTCTTCTTCCATTCCTCCCCCCCCCAGTTTGGTCATAGGGGAGTTGCTGGCTGGCCGAAAGGAGTCGTGACCGTAATTGGTCAATATGTCATTTCCACAGTCTTTCATCAACACATTTTACAATATAGGATTTGGGCCCAGTCTCGCGTATTATCGTTGCTTCAATCCAAACCGGGTCGCCCGATAAATTTCTTGCATAAATGGGGTCGCCTACCTTGAAGGTACGGTAGCATCCGCTGGATCCTGCAGGCTTTTCTGGCTCGTAAGCAGGGTGCAATCGGTCGAGGCAGGAATGGAGTTTTCGCCCCATGAGAAGTTCTGCGGGAGTTCTGTCGGTTACGCTGTGCGGAGTGATGTGTTGTAGAAGTAGAATGCGATTTATTTTTTCGTCAATATTATCATAGTCCACTTTTTGCAAAGTCTTTTTTACAAATTGGACCATGCGTTCCGCTCGGCCGTTGGTAGCAGGATGCGCTGGTGAGGTGAGCGCATGGCGGATGCCATTATCAGCAAGGTACTGTTCAAACATTAGCGCTGTAAACTGTGGTCCGTTGTTGGACACCAGGACGTCTGGCAATCCATGAGTTGCAAAGAGTCTATTGAGGACTTTAATGACAGCTTCAGAGGTTGTATGGGTCATTCGATGAATTTCCAACCAATTAGAGTATGCATCGACAGTCAATAGTAATGTATGTCCTTTAATCGCCCCTGTGAAATCCAGGTGGATTCTGGACCAGGGCCCGCGTGGCGTCTCCCATTCAGTCGGTGCAGCTTTTGGCGGTGCGTTGCTGTTTTGTTGGCACTTGGTGCAGGCCTTGACACATTGCTCTATGTGTCAGTCTATGCCTGGCCACCAAGCGTAGCTCCGTGCGAGTGCTTTCATCCGCACGATCCCGGGATGTCCTTCGTGCAAAATTTGTAACAGCGAGTTTTGGAGTTGTTCTGGAACGACGACTCTATCGCCCCAGATGACACAGCCTTTTTGCGAAAAAAGTTCAGTCTGTCTTGTTTTAAATGGTGTGAAGTCATCTGGGACCTGGTCCAATGGCCATCCACATTCTACCCAGCCTAACACTCGAGCTAGGGTGTGATCTCGTCTGGTCTCTCTCGCGATATCTCGAGTGGTCATAGGAGGTGAGTTGAGCGTTTTGATTTGTAACGCCGATACTGTTGGTGCCGGATCGTCGAGAGTTTCTGGTAGCAGTGCTCTGCTGAGTGCGTCGGCATGGGGAATGGCTTTCCCCGGGTGATGTAACAATCGATAATTATAAGCAGCTAGGAACTCTGACCATCGAGTCATTCTTGGGGACAATATATGGGGGTTGGTTTGTCCCCAGCGATTATCCCCAGTAAAGGTTTGTGGTCAGTTACAATGGTAAATGTCCTTCCATATACATACTCATGGAATTTTTTTACGGCTGCCACAATTGCAAGAGCTTCCTTATCTATTTGTCCATAATTACATTCTGCCTGAGAAAGAGTCTTCGAAAAGTATGCAACATTTCCATTAGGCAGCACATGGCTCAAAATAGCGCCCACCCCAAACGGTGAGGCATCACAAGTTATAACCAATGGTAATGTTTCATTATATTGCATAAGTACAGAATCAGATGTAAGTAAATCTTTTACATTTCGAAACGCTTTTTCCTCCCGGCAACCCCAAACCCACAATGCTTTCTTATCTAATAACCAGTGTAATGGTTCAGCCACAGTCGCCTTATGTGGTAAAAACACATTATAGAAATTAATAAGGCCTAAAATTGCCTGCAGATCTGTTTTGTTACGGGGTCTGGGAGCATTTTTTATCGCCCTTAATTTACTCTCAGTAGGGTGGATACCCTGACTATCAATGCGATAACCTAGAAATTCAACACTGTCGGTATACAGATGACATTCATCCTTTTTTACTTTCAATCCTGCTTCTTGGAATTTCTTAAGAACACATTTTAAACGATTCTGTAGAATTTTTTTACTAGGAGCTGCAATTAACACGTCATCAAAATATGGAACCACGCCCTTGATTCCCTGCAATAATCATTCCATTAAACTTTGGAATATTCCCGGGGCTACACTTACCCCGAATTGCAATCGGGTACATTTAAAAACACCTCTGTGCGTTACTATCGTTTGAGCTTGGGCTGTTTTATCGTCCACGGGCAATTGTTGATAGGCTTGAGCTAAATCTAATTTAGCAAAAACCTTTCCGTCTCCCAGGGAATGAAGGAGGTGCTGCACCACCGGCACTGGATGCGCGTTCTGCTGGAGGGCGTGGTTTAGAGTGGCCTGGTAGTCCCCACAGATTCGGATTGACCCATCTGGCTTAATGGGGGTTACAATAGGAGTTTCCCATGGAGAATGATCAATGGGTTTCAGTACCCCTTGTTTAATTAGTTTGTCAAGTTGTTCATCTATCTTGGCCTTAAGGGTGAACGGAACTTGACGGGGCTTTAAATGGATCAGGGCAACCTTAGGGTCGAGGCTAAATGAAACTGGGGTCCCCTTATACTCGCCTAGATGATCTGCGAAGACATCGCTGAATTCAGTAATAAGGTCCTCCTCCCACTCGCAATCACCGACTCGGTTCACGCCGGCTACTTCGATGCCGAGTGGCGTGAACCATTGGAGGCCCAACAAACTAGGCCTGTCCGTATCGATGATCGTTAGAGGTAAGTATGCCGTATGCTTTTTAAACGAGATGCGGACTCGACAAGACCCAACCACAGGGATCCGATTCCCTTGGTAGTCTTTAAGGATGAGACGTTGCATTCGAAGATCTTGGCGTTGGATGGTAGGAATGAGTTGCTTTAATGTCTTCCACGACACCATCAAGAGGGACGATCTGGAATCGACCTCCATGTGGCAAGGTTGGTTCTCTATGGCTACTGTGACTCGAATCTTCTTAGCGTCCATGGCTTAGGTGTGACCTATAGTGATAGTATGGTGGGCCTCTTCTTTCTGCAACGCTCGATATCTGTAGGAGTGGTTTGCTGGATCTTGCCTTACAGAATGGTTTCCTGCCAATTGGCGAGAGCTGGTTCCCCTTGAGGCCTGACTTGGTCCCGGTAAACTGTGACAGACTCGACTGATGTGGCCTCATTTTCCGCACTCATGACAGATCATATCACGGAATTTGCAGTCTGCCCTGGGGTGGTTTGCCCCGCAACCAGCGCAAGGGTTTGAGGGTTTAGAGCGAGGGTCCCGGTCGGACCGCAGTCGATGGACCCCTTCTTTGTCGCTGTCTGACACCGAAGAGAGGTCCTCGTAGTGTGTTGTTCTAGCTGCCCTTTTGAGCTGGGTAAGATGTTGCCTGTCGGTGGGGTCATTGGGTTTCGGCTTCACCGTAGTTGCGCCGCAGACATTTTGGTCACCTCAGCAGCAGTGGCTTCGGCGATGGCGTCAGCAAGGTCAATGTCGCCTTTCGCCATCAGCTTGCTTTGCACGCCTAGCGCATCTAATACCAGAATTAAGTGGTCTCTTAGTGCTTCATCTAAGTTTGCGAACCCGCAGAGGCCTCCCAAGTGTCGGAGGTCTGCCACGAAGTCAGCCACACTCTCTCCTTTTCGCTGGCTTCTTTGATAGAATTCGTGGCGTCTCACGAGTGTAGGTACAGTTGGCGCGTAATGGTCTCTCAGGAGAGGTTCGAGGTCATCCCAGCTCTTTGCTTTAACTTCTCGAGGTTTCGCGAGTGCCTTTGCCATTTTAAAGACAGCCGGGCCGCAGTACATCAGGAACAACGCCCGCTTCTTGGCTGTTGTGGCGTCCTTCAGGTTGTTTGTTTCAAGGAACATTTGGAAGCGATCCATGTTGGATTCCCAATCCTCTTGGTTCAGATTGAATGGAGCGGGTGGTACGATGCCACTGGACATGGTTTCCGTTGGTGGCGTCGTCTTGGCACGTGCTCTGTTTTTCTTCCCGGTTCCTTAAGATCAGATGTCTCCAAATCCCACCTTCGTCGCCAGTGATATAGTTTGAGACATGGGTGAAATGAATGGAGACAATCTTAATTGGTGAACTTTCAGCTCTTTATTACATAGTGACTTAAGAGAGTGAACAACAACAACTCTGCCTTATATAGGTGACCTTAATGTGAAATAACCAATAGGGAGCTGTAAGACGCTAGCTCCAGAACCAATAAGAGTCCTTTGTTAAGGGCCAATCGGATTCTCTGAACCCAACCAATCTGATCGAGCCGCTTAACACCCAATCAGAAGTGCAGGGCCAGAACCCTGCACTTTACCCCAAGCTTGCTTTTATTTAAACTATTTACATACATAACAAAAATAAAATAGAATTAACTCATCCAGTCATGTTTTCTGTCTGGTCTACCCAAGTGGCTTATAGCACCATCACGTTAGAAAAAAAAACCCAAAATCTCTGGCATTACCTTAATACACTTAATTGTGCTACTTGTACTAAGGTAGTAATTCATTTGATTTTCCCATTTTAATAAGAATAAGGTTTTATACTATTATACCTTTTTATTCATGGTTATTTTTGTTGTTGATTTTTATTTTTTGCACATTAGCACCAGTAATATTTATTTGGTCATTGTCCAGCATTATTATGTCACATTGACTCCTGGAAATCAGTCTTATTTTTTTTAAGACCCTAAAGGAAACATATACATGCTCTATAAAAAATAAATATATTCTTGTTAAATATATTATTGTGCTGCAAAGAATCCTTCTGTGAGAATAAGTCTTATTGAAATTATTAGATCATGACTACTTGTATAGGGTATCACTGTTGATCTTTTACTTCTCACTTCATTTCCTTCAATCCTCAGCTGCCAGTAATAGAATCTGTGTCAGAGGTGATTCACAGTAACCAGCAAGGTCAAGGTGGTTTAAAAGGCCACTCAGATGAACCCAATTTTTCTTCTCCTTTACTGAGAAGAATGCATGCCATATAAAATTCTTGCTGTGAAAGTGTAATCATACATCAGAGGACAAAAAGGCAGTTTAATAATGTTCTATTTATTTTCTTGGGGTGAGCCATATACTTTATTTTAACACATTTGTTCTTATTTGTGAATCTACAGAGGCTTTAATCTATTTCTGAATCTCTTTCATTGTTGCTACTAGGATTAATATTGACCTAGTTTGAGAAATATCATTGCGTGAACCAGAAAAATGGGATAGTAAAGGTCTTTTACTTCCTCCAGGCATTCACTTTTAGAACTTGGGATATAACTCTTGATATGTGTCTATTAGTGCCTCTATCAATGAAAAACTATCTGGGTAGAAAGAGTCTTCCTCCATTGTACCTAAGTTTATGATAGAAGCAGAAGGGAGTTCTGGGAAATTGTCTGCACCTCAAATGCTCTAATACTGCAATGGAATGTAAGAATTAACTTGGAAGATAGGGAGAAGAGATGCTAACTAAGGAACAATCAGATAAAACGGAGGATCCTGCGACTGAGTAATAGGCAGAGAAAGGAGAAAGAAAAAAAACTTAGAAAGGATCCACCCTAATTTTCCTATCAGTAAAGAAACAGTGGGAAATTTGTACATCCAAACTTGAAAGATTCTGTTAATGTAGCCTTATAATAAAGTAGAATTAGCTCATCTTGTCATGTTTCCTCTCTGGGAGGCTGACATCGATCTTGCAAGTCTGCAAGTACAAAGTGCCTCTGTCTCCTTTTATCATCTGATAAATTAGGGGACACCCTTTCTAAGTTTCTTTTCTGCTTTTGTTTCACAGTTGCAGGCTGTTCCTCCTTTTTTTTATTCTTAGGCAGCATTTATTCTTTCCATCTTCCAAGGTCATTTTCACATTCCAGATACTAGAAAAGGGAAAGGAAGAGGTTCAGAATAATTTTTCCTCTCTCAGTTTTATCATCAATGAAAGTCCCTCTTTGTCATTATATACAGTATATAATTTTGTAGATTATATGTCAACACAGTGACATATAATGACCCTTTCTCTTATAAAGGCTGTTTACAATCATTTTAACAATCTTTTTGGGGGGAGGGGCTGGTAGACCACTTCTCACGGCTGTCTGTCACTGCTGAACAAATTACATTGAATGACTCTGGCTTTTAAAGGATTTTGAAAACTAAATTACACTTCTTAAAATAATTTCCTTCAGTGAAATTTATGTTTTTCCTGTTAGTGTAAAGAAGCATGTATCAGAATATTTTCACTTATTTAAAAATTATTAGAGTAGAAGAGAGAACTTTTGGTCCCCTTTTATAAACATATTTAACTAATTGTGGTTTTTCTTAAAATGCTGAATAGTTGATATAATCAGGTTTTTTTCAAATAAATAAC
Organism: Hydrophis major; assembly: GCA_033807585.1. Classification (NCBI taxonomy): domain Eukaryota; kingdom Metazoa; phylum Chordata; class Lepidosauria; order Squamata; family Elapidae; genus Hydrophis; species Hydrophis major. Next base: position 95,214,969 of record CM066328.1, read on the forward strand.
AATTTCATTGGTTCAGAACTCATCCCCAAATACTCAACTAAATTTGAAACTAAATGGAGACATCTAGAAATGTGGTTAATCATATTGCCAAATTTTCAATTGATGTATCCTTTTTTAAGTTATTGAAGAATGATTAGCAATCATTTCATACATCAGACTTGCATCTCTTTGCCTGTATTAAACATGCCAATCCATATTAATAAAACATAGCCCCAATAAAAGAAAATCACTTATAAATGGACTATTTTGGAAGACCTATCAACTGTAGCTTCCTCTAACTACATTTCAATTTATGTAACACAGTTAGCATCTCTATGCATATTTTCTTTATTCTGCTATTTATTTGTCATGTCATCTTTGAATAATTAAATAAATCAACAAAATAGGGCCAATTTTGTATCTCAGATGCATGGAAACTGCTAATGGAAATATGATTTTTTTCAACAGCAAGTATAACACTTGACTCCTTTTTCTGCACAGAAAATCCATGTCACATAATTACTTTGCATGAATATATCTCTTTCAGACTAATAGTCTAAAAATATGGAGAAAATTAAATAGATCTTAGTGTCTCTTCTGAGCTTTTCTTTTACATATTGTGCTGTATTAATGGTACTAACTCTATAGGGAAATAATCAAAGAAAGCTAATGTAATATTGTGGTTCAGGAAAGAAACATGACAGCAGTACATTCCTGCAAATTGAATTTAATGAGCTTCTTAGCACTACACGGGTGAGTCTTTGAAACACAAGCTATTCAATTTAGATCATTTTGATTATAATTAAATCATTTCACATTTATCATGGGGGCAAGTTAAATCTTAATTAATTGGACACTTGCATTGAAAAGTGATACTGTTTCCCTTTTGACTCTCATGCGTTAACATGTAAGGATTTCCATCTGAGCAGCTACCCGGGTTCTAATTCCCATTTGGACAAGGGCCAAGCAGATTTGTTGCATGAGCAGTGTAATAAAAATCTGCATTCTTGAAGTCTGTGTTCTCTATAGAACGAAACCTTTCATTTCCAAGATCCCACATTTCCAGGCTGAAACAAGATACCTGAAGGGATTTTTTTTTTTTTTTTAATGAGAAGAAAGACTGAGCTTTTTTAATCTTTCTGTTTTTCAAGGAGAATAGAGAGGGTGAGAAATTTAATCAGTCTACTTCTAGACTTACCAGGAAGCTTCCTAAATGTCACCTTACTGCAAGGTATCTTCTGGGTCTTTTTTTTCAGTATGGGACATGAGAATGAGTGAACAAAATATGTCTCTTTCACATACAACCAAGCTTTTCAATTCTTGACATTCAGCTTTATAGTCACAATACTTTTCTGTCTCATTTTCTTTCAGGACAATATTTTTTGTCCTCTATAGAAGAAAGCTAAAGCTGAAATTCATCAAAGAATCTTTGGCAGAAGTCAGCAGACAGACTGAGTACTACAATATAGCTCATTTTCATGGTGGGTTCAAAAATGGAAACTTTTTATACCCACAAATTGCTTTTCCAGTCTTGTTTACTCAGCACACTGTAAAATCTTTTCTTGGTTAATTTCAGTATATTACCCTCAGTGGAACCAGATGAGGAGCATAGTAGGTAGCCATTACTGAAAGATACTGTCTTTGTGGTTTTTATGAACCAGAGACCCTTCACATGCTGTTTTCCCCTGCACATACTGTACCATTCTACATGCAGAGATACTTTTATGCCTCCTAACTGGCAAAATTAAGGGTAAGGATTAGGAAGGAAGGTTAATTAAGAGCATGTACTAAACTTCTTGCATATAGTACAGCAGCAAATATTTGATGCAGTTATGTGTAACAAACTTGTATGGAAAGAAAACATAATGTACGCAAATAAATCAATTCTATATTCATAGTCTAAACCATAATTCACAATTCTTAACTTCATTGTACTGTATATAATGTATATAACTGATGTATAATTAAATTCTAGTGGTATTTTGACATTTGCAACCCAATTAGATATACTTTATCCTACTAATTTCAATACAATTAAACATGGTGAATTCTGTGTCAGATGAATTCTGTGAATTCTGTGTCATTATGTTTCAAAATGTCAAGATTTCTCCTAAAACAAAAAACATGTGAGAAAAATGATGGTTTCCAAGGCTGTGTATTAAAAAGCCTTTTTTTTTTTTTACTATTTTATCTAGCAAATATAATGGTATTTGAATGTAGTGAGTTCCAAGTCTTTATTACTTTTATCCAATCATGAAATGAATAGATATCAGCATTTTTTTCTGTGCTGCACTAATTTGAAAGAAGCTTCTTGAAAAAGCATCTTTGGGACAACCATGACCTGGACGACTGAGAATCTCCATGGACACTTTGTCATATTATTATGTATGATAATATAAACTTACAATCACAGTTTAAAACTGATGCAAGCTTAATAATTAAAGTTCTGATCAAAGACCTAAGAATTATTAAATTAGCGTATAAGAATATAGGAAATTCTAACGTGTGTGTGTGTATGTGTGTGTGTGCATTTTAATTAGATTATTTAGATCTGATAAATTCAATACTTTCAGATATTAAGGAAATCCTTAAATAAAAGACTCCAATCACATTTGGTATAATAGCATATTTTATTATTTTTCCATAAGCTTTTAACGTTGATCTGTGAGCTGTGTTGGTGTTGTGCTTGGAATGCAGTACTGCAAGCTACTTTTGCTGCATTTCAGCAGTTTGATTCTCACCAACTCAAAGTTGACTCAATCTTTCATCCTTCCAAAGTCGATAAAAAGAGGAACCAGATTGTTGGGGGCAATGTGCTAACTCTATAAACCTCTGTGAAGCAGAATATAAATCCAAGTGCTATTGCTATTGTTAAGCCTGGTTTCCCCAACCAGGGTTAGGGAGACAAGCTAAACAGAATGTGCAGCGTTAGTTAGATAGGCACACAGATAAATGAGTGAGCTAAGCTTGCATGTTTATTAACATACAGTAAAAATAACAGATACGCTTGTGCTATCAAATATATAGTTTATTCCATTATGAGTTCATAGCATAGTCAAAATAACAGTCCAATAGTCATGTATCATTTAGTCAGTCCATTCAGGGATATTCAGTTAGCAAAGTCCGTGTTAGAATATCCTATGTCAATTCACTTACAAGTCAGTCCTTTGTTTTTCTCTCCCGTTCGAGCAATGCAGACTTGTTTCCTTGCAGTAATCAGGGATCATCAAAGCCAGAGAGTGAGCAAGCTGCAGCCTTGCTTCTTTTAAAGTGCTTTCACAACCACTCCCTTAATTATTATCCCACAGTTAAAGTTGCAGACACTTTAACTTACAAACTATGATTACATATTATTATTTACCTAAACCAGTTAGGGTAAAACAATGTTATCCCTAACATTCTCCCCTTTTAGGAAATAATAATATAAATATAACTATTTACATCTTTAAATCATATTTGTTACAACTCTCTTTAAACTTAGTTACTCCTTGAGCTTTTGTAAATTGGTCTGCAATGTTTTCTTCCGTCATGCAGTATTCCAATTTAATTAGCCCATTCTTTACAGATTCTCTAACATTTAAGTATCTTAAATCAGTATGCTTTGATCTAGTTTTTACAGCAATACTAGTAGCTAACTTTATAGCTGCTTGGTTATCCTCGTACACAATAATGGAATCTTTTACAGTTATACCCATGTCTAATAATAACTGTTTGTACAAAATCAAGTCAGTGCATAATAATGACAGACATGAAAAATTCCGCTTCCATTGTGGACAAACTGATATGCTGTTGTCTGATTGACCTCCACCCTATTAGTGTCTTACCAAAAAATATAGCCATCCCAGATGTTGATTTTCTTGTGTTTATATCAGTTGCAAAACTTGCATCTGCATAGGCACTAAGACTCAAATCACCCTTTGGTTCTATATACAATGCATGGTTCATTGTTCCTTTAAGATATCTTAAAATTCTCTTTAATGATTGCCAATGACATTGTTGTGGATCTGAATTAAAACGTGCCAGCTGATTTACACTATAAGCTATATCAGGCCTAGACCAATTGCTTATATATGATAAGCTGCCAATCAAAGATTGATATATAGACTTATCAAATTTGGGACTTTGATCATCAGTTTGGCAAACTTCCTGACTCATTGGAGTCTTTGCCGGTTTACAAAGTTCCATTTTAAACATTTTAATTAATTGGCAAATTTTATCTTCTTGAGATATCTTAAAACCATTTTTTGTTTTGTTAATTGTCAATCCTAAATACTTTTTAATTTCACCTAAATGCTTTAATTTTATCTTTTTGGCTAATAATGATATAATCTCATTAGCTTCATTATTAGTCTTAGTTATCAAAGCAATATCATCTGTAAATAATAACAATAATGACACCGTTCCATTATTTTCTCTTTTAAATACACATGGATCTGCTAAACCAGATTTAAAACCTATATTGTTTAACTCTTTGACAATATATTGGTTCCACTCAAACCCAGATTGTTTCAACCCGTAAAGACTCTTTTTGAGTTTCCAACAATCATTACTATTTACTTTATTGTCTTTTATACCTACTGGTTTTCTTAAATATATAGTGTGCTGCAATGGTGCATGCAGATAAGCAGTTTCTACATCTAAATGGTTAATCACATAGTTTTTCTTAGCTGCCCACACTAATGCTGCTCTTAAAGATGTTGCTTTAAGACTTGGTGCAAAAACTTCATCGTAATCAGATGCAGTTTGATTAAATCCTTGAGCTACTAACCTAGCTTTATGGGTAACAGTCCCATCATTTCCAGTTTTTACTTTAAATATCCATTTGCACCCAATGGATTTTTCTCCTGGAGGTAATTTAGCATCTTCATAAACTTTCATTACCTTTAATGAATTTAGTTCCTTTTCCATTGCCTTTTGCCAATTCTCCTGATCCTTAGCAGGATAAGTTCATCTACACTAGTTGGAACTTTAATTACTTGGCAAACTATACTTGCTTGATACCTATCAGGTGGTCTAGTTATACGTGTAGTACGTCTAGGTATTACAGGACTTACAGGTGGACTTTCATTTATTAATTCTTCTTGATTATCTAACTCTTCCTGATCAACTGTTTCCTCTTGTTCTGGTCCTATTTGCTCTTCGTGGACTTCTTCTTTAATTAGACTTTTCTTATAACTAGTCTGATCTTTCTGCCTTTTGTAGGGTTCAATAATTACTTCATTATTTAAATCTTGCTCTAATCTATTCCATCCTACATGTTCTAGGAATTTAGCACTGGTGTAAACTCTAGATGTACCTGGTTCCCAGAATCTATAAGATCTATGATTAGATGTATATCCTACAAAATATAATCTTTTAGCTCTATGTTGTCCTTTGTGTCTAAGTTGTGAAGGGATATGCACCCATGCTGGTGCTCCAAATGTGTGCATGTAACTTAAATCAGGTTTTGTACCATGCCACAGTGTGAATGGTAATTCACCTGTTGTTGAATTAACAACATTATTTAATATATGATTACCACACATTATTGCTTCTCCCCATAAATTTTCAGGTAATCCTGAATCAGACATCATAGATTGTGCCATTGATTGTAATGTTTGGCCTCTTCTCTCTATAAAGGCATTATGTTGTGGCCTATATGGTGCAGACATTTTATGTTGAATTCCTAACATTCTTAGTCTGTTCTGGAATTTATTATTTGTAAATTCCGTACCATTATCTGTTATAAGAGTTACTAATTTCTTTTTAGTTTTCCTTTCAGCAAATTTAATCCAATTAAAGAGATTTTGATACGTTTCAGTTTTGCTCTTCATTAAATAGCAAAACCCAAATCTAGAATAATGGTCCATTATACTTAGTATGTAACGAGCTCCTCCTACACTTGGTTTTTTTAGGACCTATTAAATCTGCAAATACTACCTCTAAAGGCTCTTTGGTAGTAAATCCATCAACTCTATTAGCCGGTGTAACCCTGGCTTTGCTTTGATTACAGGCATTACATTGCAAATACTTATTACAAGGTTTCAAACTTATTCCCTGAGATAATTCAACAGTTTTCTTAAGCATTTTAAAATTTAAATGCCCTAGCCTTCGATGTAACAAGTGAATACATTCATCATGAGGTTTCTTATTTTCATAAATTGTGTTAGCCACTTTTAAACCATCATCATTTAACACATATAATTCACCTCTTAAAGATGCAGTAATTCTCTTATCTTCTTTTTCAATTATGCAGTTATCTCCTTTAAATGTAACTACATATCCTAGTTTCACCAAAATTCTTACTGAAATTAAATTAAACTTAAGTTGTGGTACATATAACATTTTTACATTCTCTTTTATAAAAGAACAATATGCTATACCTTGACCTTTAGCTTTCAGTTTCCAGCCATTGGCTAACGATATCTGCTGTGTACTCTGGGACATTTTAATAAAATGTTTGTTATCATTTGTTATACAATGTGATGCTCCACTATCAACCACCCATAAATTATTTTTTACAGCTCCGTTAGTATACATGGCTAACTCTAAATTTTTATTTATCTTTTGATGACTTTTTGTATTCTGGCCAGCGTTCTGGCGTTTTGCTTTTTTACAAAATCTTGCCAAATGTCCTCTTCCTCCACAATTAAAACACTTTTTAATTGCGTATGCAGTAGAAGTTTCATTATCTTCTTTTTGAGGTTGCTGCCTCCTTAATTCGTCTCTTTCAAGCCTTCTTCTGGCCTCTTCAATCAATCTGCCAGTTATATCAGTTAAAGTTAGGCTTTCCTTTGGCAATATTTCAAGTGAAGTTACGTAGTTATCATAGCTTTCATCAAGGGAAGATAGAATTATGTAGACTTGGTGTAGTTCAGAGAAAATAAGCTCTTTCTCGTGCAGTTCTTGAAAAATGCTTTGCATAGTTTTCAAATGACTCAGCATATCACCATTCTTATGGAGATGTGTACTGAAAAGTTTCCGTGTTAGATTTATGTGAGCACCAACATTATCTCGAACATAAATCCTCTTCAGCTTCTGCCAACACCCAACAGCTGATTTCTCTCCGTGGATATAAACAAGTTGCTTATCAGTTAAGGTTAAAGCAATAATGCAAATAGCTTGCTGATTTTTATGCATAAATTCTTCTATCTTTAATTTATCTTCATCATCCTCTGGATCCCATTCTTCTACGTTTGGTGGATTTTCAATTATATTCCACAAACCTTCTCTTCGTAGAAGCAGACTACATTTCATAGACCATGATACATAGTTTGTTCCATTCAACTTGGATATAAGGGACAAACTTTGTAGATTGACTTGTGCCATGTTTTCTTATATGGATATAAAACTATAATTCATAAAACACAGCTGTCTGTTTACTGTAATGTTTAACAACACAAACTCTCACTTTTACATAAATCTGTTTTATCCTAGTTAAACTGACTTTGCAGCCTCTGGGCCCATAACCAGTGTTAAGCCTGGTTTCCCCAACCAGGGTTAGGGAGACAAGCTAAACAGAATGTGCAGCGTTAGTCAGATAGGCACACAGATAAATGAGTGAGCTAAGCTTGTATGTTTATTAACATACAGTAAAAATAACAGATACGCTTGTGCTATCAAATATATAGTTTATTCCATTATGAGTTCATAGCATAATCAAAATAACAGTGCAATAGTCATGTATCATTTAGTCAGTCCATTCAGAGATATTCAGTTAGCAAAGTCCGTGTTAGAATATCCTATGTCAATTCACTTACAAGTCAGTCCTTTGTTTTTCTCTCCCGTTCGAGCAATGCAGACTTGTTTCCTTGCAGTAATCAGGGATCATCAAAGCCAGAGAGTGAGCAAGCTGCAGCCTTGCTTCTTTTAAAGTGCTTTCACAACCACTCCCTTAATTATTATCCCACAGTTAAAGTTGCAGACACTTTAACTGACAAACTATGATTACATATTATTATTTACCTAAACCAGTTAGGGTAAAACAATGTTATCCCTAACAGCTATTGATCTGCAAATCCTGGTATTTTGCAAGTACTTTTTAAATAGTTTTCCTCAATCATGACATCCCCCGGTATAGCAATATTCATGAACTACTAGACTTTCTTTTTTTCAGTAACAATATCAGACATGTTATGAGAAAGATAGCTATCTATTAGAACCTTAGTTCCATAAGATCTTAACCTGCACATTTTCCAAAACATCAATTTGATAGTTTCAGTTGTTTGGGACTTTGCAAACAATCTTCACATTTATGTCCTTTACAGGTCTGAAAAGCAAAGAAAAACTGTAGTAAGATTATAAAATGAGTTGCAGCTTCACTTAGCAACTCCTTCATTAAATGTCTGAGTTGCCCATCTCAATTCTGGTTATTAATTATGGACTTCCTATAATGTCTCCACGAGAAGTATATGCATACATTTTTGTCTGTTGGCTGAGCCTGATGATGGCAGATGAGATTCTGCTGAAACATTGCTACAACTTTAAAAGCACAACTATAATGACGTGGGAAAATACCCAGCCATCCTGAGTGGGCGGCTGTCACATATCACATCAGAAAACTCAGGAAATTACACCACAAGAACTCAAGAAGTTGCAACACAGCAAATGACCCAGGATATCACAGCACAAGACCAAGGATACCACAGCAATAAGTCTCACAAGGTCATCACACAACCCATTACCCAAGCCGTTACTACACAGGAGGCTAATGGAAAAGAGATCAAAACACAAACTACCCAGGAGATTACAACGCAGGACCCAGGATACCACAACAAAAGAACTTGCAAGCCCATCACACAACCCATTACCCAAGCCGTTAAAACATGAGAGGCTAATGGAAAAAAGATCACTACAAAACAAACGACCCAGGAGATTACAGCACAAGATCCAGGATATCTCCACAACAAAACTCAGAAGACCATCACACAGCCCAATATACCAACATCAACTCCATCAACCAATCAAGAGAAAGCAGCACAGCCAACCAGCCCAGCACACCAGCCTCCACCACCAGTATTTAAAGAGAGACGGCAGCTCAGATCACACACTGCTTGCACTGGCACAAAGCTGAAAGCTCCAGCCTGAGGATGGCGAGTTTGACCTCGCTGAAATGTCGCCAAGATACTCTTAATCTTACATGGGAAAAGACCCAAACACACCTAGCCCTACATACCTGTAGCCGTGAAAATCTACGAAAACAAATATATATATATATATATATATATATATATATATATATATATATATATACATACATGTATGTATGTGTGTGTGTGTGTATGTATATATGTATCTATGTATATATTTGCCATATATATGGCATTCAGCTTTGTTCGGGTATTTTCCCATGTCATGGTAGTTGTGCTTTTAAAGTTGTAGCAACGTTTCAACAGAATCTCATCTGCCATCATCAGGCTTATTATTCATTGATATCCTCTGATGTTTCAACTGTCATTTCTATTCCAACCTCAGTTTCTTCAGTTTCTTTGCTTGAAAGCTCCAGCTTCACATTATTTAACTGCCAGGCATAAAAAATCAGGAACCAAGGTTGTTCAAATGAGCACAAGTTTATTCCATGCTCTCTCTCTACAAGAAACTGAACTATTAATGATCAAGGCAGTTCCAGTGTTTCTTGATGGGGAAGCACTATTTCTGAAAGAGCTGGTCTGTGGTTTTAGGGATTATGCTTAAATCACAGATAAGAGCTAATTCAATGAGTCCTAAATGCAGTGGTGGATATGAGTCAATGGAATTCAAGGAAGGTTGGACTTAGATCTCTTGTGAACATGAAGGACTCCAAATTGATGTTATTTATTTATTTCTTTGTGAAACAATTATTAGATAACAGGTATGAGTATAAACATGGTTATAAATACATGAAATGGATATGAATAAGAAAAAAAAGAAACAATAGGACAGAGACGGTAGGCATGTTTTGGTGCGCTTATGCACACCCCCTACAGACCTCTTAGGAAAGGGGTAAGCTCAATAGTAGACAGTCTAATGTTGAAGATTTTGGGGTTTGGGGAAGAAACCACAGTCAGGTAGAATATTCCAGACATTGACTACTCTGTTGCTGAAGTCATATTTCCTGCAATCAAGTTTGGTGCGGTTTATCTTTAGTTTGTATCTATTTTGTGCTCTTTGACCTTTGAACTGTGGCTCCCATTCTCAATGGTCTCTATTTTAATTTCTTGATGTCAAATTGATTCTAGAAAAGCATACCTTGTTAAAAGCCACAATTAAGCTTCTGAAAACTATGGATATTAATCTATTCTGCAGATTTTAATTTTATCAGCATAAATCTTGTATTGTTTTGGTTGAAGCTGAAGTATTCACTGATAGGTAGGACATTGCAATATATAATTTTATATACTATAAATATATAAATTTTTTATATACTATGATGCACTTGACCCTCCTTGGGGTCAGCCTGGTCATCTCCTACATCAACTTGCACATTATGATGTCTATTCTTTATTGTTATTTTTACCTGTAACCTATTAGAAATTGCATTCTGGTAGTCTAACAGCACAGATTTGTCACTTAGGACAATAAGAACAGGTAGAATATTCTCTAAAGGGTTGGTAATTTTCTGACCTCTATTGTCTTTTTCTATTTCACCATATAAAAGCAGTCGATCAAAACTAACAAATAGACCTGTATATTTGTGTGAGGCAACTAAAATTCACTTTGACAAGGTGGTTTGCACCGTAGAGGTGATATGATTCTCCTCCTCAAGATGAAAAGACAATGTGATTTGATTTGTCTTATGAAGATGTCTTTTTGTGTTGCCTCACAGCTTTGAATGGCAATAGCAATTACCACAAAAGGTTTCCATGTATATTTTATGCCTCTGCAGAAGCGTCTTCTTGCTATTGGATATGACAGTTGTGTTATGTATGTACCATAGTTAATAAAGTATGAGCTTGAGGTTAAGTGCAGGGTTCTGGCCCTGCACTTCTGATTGGCTGTTAGGCAGCCAGATCGGATTGGCTAGTTCTTAGGAATCCGATTGGCCCTTAACAGAGGATTATTATTGGTTTAAAGTACTTGCGTTCATAGCTCGCTATTGGACAATTCTCACAAAGGTTGCCTATATAAGGCAGGGTTCACTGTTGTTGTTTTGACAAGTGACTATGGAATAAAGAGCTGAAAGTTCACCAACAAAGACTGTCTCCAATTTACTTCAACCCATGTCAGAATACTTAACACTGGCGACGAGGGTGGGATTTGGAGACATTTGAATCTGAGAAGCCAGGAAGAGATACCGAGCACGGCGCCATCAACGGAACCATGTCCGGCGGCATCGTACCACCCGCTCCGTTCAATCCAAACCAAGAGGATTGGGAATCCTACATGGATCGCTTCCAAATGTTTCTCGAAACAAATAATTTGAAGGACGCCACACCAGCAAAGAAGCGGACACTGTTCCTGACGCACTGCGGCCCGGCTGTCTTTAAAATGTCTAAAGCGCTGGTGAAACCTCGAGAAGTGAAGGCCTCGAACCCATCCTGAGAGACCATTACGCACCAACCGTTCCTACACTCGTGAGATGCCACGAGTTCTGTCAGAGGAACCAGCGAAAAGGAGAGAGCGTGGCTGATTTTGTGGCGGATCTCCGAAATTTAGGGGGCCTCTGCGGGTTCGCAGATTTAGAGGAAGTACTGAGAGATCGATTAATTCTGGGATTAGATGCACTAGGCGTGCAAAGCAAGCTGATGGCGGAAGGCGACATTAGCCTTGCTGACGCCATCGCTGAAGCCATGGCTGTAGAGGCGACCAAAAAGTCAGCTGCACAACTACGGCGAAGCCGCACTCCGGTACCACCACTGACAAGTGACATTTTATCCAAGTCTGAAGGGCAGCTACTAACGACGCACCACGAGGACCTCTCTTCGTTGTCAGACAGCGACAAAGAAGGGGTCCATTGACTGCGGTCCAACCAGGACCCTCGCCCTAAGCCCTTATGCCCTTGCGCAGGTTATGGAGCGAGCCATGCCAGGGCCGAATGCAAATTCCGCGATGCACTCTGCCATGAGTGCGGAAAACGAGGCCACATCAGCCGGGTCTGCCTCAGCTTACCAGGACCCAGCCAGGCCTCAAAAGGGACCAACTATCACCAATCGACAGGAAACCATCCTGTAAGGCGAGAACCAGTAAACCACTCCTACAGAAATCGAACAATTCAAAAAGAAGAGGCTCACCATACTATCACTATAGGTCACGCCTCAGCCATGGACGCTAAGAAAATTCGAGTCACGGTAGCTATAGAGAACCAACCTTGCCACATGGAGGTCGACTCGGGATCGTCCCTCTCGATGGTGTCATGGAAGATGTTAAAGCAACTCATCCCTACAATCCAACGCCAAGACCTCTGATTACAGCGCCTCATCCTCAAGGACTACCAAGGGAACCGAATCCCCGTAGTCGGGTCTTGCTGAGTCCGAGTCTCTTTCAAAAAGCATACGGCGTACTTACTTCTAACGATCATCGACAGAGATAGGCCTAGTTTGTTGGGCCTCCAATGTTTCGCGCCACTTGGCATCGAAGTGGCCGGCGTGAACCGAATCAGTGATTGTGAGTGGGAGGAGGACCTTATTTCTGAGTTCAGCGATGTCTTCGCAGATCATTTAGGTGAGTATAAAGGGACCCCAATCTCATTTAGCCTAGATCCAAAAGTAGCCCCAATCCGTTTGAAGCCCCGTCGAGTTCCCTTCGCTCTTAAAGCTAAGATAGATGAACAACTCGACAAACTAATTGCACAGGGGGTGTTGAAGCCCATTGATCATTCTCCATGGGAGACTCCTATTGTAACCCCCATTAAGCCAGATGGGTCAATTCGAATTTGTGGGGACTACCGGGCCACTCTAAACCACGCCCTGCAGCAGAATGCGTATCCAGTTCCGGTGGTGCAGCACCTCCTCCATTCCTTGGGGGGGCGGAAAGGTTTTCGCTAAATTAGATTTAGCTCAAGCTTATCAACAATTACCAGTGGACGATAAGACGGCCCAAGCCCAAACAATTGTAATGCACAGGGGTGCTTTTAAATGTACTCGATTGCAATTCGGGGTGAGTGTGGCCCCAGGGATATTCCAAAGCCTAATGGAAAGGTTGTTACAGGGAATCAAGGGCGTGGTTCAGTATTTTGATGACGTATTAATTGCAGCACCAACAAAAAAAATTTTGCAGAATCGTTTGAAATGTGTTCTTAAAAAATTCCAAGAGGCAGGACTTCAAGTAAAAAAGGATAAATGTCACTTATATACTGACAGTGTTGAGTTTCTAGGGTATCGCATTGATAGCCAGGGCATTCACCCTCCGGAGAGTAAATTAAAGGCGATAAAAAATGCTCCCAGGCCCCGTAACAAGACCGATCTCCAGGCATTCTTAGGCCTGATAAATTTCTATGTGTTTTTACCGCACAAGGCTACTGTTGCTGAACCGTTACACCGGTTATTAGATAAAAAAGCATTGTGGGTTTGAGGTTACCGGGAAGAACAAGCGTTTCAGAATGAAAAAAAAAAATGCTTACATCTGATTCTGTACTTACGCAGTATAACGAGACATTACCATTAGTTATAACCTGCGATGCCTCACCCTTTGGGGTGGGCACCATTTTGAGTCATGTACTGCCTAATGGGAACGAGGCCCCTGTTGCATACTTTTCGAAGACTCTTTCACATGCAGAGCGGAACTATGGACAAATTGATAAGGAGGCTCTTGCAATCGTTTCAGCTGTAAAGAAATTTCATGAATATGTGTATGGAAGGACATTTACCATTGTAACTGACCACAAACCGTTGCTTGGGATAATAGCCGGGGACAAGCCAACCCCCTACATATTATCCCCGAGAATGACTCGATGGTCAGAATTTCTAGCTGCTTATAATTATCGCCTGCAATATCGCCTGGGGAAAGCCATTCCCCATGCCGACGCATTAAGCCGAGCACCGCTTCCAGAGACTCTCGACGATCCGGCACCAACAGCAACCACGTTGCAGATCGAAACACTCAACTCGCCGCCTATGACCGCCCAAGACATCGCAAGAGAAACCAAACAAGACCACACCCTAGCTCAAGTCCTAGGCTGGGTAGAACGCGGATGGCCATTGGACCAAATCCCAGATGACTTTGCGCCATTTAAAGCAAGGCAGGCTGAACATTTTTCACAAAAAGGCTGTGTCATCTGGGGTTATAGAGTCGTTGTCCCAGAATGACTCCAGAAGACGCTACTACAAACCCTACATGAGGGCCACCCCGGCATCGTGCGGATGAAAGCGCTCGCACGAAGCTACGCATGGTGGCCAGGCATGGACCGGCAAATCAAGCAGTGGGTCAAAGCGTGTACTAGTTGCCAACAAGCCAGCAATGCCCCACCAAAAGCCATGCCTACTGAATGGGAAATGCCACATGGACCCTGGTCCAGAATCCACCTGGATTTCACAGGGCCAACCAAAGGATATACCTTCCTTCTGACAGTCGACGCATATTCCAATTGGTTAGAAGTTCATCGTATGACGGCCACAACTTCTGAGGCAGTGATTAAGATCCTAAATAGACTCTTTGCAACCCACGGATTGCCTGACGTCCTGGTGTCCGATAACGGGCTACAGTTCACAGCATTGATGTTCGAGCAGTACCTCGCTGACCGCGGCATCCGCCATGCGCTCACCTCGCCTGTGCACCCTGCAACCAATGGCTGAGCGGAACGCATGGTCCAATTTGTTAAAAAGACTTTGCAAAAAATGGAGTATGACAATATCGATGACAAAGTCAACCAAATCCTCTTTTTGCAACACATAACTCCACATAGCATCACCGGCAGAACTCCCGCAGAACTACTGATGGGACGAAGACTCCGTTCCCACCTCGACCGGTTGCACCCTGCTTACGAACCGGAAAAGCCAATAGGATCCAGTGGCCGCTGTCGCACGTTCCAGGTAGGAGACCGCGTTTACGCACGGAACTTATCAGGCGACCCGTTATGGATAGAGGCAACGGTAGTACGAGTGACCGGCCCCAAATCCTACGTAGTGCAATGCTGTGACAATAGACTGTGGAAACGGCATATCGACCAATTACGGTCACGACTCATAATGGCCAGTCAACAACTCCCCCATGACCAAACCGAGGGGGGGGGGAGGTACAGAAGAAGAAGATGAGGTTCCAGGGAACCTGCTCGAAGAGAGCGACGAATCAAGTGAGACTCAAGAAATGGAGAAGGAAGGAGAATTGTTTGCACCACAAGAAATTGCACCTGAGCAAGAAGCAGAGACACTGCCAAGCAACAATCTACCTCAACAGGATTGCAATCAACCAGTCCAACGAAAATCCGAAAGACTTAGGAGACAACCATCCTACTTAAAGGTTTATATAACTACACCATAATTAAGAAGCCAGGGGGAAGGGGTGTTATGTATGTACCATAGTTAATAAAGTATGAGCTTGAGGTTAAGTGCAGGGTTCTGGCCCTGCACTTCTGATTGGCTGTTAGGCGGCCAGATCAGATTGGCTAGTTCTTAGGAATCCGATTGGCCCTTAACAGAGGGTTATTATTGGTTTAAAGTACTTGCGTTCATAGCTCGCTATTGGACAATTCTCACAAAGGTTGCCTATATAAGGCAGGGTTAACTGTTGTTGTTTTGACAAGTGACTATGTAATAAAGAGCTGAAAGTTCACCAACAAAGACTGTCTCCAATTTACTTCAACCCATGTCAGAATACTTAACAAGTTGTAGTCTTAGAGAAGAGGCAAAGTAAGGCAACATGGCTTCTTTACCTTTAGAAAAAGTGGAAGAGGTACATTGTTTTGTGAAACAACTTTGAGAAGATGCTGTGCACAAGCCGGATATTTATCAAGACAAAACCATTGCATTATGGCAGGTTTGCTGCTTGTTGGTTGGTTATCAGCTGAAGGTTAAATATGTATATGTTAGGCTTCATTCACCTGAACATGAGAAAGGACAACGATGAAAAATGTCAAAGTTTTCTCACTGCGCTCATAGCTGCATAGTTAATAATGGCTGTTTCTTGTATTTTACAGTCTTTATTATGTCAATATGAAGCTTTGTTATCATTGTAGTAAGATAAATGATACTAGGCTTTGATGTAGTATTGAGAAATATGAGTGAAAACCCAAGCACAATTTTACATAACTGGTTTAGGAGTTGAATGTCAAATGAATAAACATGGTACCAAAAACAATGACCCTGGGAAAAGGGAAAGGGATACTTTAATGCTGTTTTTCACTTGCTTCTAAAATAATTAGAAATAAAACAATTACAATTAGCTGTTTCACTGCAATCCGTTTTGAAATTTCTTCAGTTTCTCCTTCAGAGCTTATGCTATCAGGAGAATCTGAGATGATTCTTCGACTGTAACACTTGCTGAACAGTTTAAACAAGGGTCCACGAGCTGCAGCCAACGACCACACCGTGGTTTATTTGGAACTGGGCCATGTGAAAGGAGGCTTGATGCACATGTGCATGGGCACGAGTGTTAGGCAGACATGTATGTGCATCAGAGGTGGTATTCAGCAGATTCTGACCAGTTCTGGAGAACCGGTAGAGGAAATTTTGAGTAGTTCGGAGAATTGGCAAATACCATTTCTGACTGGAGATTCTCAGTATCCTTCCCCTGCCATGCCCACCAAGCCACGCCCACAGAACCAGTAGTAAAAAAAAATTGAATCCCACCACTGATGTGCATGCATGTGAAACTCTTTGCTGTTGAGCTGTGCGTGCATGCATGTGCATGCTAGGTCACTGCTGATGTAAGTGGAGCTGCATGCATGCACACTGAGCTGCTGCTTGCACAGTCCAGTTCCCCTGTCCCTCCCACCATCCAGGCCACTGGTTTACAGATTTGAGCAATACTGACACTTGTATTAGAGATGGTCAGCCCCAAGTATCCAAGAGATTTGGAAAACAGATGAGGAGGAAGTGAGCAACAGACATAAGCGATGTCAGGTCACCTCTGTTCTCTAGTTGTTCACAGGAGATCTGGCTGGCAGGAGCAGTGAAGGAAGGTGATGAAGAGAGTATGATGCTTCTTTGTCTCCATGTACCTGCTGGCTAAGAGCTTTGGGAAGTGGATGTTCAGAAGACTAAATTGGTACATTTTGGGTAAATGAATAAATATAAGAATTGGTTAAAATATATAGATACGAAGACAGATATGGGAGGAAGAGAGGAAGGGAGTGAACAAGCAGCCATAATTGTTTCCAGCCTAATCCATGTGAAGGTCATCCAAAGTTGGTGACTTCAGCAAATGTCTTGAAATTGCTTGTAATGCAAAGGGAAACTAGCCAGCCAACCCACCTAATGCCTCCTTGGCAGGTAGTAAAGCTTTAATAAGACGTATAATCCTTAGAATGTTTTGCAATGAAGAAGTTAGAGAATATAAAACTAACAAGGATGTAAAAATGCACAAAAATATGAATATGCCACTTCAGATACATGGATTTTCATTTTCATGCCAATTTAGACTATCAGCTCAGTAGTGATGGAAAAAGTGGATCCCTTGCAATGGGAAAGTAACACACAAACAATCTATAACTAAGTTTCCAATTCTGATGCATTTCTATCAATAACTTTATTTATCTTTCTGGCAGAAGGATGAGAAACAATGTTCCTGTTTCTACAGAAATAAGATCATGATCACTGACCATCACAAAAGAGGTTAGCAGCCAGTTGCAAGAAGAGAAATGAGTCAAATTAAAGACTACCACTTATAGTACACTTCATTCTTCACGTGTGCTTCAACTCAGGCTGGAAAGTATGGCCAGAGCTCTTTTCCTCAGTTTAAATTATAAACCTGAATTTTCACAGTCTGAAAATAATGAATTTATTCAGTTAAATATAATGTGTTGTTCTAAGCCTGGAATGTAAAGCCTCTGCTGGAAAATTTGCACGGTTGCCCCAGATGGTGGTGATCTTCTAAATTATTTGCAATGGAGTCTTTTCCCTACAATATTGTGGATTTGAGCTATATGATATTTTGTTCTTTCATTTTTAAACAAGAAATTTTGGGATGTGAAGATTGTTTATAGCAATCCAATTAGCAGATTGAACCTATCTGTGCTTAATATAAAGGGAAAGTGGGGAAGGAAGGAAGGATGTCTATGATTCTTGAAACATGATTAATATTAATCTCTGTGGCAGAGCAAGCGAAAAAGATGAGGCCTGGCAAAATTCATTTTGAGACATCAAAACTGATAAAGCAGAAAATACATTCTGGTGAAGGATGATATCCTTTTGTCAATCTGTCAATATATGTACCCGATGACAATCTAAAATGAAAGGATCACCAAATAAACTGAAATGGTTGGTAGGAGTGATTAAACCATAATGGATGGTGATATTTTGAGGTTTATTTTATTTAAGCACATATATGCTTCTGATGGAATGTGGCTCATTTCCTTTCTTTTTAGGTATCTACTGAATGAGAAATATTATAATAGCACAGCCAGATTGAAATCAATTATATATGTCTACTTGTTCTTTGATCTTTGACCTCTTCTTTGCATAGAGAAGCTTAAGCAAACCATGAGTTCAGTATTAAAAAAAAAAAAAAAACAGATATCTGAAGAAAACTTGGTAGCATCCCTTCTGTATCTTCAAAAATTATATAAGTTGACTTCCAGTGCTTTCTTGTTGATGACAGATCAGAGACCATGATTGTGCGCTTCTTTGATCCATGCTTACCCTGTTGGAGGGGTCCTTAAAGGACCAGATCCCTCTGACCCAACTCATAGGGGTGGGGGAAGAGGGGGAAACCATCACTGAGTTAAGGGAAGCTGCATCTCCCTTCCTGGCTTGGCAAACTCCCCTAGAAGACAGGGAGAAGTGGCAGTCTTTAATAGGTGCCTTGAAGACCGGAAGCTGCCGGGACATAAGTTTGTGCTGGAGAGAAAAAGTGGTGAGCGGTGTGTAACTGGATAAAAGACTTTGAACATTCTTTTAGATAACCTTGAAAAGCAGAAAGAAAGAGCCCTCATCTGGAAGAGTGGTAGGGGCAAACGAGAAATAAGAGGAAAATACAAGGTAAAGAAAAAATTGGAAATAAAAGAATTATATGTGATCAGAGACTAAATTTGGAATAACATACAGAATTGGACATTAACAAACATTGGATAAAATGCTGGACTTATTTGGAATTGATAAAATTTAATATTAATACTACGGAAAAATGAATTAAAAATAAAAGAATTCAAAGAAGAAAGTGATATAGAGCACCACATAAGGATTAATGATTTCTTTCTTGTATGTTTCTATGGAAAATTACTGGTCGTATAAATATTTGAAAGAGAAAAGAAATGGAATAAAATATTGTTAATATAACAAAATCCACAGAAGCTTTATAAAAAAAGAAGGAGGGATTACAGTTAAACATAAAAGAATGCAATACTTTGGGACTGTTAGAGGTTGATTGTGACAAGAAAACAGAAGAAAGAGAAAGTAAGGTAAACAGAGACTTTTGACAAGGATTATAACAGAAAAACTTGACTTGAGGATGAATTAAAAGAGGAAAATAACAGCCTTGATGAGCATAAAGAACAAGGACCATTATCGAAGGACATAAAAGGACTTAAAACAGAGACATTGACATTAGATACAATAAATAAAAGAGATAAGATATTCAAGACTTAGAAGAAGAAGAAGGGAATATGTAAGAAGAAACCCCAAAAAAGAGAAATGAAAAGGGGGGAACATGGCTGACAGGCAGAGGGAAATAAAAATAAAACTAGAAGGAAAAAAAGAAGAAAGACTGGAGAAACTTGGAAAAGGGAAGCCTAGCCAAAATTAAAAGGAATGATAAAGTTACAAGATTTAGAGATAAGGGTTAGGGATTGTATGAGGGGGATACCACACAGGAATATATATTGGCATTTAGTTTAAAACTTTCTGGAAATTATTCTAGGATTATATAATTATATATCTATATCTATATCTATATCTATATCTATATCTATATCTATATCTATATCTATATCTATATCTATATCTATATCTATATCTATCGATCTATCGATCTATCGATTTATCGATCTATCGATCTATCTATCGATCTATCGATCTATCTATTTATCTATCTAAGAAAACACACACACACACACAAAAACACACACACACATATATATATGTTGTGACTGGGAGGTTTGAGCCTGTTGTGCGCTTTGAGTCTGATGTGTCAGAAGACACAGGTTCGAGTGATGAGGAAGGTTTGGCATTAGCATTTTTGCCTGCTTTAATGGGAGATGCAGACGTGAGCCAAGAGGATGAGGAAGTGTTGGAATCACCTTTCTCTCCAGAACCTACCTCATCAATTATGCCTCAGGTGTCAGCAGATGATCGACAGAACGTGCCAGAGTCCTTGGGTGATGATCAAGCCGATGAATGTTGGGTTGATGTAAGGACTAGACGTAGGCTGAGATGTCAAGCACAAATTGAAAGGAAACGTCAAATCAGGGACTGAGTAGAGAGACTGACACACCCCTTTAAGGAATATAAGGAGGCGTGTTAGCTTGGAATCCCTGTTCGGGTCAAACTTTGTTAGTCACGTTTGCAGTTTGGAAAAAGTTTTCTGTTTAACGTTCGGCTCTGATTTATATTGCTACTCGTTATCTGGACTTGCAGACAGCTTCTCGGAAAGCTGCCAAAATGACTTCAGCCAGAGGAAAGTTAACTCTGTTGTTCCTGATATATATATATCTCATATGCCATCATCAGGCTTCTGTATAGTGTTCATCTGTGAGTCAGACTTATTCTCTGTGAGCTGTGAAAAGCATCCAGTGATGGAAGGTGCTTCAGTCCCTTCTAGGAAGGCTGGGCTTAAACTTGAGGACACTCCTCCTCCACGAGACTCCTCCTTAGCGTCCCCAGTTTTGCAAAGCTGAGGTAGTGATACCCTGTATGCTCAAGCCTATGTAATAACCCTGGCCAGAACAGACCCTCTACCAGATGGAATAAAAGAATGGGGCTGGATGCTCTTCACAGCTCACAGAGAATGGGTGTATCAGGTAAGTACCAACACCCTTTCTCCCATGAGCTGTTCAGAGCATCCAGTGATGGGACATACCAAAGCTTGGCACTGTCCTAAGGGAGGGACTCCACCTAGGTTGCAGAGCTAACTGTCTCTGAAATAACTTTCTGCAAAACTCACCTTCCAAATGAAACCTCAGCAGAAGCAAATACGTCAATTTTATAATTTCTAATAAATGGAGATGGAGAAGCCCAGGTTGCAGATCGGCAAATCTCCTCTATTGTAGCTTAGGTCACCCATGCTACTATGGTGGCTGCATTCCTGGTGGAGTGAGCGGTAATGCCTTGGGGCACTGGAATCGAGTAAGAGTCATATGACTTAGCGATGGTGGCCCTTAGCCATCTACCTATGGTAGAGGGTGAACCTTACACCCCAGGGTGTTAGGCTGAAAGGACACAAAGAGGGCTTCTGTCTTTCTGGAGGGCACCGTGCACTCTATGTAGATGCATAAGGCCCTTCTTACGTTCAAGCGGTGCCATTGGTGTTCGAGCCTGTGTGATGGATGTGAGGAAAAATTTGGGAGCACCAGCTCTTGAGTTCTATGGAATGCTGAATTAACTTTTGGAATGAAGGAGGGATCTTGTCTGAGAACCACTCTATCTGAATGGAAAGTGCAGAGATCTTTGCGCACTGATAATGCAGCTAGTTCAGAGATTCTTCAGGCAGATGTAATTGCTATCAGGAAAACTACCTTGTAGGTTAGAAATCGAAGTGTTGTGTTCCTTAGTGGCTCGAAGGGACCTGTAGTAAGGGCCAATAGTACCTTATTTAAGTCCCAAGTTGCACAATGGGGGGGGGGCTCAAGTTCTTGGCACCGCACAGAAAACTGTGAATACGAGGGTGATGAGATATGGAGGTAAAATCATCCCAAGATATGACCGAAGCCAAGGCCGCCATCTGACTCTGCAGAGTATTGGGTGATAACCCTTTGTTTAGGCCCTCCTGTAAAAATTCTAATAACTGCGCTACTGATGGGGAAGTGGGGTCAATCTGAACCCTCTGACACCAACAGCAGAAGCTAGACCAGGTGGCTCATAGATTCATTTTGTTGAAGGATGTCGAGCTGACTGAATAGTGTGGCCACCTGGTCTAGCTTCTGGAGTGCCAGAAGCTAGACCAGGTGGCCTCATAGATTCATTTTGTCGAAGGATGTTGAGCTGACTGAATAGTGTGAATAACTTGAGTAGAAAGGTGTTCGTCTCTCAGACATCACCATTCAACTTCCATATTGCTAGGTTTAGCTATTGAGGGTCTGGGTGTAGCACTGGGTCTTGAGACAGTGATATGACCAATGATGAGATCCTCCACAGTGGTACCGTCGAGAGGTCCTTCAGGTCCACAAACCATACTCGTCTTGGCCAATAAGGAGCCACTAATAGCAGGTCCACTTTTTCTTCTAGCAATTTCTGAATCAATTTTGGGATCACGGGGAGGGGAGGAAAGCCTTATTGCAGTCCGGTGGGCCAGTGACATCTGAGGGCATTCAGGTCCTCGCTCCCTGCAGTGGATAATGAGAAATGAATCAGGGAAGCTGTGCATTGAGTGGGGAGGCAAACAGGTCAACTACCGGTTGGCCCAAATTCCGAGTAGCTTCCAGAAAGATCTTGGGGTCCAGATGCCACTCTGATTGGTCTAACGTGGCTCTGCTGAGTCAATCTGCTTGTACGTTCGCTACTCCAGATACATGCTTTACCTTTAGAGAGAGAAGATGGATTTCAGCCCACAGGAAGTCTTCCTGCTTCCCTCATTAGTAGATTGGAATGAGTGCTCCCTTGTTTGTTGATATGGGCCTTTGTAGTTATGTTGCCTGTTAAGACAAGCACGTGTTTGTAATGGAGATGTGGGAGGAATTGTCAGAGTGCCAAGTACACCACTCTCAGTTCTAGCCAGTTGCTATTGTATGCCTTCTCTGAATCCATCCAAAGGCCTTGCACTGTATGTGATTGGAAGTGGGGGCCCCATCCCACTAGACTGGCATCTGTTGAAACAATTGACCTGTGTGGATCCTTAAAAGGGCATCCCTTGTTGATTTCAGGTCGTGTCCACCATCGTAGAGACCTGAGAACAGTTGATGGAACTTTTACACGAGTCCTGGCATCGTTTCTCCCGGTGTGTTGGTATGGTAACAGGAACCATTGCAGGGTTCTTGCATGGAACCGGGCCCAAGAGATAATAGAAATACAAGAAATCATTTTTCCGAGAAATTTAGAAAGGACACATAGTTGTCCTTTCCTAAGAGTTCTGATCTGTTGAACCAAATCTCTAATGCTTTCTTGGCTGTCAGGGGAGAGGAAAACTTTGCCTTCCAGGGTGTCAATGATGGCACCAAGATGAATGAGTCTAGCAGAGGGTATTAAATGACTTTTTGACCAATTGATTGAGAACCCATGTTGTTGTAGGTTTACAAGTGTAGTTTGAGTGTTTGTATTTTCTTGATTGATGGAAGATGCAAGAATAAGAATGTCATCCAAGTAGCATTGAAGTCAGATGGACCTACCTCTGAGTGATGCTGCCAAGGCAGCCAAGACCTTTGTAAAAATTCTGGAAGCTGAAGCTAGGCCAAATGGGAGAGCAATATATTCGTAATGGATGTTGTTGTAACAGAAACGAAGGAATTTGAAATGTGAAGGCCTAATTGGGATATGTAAGTAAGCTTGACCCATATGACACATATGTAAGAGGTCTATGGAGGTAAGGACATCGTTTTTTCTGATGCTGAATAAAATGGATTGGAGAGTGGTCATTTTAAATTTTCAGTAAACTAAATATTGGTTTAGACATTTTAAGTCCAGGATTGCCTTCCACCCTCCCCTGAACTTTTAGGGACCGTGAAGAGGTTTGAATAAAATCCAAGACCACTTTGATTATAAGGGATGGGTTGTATGGCTTGTAAATGTGCTATGGCTGTGTCCATGAGAAAACTTTTTTTGCATCCCTGGAAATTGGGGACTTCATAAAAAAATCCAGGGTGGTGGTGGAGCTGAACTCCAGTGTCAGAACCAAATCGTACTGTATTCTTGACCCATGCGTCAGTGATAGAAGAGTCCCATTGGTCAGCAAACATTTTTAAGTGACCGCCAATGGGAATCTCATTGTGGTCATTACTTGGACCTGCGGAAGTGCCTAGATCCTGTTCCTTGAAATTGTCTCCTAGGATGGAGTCCCCTTCTATATCTGTCCCCAGGTTCAATTCTATCTGTCTGTTGTCTGAATCCAGGTTGTCTTTGAAATCTTGAATAGTAGGGTTGGTAGAAGGGGCAAAAGATCTGTGGTGATCTAGACTCTGATTGACGAAAAAGAGAGGGAAGAATTTTCTTTTTGGTTCTGGTTTCAATTAGGTAGGGTTCAAGTGCACTGCCATATAGTTTGTTCTCCGAGATGGGAGCTGAGGCAAGCCACCACTTGTGCTTGACATCTGCCTGCCAATGCCTGAGCCAAAGTAACCTTCTAGCCACAATTTGGGAAGCAATGGCCCTAAATGAAAATTTAACTACATTTAAGGTAGCATCTGCTGAAAACTCTGCAGTGGCAATTAATTTAGCCACATCTTGATGTGCCCTAATGTTTGAGGCTGGAATGGTATCCCTCAGGTGATGGAGCCATCTGAGAGTTGATCTGATGAAAAAGGAGGCGGCTGTGGCCACTTTGATGGCCTATGCATTCGAGACGTGTGCCCTGTGGAGGGCTAGTTCCGCCCTCTTTTCCTCAGGCTTGAGAGCCTCTTCAGCTTCACTTGAGATGGCAAAGGAAGATGAAAGTGCAATGATAGGCTCGTCCACTTCTGGAGTGTTTAGAAATTTAGAGAACTTAGGTGCCAAATTATAGTATTTTTTATCATGTCCTGTGGGAGTAGGATATCAGGCTTCTGCAGCCCATTGTTTTTGCACTAAATTGGAAAACATGTGTGGCACAGGGATAACCTCTGCCTCAGTGACTGGTTGAGAGAATATGCTTCCCCTGGAGTATTTGGTGGGGGAGGGGTACCCGTATTATCCAGCCATGCGGTGTTCTTGGCCTTAAACACCAGGGATTTAAATAATTGTAGGTGGAATAATCCTGTAAATATGGGGAGGTCAGGTGAGTGGCCTTCATCGTCATACATCCCCCTTTCTAGCAGATCCACCTCTGACAATATCTGGTCAATGTGTATACTGACCCCCCCTCCATTTGATCCATTGGATCCCCTTGATCTCCCATATTCTCTGTGTACTGAAGGTCTCTGACAGTGGGCAACAATATTTCTGTGGGGGGGGGATACCTGATGAAGATGTGGAAACATCTACGAAATCTATGAAAACATATGTATTATGTATGTGTATATATATATATATGTATTCTTAAGTTTTCGCGGGTACTTACATGTCTGGCATTCAGCTTTGTTCAGATATTTTCCCACGTCATAATAGTGGTGCTTTTAAAGTTGTAGCAACGTTTCAGCAGAATCTCATCTGCCATCATCAGGCTTCTGTATGGTGTTTGTCTGTGAGTCAGACTTTTACAGTGGTTTCAGATTTAAATTTGGGGCAGCCTATTGCTGTGTCAGAATGGTTTTTTTTCTTCCTCCTGATTGGTTGAGAGTCTTGGTCTGTGTTTATTGGTCTTGGAGTTTGCTGTGTTCTGCTACTAATATCTTCTGTCTGTTTTTTTTTTTGGGGGGGGGGGCTCTTTTTGTATCTTGATTGGCTGGCAACATTGTGTTACTTTATTGGAGGCCTTTAGTGCAGCTTGGCTTCGGGTAAATGGATGGCTATCATTAGTTAGGAAGCTGGGTTTCATCTGGGTGCCTGGTTGGGGTGTGTTTGAGCTGGAGGTGTAGTGAGTTTGTAGTTTGAGCTGGAGGTGTTTGAGCTGTAGTAATGGACAGAAAAGACTATGAAACTAAATTGACAGACCTACTCCAAGACTCCACATACAAACCCATAAACACAGACCCAACCACATATCTGGAATAATTAACCAAGAAGAAAATTATAACCAGCCACATAAGCAAAGAGATCCAACACATGATCATACCCAGAGAGAAATCTTCCAGATGCCCCAAACTATACGGCCTCCCAAAAATACACAAAGAAGGCATACCTCTCAGACCCATAGTCAGCTCCAGAGGAGCACCACTACAAAACCTGGCTAAACACCTAGCAAAAGAGCTGCAGCCCCATGCTGAAACAGCAGCTTCTCATGTACAAAACTCATACCACTTCTTGGAAATGATCAAAGATCTACATGTGGAGCAGGAAGATCTGCTTGTAAGTTTTGACGTGGTTTCACTATTCACTCAAGTCCCGATAAAAGAGACCCTCGAAATCATCAAAAATAAATACCAACCAGCTAAACACCTCATGGAACTAACAGAACATTGCTTAACCAACACATATTTCATATACAAAGGACAAAGATACAAACAAATTGAAGGAGCCCCCATGGGATCACCACTGTCACCTGTCATTGCAAACCTGTTCATGGAAGAATTCGAATCCAGAGCCCTAGCTAATGCCATACTCAAACCCAAACTATGGTTAAGATATATCGATGACACATTCGTGATTTGGCCCCATGGACAAGAAAACCTAAACAACTTCCTAACACACCTAAACAGCGCACACCCCAAAATCAAGTTCACCATGGAAACAGAAACAAACAAACAACTACCATTCCTAGATGTACTAATCTACAAGAAAACAGATGGCACACTAGGACACACCATATACCAGAAGAAAACACACACCAACCGCTACCTCAACGCCCAATCCCACCACCACCCAGCACAGATAAACTCCGTGGCTAAAACACTAATTACTAGAACCAAACGCCTGGCAGACAAGAGACACATTAAGACTGAACTATGCACCCTGACTAAAATATTGACAGCCAACGGCTTCCACAAAAGCAAAATCACCAACTTGATCCACAAAAGCACACTGAGACATAATAGAGACCCAGAAGATGAACAAACCCATGGAACAGCTGTCCTGCCCTACATAAGAGGCACTACAGACAAAATTAGTAAGATTCTATACAGACACCACATCAAGACTGCCTTCAAAACAGACAGAAAAATAGCAGCCATCCTCAGGAACCCCAAAGACAAAACTGACCTGGAAAACCAAGGCATATATGAAGTCCCCTGTGCATCATGCCCGGCCACATACATTGGACAGACCAATAGAAGAATAAGCACCCGCCTGGATGAACACAAAAATGCAGTCAAAAAGCTGGAACACACTTCCTCACTCATCCAACACATGGAAGCCACAGGTCATTCAATGGCACCAAAACCCTAGCCACCATAGAAAATCCCAGCCACAGAATCATCAGAGAAGCCACAGAGATTGAAAAAAGACCAGAAAGCATGAACAGAAGAGATGATTCCACCAGGCTGTCAATCATTTGGAAGCCTGCACTCACAAACAAAAAAATCTCCACACCACAAGCCAGGCAAACACCTGGGCACAAACAGATCCCCCCTGATACCTCCAGCTCAAACACACCCCAACCAGGCACCCAGATGAAACCCAGCTTCCTAACTAATGATAGCCATCCATTTACCCGAAGCCAAGCTGCACTAAAGGCCTCCAATAAAGTAACACAATGTTGCCAGCCAATCAAGATACAAAAAGAGCCCCCCCCCAAAAAAAAAACAGACAGAAGATATTAGTAGCAGAACACAGCAAACTCCAAGACCAATAAACACAGACCAAGACTCTCAACCAATCAGGAGGAAGAAAAAAACCATTCTGACACAGCAATAGGCTGCCCCAAATTTAAATCTGAAACCACTGTAAAAGTCTGACTCACAGACAAACACCATACAGAAGCCTGATGATGGCAGATGAGATTCTGCTGAAACGTTGCTACAACTTTAAAAGCACCACTATTATGACGTGGGAAAATACCCGAACAAAGCTGAATGCCAGACATATATATGTATATGTATATGTATATGTATATGTATATGTATGTGTGTGTGTATATATATATATATGTATGTATGTATGTATGTATGTATGTATGTATGTATGTATGTATGTGTATGTGTGTGTATGTCTATGTGTATGTGTATGTGTATGTGTATGTGTATGTGTATGTGTATGTGTATGTGTATATATATGTATATATATGTGGATCTTTGGTTATTCGGGTTTTCTCCCGCGTAAGATTGGAAGTAGCTAGGCAATGTTTTGATGAAGTCTCATTCATCATCCTCAGGCTTGGTCTTCAGGTCTGTGCTTCTCAGAGTGATGTGAGCTTGCAGCTGCTTCTTCCTTTTAACTGCTAGTGGGGGTGTGACTTGATTGGGTGGAGGTTTGGCTGTGTTCTGATTGACTGGAGGCGTGTTCTGTTCAGGTGGGGGCTTGGTTGTGCTCAGGTTAGTCTTAGTTGCTGGGGGATTTGAGCTGGGGAGCTGTGATCTTGCTGTTTGGCTTCGAGTTCATGGTCATGTTGCATCTTCATGGTGGGGGTCAGTTCGCTTCATATATGGCTCAGAGGGGTTTGAAATGGGTAGTGATGCAGCTGCAGTGTGGCTTCTGGTCCATGGTCATGTTTAATCTTCTGTGTGGGTATGAGTCTGCTTTCTACATGAAAGTGTGGTGGTGGCATCTTGTCACAGGACATGAGATTGACTTTAAAAGTACCAGAACTATCACCAAAACCGAACACTTCAACAACAGAATAATCAGAGAAACCATAGAGATAGAAAAACGCCCACACAGCATGAATAAACGAGATGATACCTCCCACCTACCAGCCATTTGGAAACCCGCCCTCATTAACAAACAAGTACCTAACATGAAGAATGACACCAGACCCACACCCACGAGAACCACAAAAGATGCTATCACCACACTTCCACATAGAAAGCAGACTCACACCCACACAGAAGATGAGACATGACCACAGACCAGAAGCCATATCGCAGCTGCATCACTACCCACTTCAAACCCATCCGACTCATACATGAAGAAAACTGACGCCCACCATGAAGATGTGGCATGACTATGAACGTGATGCAAAACATCAGGATCACAGCTCACCAGCTCAAATCCCCTGGCAACTAAGACTAACCTGAGCACAACCAAGCCCTCACCTGAACAGAACACACCCCCAGCCAATCAGAACACAGCCAACCCCCCAACCAATCAGAACACAGTCAAGCCCCCACCCAATCAAGTCACACCCCCACTAGCCGTTGAAAGGAAGAAACAGCTGCAAGCTCACATTACTATGAAAAACACAAAGCAAAGACATAAGCCTGAAGATGATGAATGAGACTTCGTTGAAACGTCATCTAAATACTTCCAATTTTACGTGGGAGAAAACTCAAATAACCAAAGATATATACATACATACATCCATTTGTGGAATTTAAGTCATCAATTTTTGAATAAAGTACTTGTAATATCAAATATGGAGACCAGAACACCCCCTCCAGACCCGGCACCTATATGGGGGCACTGAGTCTGTAACTGATAATTAGGTCAGTTTAGCTGCACTTATTGCCTGTCGAATCCAGCAGTTCAATTCCTCTATCATCCAGTGGACTGGTGGTAGGGACCCCCCTTCCCAGGTCCCCAAGAAGGGAAACCTTGTTGGGTAACTTGCCTCACAGACAGTAACAATTACTCAGCAAATTTAACCATGTGGCCTTTAAAATGGCGGCCACCTCGTGGCAGAATGAAAACAAAAGCAGCTATCACTGCCAAGCCTGCTGAAAGAAAAACCGCTCAGTGGGAAGGTACAGGAGCTAATTCCCTGCCCTGAGGTGTTCTGTGGGGAAAGCCTCATAATAAAAGGAAAAAAGGCTGTACTATTTAAATTGGGGCTTCCAACCTTGATAAAAGGAAAAAAGGCTGCACTTTTAAATTGAAGCTTCAAACCTTGAAGGGACAGAATGTTTACTCAGCCAGCTGGGAGAACAAAGAGATAAGCCTCCTTGTTTAGAAGTTTAAGGCAGCATCTCTGAAATGAGAGGCTTTTAGCCTCAGGGCAAATTGGAAAGATAAGCCTCCACATTTATGAGGCTTTGGCCTCGGGAGGCTGGAACATTTAAAAAAAAAAAATGAGCAAAATGACTTTTGGAGGTTCCCAGGGGTAATGGGAGGTAGTTGGTGACAGAAATTATGGTTTTACCTGACCTGAGAAATAAATCAGCTAAATCAGCTAAATTGCCATTGTTCTGTTCCGACCAGGAAAACAATAACACAACCTGTCTGAAGAAAGGCTGAGCTAAAACTGGGGACGCTAAGGAGGAGTCTCATGGAGGAGGAGGAGGAGCGTCCTCAAGTTTAAGCCCAGCCTTCCTAGAAGGGACTGAAGCACCTTCCATCACTGGATGATCTGAACAGCTCATGGGAGAAAATCAGGTATTGCACCAGTAAATGCTCTCAGTTTATATAGCATTTTACAGCACTATCTGGGTGGTTTGCAATGATTTGCATATCCCACCCAACAACTGGGTCCTTATTTTATCAACCTCAGAAGGATGGAAATTTGAGTCAACGTTGAGCTCTGTCAGGACTGAACTCCAGGCTGTGGGCAGAGTTTGCCTGCAATACAGCATTCTAACCACTGCAACAAAGGCCAAATTGACTAGGATTCTTTTTTAAAAATCAATTTACCAATTTGTATTGAACAGTGGGTAGATTTTAATAAATACTGAGATGAAAGATTCCCTTATTGGTCTTCAACTTGCAATAGATTGCTTGATGCTGCTGCTGCTGCTGATATAGACATATAAGAGAAAAAAATGTTTTAAATGATTGATAATGTACATTTTTTCTGAATCCCTCAGGAAAGAAAGAAAGAAAGAAAATTCTATGCAAAATTTTGATAGAGACATCGAAAATACCAGAAACAGAACAAATGGAATTATTTCCGGAAATTTGAGAAGTCCAATGAAAAATCCAATAAAGGTAATCAGATATATACATATATATTTCAATATAACATTCTCTGGATGTTCTCTTACTAGACCATAAGCTTTGATGAAGCCTACTAATCTGTGACATTTGTTTCAGGTTTATGAAGAAGAGAACAATAAGTTCTAAATAAGACTATTCTGGTGGTGATTTATTTCTGATGAATTTATATTAGACTCAGTTTTGGATTTTGGATGGCAAAGTTGAAATAGCAATAGATCTGGCTTGTCTGCATGACTCTTATAGATGTGTCTGACTTTGTTGACAGCTTTCCATGTTCTCAAAGTTAGTGCCAATTGTGACATTATTGTGGAACATAATGTTTTGGGAAACTATTTTTTTTTTCTTTATGTGCTCTACAGTTAGCTGTAGCAGCTTGAAAATGTTGTGATGCTTTATATTGTCCTGGAATCGATTTTGCTACATTCTTATCAGAGCCATGAGAAATATTAAAAATCATTTTTCTAAAATACTGTATCCACATTATAATTTTCTCATGAGATTAGAATAATCAACATTCAGAATCTGTAAAACTAATTTATCCACTGGGATGAAAAGCTTATATTTCAGTCTGTGTAAACCACGACTTATTCCGAATAGACTAACTAAATTCCTTGAATTATTTCCGTCTGGCATCTGGCCCAGCTATAGGCAGAAACAATTTTAGTTAGTAGGAATTCATCTCTGTCAATCCTCCCACACCTCTCATTGCATTTAGACTGTCTGCAGCAATTGATTTTAATTTTCTTATAGAAACTGCAAAATTGAAATGCCTTCTTAGCAAGACACAATATTGCTGAGTCCTCTTTGGACACTATGCCCAGAGGATCCTGTGATCTGCTTGTTTACTAAATGAAAACTGAAGTGAAGAAAATTACAGGCTTTTATGCTGCAGCCTATATTATTTACCATTTATTCTGAAGTCATTGAAGATAAATCAATCAATCAAAATAGAGCTGGAAGAGACCTTGGAGGTCTTCCACTCCAACTCCCTGCTCAAGCAGGAGACCCTATTCTATTTCAGAATAGTCTGAAATAGTCTTTTCTAAAAAATGTCCATTGATGAAGCACCTACAACTTCTGAAGTCAAGTTGTTCCACTGGTTAATTGTTCTCACTGTGAGGAAGTTTCTCCTTAATTCCTGGTTGCCTCTGTCTTTGATTAGTCCCATCCATTGCTTCTTGTCTTGCCTTCTAGTGCTTTGGAAAATAAGTTGTCTCCTTTGTGGCATCCCCTCAAATACTGCATGTCACTCCTAATGCTTTTTTTCTCTAGAGTGGTCATACCCAATTCCTGCAGCTGTTTTTCATATGCTTTTGTCTCCAGGCCTTTAATCATCTTAGTTGCTCTTCTTTGCATTTTTTTTTCCCCAAAGTCTCAACATCTTTTTTATAATATGGTGACCAAAATTGGATGCAGTATTCTACGTGTGTTCTTGCTAAGGCTTTATAAAGTGTTACTAATACTTCACAAGTTCACATGAGTTTGATTCTGTGTCTTTGTTTATACAACCAAGGAGTTTATTAGCTTTTTTGGTTGCTACAGCACACTGCCAGCTCATGTTTAAATGATTGTCTGGGACAATCAAATGATGACTAGGACTTCAAGGTCTCTCTCACAGTTATTGTTTTTGAGCCAGGTTTCACCTAATCTGTACTTTTGTACTGTACTGTACTGTATTTTTGGTTTTTCCTGACTAGGTGTAAATCTTGCTTTTCTCCACATAAATTTCATTTTATTGTATGAGACCCATTGTTCAAGTTGGTTGAGATCTTTTTGGATCCTGAGGTTGTCTTCTTGGGTATTGGCTATTCATGCCAGCTTAGTGTCTCTTTCATCTCTTGATGAGTTTTGCTTCTTTTTCTTCATCTACGTCATTTATGAAGATTTTGAAGACTACTGGGCCCAATATTTGATATTTGTATCAGGAGATGTCATGAACAACTGATGATCCTCAACTCTGTATTCAATATTTTTAAAAACTATGATACATTTCTCTTCTAAATAACTTTCCAAGGGTGATGATTTTCTGCAATGCAATTGGTTGAAATGTTACTTTCGGCATAGGTCAGTTTACTTATAGTATTATACATATAGTAGAGTTTATTTACAGTATTATACTGTGATTGTTACAGTATTATAACTCATATAAACAATTTCCACTGTTTTGAATGGAGAAGTCATTCAAAAATAGTGCATTTTTTATTATTTTTAAGAATTTGAGATTTTATTTTTCTATGTTCTTTATCTGTATGAAATTATTTGAACCTTACAAATTAACCAATTAACAAAAAGAAATAAGGCGTATGACATTTATCAGAGGCATTTATCTATTTTAATGAGAAAGTGAACCCACATATGTACTGTATAATCTATCCTGTAGATCAGGAGTCCCCAACCCCGGTATGCAGACCAGCACTGGTCCTCAGCCTGTTGGGAACCAAGCCATGTAAGTGGTGGACAAGTGATGTGTGAAGCTTCATTTGTGCAAGTGACATATGTGCACATAAAACCACCCCCTCCTCTCCTGTCGCCATCATCGCTTGCCAATCTGTGAAATTGGAAAGATTGGGGACCGCTGCTGTAGATACAATATTTTTATTTATTTATTTATTTGATTTGTCAATTGCTTACAAAATAATAGGTATAAGTATAAACATGAATAAGAATACAGAAAATAGGTATAATTAAATGGGGACAATAGGACAGGGACAGGAGGCACAATGGTGCACTTATGCATGCCCCTTACAGACCTCTTTGGAATGGGGTGAGGTCAAAAGTGGATAGTTTGAGGTTAAAGGAGTGAGGGTTTGAGGATGTAACTACAGAGTCAGGTAGTACATTCTAGGCATTGACCACTCTGTTGCTGAAGTCGTACTTTCTGCAATCAAGTTTGGAGCAGTTAACATTGAGTTTGTATCTGTTGTGTGCTTTTGTATTGTTGCAGTTGAAGTTGAAGTAGTCATTGACTGGTAGGAAATTGTAGCAGATAATTTTTTGTACTATGCTTAAGTTCAACCATAGGTGGCGTAGTTCAAGATTGTCCAAGCCCAAAATTTCAAGTCTGGTGATATAGGGTATTCTGATGCGAGCAGTGGAATGTAGTACTCTTCTCATGAAATACTTCTGGACTCGCTTAGTTGTATTAATGTCTGATATACAGTGCAGATTCCAGACAGATGAGCTGTATTCGAGTATTGGTCTAGCAAAGGTTTTGTATGCCCTAGTTAGCAATTCAATATTTCCAGAGGAGATATATATCTTGAGTTCCATGATGTTACGGAACCAGCCTGGTATAATGATGAAGGTGCACCCTGGAACCAGGACACTATGATTTCTGACCCTCCCTTGAGTATGAAAGCTGGTTGGGTGACAGCCCAAAATAATAGAATATAATCTGTCCTTTCTTCTCACAGATGTCACTATACCTTTCATATTAAAAGTTTTGTGGCAATTGGACCATAAAGAGGTTGGGTAAATTTAATTTTGGGATGTATAAGACATCTATTCTTTCTAGCAATTTTCAGAAACACCAAATGAAAAAAAAAGACGAGTCTTAGATTAAAGACCTTACTTTTAGGCATTTACTTAGGCATTTTGGCATTTCATGCTTTGATTTCACATTAGTGATAGTATGCTTCTTCCTGAAATTTCACTTTAGAAAGTACAGTGAAGAAATAATGTTGTAAATTATCTTTCTAAAATTATCTAGCTTCAATACATTCATTCTTAATTATTAACATTAGCAGGCTGAGCTTGAATATGATATAATGATATCAGGGGTATTTCATCCTTGTCCTTGAGTCCATCTGCTACATTTCAATTCCCCCTTCAAAAGTCTGATTATTTTCTAAATTATTTCAGATATATAGCCCTGACTTTCAATCCAACAAGGACATCCAAGGTGCATGAATTACTGATAGTGCTTTTCAAGTGTTTTTTTTTTTTTTTTTCAGGTATTAAGTTTCCAAGTCTCTGCATTCAATGCTAAATTTGGATTACTTTATTCAAAGTAATTTGCATGAGTATCAAGGATTTTAAAAAAACAAACAAACAGTATCCACACTCTACATTGCATTATATTTGAGAAAGATATTTTATCTATTTTTCAGATTTGGGGGGGGGGGGTGTTTGAATAGGCATCCACCAAGGAAACAAATGACAACTTGTGCCAGGATCTAACCATATAAATGACATAACTTAGGTACTTTTGTCAGACATTATATGGCATCATTGTGGTATACCATGGACTGTGCTATTTATTAGCACTTACTTCCTCCCTCCCTCTTCCCTATATTCTACTATACTCAATACATGTTATCATTGATGGATATTAGAGGCTATCTTTTTTGCAGCCATATAAACATTTCTTCAAGTGTTCATTTCATAAAGCTTGAAAATATAAACCATTGTAAGACTTAAGAACTAGCTGACCAGAAATTCATCATGCATATATCAAAAACTTTTAGAGACATTTCTGTTTTGGTGTCTTATGGAGAAACAATTGTTAAGTTTGAACATGGGCGAGAAAGAATGGAGACAAGTTTCTGAACGGTGAACTTCAGCTCTTTATTTACATCGTGACTTGCTCATTTAATATCAGTAAAAACCCGCTTTATATAGGCAAACCTTGTAACGTTTAACCAATAACAAACTAGGAACGCTAGCTTTTATAACCAATAAGAACTCTCTGTTAAGGGCCAATATTGCATACACAACACCCCTTCCCCCTGGTTCCTTAGTTCAGGGCGCAGTTACATAGTCCCTTAAATAGGACAGTCTCTTTGATTTTCGTTGTATCGGCTGGTTGCAATCTCGCTGAGGTAGATCGTTGTCTGGCAGTGGGGCTGTCTCTGGTTCAGAGTTCACTTCTACGTCGTTGCCCACATTCCTCGATTCCCTGAGGTGCAGACGTTTCTCCCTCCGGCTCCACTTCCTGGGTTTCAATTAAATTGTCGTTTCCTTCAAATGGGTTTCCTAGGGCTTCATCTTCTTCCGTACCTCCCCCACCGTCAGTTTGGTCATAGGGGAGTTGCGAATTGGCCGCTGCAAGCCGTGACCGTAATTGGTCGATATGCCGTTTCCAAAGTTTATTGTCAAGGCATTGCACGAGATAGGATCTAGGGCCAGTTACATGTACTACTGTTGCTTCCACCCACAACGGGTCACCCGATAGGTTTTTTGCATAAACCAGGTCTCCTACGAAGGTGCGACAGCGGCCGCTGGATCCTAGTGGTTTCTCTGGTTCATACGCAGGGTGCAACCGGTCAAGGTGGGAGCGGAGCTTTCATTCCATTAGCAGTTCAGCGGGAGTTTTGTTGGTGACGCTATGTGGGGTGATGTGTTGCAAAAAGAGGATTTGGTTGACCTTGTCATCAATGTTGTCATAGTCTACCTTTTGCAAGGTTTTCTTCACAAATTGAACCATGTGTTCTGCTTGGCCATTGCTCGCAGGGTGCACAGGCAAGGTGAGTGCATGGCGGATGCCACGGTCAGCGAGGTACTGCTCGAATGCTAGTGCAGTAAATTGTGGGCCGTTATCGAATACCAGGATGTCTGGTAATCCATGGGTTGCAAAGAGTCTGTTTAGAATCTTGATGACTGCCTCAGAGGTCGTAGTCCTCATGCGATGAATTTCGAGCCAATTGGAGTAGGCATTGACGGTAAGCAGGAAGGTGTGGCCCTTGGTTGGCCCCGTGAAGTCCAGGTGAATTTGGGACCAGGGTCCATGTGGTGTCTCCCATTCAGTAGGCATGGCTTTTGGTGGGGCATTGCTGACTTCTTGGCATTTGGGACAAGCTTTAACCCACTGTTCGATTTGCTTGTCAATGCCCGGCCACCATGCGTAGCTTCATGCAAGGGCTTTCATTCGCACGATGCGCTTTTCGGAGCTGTTCTGGAATAACGACTCTATCGTCCCAGATGACACAGCTTTTCTGGGAGAAGAGTTCGGTCTGTCGAGTTTTGAATGGTGTGAAGTCATCTGATAACTGGTCCAATGGCCATCCACGTTCTACCCAGCCTAGGACGCGTGCTAGGGTGTGGTCGCATTTGGTTTCTCTCGCGATATCTCAGGCGGTCAGTGGTGGCGAATTGAGCGCTTTGATTTGCAACGTGGTTACTGTTGGTGCCGGATCGTCGAGAGTCTCTGGAAGCGGTGCTCGGCTCATTGCGTCGGCGTGGGGAATGGCTTTCCCCGGGCGGTATTGCAGCCGATAGTTATAAGCAGCTAAGAATTCTGACCATCGGGTCATCCTAGGGGATAATATGTAGGGAGTAGGCTTATCTCCGGCTATTATTCCCAACAAAGGCTTGTGGTCAGTCACAATAGTAAAAGCCCTACCATACACGTATTCGTGAAATCTTTTCACAGCTGAGACAATTGCGAGGGCTTCTTTATCAATTTGTCCATAGTTCCGCTCCATTTTTGAAAGAGTCTCTGAAAAATATGCAACAGGGGCTTCGTTCCCATTAGGCAGTACGTGGCTCAAAATGGCGCCCACCCATCACAGGTTATAACTTACGGCAAAGTCTCGTTATGCTGCATGAGTACAGAGTCAGAAGTGAGCAGTTTTTTAACATTTCGGAATGCCTGTTCTTCACGGTAACCCCATAACCAATTTACTCTTTTATCTAACAATCGGTGTAATGGTTCAGCGACAGTTGCTTTGTGCCGTAAAAATACATTATAAAAATTGATGAGGCCTAGGAACGCCTGGAGATCGGCCTTGTTTCGTGGCCTGGGAGCATTTTTGATCGCTTTTAATTTACTTTTGGTAGAGTGAATGCCCTGGCTATTAATCAGGTACCCTAAAAACTCAACACTGTCAGTACACAATTTACATTTGTTTTTTTTAACCTTAAGACCGGCCTCTTGGAATTTTTTTAGGACTGATTTTAACCGGTCCTGTAAGATTTTTTTGTAGAGGCTGCAATCAATACATCATCAAAATAGGGGACCAGGCCCTTAATCCCTTGCAATAACCTTTCCATAAGGTTCTGAAAAATCCCCGGGGCTACACTTACTCCGAATTGCAGCCGGGTACATTTAAAGGCACCTCGGTGCGTCACAATAGTTTGGGCCTGTGCTTTTTTTCATCTACTGGTAATTGCTGATATGCCTGAGCTAAATCCAATTTAACGAAAACTTTCCCGCCCCCCAGGGAATGGAGGAGGTGCTGCACCACCGGAACTGGATACGCGTTCTGCTGCAGGGCGTGGTTCAAAGTGGCCCGGTAGTCCCCACAAATTCGGATTGACCCGTCTGGCTTAATGGGTGTTACAATAGGGGTTTCCCATGGGGAGTGATCGATGGGCTCCAACACCCCCTGAGCTATCAGTTTGTCGAGTTGTTCATCGATTTTCGATTTTAAGGCAAACGGAACTCGATGGGGCTTTAGGCGAATGGGAGCTATTTTTGGATCTAAGCTGAATGAGATCGGGGTCCCCTTGTACTCGCCTAGGCTGTCCGCGAAGATGTCCCTGAACTCAGAAATAAGGTCTTCCTCCCAGTCACAGCCACCGACTCGGTTTACGCCGGCCACTTCAATGCCGAGTGGCGTGAACCATTGGAGGCCCAGTAGCTAGGCCTATCTCTATTGATGACCGTTAAAGGTAAGTATGCTGTGTGCTTCTTGAAGGAGACTCAGACTTGGCAGGACCCGACGATGGGGATTCGATTCCCCTGGTAGTCCTTGAGGATGAGGCATTGGAAACGGAGATCTTGGCATTGAATTGTGGGGATGAGTTGCTTGAGTGTCTTCCAAGACACCATTGAGAGGGACGATCCCGAGTCGACCTCCATGTGGCAAGGCTGGTTCTCGATGGCTACCGTGACTCGGATTTTCTTAGTGTCCAAGGCTGAGGCGTGACTGATAGTTATAGTATGGTGAGTTTCTTCTCTTTGCAAAGCTTGATTTCTGTAGGAGTGGTTTACTGGCTCTCGCCTTACAGGACGGTTTCCTGTCGATTGGCGATAGTTAGCCCCTTTTGAGGCCTGGCTGGGTCTTGGCAAGCTGCGGCAGACCCGTCCGATGTGGCCTCGTTTCCCACACTCATGGCAGAGTGCGTCGCGGAATTTGCATTCAGATCTGGCATGGTTGGCTCCACAGCCAGCGCAAGGGCGTAAGGGCTTTGGGTGAGGGTCCTGGTCGGACCGCAGTTGATGGACCCCTTCTTCGTCGCTGTCTGACGATGAAGAGAGGTCCTCGTGGTGCGTTGTTGCGAGCTGCCCTTCTGAACTAGGTGAGATTTGGCTCGCCGGTGGTGGTACCGGAGTGCAGTTTCGGCGTAGTTGTGCAGCCGACTTCTTGGTTGCTTCCACTGCGGTAGCATCGGCGATGCCATCGGCAAGGCTGATGTCGCCTTTTGCCATCAGCTTGCTTTGGACGCCTGGCGCATCTAATCTCAGAACTATGTGATCTCTTAGTGCTTCTTCAAGATCGGTGAATCCGCAGAGGCCTCCCAAATTTCGGAGGTCTGCTATGAAGTTGGCCACGCTTTCCCCTTTTCGCTGGCTTCTTTGATAAAACTCGTGGCGTCTCACGAGCGTAGGCACGGTCGGAGCGAAGTGGTCTCGCAGGATAACTTCGAGGTCGTCCCAATCCATGGCCTTCACTTCTCGGGGTTTGGCTAGTGCTTTAGCCATCTTAAATACGGTTGGACCACAATGCGTTAGGAACACCGCCCGTTTCTTTCCTGGTGTGGCGTCCTTTAAATTTTTCATCTCTAGGAACATTTGGAAGCGATCCATGTAAGACTCCCAGTCCGCTTGGGTTGGATCGAATGAAGCGGGTGGTACGATGCCACCGGACATGGTTCCGTTGTTGGTGTCGTCTGTCACGTGCTCAGTGTTCTTCGAAGTTTCGTTGGTTCAGATGTCTTCAAATCCCACCTTCGATGCCAGTGTTAAGTTTGAGCATGGGCGAGAAAGAATGGAGACAAGTTTCTGAACGGTGAACTTCAGCTCTTTATTTTCATCGTGACTTGCTCATTTAATATCAGTAAAAACCCGCCTTATATAGGCAAACCTTGTAACGTTTAACCAATAACAAACTAGGAATGCTAGCTTTTATAACCAATAAGAATTCTCTGTTAAGGGCTAATCGGATTCCCCGGAACGGGCCAATCCGGTCCGGCCACTTAACAGCCAATCAGAAGTGCAGGGCCAGAACCCTGCACTTACTCCAAGCTCACACTTTATTAATTATATTGCATACACAACAACAATAATTATTAAATTTGGAAAATGATTTGGAATGATTTCTCTGACATCGTTATCTGAATTGACAAAGTTAAAAAATATAAGATGATACCGTTAGGAAATGGTTATATATCTCTATGACAGGTACTTTGATTACAATCTAACTGTTGGAAATTGCCCGATAGCTCAAAAGAAGCAATCTCTGAACATGTGTTGTCATGGCATGACATCCATTATGCTAAGTCTCTAAATTACATCACTCAGGGGAAGTCAAGGAATGATACTACAAATAAGAATTCTTCGTGGAAGGGGTTTGCATTCTTAATCCAAGCTCAGATTTATTGCACTCGTTCTTGGAACACACTGATAAAACAAAAGCCCTGACAAATGCTTATTCCATGGCAAGCTGTTTTTCATGTTCAGCATAAAAGATTTTTTTTTCCTTAAAAAAGGGCTCTGTGTATGTTTTTTTTTTTTTGTTGTTGTTGTTGTTGTTCTGCTGAGCAGACTCTTCCACTAGATAAATTCTGAAAAACCGATATATAGCCTGTGGAGTATTAAACTGCAGGATATGCAGCAAGTACTTTCAGCATGGGACAAAAGAGAATGAGAGTATTTTAGTTTCATGAAAGCACTTCTAGTAATATGCCTTGTGTAGTCAGCTCAGGAGTTATTACTTTATTATAAAAAAAAAAAGAGGAAGACATTCTGTCTTCTGGATTTTACCCAGGCTCCCAAGTCCTTTGAAGACTGGGGAAGTACTGTCCTCTTTTTCATACAGGTCACTTTCAGTTGAAGTGTGAATTTGATGGCAAGAGAGAAATGTCTTCTCTCCTGGTTAGTGTAAAGGAAAGCTTTCATGCTGATGTCATCACCCTTTTCCTGCATTTTGTGGGCCCTGACATCAAGTCAAAAGCATTTTCCTTCTTCAGTGAAAATGAAAGAGGGGCTGAATAGCTGTCTTATGCCTTGCCTAGAATGACAGGTCAGTGACTCAGTCTAAGGAGACTAAGGGCAAATATTGAGTAGCAAATGTGGTTGTCTGCATTTGCTTTTGCATTTGTGCCTACTCTTCTAGAGGTCATTGTCAGAATGATCATAAGAATCAGTGGTGAACAGTTTTCCTACAGGCTTTGATTGTCCTTTGGTCTGCTTATTCCTCAGTATTTTAGAACAGTTTCTCTTTCCAATATTTCTTTTGGAAAACCAAACAATGAATTACACAATGCTATATAAATGAAAACAATTTGACATGATACCTAGATGTTTTGAATCAAGGGCAATCATATGTGAAAGTATCACATATCTTTCAGGAGGAATTACCTACTGTCCTTTCTTTCTTATAGTTGAGATGTGTGAAAGCAGAACGAAGTATAATACACACCTTTCCTTTTCGACATTCTAAGTAATAATACTGAACTCTACTCTCAAATTTTTGATGTATTCTAATTTCTTATATGAAGCTATTTACTGTGATTGATCATCAGTTGGGTAAAAACAATATTATATCATTTTTAAAAAGTCTATCAATATGGATTCATTGATTTGCTCAACATACATGTGATTACAGAATGTGTTCTTATTTAGAAATTGAAAATACGTAAAAATAGAGAATGCCATATTAAGACAGTAAACCTAGACCCACTTCCTTAGAGGTCATTGTACTCAAAGACTCATATGGGTAGCTCCATTTCTAATAAGAGTCATGGTTAAATATGAACCTTTGAAAACAGACAGTTGATGTATACCAGTAGATTGAAAGGCATTTATTATGGCACTGCTACATCCAAAAGCAAGTTAAGAAAGGAAAGAGAAAAGCTGGTTTTAATGTAGAGTACAATGTTGTGACAAATTTCTCAGTGCAATTGCATTTTGCAAATGGTGCAATTTTTTAATTGTTCATTATACCTCCAGATGAATGCTTTTCATGTGGATGATTTTCCTTTTTCATAAGGAAGAAGTGTTTTTCACACAAATGATAAGTGATATTGATCTTTTCCAGCAATTTACACTGGAAAATGAATGCTATGCCAACATATGTCTTAAATCCACTGTTCTGGATTTGCAGCAAATCAAAAACCTGAATTAATGTCAACTTCTATTCTATTTGAGCTTATGGACCTTTAAATCCATTCTTGGCCATTACTGTCACTTTTACTTTGCTATAGAACATTAACTGTTTTTGTTGAGGATATCTAACAATGATCCAATAAAGCACAGCGTATCTGGGCTGATAACTTAGCATTTTCATACTTTTTAACATGCATATTCATACTTGTCTCCATATATGCCTGAACATATATACTAACAAAGATACATATTTTCAACCAAATGGTTTCCTATTGTTATGGTTTTCCTCTGCTTAAAACAGAACAGCAATTCATAAATTCATGGTGTTCTCAAGGATGAAATATTTTCTCTTTGGATCAGTGACGAAATGAGATTGTGCTGAAAAATAACATAGTTAAGGATTCTAGTTTGCAATTCTAAGTCTTTAAGAGTCTCACTGATCGTTAGAAAATAAGATGAAACTTTACTGTGAAAACTGAGCAGAGTGTCCTATAACAGTAGATTGTGTTTTAATGGACAATATCCCCATGCAGAATTTAAGAATAAATTTTCTTGTACTAAGTTAGAGTCTGTCTGTCTATCATCTGTCTGTCTGTCTGTCTGTCTGTCTGCCTCTTATCTGTCTGTCTGTCTATCTATCTATCTATCTATCTATCTATCTATCTATCTATCTATCTATCTATCCCTTTCACCTTAAGAAAGCTAGCCTAGATAGTGTCATGGAGAAAAACAATTAATTAGAATATGAATCAAAGCAATGAAGCTCTGAAGCAAAGTTTCTTTATTAAACTGCCCTATAACAATGATCATTGGGTCTGGGCTCGTAGCCAAACTGACTGACAGCCCTGACAATAGTTTGACAAAAGATTATACAAGATACAAAAAGTTATTTGAACACTAAAAAAAATATTGATAAAATTTGCATGGGTAAAAAAAATCCTCCAATTTTATATTTATATTAATAATAATCAAATCCAGATCATGCGTCTGGAATCATAGTATTGCTTTTCTCCTTT
Organism: Hydrophis major; assembly: GCA_033807585.1. Lineage (NCBI taxonomy): Eukaryota > Metazoa > Chordata > Lepidosauria > Squamata > Elapidae > Hydrophis > Hydrophis major. The sequence continues at coordinate 95,258,180 of CM066328.1, forward strand.
TCTCCTACTCTTTGCCTTTTTCCCCTTCATCAGAGTAATTATAAACTAAGTTATATTATCAAAGGAAAATATATTCAGGTGGCATGATAGATCCATATACCAACAAAGTTCAGAATCATGGGCACTTTGGTGTTCCATTGGTATTTTTGAAAGCAAAATTGGATTTTGAAAAAGCTGTATGGAAAGAGTATTGATATTTTTGAAATTTGGTATTGGTCAAAATTTCTGAAAATACCATGAAGAGCTAAAATAAAAGGGCGGGGATCATTGAGCAAATAAATCCAGACTGAAAGAACAGAAAAAGATCAGCAGCAAAAAAGGTGGCTAGATTCAGTTACAGTGGTAAAGTGTGCACCATTGGAAAATTTGATGGATCAAATTGGGACAGATTGTCATGAAAAAAATCTATTTAAGCAATCATTAAAAATTGATACCAACAAGGGTGTCCCCTATCCCCTTTGCTATTTGTGTTGACCTTGGAAATGTTGAATAGAAATATTAGGGATGATAAAAGCATAAAAGGAATGAAAATTAAGAAGGAAGAATTTAAACTACAAGCTTTTGCTGATGATTTAGCTTTTATTCTGGAAGATCCGTTAGAAACAGCTCCAAGGTTATTAGAAAAGATAGAGACATATGGTGAGATGGCTGCTCTGAAAATAAATAAAGATAAAACAAAGATTTTGACAAAGAACATGCTATTGAGACAAAGAGAAGAACTGGCAGATCTTTTGAAAATTCAAATTACAAATAAGGTTAAGTATCTGAGGATATATTTGACAGCAAGATGTAGCACATTAAAAGAGAATAATTATATTAAACTCAAACAACAGATAGCTACAGATTTGAAGAAGTGGGAAAACTTGCAATTGTCATTAATAGGGAGAATTTCAACAATCAAGATGAATATTTTACCTAGAATTTTATTTTTGTTCCAAACAATACCAATTAGGCTTGGAAAAGACTATTTTGAAGATTTAAATAAAATCATGTTGAAGTTTATATGGCAAGGTAAAAAAGCGAGAATAAAGCTAAAGCTTTTGCAAGACGCTAGAATTAGAGGAGGTTTTGGCCTGCCTAATTGGGAATTGTATTATCAAGCTGCAAATTTGATGTGGGTCAAAGAATGGATAACATTAAGAAAGCAAAGGTTGTTGACATTAGAAGGGCATGATTTGCTGTTGGGCTAGTATGCTTTTTTATAGTATAAGGGAACTAAAACACAGGGTTATTTTAGAAGACATTATATGCGGGAGTCTTTGTGGTTAAGCTGGGAGAAGATAAAAAGACAATGTTATTTGAAAATTCCAGTTTGGTTATCGACTATTGAAGCATTTTCCTATCCTATAATTTATAAGAAGGAACAAACAGTTAGATATGGGGAACTTTTGAATGAAAAGGGTGAACTTAAATCAATACAAAACTTAGAGGAACAAGGTATAAAGATGAATTGGTTTTCATATGCGCAAATACATTCAAGGTATGATGAAGATTCTAAAATGGAGGGATTCTATGATAAGCAGACTGATTTAGATAAGATCTTGATGGGTACTGATGAGAAGGTGATTAAAAAATTATATGGTTATTTACTGGGAATTAAATTAGAGGAAGAACAAGTCAAAGAAACTATGATTGTTTGGGGGAAGAATTTTGGATATGGGATTGATCTAGAGAAATGTCAGAAATTATGGTCTCAAAATTATAAAATGACAATGTCAACAGCATATAAAGAAAACTTGTATGAGATGTTTTACAGGTGGCACTTTCCCCCGACAAGAATAGCAAGAATGTTTAAGAACAAATCTGAAAAATGCTGGAAATGTCATCAGATACCCGGCTCATATTACCATATGTGGTGGACTTGTGAGGACGCTAGAAAATATTGGACTATAATTCGCATGTGGTTGGAAAAAATGACAAAGAAACACATAGACTTGAAACCAGAGATCTTCTTATTGGGAATTTTACCTGATATATATAGTAAAGATTTGAAGTAACTGATTGTAAATGTATTAACAGCGGCTAGGATTGTATTTGCTAAAAATTGGAAGAATGAGAAAATACCATTACAGGAAGAAATTATTAAGAAAATATTGGAATGTGCTGAGATGAGTAGATTGACATTTGAAATTAGAGAGCAAGAGGATAAACAATTTTATGAAATTTGGGATCTTTTTTATCAATGGTTAGATGATAAAATATGATAATAGAATATTTAGAATGCTAGACAGTAAGGAATATCTTTATTTTGCTATTTTGCTATTATTTTGTTATTTGACAAAATAATATCTATTTATAAAGGGTTTTTGAGGATTAATTTGATATGATTATATGATTTGTTATAGAGTAAATTGGTTTAAAGTATTGTTAGCTCATAAAGCATGAATGATTAAAAATATAGTCAAAAACTTTTTTTTTTAGTGATATTAGGATATATAAGTTTGGATTGACAATATGAGTTGTTATGTAACATAATTGTAATTGAGACTACAGAATGAATGCACAAAAATGATGAACCAACTGACACACTGGATGTACATATAAGAGTTGATGTTTTTATGTTTTGTTTGTCTTGTTTGTTTGTAGAAAATTAACAAAATCTTTTTCAAAAAAAAAAATTGATACCAACATAATGACACATAATGAATAAATCATGGTATCAAAAGGAATCCTGAATACCTTTGTTTTAATTCTATGCCTTTTGTCTACTGTCACAAAAAACATTAAAGCATAAAGATCAAAGGTCTAAGAATTCTAACTTTTCAACTCCATAGTAGGGATAAGGGAACTGGGGGGGGGGGGGGGGAAGCTTGTAGGCATTCGTTCTAACTCTGTGCTGTTTTGCTGACTATGCAGCAAAACTAGACAGTTTAACACCAGTTTAAATTTTCTCTCTCTTTTCTACTGCTGAATTTTCACATATCCTTTCAAGCTATGATTTTCTTACCATGGCTTATCCAACAATCAGAGTTGACTGACTTCACATTGGATGTTAATCCAAAACCAAGCATGACCTATGTGGAAAGTAAAAATATACAGTGTGGTCAACTTCATTCTCTGGAGTTTTAAAGATCCATCTCCTTGTTCTATAGTCCCAAAATTCTGTGAATCTGGACAGATGTCTGGAGAAGAGGGGTTAAACTTATTTTCCAAAAAAACAAAAGGCAAGACAAGAAACAATAGATGGAAACTAATAAAAGAAGGAAGCAACACCTGGAATTAAAGATAAACTTCCTAAAAATGAAGACAATTAACCAGTAGAACAGCTTGTTTTCAGAAGTTGTAGATGCTTCGTCACTGGCGGTTCTTAAGAAAAAAACTGGACAACCACCTATCTGAAATGGTATAGTGTCCCTTGCTTGAGCAAGTTGTTGGACTAGAAGGCCTCCAAGGTTCCTTTGGCTCTATTCAGAAAGATTGATTGAGATTTGATGGCAATGTGCTTTATGGCTGGAGGATATCTGAACAGAGTACTGAATATGTTTGAACTCTCTATATTCTCAGGAGAATATTTGATCAGCCACATCAGAGATTTCCATCTCTTCTTAGTATACATAATTAGCAGATAATCAGTATGTTTTAAATCAGTTTGACTGGTGTAAGTCTAATGATAGATTTCAAATGAAGCTGTGAGTGAGGTTGTTTAATCTGACTGTGTCTCTGTACTGCCACTCTGTTTACCCATCTGTCAGTTCAATATCTTGAGCTGTATCCATTAGTACTGAATTAACTAACTAAAAAATCAATGGATTCAATGTGTAATGGCTGCTTTTCTACACCTGCTGAACAAACACACCGGACTTGAAGTTCCTGCTTTCTTTTGAGTATTGGGTATTACTTGGCAGTGAAGAAAAAAGCCTCAGGTTCACAATAAATCCATGCATGCTGTCTTGTGCTGGAATCACTAATTCACTAGGACTTTCTTATGTCCACTTGAGGGTTGTTCATTTTCTGAATTGCTCAGCCCATCACATGGAGACATGCACTCTCTGACTTCTGGAAGCAGCCTAGTGAATGTGTGCTTCATTAATTTCCATGCCCTGTGTTGAAAATTATTCAAAATGTTTTCCATTAAAATTCAAGGTTCATATTGGCACACCTTCCATGTAGCAATGCTGCAAATTAAACTCACTTGTTCATTGGGAAAGATGCCAGTGCAATCATAGTATATTGCTTAATTAATGGAATGATGTCCTAGATTTAAGCAAACCAATTCCATGCCTGCCTTGGTGTGTTTTCTATCCACCATTTTTCAACAAATGGAATTACTTATTCTCCTTGATAGGCCCCCTGAAATCATACTGCTGGGCCAATTTACAGTGCGAATAGAAAATGAGATAAAAATGTATTATTAAATTATACTAATATACTTTAATATGATTTATTCTTCTGCAGATACACAAAGTAATACACAACATCTTAATGTTTTCTCGTCAGCTACCGTAAGGCTGTATTCCATATTTGATAGGGCATCTGTCATGAGCACATCAATTTTTTCTCCACCTTTAATTTTAATAAATTTGTATTAAATTTGGCTTTATTTTCTATGCACTCTTATCTCCTTAAGATGGGGTGTACAGCTTCCATCCTTCAGAATGTGGATTTATGCAGCTTATTAAAGACTAAGTTGCAAAAACAGATGGATGTAGCATCCATATTGAGATAATCAACTTAAGCTCAATTTTACCCTTGAACTTCATTAAATTTCCACCTGCACACAACTGTACCACATTTTGAGAGTATCTACTTTGGCTTGTGCATATGTGGGTTACATATGTAAAGCCTATGAAAAGAATGATAGCAAGCCATATCTGAACAAGTGATTGCAGGGCCATAGGTTTGGGTTTTTTCCCATTAAAAAAGCACTTCAAATAGATTTTGTTCCCAACTGTGTTCTATTACAATGAAATGTAAGAAGAATCTTTTGTTCTACTTCTGTAGGTGGGAAATAATTTGAAAGCAACAATACTGACAAAAATGCAATCTATATATTTTTTTTTTTTAAAAAAGGAAAGGAATACCCACGATTTAGCTTAACATTCCAAACAGATAGCTCATAATTGTTTTGAAAAGTTGAATACAATATGATATAATTCTGTAAAGTTATTCTATAGCATGTAGTATCCCACTTTTCAAAACATTTAACTTCTCCTTAGCTTAGTCTGTTTAAATGTCAGCTGGTCCCCCCCCCCCCCCCAATTCTCTGAAAATGCAAAGGTAAATGTGAATAGATGGAAACTTATTTTTTCAACTGTGGAAAATAATCAAATTGAAATAAATCAGCTGAGATAGAACACCTAGTCCCTACTTTGAAACAAATCCTTGTTGTATCTTTATATAACTGTGTTAAATCAGTGTGATGATTCCACTTTAATGTTCATAAAATGGGAAAGGATCACCAATATGCACAGCTATTTACATGATCTGTCCTGATAATCTGTAGAGTTAGGATGGAGTGAGTCAAGGTTCATTTATCTCCATTGCTACCTTGATTCAAAGCAGGACTTTTTTTCATACTTAAAAGCTATTTCTTTTTCACTTCACTGGCTAGGAGGGATACTTTCATTGAAACTTCATCAAAGCAAAGCACCCCCTTGAAGCTTTGAATGGACTTGTAGATAGGCAGGTGATTGTGTTAGGAGGTTATCTCTACCTATGAAACCAGGTCCTTCTGTTATCACTGAGGACTAACTCAGGTAGAGAATTACCTGGCTGGGTGGGGACTTGTCAACCTTATTGAAACTACCTTTTTTCCCAGAATAGAAACTTCTTCATTTTTCTATTAGAATACGGTTAAGTATCTCTTAGTGGTAAATGCAGCAAGCATTTGTATACTTGTATTTGTTGGTTTATGCATCTGCAGGAACAGTTAATCTGGTTCTTAAAGCTCTGCAGATATTCCTTTTGGAAACATTAAAGCCTCAACATCTTCCAGTCCTGCACATGCAGTTTAGAGCACATGTTTACTCTCGTGCTTTCCAAAACACTTATTTTAAAGGATTTGCACAGTCCAGTTGAAGTATGTATTTCTAAGAAACTTACCTTATTTCACATGTTCTTAACAGAGTGAGAGGGTGCTAGGAACAAGAGCAGTCATGGCTAGAATTTCTGACAGTTAGCTAACTAAACGCTGACAGCAGCATAATCGGTTTTCTGCCAATGCATTCATCACCTTGGGCTGTGTTCCCTTTCTGTCTCACAAGCTTGAAAATGACACATGACCTCTTCCTTTTCCCCGACAAAACAAAGCAAAGGAACATGATGGAGCATGTAGAGGAAAAAAATACACTTCCATTAAAGTTTTTTTTTAAAGAAATCTTTAAAAAATAATTGGTCTTTTTCTCACAGAACATCTCACTGTAGTTCATTTGGGGTTGTACTGCAAAATTCTGTTGAAAAAGAGGGAAAACAGAGATCTAATTGTTTACATGGTATTTTTCTCTCATACATGAGAGACTCATTGGTCTTGGTGTCATAATAAGGGGAACCTCTATTTCAGACTGGATTCTGGTCTCTGAAAGAACTGACAAATTTGCCTAGATTTTGGACCCAGGGTATCAACAATGAATGAATTCTTCATTGGACAAGTGTGATTAGACACACAAGGAATTTGTCTTAATACATCATTTAGTAAAAAAATTATCTTTAAGACTACAGTGGTACTTCAATATTCAGTGTTCATTAGTTCTAGGAGGTGCCATGAGTACTTAAAAAGATGAATTACATGACTTACCTTTGTTTTGGCTGGGAAGAACTTTTTGTCTGTCCTTTTTCCTATATAAAGAACTTTCCCAGCATGGCTGACTTCCTATCCTCCCTCTGTGGTAGTTCCCCTGTTTTGCAACATTCTTCCCAGCATGGCTGACTTCCTGCCTATTCTATGTAGCTGTCTCTTTCTTCCTCTTGAAGTGCATAAAGCACTAAACAAATGCCAAGTACCAGGACAATATTTTCATGTGTCAAGTATAAAATTGAATCAATCGAATATAAGGAGACCACTGTATTATATAGTGTCAATTTCAACTACAAATCCTCCCACTATCCATTATAAATTGTAATCAAAGCTTTTAAGCCATTTTATAATTATTAATATTTAAAATAGGCCATTGACCCTGGAAGTGTAGTTAAGATTTCCTCCACTTTGGGGTTTCCGGTTTCGCGTGGCTTCGGGGCAGCAGGAATTCGCGACAGCTCGCGATTCCTGCTGTGCTAGCTGCTGAGGTACCCCCGATCCAGATGGGTCAGGGGGATATGGCTGCCCTGTAGGGACAGCTGAAGAGAGAGGGGAGTCGGACAGGGGGTTGGGGGTGTCGCAGACCCCCTCCTCCTCCGGAAAAAACCCTTTTTCCCAAGGCGGTGGAGCAGCGGTCAGCAATGGCCGCCACGAAGAAGCCAGCAACTGGGTAAGATTGCGCTGGAGGAAGTAAGAAGAGTGAAAGTGCTGTCTGAGCCGGGTCAAGTAACATCTTTCAAATTGGTTGGAACTGAGCTGTTTGAATTGCTGGAGGATACATTGTATCCCTAAGAAGATCGAAAGCGGCGGAGAAGCTGTTAAAGGGAACTTTTTTTTTTTTTTCTTCACTCTCCCACCCCATGGAAACAGCAGATATGTTTGGACATATTGGACATTGAAAGTGAATTGTTTTGAGAGTTGAAGCTAAGGGACAAAAGAGTTTTTGGACATTGAAAAACTTAAGAAATTGGAAAACCCTTGTTGGAGGTATGGATTTCTGATTATTTAAAATTGATATTGCAAGTGGGAAGGGAGAGGAAAAAAAATTGGAGCAGAAGCTGAAAAAGGAGGAGATTGCCTAGAATCCCAAAGAAAGGTATATGGTAATTGGACCTCTTTGATTAAACATTAACCCCAGAAAGAGAAAGAGAAGAAGGAAGAAAAGTATTAATTTTTGGAATTTTTTTTGAATTATTCTTGATTAAAAATATTTGTGGTTGTTTTGGGAAAAGTTTCTTTTTTCATAATGGCATCACTTGTGGATGAACTAAAGACTGAATATCAAAAATATAAAAAAGAAGATACTTTGGGCACTTTGTTTCAATTCTTAGAAATGGCGTTATGTACTTATGAAAAATTGACTACGCAGCAGAAGGACTGGGACAAAGAAGAAGAGGAAGAAGAAGCCATCTTTGATGAACAATGGGTTCTTTCCGGGGAGGAGGAGAAAAAGGATAAGAAAAAGGGGATTTTAAGAATTATAAAAACAACCAAAGAAGAGAAAAATGAGCGGAAAGGTGGAGGCAAGGTTAGAAAGCAAAGGAAAGGGAGTAAGAAAAGGGAGGAGGAAAGACAAAGGGGTAAAAAGGGCAAGGAGAAGAATAAGCAAGAGAGAAAGGGGGGGAGGAGAAGCCTCAATGGGGGAAGCAAGATCTAAAGAAAAAAAGTTTATTCAGAGACAATGGGTGAATTTAATTTAGGATAAAAGAGGGATTCTGGAGGGTACATAAGATTGTGTTTTTTATATGTGTATTTAGAGTATAAAATTCATTGTGTAATTTTAGAATCTTTTAAACAGAATCCCAAGAAAAATTGTTATATGAAGTACTTTTAAGTTAGGGTAATGAGTTATAGACGTTACTCCAATTGGTGTATAGGAGAAGTATAATAAAAGAAAAAAGATGAATGGATAGTTGGAAATAGAACAGACAAAGAATATTATTGAAAATGGTAATAAGATATGAAAGGATATATAAAGGTTTTGTTATTTTTTTTTTTTTTTGGATGTTGTATATTGAAAAAAGGCAAAAAAAAATTTAATTAATAAGAAATAATTTGGATGAAAAGGAGAAGTTGGGATAAGATATGAAGTTAAATAGACAAAGTATTGATACTATAATTTGGGATTGTTATGTTCTATTGGTTTTCTTCTTTTATTATTTTTTCTTAGAAAAGAACTTATAAGCTGTTATGTCTTGTGCATTGTTTATATAAAATTGATAAAAATGGTTTATATATATAATATAAAAAAGAAAATGATAATAAGATATGGAAGGATATATAAAGTGAATATGATGTTTGAACTTGTGTCTGTGTGAAGAGTTTCAACCCGGGATCAGACAACCTTCAGAAAAGATCTTTTAGTTTTGTTTATGTTTTATTGTGTTCTCTGTAAAATTAATAAAATTTGTTTAAAAAAAAAAAAAGATTTCCTCCACTTCAATTTGCTTTTAGAAAAGTAACCCAATTCTGTTTTCATTTTTAATACAATAGAAATAAAAATATTGTCTATGCCCAGTGCAATTGTAGAAAACTAATATAAAATGAACAATAATTCACATGGTATATTTTATGTCTGCATGTCTATTATTAAGTAACAATTTCTCATAGGTGCAAAATATGTCAAAATCTATAATTAATAGTAAACACTAAAATCTGTGGAATATTAGTTGAAATTAATTAGTTTACAGAATGAATAGAATAAAATACATTTTTTCAACTGTAAATGAATAATTTTATAGATAGTCCTCGACTTATGACCACAATTGAACCCAAAATTTCCATTGCTAAGAAAGACAGTTGTTAATTTAGTTTTACTCCATTTCTTGCCACAGTTGTTAAGCTAATCACTCTAGTGGTTAAGTTAGTAACACAGTTGTTAATGAATCTGACTTGCCTGTTGAGTTTGTTTGCAAAAAAAAAAAAAGATCACATGACCCTGGGGCACTGAAACTGTCATAAATATGAGTCAGTTGTTAACCATCTCAGTTTTGATCATGTCACCATGAGGGTGCTACAATGGTTGTAAGTGTGAAAAGGATCATACGTCATTTTTTTCAGTGCTACTCTAACTTTGAATGGTTACTAAATAAACTGTTGTAAATTGAATATCCAGTGATTTTCCAAATATGTATAAATATGCCATTCATTTCTGAGATATTGTTTTAAGGTTAATAATCTTCAATCAGAAATACAAAAATATAGTTTGTAGGAAGTAACTGTCAATGGATTGTTGACATATTGAAATTCTGCTGGACCTACTTAATACAGTACCAGGATGTTGAGAAAGCACTTGAGAATTTTGTATCACTATGTCCTATCTAGTGATTGGAGGAAGACCATTTTCCTCCCTAATCCAGAGTTGATCAAAACTACTGAAGCAAATTATGGGTATACAAACCTTCATACCTTAGGACTTTTAGTAAAAAAAACTATTATCTATGAATTACAATTGTCTTGGAGTACTGGCCTTCACAATTTCCTGTCCATAGAACCTTTCCCTCTATAGTATTCCAGGCCTTTCTGGGTAATTTCCTCATGTTTTCTGTGATTTAATTAAAAGTAACTGGCACGCAGTTAAAACTTTTTAAATGTTCATTTAGTTCATTTGGTCTAATAGCACATTAATCTCTTGAGAGATGCTACTTGAGATAAAATGCTTTGTCAAACTGCATTGCTTAAGTCATAAATGAATATAATAGTGAAAGCACTCAAAAGTAAGTTAGTAATGTTTCCTTTCCTAAATGAGGTAGACCATTAGCTTCATCGTTCCCCTGGAGATAAATGGAAAGACCATGTTTTCCTACAGAAAATTGTATAAACAAAACTCTTATCACTATGTATGAATTTTTATGCTCTCTAGATCATACATAAATGTTCTGAATTTTAGTCTAAGTGCTTTGTATAACCTCTCTGTCTATGGCACAGAGTAGGAGAAAAGGTACAAATAATCTTTCTTTTTTTCCAAATCATGATCTTTATAATTTTATCTGAAGAGGTGAATAATACTTAAAGTACAGAGCAGTAGAAGTAATTATATTTATAACCATGTGCAGAACAGGAAAATAAACAATTATGAACAATATAATTCTTACACTGTCTTTTTTTTTCCCTGTTCCTCTGTACCATTAAATATCAAAATAGAACTATATTAACAATCATGCAGACTTACACAGGACTCCATTGATTCTTATGAAAGCTCAAGGGTGTCTTCCTCATTTAAGACAATTGGGATTTTTAAAGTTTTACAATTTTATTTGTGTGAAAATATAGTAGTTCACAAAATCTGAAACAATATATCAGCATTGTGAAAAACTTTTTGAAATGAAGGACACAGGAATTTAAAAAAAATAATAATTTGTGATTCCAGACGAAGATTATCGTAAAGGTCTCTGCTTGTTCCGAAATAGCATTATTTTGGTGGTTTTATTCATTTATTGCAACCTTTCTGAATTCTGAAACCATAAGCAGTCCTCGACATACTACCACAATTGAGCCCAAAATTTCTGTTGCTAAGTGAGACAGTTGTCAAGTATTTCCCCCCATTTTACAACCTTTCTTGCCATAATTGTTAAGTGAATCAGTGAAGTTGTTAACTTAGTAACCTGGTTGTTAAATGAATCTGGCTGTCCCATTGACTTTGCTTCTCAGAAGGCCACAAAACATGATCACATGACTCCAGAACACTACAAACATAATAAATTGCCTAGCATCTGAATTTTTTGATTACATGATCATGGGGATGCTGCAATAGTTTTTTGTGTGAAAAACGGCCATAAGTCACTTTTTTTCAGTGCCTTTGTAACTTTGAATGGTCACTAAACAAACTGTTGTAAATTGAGGACTAACTATATATCCTTCTCCTCCTCCTCCTCCTCTTCTCTCTCTCACACAAATACAATATTTGAATAACTAAACACTAAAATGAAAATAAAAAAATAATTTAAAAAAACTGGAGTTATAGTGGGAAGGGAATGTTACATAATTTTTAGTTTATAACAAGGTAATAGAAAATGGGAGAGGAATAGCCCTGAGATCCTTAATCCTTCCAGGTTTCCAGAATGACAGCAAATCTTTTCTTCCACACCGCCGAGTCCCAGCAATGGAGATTGTTAAGTCTGGGTGGTGGGTCCTAAGGAGAGACGAGACTCAAAGTAGTGACAACAGCTCTTTATTAGGAAACCAGATACTGAGACAAAAGCTCCCAGCCGAGGCAGCTCCTTTTATAGAGCTGGCTGTGGCTAGGCAGCCTATCACATGCATTTGAGCTTGCCACGCTTGGTTTTACCCAATCGCGGCAGCCGAATAAGAACCAATCAGAACGCTTAGTTTTGTCCAATCACGGCCCGGCTTTTCCGGACCAATAGGAATGCAGGCCTACAAGCCTGCTATTATGGAACAGAGATAATAAAGACTTTCGTTGTATTTCACTCATCTTTTTTATGTTTTCTCTTTTATTTCCTCCTATTCTATACCATGTCATGCAGATTTATTGATTTGAGAAGACACTGATTGCTTCTTTTTTAGCTCAATGTCAGATCCCAGCTTCAGTGAGAATCATGTAATTTACAAACAGGTAGTGAAGAATCAGCTCCTGCAGAACCTTGAGACACAAAGAAAACATACCTTTAGATCAAGGGTGGGATTCAAATTTTGTAACAACCGGTTCTGTGGGCATGGTTAGGTGGGCATGGCTTCTTCTTCCTTTTTGGCAGCACCCCCTCCATTTTTTGGCCTCCTGGGGGAGCGTTTTTGCTCCCAGAAGGTTTCCCTGGGGCTCAGAAAGGTTAAAAATGGAGCATAGAGGAGGCATGCAGCACTCCTCTGTGCTACATTTTAGGATCTCCTGGGCCTCCGGGGAGCCTCCTGGAGGGTGTTTTGCTCCCAGAAGGCTTCCCTGGGGCTCAGAAAAGATGGAGCTTAGGGGGACATGCAACACCCTCCTGTGCTACATTTTAGGGCCTTCTGGGCCTCAGGGGAGCCTCCTGGGCAAAGCAGTAAGTAAGTGAGGGGAATCCTGGCACAGCTGATCATAGGAACAGTTGATTGTTGGGATAGGAAAAAAGAAATAACTTAAGGAGTGACAGGCAGGGAAGAACACAGTCAGTGATGTCGGACATGCACACAATGTTGCGCATGTGCGATAAGGACTGACTGGGAGGGAGGGGAGGAGTGGGCGGAGAGGGGTGGAGTCCTTCAGCAGCACAATTTGCTGGTTCTCTGAACTGTGCAGAATGGTCTGAACCGATAGAATCCCACCCCTCTCCGCCCAGAAACATTTATGAGACTTGTAACAAACAGCTGATATTTTTTTTCAAAACTAAATTTTCACTCCAGTGAAGAAGTGGGGTTTGAAATTGATTTGTTTGTTCTTTCTTTTTCTTCTTTTTATTTGAAATGCTTCATTCTGCTGCACACAACAGGAGGTTTTGTTTCTCTAATACGTCATAGTCAGACCACTTTAAAAATGTACATACTAGTGCATCCAGAATGAGTTATTTTTAAATACGTTGCACCTTATTATACAAGGTACATGCAGGGAACATGTAACTCAATGTGTTATTTTGCAAAGAAATAAGAAAATAATTTTAAAGATCTAGAATGTACTTTTATTATCTGTTGTTATTGGTATAGATGTATAGAGACCACACATTCTCATTTGGTACCTGATCTAAAATTTGAGAAATGTTCTACTCCACTGGGGATTGGTCCACAAAGTGGATGTCCAATTCTAGAATGAGGTTTGGGGGGGAAAAACATAATTTGGAATTCCTGTAATCTGTTTATTTGTCTTCAGTTCACACATATGTGATTCTGGGTGGGGACAAAGATTAATAATCTACGTGAGAAAAATTCAAACAGTGTTAACTTTAAACTGAATGGAATAGGTGGTGAATAGCATTACTGTCATGGAATCACTTCATGCTATTGCTCACATCAACTGCCATTCCTTAGAGTATTATTATGTAGTCCCTGAGCTACCTTTTGTGTTTCTCACAATATACATTGTGTCTAGAGATGATATGATTTACCCATTACTTTTCTTGGTTGCATCTTGTTCGGCCTATTCAGTTTTCCCCCACCAGATTTCCAATCTATGTAATAAAATTCCACAAATAGAGGGCTTTCTTCAGAATATTTTTGTTAAATTCCAGTTCATTCTCATCCTTCTAACTGTTGTGAATGAATAAATATCAAATAAAGTTATCTTGAGCTTGAAGTCAAGTGCAGGGTTCTGGCCCTGCACTTCTGATTGGCTGTTAAATGGCAAGGTTAGATTGGTCCATTCAGGAGAATATGATTGGCCATTAACAGGCCGTTCTCATTGGTTAACGGAGCTAGCGCTCCTAGGTTGCTATTGGTTGAATAGTTAATAAGTTGCCTATATAAGGAAGGCTATAGCCTCCATCCAGTTTGAGCTGTCACACCATGTAAATAAAGAGTTTGAAATTCACTGTTTTCACCGGCTCATCTCCATTATTTGCACCCATGCTCTATAAATAACACTAACCTCTTACATTGTTGATCTCTCTTGTTTTTATTATGGTTAATAACACAGTCAGCCAGATTTTTAGATTGTATTGGCATTTTTATCCACTTATCAAATCCTTCCCAAACACCTAGAATAGGCAGATTTATTGTTTGATGATATTAAAAATATAATTTCAGGCTGTAAGCTGCTACAAATGAAGCTGCCTTTTGCAATTGACTAATGGTGATTGTGTCAATAGTGATAGTGTTGAAGTGGTACTCCAGATGTTTTGGAATTACACCCAAGATGCCTATTTCTGTTGTTATTGTAGTGTTTCAGCCTTGCTGTGAACATTCAATTTTTTTTCACAATCCCAGGAAGAATATTGCTATATCTATATATGTAAAAAATTGGACCTTTTCCCCAGTATACTAGTAGCCAAAAATAATAATAACAACCATCACCTCTGCAAAAACAATATAATTGAAAATCCCATTATGCTACATTTGATCCAGAAAATTATTGTTGTTTTTATGAGTCATACATATAAGCATTCCATTCATATATTTACTAGAATAAATAGGTTTCACTTTTAGCAGGAAAAATGAAGCATCAACGTGCCTATTTTATACCTAAAGAGAAGTGACTTCTGTACATTGTGGGTGAATTATATCTTGAAATTGGATTTGTGTAGTCAAGAGCAAAATTAACTAAATGGCTTGTTCCTTTTTTCAATGACTCAGTTGATATACTTCATCCAGAGCTCCATAGTTTATTCAAGTCACAGCATCTCTCCACAGATTTATACTTAAGAATATAAAGCTTGACTTCATTACTTTGGCTTCAGTTCTTTTATTTAGCACTTAGTTTGAATTAAGAAATATCAAAATGCCCTTTATATTTACAGCTCTTTGTTAAACCTCACAGGTCGGTCATCTTAAATTAAATAAAATCAGTGGCGCAAACTATGCAAATGTATTTTGTCGTTCTCTCCAAAGTGCCTCTAAACATTTCCCCAGAGAAAACTTCATTAGGTTACAGTGTTGGTTTTTCCCATAGGTATCTGTTGAGATTTTTAAAAAATGAAATAACATCATTGTCCTTCATAAGATAAAACATTATTCCTATATCTTCAGCAACATTACTATTAATAATATTAATGAATAATTTATCTTTATGTGTTCAGTAGAAGAACAATGTTTGTACTGTTATTTGATGTACTTACATAGCATCGAACATACCTGGGATACTGAAAGGTAGAATTTTAAAGGTGATATCATTGTCCATACTTTAGGATGGTTGCACAACAGCTCCTAAAAACAATGTTATTGCCATGTAAAATTATGTTTAATTTGTATTCTTTCTGCATTCATTAATTCAATGCTTCTATTCTGCCATTTGTTTTGCTGTGTCACTAATAGTTTTTTACTAAGTACTTCCATCAAAAAACAAGAAAACTAAAACATTCTTACAGTTTCCAAAGGAGGCAGCGTATACATTAAATTTAGAGATGGTAGTTTTATCTGAGAAGCAGAAACTATACATTTTCCCTTGTCCACTTCTTTTTCTTTTTTCCTGCAGCACCGTTAACATTCTTTCAGGATCTTGAGAGCTATGTTCTCCTCCAGTAGTTCTCTGAGCAGTGTTCCATTATGACATGGTGTTGTTCTAAGTGCAAAATAAAAATCAGTACCTAGATGTATCATAATAGCAAAAATTTAGATGATCACAAGATCGGAGCAAACAGACTTTCTTTTTTTTTTCTTACTGCCAAATTGTAACCATCTGGATTTCTACAACTGAATTGTCTACAATATGTATGTCTACCCTAACAGAAGCAACATGACACCCATGCTGATCACCTCTTCTTTTAACTTGCTAATGCATCCTGAATATCATTTGCTCATGAAAACAAAATGCCTGAACTATTGCTGATTTTCAAGAAAAGCTCTCCAATGTTTTGAAAATGCCATAATAAAGGTGTATCACCTTTCCCACCTTTCCCACAAGTCCCCCTCATCACTTAAAATTCAATTAAATCATTAACAGAAAAATAGGGTTTTGAATAAAGCAGGGATAAACTTTCCTGGAACGGGTGTTTAAGCTATTCAAATCTTATCAACATCCCTCCTCTTATATTTTCATAATCCACTAATATCCTAACAAGTTGGAAAAGGGAAAACTGCAATGTGTTTGTTCTGGAGGAAAGTTGGAAAAGATTGAACTTGCAGACTAAATAGACAGAGAGCAGGAAGATGGCAGGGTCCAAAAATCAGAAACTTCTGAGATACTTGGTTTGGGAAATGAAGGTTTTACTTTAAGTAGCTTCAGTCCTGGGGCTTCAAAAACTTTAGCAATGGGTTCTCTGCCCAGTTGCTGGGTGGGCGTGGCCATCGTGGGCATGGCCTAGTCAGCCTTCTGCAGCACAGTGGCAGAGGGGCGTTTTTGCCCTCCCCGAGCTCCAGAGGCTTTCCTTAAGTCTCCAGGAGGGCAAAAACAGCCTCCCTGGCTTCCAGAGGCTCTCTGGAAGCTGGAAACAGGCCTATTTTTGGCCTTCCTGCAATTCTGGGAAGCCCATTTTTGGCCTCCCCGAGCTTCCGCCCAGGCCCTGTACTTACCTGATATAGTTTGAAGCATGGGTTAAATGAATGGAGACAATCTTAGTTGGTGAACTTTCAGCTCTTTATTACATAGTGACTTAAAAACTTTAATAACAACAACTCTGCCTTATATAGGCAACCTTAATGCGAAACAACCAATAGGGAGCTGTAAGACGCTAGCTCCAGAACCAATAAGAGTCCTTCGTTAAGGGCCAATCGGATTCTCTGAGCCCAAACAATCCGATCGAGCCGCTTAACAACCAATCAGAAGTGCAGGGCCAGAACCCTGCACTTTACCCCAAGCTCGCTTTTATTTTAACTATTTACATACATAACACCCCTTCCCCCTGGCTCCTTAATTATGGTGTGACTATATAGTCCTTCAAATAGGATGGTTGTCTTTTGGGTCTATCAGATTTTCTTTGGACTGGCTGTGTGCAGTCCTGTTGAGGTAGGCTGTTGTTTGGCGGTGGCTCAGCTTCTCGTTCGGGTGTGATTTCCCTTGGAGCGTATGACTCTTCCTCCTGCTCCAATTCCTGAGTTTCACTTGTTTCATCGCTTTCTTGGAACAGGTTCCCTGGAATGTCGTCTTCTTCCGTTCCTTCCCCCCCCTCTCAGTTTGGTCGTAGGGGAGTTGTTGGCTGGCCGATATAAGTCGTGAGCGCAATTGGTCAATATGTGGTTTCCACAGTCTTTCATCAACACATTTTACAATGTAGGATTTGGGCCCAGTCTCGCGTATTATCGTGGCTTCAATTCAAACCGGGTCGCCCGATAAATTTCTTGCATAAACGGGGTCGCCTACCTTGAAGGTATGGTAGCATCCGCTGGATCCTGCAGGCTTTTCTGGCTCGTAAGCAGAGTGCAATCGGTCGAGGCGGGAACGGAGTTTTCGCCCCATAAGAAGTTCGGCGGGAGTTCTGCCGATTACGCTGTGCAGAGTGATGTGTTGTAGAAATAGGATGCGGTTTATTTTTTCGTCAATATTATCATAGTCCACTTTTTGCAAAGTCTTTTTTACAAATTGGACTATGCGTTCTGCTCGGCCGTTGGTAGCAGGATGCGCAGGCGAGGTGAGCGCATGGCGGATGCCATTATCAGCAAGGTACTGTTCAAACATTAGTGCTGTAAACTGTGGTCTGTTATCGGACACTAAGATGTCCGACAATCCATGAGTTGCAAAGAGTCTATTAAGGACTTTAATGACTGCTTCGGAGGTTGTATTGGTCATTCGATGAATTTCTAACCAATTAGAGTATGCATCAACAGTCAACAGCAATGTATGTCCTTTAATCAGCCCTGCGAAATCCAGGTGGATTCTGGACCAGGGTCCGCGTGGCGTCTCCCATTCGGTCAGTGAAGCTTTTGGCGGTGCGTTGCTGGTTTGTTGGCACTTAGTGCAGGCCTTGACCCATTGCTCAATGTGTCCGTCCATGCCTGGCCACCAAGCGTAGCTCCGTGCGAGTGCTTTCATCCGCACGATCCCGGGATGTCCTTTGTGCAAAATTTGTAATAGCGTCTTTTGGAGTCGTTCTGGAGCGACGACTCTATCACCCCAGATGACACAGCCTTTTTGTGAAAAAAGTTCAGTCTGCCTTGTTTTAAATGGCGCAAAGTCATCTGGGACCTGGTCCAATGGCCATCCACGTTCTACCCAGCCTAGGACTCGAGCTAGGGTGGTGGTCTCGTCTGGTCTCTCTCACGATATCTCGAGCGGTCATAGGGGGCGAGTTGAGCATCTCGATTTGTAACGCCGATACTGTTGGTGCCGGATCGTCGAGAGTCTCTGGTAGCAGTGCTCTGCTGAGTGCGTCGGCATGGGGAATGGCTTTCCCCGGGCGATGTAACAATCGATAATTATAAGCAGCTAGGAACTCTGACCATCGAGTCATTCTTGGGGACAATATATAGGGGGTTGGTTTGTCCCCAGTGATTATCCCCAGTAAAGGTTTGTGGTCAGTTACAATGGTAAATGTCCTTCCATATACATACTCATGGAATTTTTTTACGGCTGACACAATTGCAAGAGCTTCCTTATCTATTTGTCCATAGTTACATTCTGCATGGGAAAGAGTCTTCGAAAAGTATGCAATGGGGGCCTCATTTCCATTAGGCAGCACATGGCTCAGAATGGCGCCCACCCCAAACGGTGAGGCATCACAAGTTATAATCAATGGTAATGTTTCATTATATTGCATAAGTACAGAATCAGATGTAAGTAAATCTTTTACATTTCGAAATGCTTTTTCCTCTCGGTAACCCCAAAGCCACAATGCTTTCTGATCTAATAACCGGTGTAACGGTTCAGCCATAGTCGCCTTATGCGGTAAAAACACATTATAGAAATTGATAGGGCCTAAAAATGCCTGGAGATCTGTTTTGTTACGGGGTCTTGGAGCATTTTTTATCACCCTTAATTTACTCTCAGTCGGGTGAATACCCTGACTATCAATGCGATAACCTAGAAATTCAACACTGTCGGTATACAGATGACATTTATCCCTTTTTACTTTCAGTCCCGCTTCTTGGAATTTTTTAAGAACACATTTTAAACGATTCTGCAGAATTTTTTTACTAGGAGCTGCAATTAACACGTCATCAAAATATGGAACCACACCCTTGATTCCCTGCAATAATCGTTCCATTAAACTTTGGAATATTCCCGGGGCTACATTTACCCCGAATTGCAATCGGGTACATTTAAAAGCACCTCTGTGCATTACTATCGTTTGAGCTTGGGCTGTTTTATCGTCTACGGGCAATTGTTGATAGGCTTGAGCTAAATCTAATTTAGCAAAAACCTTTCCGCCTCCCAGGGAATGAAGGAGGTGCTGCACCACCGGCACTGGATACGCATTCTGCTGGAGGGCGTGGTTTAGAGTGGCCCGGTAGTCCCCACAGATTCGGATTGACCCATCTGGTTTAATGGGGGTTACAATAGGAGTTTCCCATGGAGAATGATCAATGGGTTTCAGTACCCCTTGTTTAATTAGTTTGTCAAGTTGTTCATCCATCTTGGCCTTAAGGGCGAACGGAACTCGACAGGGCTTTAAACGGATCGGAGCGACCTTAGGATTGAGGCTAAATGAAATTGGGGTCCCCTTATACTCGCCCAGACGATCTGCGAAGACATCGCTGAATTCAGAAATAAGGTCCTCCTCCCACTCGCAATCACCGACTCGGTTCACGCCGGCTACTTCGATGCCGAGTGGCACAAACCATTGGAGGCCCAACAAACTAGGCCTGTCCCTATCGATGATCGTTAGAGGTAAGTATGCCGTATGCTTTTTAAATGAGATGCAGACTCGACAAGACCCAACCACAAGGATCCGATTCCCTTGGTAGTCTTTAAGGATGAGACGTTGCATTCGAAGGTCTTGGCGTTGGATGGTAGGAATTAGTTGCTTTAATGTCTTCCACGACACTATCTAGAGGGACGATCCGGAATTGACCTCCATGTGGCAAGGTTGGTTCTCTATGGCTACTGTAACTCGAATCTTCTTAGCGTCCATGGCTGAGACGTGACCTATAGTGATAGTATGGTGAGCCTCTTCTTTCTGCAACGCTCAATATCTGTAGGAGTGGTTTGCTGGATCTCGCCTTACAGGACGGTTTCCTGCCGATTGGTGAAAGTTGGTTCCCTTTGAGGCCTGACTTGGTCCCGGTAAACTGCGACAGACTCGACTGATGTGGCCTCGTTTCCCGCACTCATGGCAGAGTGCGTCACGGAATTTGCAGTCTGCCCTGGGGTGGTTTGCCCCACAACCAGCGCAAGGGCGTGAGGGTTTAGGGCGAGGGTCACGGTCGGACCGCAGTCGATGGACCCCTTCTTCATCGCTCTCTGATGACGAAGAGAGGTCCTCGTAGTGCGTTGTCACTAGCTGCCCTTCTGAGCTGGGTAAGATGTCGCCTGTCGGTGGGGTCGTTGGGTTTCGGCTTCGCCGTAGTTGCGCCGCGGACTTTTTGGTCACCTCAGCAGCAGTGGCTTCGGCGATGCCGTCAGCAAGGCCGATGTCGCCCTTCTCCATCAGCTTGCTTTGCACGGCTAGCACATCTAATTCCAGAATTAAGCGGCCTCTCCGTGCTTCATCTAAGTCTGCGAACCCGCAGAGGCCTTCCAAGTGTCGGAGGTCTGCCACGAAGTCAGCCACACTCTCTCCTTTTCGCTGGCTTCTTTGATAGAACTCGTGGCGTCTCACGAGTGTAGGTATGGTTGGCGCGTAATGGTCTCTCAGGAGAGGTTCAAGGTCGTCCCAGCTCATTGCTTTCACTTCTCGAGGTTTCGCGAGTGCTTTCGCCATTTTAAAGACAACCGGGCCACAGTACGTCAGGAACAGCGCCCGCTTCTTGGCTGGTGTGGCGTCCTTCAGGTTGTTTGTTTCGAGGAACATTTGGAAGCGATCCATGTAGGATTCCCAATCCTCTTGGTTCGGATCGAACGGAGCGGGTGGCACGATGCCGCTGGACATGGTTTCCGTTGGTGGCGTCGTCTTAACACGTGCTCTATTTTTCTTCCAAGTTCCTTGAGATCAGATGTCTCCAAATCCCATCCTCATCACCAGTGATATAGTTTGAGGCATGGGTTAAATGAATGGAGACAATCTTAGTTGGTGAACTTTCAGCTCTTTATTACATAGTGACTTAAAAACTTTAATAACAACAACTCTGCCTTATATAGGCAACCTTAATGCGAAACAACCAATAGGGAGCTGTAAGACGCTAGCTCCAGAACCAATAAGAGTCCTTCGTTAAGGGCCAATCGGATTCTCTGAGCCCAACCAATCTGATCGAGCCGCTTAACAACCAATCAGAAGTGCAGGGCCAGAACCCTGCACTTTACCCCAAGCTCGCTTTTATTTTAACTATTTACATACATAACATTACCTACATCCAAAATCGGGCTCATGGGGACTCCTGGGAGGGGAGGGGTGGGTGGGGCCAACCAGGAGTGGGATTTGGGGGTTCTCTGGACTATGCAGAATCTTAGTTAGGGGCTCTCCTGAACCCCTGTGATCCCCCAGCAGCCCATCCCTGCTAAGTCCTTAAAAAAAAAGCAACAGGCAGTGAAACAGAGATAGAATAGAGAAAAGGATGTCAACTAGAAGACAAAACAAACAAACAAAAAATGAAAGAACATATACAGGTAATTCTGGACTATATGGGTCCTTATTTTACTGACCTCAGAAGGATAGAAGGCTGAATCTCAAGCCAGTAAGAATCAAACTGTCAAACTGCTGGCAGTCTGCAGTCAGTAGAATGAGTCTGTAATACTGCATTCTTACCACTGTACCACCAGAATGCATAACTCTTATGCATTTAAGTTATAAACAAACAAACAAACATATATGTCTTTCTAAAACATTCTGGCCATATAATTTAGGAAGCTTTAGTATGTAATGAAAAATAAAAGCTAACTAGTATACTACATATGCTTTTCTATAAATTACGGAATATGTTTGCTTGAAGCTTGACTGTCACAGTTTTTGGTAAGGACCCTAAAGGCCACTAATCTTTTGCTGTCACTTTCCTCTGACAAATTTCAAATGGGCAAGTTATCCGCATGGCAGTAATTCCAGACATCTTTTTTAAAAGCTTTTCTCAATTGTTTGGAAGGTCTGATTGCTGGCCTTACAATCAGTGGACAGAAAATATGTCTCAGCATTCTAAGTTAGCTTATCCTTGTATGCATGAACATGTTTCATTTCAGGTATTTTGCCTGTTTGAAACTTTGCAGATTTTGAGAATAGCACTGCACTACGATGAAAGCTTTTGCAGAAACAGATGGCAAAATCAGTGTATAAGATATCTGGGGATTCAAAATTTCACACAGGAAGAAATGGTATATATGTTCTGTGTTCCTGTTTTTATTCTAAACCTCTCTCCTCAGTGTAGTTTCTGGCCCAGAGCCTTTTGATCTGCATGATATGTCAATTTGTCTTTACCCACATGCAGATAACTCTGAGTATATGGGATTTGTGAATGCAGAAGACAATCTTACTTGATTGTTCTGATTTTAACACCCACACCTTTAATTGCCTTCTGCTTTTTGCCAGACAAGGAAACATCAACTATTGCATAGTAGTTGTCAGTTCTGCAAATGTTTCATACCTGAGCTGAATTAGTTTTCACCATGAGAAGCAAATCATTAATTCTTCTAGCATGTTCTGCAACATCAGTCATAATTCCCTTGCATTTTGGCATCAGCATCCAATCTACACAAAATGATTTTTGACAGTTTGAATGCAATAAGAACTACCTCCAAAATGTAGCCTGGACAAATACTCCATTATTATTATTATTATTATTATTATTATTATTATTATTATTATTATTATTATTACCATTGTTGTTGTTATTTAAATAGAGGAATCTATATTTTCCTGTAAAGCTTTTGCTTTGATTCTTATTGCATGGTTAAGATAACATGCCCCATTTTTTGAAACACTGAAGCTGATGCATTTCAACCAGGAATGTCAATTGAGTAAGAATGATGTATGTGTGTACACATAAATCACTTTTGTCAACCAATGTGAAACTACAAATACTTTCAAAGGTTTGAGGGTCACTTCACTATTCTCAGACCATTGCACACTTTCAAAGCCCTACATATCCCTTGAATAATGTCTCTGAATCTCAACAACTTTAAGTTGCGTGAACTTAAACTTCCAGAATTCCCCAGTCAACACTTCTCCAATCCACCCATCTTAAATTTGCTGAGGTTGAGAAGCACTGCTTAAATACTTAAAAAAAAAAAAAACAGTTGAAGATCTGGAATGCAATTGCAAACATCTCTTTAATATGAATCCTACAAAACTCATTATCCCTAACAATTATATCCTATAAAATACCTAAAATGCACAAGAGCTCATGGTTGCTTGACTGTAAAAAGCCAGGATCTAAATTTCAAAATCACACTCCTAGACACCTAGAGCTGATTGCTCTGACTACCCCCAAGAAACCACAAAGCCAGTGACTGGTCCATATGGATTTTTTTCCTCTGCATTTTGAAATAATAATAATATACTTTTGTTTTAGAAAATTTCTCCTTCTCCCTTGAATACCCCAAAGCAGGCACTGAATCTTTAGGGGGAGGGGAATAGGAGAAATACAATTTCAAAAAAAATAGTAGAATCATTAAAACAACAGCATGGAATAAGCACAAACCCTTGGGCCAGATAGAAAACCAAATAATGTTACAGTAAGATGTCATGCATATTTCTTGGTGCAGAGATATGAAAGATGATCATTTCTTATTGTATTCGTATTCTTATCTTTTTATTTTGGTTTCTGGCAACACTGCCTGAAGTATTCACATAGAATAAAAATAAAATAACTATTAATTAGTGAAATTAGTCTTTTTGGCAAGTAAGTAGTAACCCCATACTATGTAATATTTGCATTCTAATATGCATTATTACAATACATTAATTCTTATATAGTCACCTAAACTTTTAAGGGATAGAGAAAGAAATCAGAACAATGGTAAACAGAACAGAGGTTAAAAATAATTCAGGACATCAAAAACTAGATAATAGCTCAGGGGCAAGAGAAAGAGACCAGGGGGGAAAAAACAACTCCCTAAATCTGACTAGAACCACAATCCATTTCATCTGAAACTTCTGGATAGAATAAATTGAAGATGCAGTCGATGAAGTGTCTTCCACATCACAGGCCAAGATAGTCTTCTAAAAACTGGACAGGGTAAGATGTTGAAAACGCTGCTGCTCCCTTAATACAGATTATCCTATAGCAATAAACATGAATGGTTGCCCAACTGTCCAACCATTCTAGTTGTTGTTGTTTTACTTCTGAAATGTGTTCTTTAATTAGCACTATGATTAGCATGTAGTTCAAAATTCATTTCCCACCAACACTTATTACTTTCCTACAATTCTTTTGGGCAAGCTGCTGTTCCATTTCTTCATTTGGCTAATTCTTTCCTTTTTCTTGAAGTGATTATCACATCTCTACTTAAATCAATTCAGCTGAGCCTGAATTTCCCTCAGGAAATTTGGTGTTTAAATTTCTAATCAGTTCAAAATTGGTAGCCTTGGGTACCACTGAAGTCATAGGAAATCTCCCCACTTTCCTATTGTGTGGTCAATATTTAAGGACAGTTGTTTTCTATTTCTTTTTATATATATATGGAATCATCAGTACAGGATTTTTTTTTTTAGCCTTAGAGATTATATTTTCCAGTTGATAACTAATATAAATCCTAACTGGAAATACAAAGATCAAAAATTACATTAGGATAATGATATCATACAACCCTGAGTACTGTGGGATCCAAATAAAAGAAGCCAACAGATACTGCAGATATGAATTAGCAGTTGTTTCATTACTTGCAAAAATAAATGTAAAATGCACTAGAGAAATAATATGTCCTAAGTGAACACAAGGTGGACCCTAGATTCACTGTAAGCTTGGAGTTGGAGAGAGTTGGGGAGAGATTAAAACATGGGATCAAAGAAAATGTCAAATAAATGCTACATTATTAAATGTGATAGATTGAGCTGGATCTCTTACCAATAAAATCCTTCTCAAAAAAGACAAAGTTCAAGTGGTTATAAAGCTTCAAACTCTGTGCTTCTGTAGTCTAATGTTCCTAAGGCAATGCTTTCATTATGCCTTGTCAAATGTCCCAGGACAAGAATTCCACAATGCTAAGCATGTCATGATACCGTGTACTTATTGAGATGAAGTTCCTAAAAGCATATAACCCAGCAGGTACATTTCTGCATAATGTAATGAAGCTCCTAATCTGAACAGAAAACCTCTTCCTTGTGGTTATCCTGAGGGTCTCACTATTGACCAGAGACCTAAGATTACTACAGGACAATGTTTTCATAAAAGCTCTTACCTTATTCCTCCATCCACTTCCAACGCTGCCTGTGGAGTTAAGCTTCCATTGCAGAGAGATGGCCCAAGGATACTGATATTATTTTGAAAGTTTAATAAAATTATATTAATATGAATGCCAATCACAATGAATGAACAAGTGGGAAGTTTTATGAACTTGCCCCTGAATAACCCACATTTGGGCACCCAAAGCTTTTTCCAATTCCAGCCTTAAATTGCTTGACTTCAAGGTGTAGACTCATTGGAAATAAAATCTGATTGATATATCCCATTCCAGATTTCAATTCTTCCTCTGCTTTGGCACTAGTGATGGCATGATACTGGGTCTTTGGGTTCCCTTACTTTTTTACACCTTTTGAAAGATGAACAAGACCAAACCGTTATCATTATTATTTTTTGTCAACTGGGATAGGAAGGGGAGGTGATATAATTTTTGTTAATGTCACCTTTAGGGATCCATTTTTTTGGTTATTGTTTCATCAGCATACTTTGTAAGAAATAAAATCACCATTCCACTGATTTATTGGTTTAAAAAAAAGTAAAATGGCTATGGATGACAGTGATCAGAGGAAACTGGTTGTTTCTATCATAGTTCATAGTAACCAAATGGAAGGAGATGATTGCCTGTGATGAAATGAAGCAATGCAAGTAAATCAGATGGTACTGCTTGAACCAGCAGAAGTCAAAATATTCTTTTGATGCATAGAAATAAAAGATGGAAGGAGTTTGCCTTTTATTGCAGTGGGCTTCAGGTAGATAAAGGAATAAAGTATCTTCCTGCTCTAGAATCATAGAATAAAGTATCTTCCTGCTCTAGAATCATATAGTGGAATTAGGCAAATTTGATCATGCAAATATTAAAAAAAATATTTTGGAGCCAGCTAAAGAGGAGAGGGAGGGAGCAAGAGAGGGAGGGAGAGGGAGAGGGAGAAAGAGAGGGAGGGGGAGGGAAAGAGAGAGAGAGAAAGATCTCCAAAGCACTATAACCCCTATGATTCACATATACAGAAGGAAAAGTTTGTGTTGCATTGCACATTTCTTTTATTCATTTAGTTCTATGCCTACTTTGGCCTCTCCAGAAGATACCATTGAATCTTTTAAATATTTTAAATCATCATCATTGTGATCATCATCATCAAACAGCATCTGTCTATCCCACATCACAGGGAAGAACTTGATAGGTTGATGCAAATACCAAACCCAGTTTAGATATCTGGCTGACCAACCAACCAACCATCACAATCCTTGATCTTCGTGTGAAGGAAGGCATATATGGACACTCATAGATGGTCCTTCAGTTTATCAGGCCAGGTTGCCAAATTGGGCAGTGAAACAAACAAGAAAATCAGTCAATTTTTTTTTTTTTGAAACAAATTTTTATTAATTTTAAAGATAAAACAACACATCATTAACCATTAAATACATAAACACATAAAACCTCTTAACATTGTAAATCCTTACAAGTCAAACAAAACATTATTTTTATACAGCATAATTCCAATTTATCCCATCTCCATATGGACACACAAATATCTTTCAGCAAATTTCTCATTATTTCTCTTTACTCCTATTCAATTTCATTTCTCTTCCATATTTATCCATTTTATAGTCATCATATTCTTTTCTTTCTGGCTTGTTTAAATTATTCTCGTCTAACATTCCTCCAAGGTTTTATTGATTCTTTTTTCCTTTTTTTAAAAAAAAAAAAAAAACAAATTTTGTTAGTTTTACCATAAGCACAATACACAAACATACAAACACAAAACATAAACAAAACTAAAAGATCTTTTCTGAAGGTTGTCTGTTCCCGGGTTAAAACTCTTTACACAGACACAAATTCAAACATCATATTCAACCCATATCTCCTTCCATATCTTATTATCATTTTCTTTTTTATATATATATATAAAAACCATTTTTATCAGTTTTATAAAAACAATGCACAAAGAATCAAGGCATAGCAGCTTATAAATTCTTTTCTAAGAAAAAATAATAATAATAGACCAATAAGGCATAACATTTCCAGATTATAATATCAATATTTCATATAATATTAACTTCATATCTTGTCCCTACTTCTCTTTTCCATCCAAATTATTTATTAATTAAAATTTTATTGCCTTTTATCAATATACAAAATCCAAAAAAAAAAAAAGCATATATATCCTTCCATATCTTATTACCATTTTCAACAACATTCTTTGTCTGTTCTATTTCCAATTATCCATTCATCTTTTTTTTCTTTTACTATACTTCTCCTGTACACCAATTGGAGTAACATCTATAACTCATTACCCTAACTTAGAAATACTACATATAGCAATCTTTCTTGGGATTCTGTTTAAAAAATTCTAAAATTACATAATAAATTTTATATTCTAAATATACATATAAAAACACACTCTTATATACCCTCCAGAATCCCTCTTTTAATCTAAATTAAATTCACCCATTGTCTCTAAATAAACTTTTTTTCTTTAGGTCTTGCTTCCCCCCATTAAGGCTTCTCCTCCCCCCCTTTCTCTCTTGCTTATTCTTCTCCTTGCCCTTTCTACCCCTTTGCTTTTTCTCTTCGCTTTTCTTGCTCCTTTTCCTTTGCTTTCTAACCTTGCCTCCATCTTTTCGCTCATTTTTCTCTCTTTTGGTTGTTTTTATAATTCTTAAAATCCCCTTTTTCTTATCCTTTTTCTCCTCCTCTCCGGAAGGGACCCATTGTTCATCAAAGATGGCTTCTTCTTCCTCTTCTTCCTTGTCCCAGTCCTTCTGCTGCGTAATCAACTTTTCAAAAGAACATAACGCCATTTCTAAGAATTGAAACAAAGCGCCCAAAGTATCTTCTTTTTTATATTTTTGATATTCAATCTCTAGTTCATCCACAGACGATGCCATTATGAAAAGGGAAACTTTTTCCAAAACAACCACAAGTATTTTTAATCAAAGACAATCAAAAGCAATTAAAAAAAGAAAAAAAAGTTCCAAAAGTTAATACTTTTCTTCCTTCTTCTCTTTCTCTTTCTGAATTAATTTTTAATCAAAGAGGTCCAATTACCATATATCTTCTTTTGGGATCCACAAAGACGTTCTAGACAATCTCCTCCTTTTTCAGCTTCTGCTCCAATTTTTTTTCTCCCTTCCCACTTGCAATGACAATTTTAAATAATCAAAAATCCATACCTCCAGCAGAGATTTTCCAGTTTCTCAAATTTTTCAATGTCCAAAAATCCCTTTGTCTCTTAGCTTCAACTTTCAAAGCAATCCACTTTTCAATGTCTAATATATCGAAATACTTCCGGTTTGCGTGGCTTCGGGGCAGCAGGAATTCGCGACAGCTCGCGATTCCTGCTGTGCTAGCCGTCGAGGTACCCCCGATCCAGATGGGTCAGGGGGATATGGCTGCCCTGTAGGGACAGCTGAAGAGAGAGGGGAGTCGGATAGGGAGGTGGGGGCATCACAGACCCCCCCCTTCTCCGGGAAAACCCCTTTTTCCCAAGGCGGTGGAGCGGCGGTCAGCAATGGCCGCCACGAAGAAGCCAGCAACCGGGTAAGAACTGTGCTGGAGGAAGTGTGAAGAGTAAAAGTTCTGTCTGAGCCGGGTCAAGTAACACCTTTTAAATTGCCTGGAATTGAGCTGCTTGTTGCTGGAGGATACATTGTATCCCTAAGAAGAGCGAAAAGCGGTAGAGAAGCTGTTAAAGGGAATTTTTTTTTTTTTTTTTACTCTCCCACCCCACGGAAAAAGCAGAAATATTTCAGTCAATTTTTTTATTACCAGAAGGACATATTTGAATTTACAATCTGAATTTAACTATCATAATAATTCACTTACTCTAGGTTCTCTTTTTATTCTGAGTCTTTCTCTCCACCTTGACTTAGTTCAGGAAATAGAAACATCATTTTAAGGCTTTTGTTGCATTTTTAGCTAATGTCATTCATGGGAAGCTGTTGCAACCCTACTTCAAAGCCTTTGCTTATCCCAGAGAAGCTCTTTGAACAATCTGAGTCCAGATCTCCTTAACAGATCAGACTTAAGCCCTAGGCATTATGATCATGAAGCAAACAAAAGCCTCCTAGACACTTCCAGGTTTAGCTCTTAGGAAGCTGCTGGCCTTTCAACAGCTGAAATAGGTATGTTGCCTCCTTCATTACAGTCTCTAGAGGCTCCTCCACAGATACATGAATTATCTTCACTTTATGTTGATAAAAACCAATCAGCTGTTCCAAATGGCTTAATCCTACCATGCAGTAAACAGCCTGATCTAATCACACTGTGTCAAACATCTGGGAAGCCTCTGCTGAGTTCAAACCAGGAAGCCTGAATAGTTCAGGTGAAGGAGTGATAGGTTAATGCTGATCCTTTGAAATGACCCCTAGTTCCAGTGGGTTTAGGATGGAAAATAGATTTCTGAGCTGACCTCACTCAAAGTACTAATAAGCAGCTAATGATAGGGGGCCCTTTCTTCCTTCCACAAGAAAATGCTTGTATACAGCATGGACTTGATAGCATAGCTCCCCTAAAAATGTAGTATGTAGTTCCATCATTCGTCTCAAGTATTATTCCTTGTTCAGTATTGCTTAAATGACAATTCCCACTGATTTCCTTGTGTTGTTTCTGTCCAAAATTCAACTCCATCCTCTGGCATGTGTTCCCCTTTTTTCCAGATCTGTATTTGTTCTGGAAATGATGGTTTTTAACCTATTTCAGTTAAAAGACCTTGCTTTAACATCAATCCCTATTGGATGAGTCCCTATTGGATGAGCCCCTCTAAATATGCATAGAGCCAATACAAAAATTTCAATTTATATATTTCCATTTATATGGCTGATACCCAGATGAACAGCACAGGCATATTGTGAGATAACATTAGAATTAGAAATAGACTGTAAATATAGAAAAAAAAAATTAAAAAACCTTTCAATAGACTTACCTTTGTTTACAGTTTCTTTGACAAACTACAGAAAATATTTGTGGACACCATTGTAAGAAATTTCCAATGAAAGTGTCCTGTCAGATTGTGGCAAAATTCTGTTTCAGCTTCAGTTAAAAGCAGGACAAATTATACCATTTTGTCCTGCTTTCCCATAATGAACAATATTCAGCAGTGAATAAGTTTTCTGCGTAGAATATTTGAAATTTCAAGAATTAGTGGCATTGTTATTATAACTAACACTGTGTAAATAGCAATAATAATATTGATCAGTTACAACCAATCTAACAGTTATGGGCCATATAGAGCATTCTAGATATTCCAGAGATGGCTGAGGATACATTTACATTTATACACTTGAATAAAATATATGTGCTATGTTGTACTTTTAAATATCTGAACCAGCCCAGGGTCTTGAGTGATGACAAAGAAGCATTTCTATTCAGGCTAGGACTGCAGTCCCTATATTAGTCTGAGCTATCAAATTAATCAATCAATCCACAAGAATAATACAGCTATTCTCCTTACTCTACTATCCTTATGTGGAGTGAGAATCAAACATCAATAACATTCAGAATGACATAACTAATCACTAGTTTTCCTACTCTTGATTTTGATATTAGAATAATTAGGATAGGATGATGGAATTTATAATCTTACTTTAATCACATGAAATATGGATCTGAAAACTCACATTAGACAACATTACATATCATTCTGAGGTTTTCTAAATATCTAGGTTAAGTTTTATTATGTTTTAAAAGTTAAATGGGATTGACTCTTGGTACAGTTCAAATCCAAATGCACATCTTCTCAATATACCACAACTTCTAGTTATCAAATGAAGGTAAAATTGCAAGAAATTAAAAAAGAAGCTGTAGATTAACTAGTGTGCTTAACTAGTGTAATCTGGCAATTACAGATTAATACATATCTGATACATACAATTTTACAGAAAACATTGTTGAAAAAGCATTGCGCAATCTAAAACCATCCCTATCTATTGGACCAGATGGAATATGTGCCTACTTCTTAAAAAAGCTATCCACTGCCATAGCTGAACCTCTAAGCATAATCTTTGAAAAATCTTTCAGGACCAGCTCCTAGCCAAAACTATGATCACAAGCCATGGTCATCCCCATCTTCAAAATGGGAGACCCCAGCCTAGTTGAAAATTACAGACCAATCTCCTTATGCTGCGTCACCTGTAAAGTCATGGAATCAATTATTAACCAATCCATTATCCTCCACTTAGAGACAGACTTACCTTTATTTACAGTTTCTTTGACAAACACTCTCTAATAAACAATTTGATTTCAGAAAAAAACTATCCTGTAATTTGCAACTCTTACACTACAAAAACATATGGACTACATAACTTGATCAGGGCAAAGCAATAGACGCAATCTACATAGACTTCTGTAAAGCCTTTGATTCAGTACACGACAAACTACGACTAAAACTAAAATCTTATGGTATCTCTAGGCACCTACATAACTGGATAGAAGCATTCCTGTCAAACAGACAACAAATGGTCAAAATTGGGATCATCCTATCAAATTCTGTACCTGTCAACATTGGTGTCCCCCAAGGCAGTGTTTTAAACAACTCTCTTCATACTCTACATAAATGACCTCTGTGATCATATTAAGATCAACTGTGTTCTCTTTGCTGACAATGTAAAGCTATTCAACACCACAGACAAAACTATAGACAATACTACTACCCTTCAAAAAGACCTTGACTATGTATCAGAATGGTCAATCAAATGGCAACTTCAAATCTCAACAAATAAATACTCTGTCTTACATATTGGCAGAAAAATTCAGAAAATAAAATACAAGCTAAATAGTCAAGACCTTGTTGATGATCCAAACTTTTTCAAGGACCTTGGAGTACTCATCTCAAATGATCTAAATGCTAGAGCCCACTATAACTACATAGCCAAAAAGGCATTAAAAGTTGTTAATCTAATCCTACGTAGCTTCTTATCTGGTAATATCACACTACTAACTAGAGCATACAAAACATTTGCTAGACCTATACTTGAATACAGCTCATCAGTCTGGAACCCACATTACGTATCTGTTATTAACACAATTGAAAAAGTCCAGAAATATTTCACAAGAAGAATTCTCCACTCCTCTACTCATTGCAGAATACCTTATGCCACCAGACTTGAAACGCTAAACCTAGAAAACCTAGAACTATGCCGCCTCTGGTCAGATCTAAATATAGTATATAAAATCATACATTGCAATGTCCTACCTGCAAATGAATACTTCAGCTTCAACCATAACTATACAAGAGCACACAATAGATACAAACTCAAGGTTAACCGCAACAAACTTGACTGCAGAAAATACAACTTCAGCAACAAAGTGGTCAATGTTTGGAATACTCTTCCTGACTCTGTGGTTTCTTCCCCAAACCCCAAAAACTTTAACCTTAAACTGTCTATTGTTGACCACACCATAAGTGCACCAATCTTGCCTACTGTCCCTGTCCTATTGGTTTTTTTTTCTTTCTTATAAGTATCTATCTCATGTATTCAAAACTATATTTATTCTTATACCTGTAACTTGTAAGTGATTGACAAATGAAATAAATACTAAATACTAAATACTAAAATAAATCTTATTAATGGAGTATTCCAGGCAGTTGATCCTTGCCACAAATTCTGGGATCCATTTGGATGAGTGGCACTCAGGCTTAGCTCAGAGCAAGATTATATTTTAGCATCTGACTTGCTGTGAAATGAATAATTCTTGCAATGTTACAACATTAGTACAGAAGGGTAGAGTTGCCATTGCAGTGCATATGTTGTCATTTGTTTCCCTTGTCTCCCATGATGCAGATGACCACGACATGAATTGGAATAACTTGCAATCCTATCATCATGATATGTTAATTTTTTTTTAGGCAGGTCAGTGTGTTCTGCCACAGCAGAATTCTAGACAGAATACTAGAGCAGAAATAACCTGAGTGTTTTGGTTAGCTATTTATATTCTTTAATGAGCTGCCCTATTGTTTATTCAAGATAGTAAACAACTCACCCAGCTCTTAAGCCTAACTGGATGGTAAGAGAAAAGAACTGAAACGAGAAGAATAATACTTCTCACTTGTTTTCAAGTAACATCACATGGCATTTGAAGATCATTTCATTTCAGGATTAATTAATAATATTTTAATTATATCTACTAGACTGGGATTAGGGAATATTCTAGTCCGCACTCACCCATGAAAATTCTCCAGAGACTTGAGGTCAGCCACACTCCTTTAGGCTAACATACCATCTCTGGGTTATTGCTATAGAGGAAATGGACAGAGGGATTATAGTAGTATATATGGTATCTCGAGGAGTTCCTAGAATCGAAGGCTACAGAAATAACAATTAATTAATATAACTAGTTGCTGACCACATTGGCTGTGACTTGAGAAATCTTCTGTTGATAACATAAAAGTTAATACAACATTGAGATGTATGACAGGACTATAATTTGCCCTGATTGGCCCAACAGTATTTTTTTTCTTTTAAAGAATGCTATAGATGTTGGACTTGCTCAGTATTTGCTCAAACTGCTTAGAAGGAACAATGGGATTTTGTATGTTAGCATTGCTGGTTAATTCTTGACATGAAAGTATCCTGATCACAAAAAGTTACTAATCATTTTCAAAGGAATTTACAGAGAAAGGTCTGACATTAGAAAGCAATAATAATACAGGTGTGTGTGTGTGTGTGTGTGTGTGTGAGAGAGAGAGAGAGAGAGAGAGAGAGAGAGAGAGAGAGAGAGAGAGAGAGAGAGAGAGAGAGAGAGAGAGAGAGAGAGAGAGAATTAGGACTGTGCTATTCTCATTCCTTTTCCGAATCTATGGAAAAGAATATGCCCCACAATAAATTTGGAAACATGGGTTCCAGATATTGAATGAAAAGACTAACAATGATGGGTTGGTAGTTTTTGTAAATGATCAGATCATATAAGCATGAACATACTCATGACATCTTGATGTCTTAATATATGATATAATTAAGACAACTCAGATCAATTCAGGAGCATTTTAAATTCACTTGCACAAGACTAGAAGATGAAGAGATTAATTATTTGGACAATCACCAGAACTGTAACTTAATCATTCTTCTAAGTCATTCTTCTTTTCAGTGCCCAATTTCCGGATGAGAACTCTTTAGAACCCCCTTTTTTCTGAAACGTATCTTTGTGGGTTCAGTTAAACCTTTCTCTCTCCCTCCCCCTCTCCCTCTTCCTCTCCCTCTCTCCCTCCCTCTTTCTCTCCAAGCTGTATGCAACACTATCCAGCAAATTGTGATTTTTAACCTCTTAAAAACTATGTTGCCTTGAATAATTAGCCTTTTAACATATAATTATTTTGTTTGCTTTGGTAAATGGAAATAAATACATAAATAATTTAAGAGCCCAAATCAATTCATCTAGCAAAAGTATTCCTATCAAATAAACAAAATAAAATAGCTAAAATTATTAAACATATGATTGACTCCAATATAATCAACTCAACTGATTTCTCGGAGGAGGCAGTAATCAGTTGCAGACAGAATTATTATGTGCCAGTACTTTTTTAGTGCTTTCTTCTGTAACTGAGGACAGGCATCCTACCTTATACAATGTTGGACTAGATCTGACTCAGAGGGTGATTAAGGTAAAAAAATGATGAATGACAGTGTTGCAAGGCAAGCTCTACATTTTCGTATATGTGTGTCAGAGGTGGGATTCAAAAATTTTTACTACCAGTTCTGTGAGTGTAGCTTGGTGAGTATGGTGTGGCGTGGCTTGGTGGGCATGGCAGGGGAAAGGATACTGTAAATTCTCCATTCCCACTCCACTCCAGGGGAAGGTTATTGCAAAATCCCCAATCCCTCCCCACTCCTGTGGGAAGGTTACTGCAAAATCCCATTCCCTCCCCATCCCACTAACCTGCTTTCCAGCTCTGTTCTCCTGTGCAGGGCAACAAAAGAAAACCCAGCCAATCAGCTGGGACTCAGGAGGCAGAGAATAGATGGCCAGTCAGTGGTGGTATTTCTCTGAACTACTCAAAATTTCTGCTACCGGTTCTCCAGAACTACCACCTCTGTTTTGTGTGTGTGGTGTCATATAAACAGAAGGCAGAGTTTGTGTTGCATTGCACATTCCTTTTATTCATTTAGTTATATGTCTACTTTGGGCTCTCCAGAAGATACCATTGAATTTTTTAAATCTTTTAAATCGTCATCATCATCATCATCATCCAGCATCTATCTATCCCATGTCATTGGAAAGGATTTGATTAATGGATGCAAATACTAAATCCATTCTAGACATTTGGCTTACCAACCAGCAATAACAATAGCAAGTAACAATAAGTACACCTTGATCTCAGTGTGAAGAAAAGTTTATGTGTACACTCATAGATGATCCTTCAGATTATCAGGCTAGGTTGATAAACTGGGCAGTGAAACAAACAAGAAAATCAGCCTAATTTTTTAATTAGCTTCCAGAAGGACACATTTGAATTTCCAATCTGAATTCAACTATCATAATAATTCACTTACTCTAGGTTCTCTTTTGTTCAGACAAACCAAAAACCGGATGTCAATTTTGAAGAAAATATTCCAAAAAAATTAGCTGTATATTGCAGACTATGAGCCTATTCAGACATCTTGCTAACAGGTTCTATGTGACAGTTACAAGCTGCTGTGGTTGATACAGACTATTCTTAAGTCAGTTTTAGAGAACTAGTTCTACATTTTATTCTGTCTTTAAACATCAAACAAATGATCTTTTCTTTGCTTGATTTTCAAACAATTATACTCAAACTGAAGCTAAATTTATCTTTTTGTATAGACTTGGTGAAGGTTAAATTTTGAAATTTTGAGAATATATTCTGCAGTCCAACTAATAGGTTGTTGGACATTCTAAGGTAAAATGATCAACCTTCCACTACTATCCCTTCCATTTTCTCACTACTATCTGTTCTATTTTCTCCTTCTATCTCCTTTTATCATCTTTCCATTAGATATTGACTTATCTTGCTTATCCCTTCCCTTTCCATTCTATTTCCATTTCTCATTAGAATTGCCTAAATGAACATCACAAAACAAGCAACGATGTAGATTCTTTTTGTCTAATGTGTGAATGTGGGGTAGGGAAGAACCTTATATTCACTGCTGGAAACAAAAGAATTAACATTAAATTCAAATGACTACATTTTTCCCAATTGCCAAAACTTGGATGGGCTTATATTGGATCTAAGGGACCAGGTAAAACCACAACAGTGTTTCCTTTTCTTTTTCTTTACTCTGTTCATTCTGCTGACATGTAGAAGTGTACAAATGAATATCAACTATATTTTTAAGCTGGTTATAACACAGCTGGGTGACCTTTGTCAGTGGCAAACCATTTCTTAAAAGCAACAACAACCCTCAACCCTTGCCAGGAAAGCTGCAGCAATCTCTTCAGGAAACCTCTGAAAATGGGATACAATTGAATAGAAGAAAACAATTCTTAAAAGCCCAGATCAATTAATTGCCTAGATGGATAATTTCATATAAGAATTCTTATTAATAACAATATGATTATTAATAATTGTTTGTTCAATTTTTGCTAAAGCAATTTTATTATCAAATATGATTAATTTTAAATTAGATTATTGAGCTAAGATAGAAGAGTAAGAAATTGTAATATGTAATAACAGTATAATATATTATAATTGATAATTGATTGAATCAGAGTAAGAGAATGAATATGAAATATATTTTTGAAAGATAACTACAATGTTAATGATAATACAATAATTAACAAAAATGATATAAAATACTGATTAGAATGGTTATAAGTATAAATAAGTAAGATATGTATAAAAATGTTATTATGTGCACAAGATATACGTACTCAATGGACACATTGTTGAACAGAAAGATGGTTTTATTTGTTTGTTTTTGTTATAAAAATAAAAAAAAACTTAAAAAAAAAAGATTATTGAGCTTCATTTAGACTGAAAGGTGCCAGATAATTGTAGCTCTCCTTTCCTTTCCTTTCCTTTCCTTTCCTTTCCTTTCCTTTCCTTTCCTTTCCTTTCCTTTCCTTTCCTTTCCTTGAGAAAGACATTTCAAGAACATTTCCCCAAGCATGGAAAGGTCATTTTAAGAGTCCAGATCACACTGAGGGTCTTGTCAAGTTATTATTTGGAAACCAGAGCCAGGAGATTTATTTGACCATTGTCAGTTTCTTATTACATTAGAGTTTCTTTGTCAGAGTCCAACACCTCATTTTCCCCTTTCATTCTAAAGAAAA
Source organism: Hydrophis major (assembly GCA_033807585.1). Classification (NCBI taxonomy): domain Eukaryota; kingdom Metazoa; phylum Chordata; class Lepidosauria; order Squamata; family Elapidae; genus Hydrophis; species Hydrophis major. The sequence goes on from CM066328.1 coordinate 95,296,075, forward strand.
CAGTACCTGTTGCCAAACCTATTCAAAACATACTGTTAAGTACTTGGACATGGGTTGGAGTAAATGGAGACAGCCTTTGAATGTGAACTTTCAGCTCTTTATTGCATAGTGACTTCTCCAAACAATAACAGTGAACTCTGCCTTATATAGGCAACCCTTGTGAGAATTGTCCAATAGCGAGCTATGAACGCTAGCTCTTTAAACCAATAATAATCCTCTGTTAAGGGCCAATCGGATTCCTAAGAACTAACGAATCCGATCTGGCTGCCTAACAGCCAATCAGAAGTGCAGGGCCAGAACCCTGCACTTTACAAGCTCATACTTTATTAACTATGGTACATACACAACACCCCTTCCCCCTGGCTTCTTAAATTACGGTGTAGTTATATAGTCCTTTAAATAGGACGGTTGTCTTTTGAGTCTTTCGGATTTTCGTTGGACTGGTTGATTGCAATCCTGTTGAGGTAGATTGTTGTTTGGCAGTGGCTCTGCTTCTTGCTCAGGTGCAATTTCTTGCGGTGCAAACAATTCTCCTTCCTGCTCCATTTCCTGAGTCTCACTTGATTTGTTGCTCCCTTCGAGCAGGTTCCCTGGAACGTCATCTTCTTCTGTACCTCCCCCCCCTCGATTTGAGTTGTTGACTGGCCGTTGTGAGTCGTGACCGTAATTGGTCGATATGCCGTTTCCATAGTGTATTGTCACAGCATTTCACTACGTAAGATTGGGGGCCGGTCACTCGCACTACCGTTGCCTCTATCCATAACGGATCGCCCGATAAGTTTCGTGCGTAAATGTGGTCTCCTACCTGGAAGGTACGATAGCGGCCACTGGATCCTATTGGCTTTTCCGGTTTGTAAGCAGGGTGCAACCGGTCGAGGTGGGAACGGAGTCTTCGTCCCATCAGTAGTTCCACGGGAGTTCTGCCGGTGACGCTATGTGGAGTTATGTGTTGCAAAAAGAGAATTTGGTTGACCTTGTTATCGATATTGTCATAGTCCATTTTTTTTGTCCATTTTTTTAACAAATTGGACCATGCGTTCCGCTCATCCATTGGTCGCAGGGTGTGCAGGCGAGGTGAGTGCATGGCGGATGCCGCGGTCAGCAAGGTACTGCTCGAACATTAGTGCTGTAAATTGTGGCCCGTTATCGGACACCAGGACGTCAGGCAATCCGTGGGTTGCAAAGAGTCTATTTAGGATCTTGATCACTGCCTCAGAAGTTGTGGCCGTCATACGATGAATTTCTAACCAATTGGAGTATGCGTCGACTGTCAGCAGGAAGGAATATCCTTTGGTTGGCCCTGCTAAATCCAGGTGGATTCTGGACCAGGGTCCACGTGGCGTCTCCCATTCAGTAGGCATGGCTTTTGGTGGGGCATTGCTGGCTTACTGGCAATTGGCACACGCTTTGACCCACTGCTTGATTTGCCGGTCCATGCCCGGCCACCATGTGTAGCTTCGTGCAAGCGCTTTCATCCGCACGATGCCGGGGTGGCCCTCATGCAGAAGTTATAGCAGCGTCTTCCGGAGTTGTTCTGGGACAACGACTCTATTGCCCCGATGACACAGCGTTTTTGGTAAAAAAGTTCAGTCTGTCTTGCTTTAAATGGCGCAAAGTCATCTGGGACTTGGTCCAATGGCCATCCGCATTCTACCCAGCCTAGGACTCGAGCTAGGGTGTGGTCTCATTTAGTTTCTCTCGCAATGTCTCGGGTGGTCATAGGTGGCGAGTTGAGTGTTTCGATCTGCAACGTGGTTGCCATTGGTGCCGGATCGTCGAGAGTCTCTGGAAGCGGTGCTCGGCTTAATGCGTCGGCGTGGGGAATGGCTTTCCCCGGGCGATATTGCAGGCAATAATTATAAGCAGCTAGGAATTCTGACCATCGGGTCATTCTAGGGGATAATATGTAGGGGGTTGGCTTGTCCCCGGCTATTATCCCTAGCAACGGTTTGTGGTCAGTTATAATGATAAATGTCCTTCCATACACATATTCATGAAATTTCTTTACAGCTGAAACGATTGCGAGAGCTTCTTTATCAATTTGTCCATAGTTCCGCTCTGCTCGTGAAAGAGTCTTCGAAAAGTATGCAACAGGGGCTTCATTCCCATTAGGCAGTACATGACTCAAAATGGCGCCCACCCCGAAGGGCGAGGCATTGCAGGTTATAACTAATGGTAAAGTCTTGTTATACTGCATAAGTACAGAGTCAGATGTGAGCAATTTTTTAACATTCCGGAACGCTTGTTCTTCCCGGTAACCCCATACCCACAATGCTTTTTTTCTAATAACTGGTGTAACGGTTCAGCAACAATTGCCTTGTGCGGTAAAAATACATTATAGAAATTAATGAGGCCTAAGAATGCCTGGAGATCGGCCTTGTTACGTGGCCTGGGAGCATTTTTTATCGCCTTTAACTTACTTTCGGTTGGGTGAATGCCCTGGCTATCAATCCGATACCCTAGAAACTCAACACTGTCAGTATATAAGTGACATTTTTTTTTTTTTCACCTTAAGTCCTGCCTCTTGGAATTTTTTAAGAACACATTTCAAATGATCATGCAAGATTTTTTTTTGGAAGGGGCTGCAATTAATACGTCATCAAAATAAGGGACCACGCCCTTGATTCCCTGTAACAACCTTTCCATGAGGCTTTGGAATATCCCCGGGGCTACACTAACCCCAAATTGCAATCGAGTACATTTAAAAGCACCTCTGTGCATTACAATTGTTTGGGCTTGGGCCATTTTTTCATCCACTGGTAGTTGTTGATAAGCTTGAGCTAAATCTAATTTAGTGAAAACCTTTCCACCCCCCAAGGAATGGAGGAGGTGCTGCATCACCGGAACTGGATACACATTCTGCTGTAGGGCATGGCTTAAAGTGGCCCAGTAGTCCCCACAAATTCGGATTGACCCGTCTGGCTTAATGGGTGTTACAAAAGGGGTTTCCCATGGAGAGTGATCAACGGGCTTCAACACCCCTTGAGCAATTAGCTTGTCGAGTTGTTCGTCGATCTTAGCTTTAAGAGCGAATGGAACTCGACAGGGCTTCAAGCGAATTGGGGCTACTTTTGGATCTAGACTAAATGAGATTGGGGTCCCTTTATACTCACCTAAGTGGTCCGTGAAGACGTCGCTGAACTCAGAAATAAGGTCTTCCTCCCACTCACAAACACCGACTTGGTTCACGCCGGCCACTTCAATGCCGAGTGGCGCGAACCATTGGAGGCCTAATAGACTAGGCCTATCTCTATCGATGATCGTTAGAGGTAAGTACACTGTATGCTTTTTGAAGGAGACTCGGACTCGGCAGGACCCGACCACTGGAATTCGATTTCCTTGGTAGTCCTTGAGGATGAGGTGTTGAAATTGGAGGTCTTGGCATTGGATTGTGGGGATAAGTTGCTTGAGTGTCTTCCAAGACAACATCGAGAGGGACGATCCCGAGTCGACCTCCATGTGGCAAGGCTGGTTCTTGATGGCTACCGTGACTCGAATTTTCTTAGTGTCCAAAACTGAGGCGTGACCTATAGTGATAGTATGGTGAGCCTCTTCTTTTTGCAAAGCTCAATTTCTGTAGGAGTGGTTTACTGGTTCTCGCCTTACAGGACAGTTTCCTGTCGATTGGCGATAGTTGGCCCCTTTTGAGACCTGACTGGGTCCTGGTAAGCTGCGGCAGATCCGGCTGATGTGGCCTCGTTTTCCGCACTCATGGCAGAGTGCGTCGAGGAATTTGCATTCGGACCTGGCATGGTTTGCTCCACAGCCAGCGCAAGGGCATAAGGGCTTAGGGTGAGGGTCCCGGTCGGACCACAGTCGATGGACCCCTTCTTCGTCGTTGTCTGACGACGAAGAGAGGTCCTCGTGATGCATCATTAGTAGCTGCCCTTCTGAGTTGGGTGAGATTTCGCCAGTCGGTTGTGTTGCCGGAATGCGGCTTCACTGTAATTGTGCAGCCGACTTTTTGGTCGCCTCCGCAGCCGTGGCTTCGGCGATGGCGTCAGCAAGGCTGATGTCGCCTTTCACGATCAGCTTGCTTTGCACGCCTAGTGCACCTAATCCCAGCATTACTCAATCTCTTAGTGCTTCTTCTAAATCGGCGAACCCGCAGAGGTCCCCTAAATTCCGGAAGTCCGCCACGAAATCGGCCACGCTCTCTCCTTTTTGCTGATTTCTCTGATAAAATTCGTGGCGTGTCACGAGTGTAGGCACGGTTGGTGCATAATGGTCTCTCAGGATGGGTTCGAGGTCGTCCCAGCTCATGGCTTTCACTTCTCGAGGTTTGGCGAGTGCTTTAGCCATTTTAAATACAGCTGGGCTGCAGTGCATCAGGAACAGTGCCCGCTTCTTTGCTGGTGTGGCGTCCTTCAAATTATTCGTCTCAAGAAACATTTGGAAGCGATCCCTGTAGGATTCCCAATCATCTTGGTTTGGATCGAACGGAGCGGGTGGTACGATGCCGCCGGACATGGTTCCGTTGTTGGCGTCGTCTTATCACGTGCTCGATATTGCTTCCTGGCTTCTTAGGTTCAGACGTCTCCAAATCCCACCCTCGTCGCCAGTGTTAAGTACTTGGACATGGGTTGGAGTAAATGGAGACAGCCTTTGAATGTGAACTTTCAGCTCTTTATTGCATAGTGACTTCTCCAAACAATAACAGTGAACTCTGCCTTATATAGGCAACCCTTGTGAGAATTGTCCAATAGCGAGCTATGAACGCTAGCTCTTTAAACCAATAATAATCCTCTGTTAAGGGCCAATCGGATTCCTAAGAACTAACCAATCCGATCTGGCCGCCTAACAGCCAATCAGAAGTGCAGGGCCAAAACCCTGCACTTTACCTCAAGCTCATACTTTATTAACTATGGTACATACACAACATATACTATAAAACTTTTGTATCTTAACCCCTTGGTGGCAGAATTTCTATAGATTTAATCAACAGAAAATAGACTATTCAGAACCAATAATCTGGAAAATGCTGTCAAAGTAACAGCTGACAGTTCAACATCATTTCCTGGGGAGGAGCAGCCTAAGCGGGGAATGATAGGGGAGGAAACAACAGGAATTAAAACTCCATTGATTGACATGTCTGAAGTAAAAATGATAGAGCTAATCACAGATGGGAGGTGGGTGGATGGGCCTATTACACACGCAATGGCCAAATTGATCGTTGATGCATAAAGGCAAATATCTCATATATACACATACACATACACATACACATACACATACACATACACATACACATACACATACACATATACACATATACACATATACACATATACACATACACACACACACACACACACACACACACACACACACACACACACACACACATATATATATATATATATATATATATATATATATATATATATATATATATATACATACATACATACATATACATGTATATACATATATATATAATTATATATAATTCCCGAACAAAGCTGAATGCCAGACATATATATATATGTATATGTGTGTGTGTGTGTATTATATATATATATTATATATATATATACACATACATACATACATACATACATGTATACATACATACATACATGGCATTCAGCTTTGTTCGGGAATTTTCCCACGTCATAACAGTGGTGCTTTTAAAGTTGTAGCAACGTTTCAGCAGAATCTCATCTGCCATCATCAGCCTTCTGTATAGTGTTTGTCTGTGAGTCAGACTTTTACAGTGATTTCAGATTTAAATTTGGGGCATCCTATTACTGTGACAGAATGGTTTTTTTCTTCCTCCTGATTGGTTGAGAGTCTTGGTCTGTGTTTATTGGTCTTGGAGTTTGCTGTGTTCTGCTTCTAATATCTTCTGTCTGTTTTTTTGGCTCTTTTTGAATCTTGATTGGCTGGCAACATTGTGTTACTTTATTGGAGGCCTTTAGTGCAGCTTGGCTTCGGGTAAATGGACGGCTATCATTAGTTAGGAAGATGGGGGGGTGTTTGAGCTGGAGGTATCAGGGGGGATCTGTTTGTGCCCAGGTGTTTGCCTGGCTTGTGGTGTGGAGATTTTTTTGTTTGTGAGTACAGGCTTCCAAATGATTGACAGCCTGGTGGGATCATCTCTTCTGTTCATGCTTTCTGGTCTTTTTTCAATCTCTATGGCTTCTCTGATGATTCTGTGGCTGGGATTTTCTATAGTGGCTAGGGTTTTGGTGCCATTGAAGTTGATGTTATGACCTGTGGCTTCCATGTGTTGGACTAGTGAGGAAGTGTGTTCCAGCTTTTTGACTGCATTTTTGTGTTCATCCAGGCGGGTGCTTATTCTTCTATTGGTCTGTCCAATGTATGTGGCCGGGCATGATGCACAGGGGACTTAATATATGCCTTGGTTTTCCAGGTCAATTTTGTCTTTGGGGTTCCTGAGGATGGCTGCTATTTTTCTGTCTGTTTTGAAGGCAGTCTTGATGTGGTGTCTGTATAGAATCTTACTAATTTTGTCTGTAGTGCTTCTTATGTAGGGCAGGACAGCTGTTCCATAGGTCTGTTCATCATCTGGGTCTCTATTATGTCTCAGTGTTTTTTTGTGGATCAAGTTGGTGATTTAGCTTTTCTGGAAGCCATTGGCTGTCAATATTTTGGTCAGGGTGTATAGTTCAGTCTTAATGTGTCTCTTTTCTGCCAGGCGTTTAGTTCTAGTAATTAGTGTTTTAGCCACAGAGTTGTAAGTATATGTATGTTGTATATATGTATGTAAGAGTTGTATATATGTATGTAAGAGTTCACTCTGAGAAGCACAGAGCTGAAGACCAAGCCTGAAGATGATGAATAAGACTTCATCGAAATGTTGCCTAGATACTTCCAATCTTACGCGGGAGAAAACCCGAATAACCAATACCCGCGAGAACCTCAGAAAACATATATATATATATATATATATATATATATATATATATATATATATATATATATATATATATATATATATATATATATATATATATATGTCTGGCATTCAGCTTTGTTCGGGTATTTTCCCACGTGGTGCTTTTAAAGTTGTAGCAACGTTTCAGCAGAATCTCATCTGCCATCATCAGGCTTCTGTATATTTATATATATGTATATATTCACTGTTTCTGAAATTGAATATGGATAGAAAGTTGTAGATGCGTGGGTAAAATATATAATTACAAAGGTGGGGGGAAACCATCGTAAACTTTTTCACCCATTTTCTTATTTTGTCAATCATAACTTCCTTTCGTCCCATATTTACAATTTTTCTTGTTCTGATGTGTACAGATTTAATTACCATTTTCTTGCTCTGTTCCTTTTTTTCCCATAGTGTCCCACAGTAATTTTCATGAAAATAACAGTGAATTTGGTTATAAACATATCCTTGTAGCAGTTTGACAATTCAATTTCTAAAATGCATATAACAAACTATTTTCATTCCTTTGCTATTCTGAGAACTGTTGCTTTTGCTTTTTAAAGATATCTTCTTTAAAGTTATCGTATCATCCATAACATCTTTTGCAGAATGAAGTATTCCAGAACAAATCTTGTAGTATGCTTTAAGTGGGACTCATAGTTTATCTTTTTAATTTCATCAGAATTGCTTGTCGGTAACTGCTTCTCTGAGTTTGTCTAAGCTCATGTTTGTGTCAATAGGGATAATATATAGGCACCCATGCTTTCTATTTGCTATTTTTTTAAACTGTCTTTGATTTTCCAAGTGTTTGATGTCCAATGTATTTAAGCTTTCGTTTCATGATTAGTGCTTCCAATTAGCATTGATTTTACCTTTCTGGTACTGAACTATTTTTTCTTGGAGTCGAAGTTATTCTCAATATTTTTTTTTCAAGATTACAGTACAGAGGCATCACATTTCCTTTGTTCAGTCTTCCTGAGGGTCCAACTTTCAGAACCATTAATCATAGCCAGGAAAATCATGATTATGAAAATATATATCTCAGTTGTCAATGTCATGTCACTGCTAATATTTTATCAAGTTCTGTCATATTATTTCCCTTAAGTAATTAACATTTCTTTATTTTGTGTCTATAGCAACCATCTCTATTAACTTTTATGCTTAGAAAAATAAGTGCTGTTATTGGATTACTGCAACTTTTTTCTTGCCTACTTGTACTTGGAATATTTTGTCTGTTGACATAATATCAGTTTTGCTGTGGTTTTAATATTGAATTTCAAACTGATTTTTATACTCTTTTCTTTCACCTTGAACTAAAGTTTGCTTAGGTTTTCCTCACTTTCAAACTTTTAAGTGGTAATGTTATATATGAAGGTATTTCTCCCATAAATTTTAATTCCATTTTTTTTATTGAAAAAGCTGTCCCTTGACCCAGAATAATTTTCTAGTTATAGTTTCAGATATTCCATTCTTGGTTGATATGTTTAAGAAATTGTGGTTTCCAGATATTTGGACAAAAATGCTATTATGAACATTAATTGAACTTTAACTTGCTATATGATACAACACTATTTTGGCAATTTATCTACATGAAAAACTAGTTAGTACAAACAGTATCTAGTTTGTTTTGTTTTCTCATTGCCTTTTAATACCATTGATCATTGTATCCTTCTGGGTTGCTTGGTAGTTGAACCTTAGGCACTGCATTGCAATGGTTCTGATAATTTCTGTCAGGTTGTGTTCATAAGGTAGTTTCGGAAAGACTAGTGCTTTTTTTTTTTTTCCTTCCATGCTGTTGTAGCACTTGTAACCACTGGAGGAGGTCATTGGGAACTTTAGTAGTTAGAACCTATCAGAAGGGTTATAATACCCAGCTCTACTATTTTCTACCAATCAATATCCTGAAGTGTTGCCTAATCTTGATAATGGGATGGAGGAAAACCTACATAATATACTATTGGCTTTATTGGTTAGGAGAAAGATGGAGTCTGACATTGAAGTAATGACTGATCGATATGGGGCTGTGTTTTTCAAGGAGCAGGGTCAGAGTATGGGTGTCAGAACTACCATGACTTAAACTTCTAAATAAAAATGAACCTTGGCTTCATTTGTTGAGAAAGGTACAGTTTATTAGAGATCAAATATACTGTAGTATTGCAAAACCAGAACTGAAAACTGTGTGCCAAAATCTCAAAGTTCTATATTTCCCTCCCTTAACTGTCTCTCATACCCATGTAACCAATAAGGTTCAGGCAAGATGTTTTCCTAATGATCAGTTCAAGCATTGTTTGGTATGCAGCCCCCTCCTCCTTCCAACCGGCTGACCTTGAGGCAGCATCTTACTTTCATTTCCTCCAGTATTCCCCCCTTTAGTTCATGGCAGTTCTCCTTCTCCATAGTTCAAGGCAATTCCCCTTCTCCATGCTCTAGTTCATGTCAGTTTGTCACCACATAGTAGTGAAACACAAGCAAGCATAAACTGACAAATGGGGCATTTTCTTAATCCTTAGCTGTCATTGGATTTATAAGTAGCACCTGTAGCAAGGTACATGTTTACTTCAGCCAGTACACCAGCTATAATCCTTCCTGAGCTAGGTGAATTTATCAAAAGTTATCCATGTTTTGGTAGCAACGTGTCTCAGCTACGATAGAACATTTAATTTGATAGTATCCTTGAAAAGTTTCTGAAAATTATAAATCCTGCAAAATGTGGTAGCCAGGGTAACCAATATAAGGAATATTGATATTGGACTAAAGAACATTCAAACTGAGTATCAATTGCCTATTGGGCACTATTAATGGACCAAGTACTTACTGTTCAAGTTGTAAATGGCTTGGGATCTGTTTATCTATGAGCTTGCCTGTTCTGCATTAAACTCATCTAGTTATTTAATTCAGGAGAAAATGCTCTTATGAAATGACCAGGGGTGGGTTTCTACCGGTCCTGTCCACCTCTGTAGAATCAGTAGCTCTGAAGAGCAGCAAATATAGAACCGATTCTATGTCTGCTGATGTTTTTGCCCACCTGCCCACCCAGGCTCTTACCTGACCTTTATTTCCTGATTTTTCAACTTCAGCTGCCAAACAAGGCACAGCTGCAATTAAAAAAACAAGAAAAGAGGGCTGTTTCAAAGGTTGCTTCTTGGCACGCAGCGTGGTAGTAATGATTAACAGGTGCGCGGCTCACAGTGGGCAGGGAAGCTTGTAAATCCCGAACCGGTAGTTAACCCTGTCGTATCCCACCCCTAGAAATGAGCCTTGCATTCAGAAGATTGGCTACTGAGAAAATAGGAAAGGGTTGCCACTGATATGGTTTCATGGTTTCAGGCATGGGTTAAATGAATGGAGACAGTCTTTGATGAACTTTCAGCTCTTTATTACATAGTGACTTAAAACTTTAATAACAACAACTCTGCCTTATATAGGCAACCTTAATGCGAAATAACCAATAGGGAGCTGTAAGACGCCAGAACCAATAAGAGTCCTTCGTTAAGGGCCAATCGGATTCTCTGAGCCCAACCAATCCGATCGAGCTGCTTAACAACCAATCAGAAGTGCAGGGCCAGAACCCTGAACTTTACTCCAAGCTTGCTTTTATTTTAACTATTTACATACATAACACCCCTTCCCCCTGGCTCCTCAATTATGGTGTGATTATATAGTCCTTCAAATAGGATGGTTGTCTTTTGCGTCTATCAGATTTTCTTTGGACTGGCTGCGTACAGTCCTGTTGAGGTAGGCTGTTGTTTGGCAGTGGCTCAGCTTCTCGTTCTGGTGTGATTTCCCTTGGAGCGTACGATTCTTCCTCCTGCTCCATTTCCTGAGTTTCACTTGTTCCATCGCTCTCTTGGAACAGGTTCCCTGGAATGTCGTCTTCTTCCATTCCTTCGCCCCCCCTCAGTTTGGTCGTAGGGGAGTTGCTGGCTGGCCGAAAGGAGTCGTGACCGTAATTGGTCAATATGTCATTTCCACAGTCTTTCATCAACACATTTTACAATATAGGATTTGGGCCCAGTCTCACGTATTATCGTTGCTTCAATCCAAACCGGGTCGCCCAATAAATTTCTTGCAAAAACGGGGTCGCCTACCTTGAAGGTACGATAGCGTCCGCTGGATCCTGCAGGCTTTTCTGGCTCGTAAGCAGGGTGCAGTTGGTCGAGGCGGGAACGGAGTTTTCGCCCCATGAGAAGTTCTGCAGGAGTTCTGCCGGTTACGCTGTGTAGAGTGATGTGTTGTAGAAGTAGAATGTGGTTTATTTTTTCGTCAATATTATCATAGTCCACTTTTTGCAAATTCTTTTTTACAAATTGGACCATGTGTTCCACTTGGCCGTTGGTAGCAGGATGCGCAGGCGAGGTGAGCGCAAGGTGGATGCCATTATCAGCAAGGTACTGTTCAAACATTAGCGCTCTAAACTGTGGTCCGTTATCGGACACCAGGACCTCCGGCAATCCATGAGTTGAAAAGAGTCTATTAAGGACTTTAATGACTGCTTCGGAGATTGTATTGGTCATTCGATGAATTTCTAACCAATTGGAGTATGCATCGACAGTCAACAGCAATGTATGTCCTTTAATTGGCCCTGCAAAATCCAGGTGGATTCTGGACCAGGGTCCGCGTGGCATCTCCCATTCGGTTGGTGCAGCTTTTGGCGGTGCGTTGCTGGTTTGTTGGCACTTAGTGCAGGCCTTGACCCATTGCTCGATGTGTTGGTCCATGCCTGGCCACCAAGCGTAGCTACGTGCGAGTGCTTTCATCCGCATGATCCCGGGATGTCCTTCATGCAAAATTTGTAATCGCGTCTTTTGGAGTCGTTCCGGAACGATGACTCTATCGCCCCAGATGACACAGCCTTTTTGTGAAAAACGTTCAGTCTGCCCTGTTTTAAATGGCGCGAAGTCATCTGGGACCTGGTCCAATGGCCATCCACGTTCTACCCAGCCTAGGACTCGAGCTAGGGTGTGGTCTCGTCTGGTCTCTCTCGCGATATCTCGAGCGGTCATAGGGGGCGAGTTGAGCGTCTCGATTTGTAACGCCGGTACTGTTGGTGCCGGATCGTCGAGAGTCTCTGGTAGCGGTGCTCTGCTGAGTGTGTCGGCGTGGGGAATGGCTTTACCCGGGCGATGTAACAATCAATAATTATAAGCAGCTAGGAACTCTGACCAACGAGTCATTCTTGGGGACAATATATAGGGGGTTGGTTTGTCCCCAGCGATTATCCCCAGTAAAGGTTTGTAGTCAGTTACAATGGTAAATGTCCTTCCATATACATACTCATGGAATTTTTTTACTGCTGATACAATTGCAAGAGCTTCCTTATCTATTTATCCATAGTTACGTTCTGCATGGGAAAGAGTCTTCGAAAAGTATGCAAAGGGGTCTCGTTTCTATTAGGCAGCACATGGCTTAGAATGGCGCCCACCCCAAACGGTGAGGCATCACAAGTTATAATCAATGGTAATGTTTCATTATATTGCATAAGTACAGAATCAGATGTAAGTAAATCTTTTACATTTTGAAACGCTTTTTCCTCTCGGTAACCCCAAACCCACAATGCTTTCTTATCTAATAACCGGTGTAACGGTTCAGCCACAGTCGCCTTATGCAGTAAAAACACATTATAGAAATTGATAAGGCCTAAAAATGCCTGGAGATCTGTTTTGTTACGGGGTCTGGGAGCATTTTTTATCGCCCTTAATTTACTCTCGGTAGGGTGAATACCCTGACTATCAATGCGATAACCTAGAAATTCAACACTGTCGGTATACAGATGACATTTATCCCTTTTTACTTTCAGTCCCGCTTCTTCGAAATTTTTAAGAACACATTTTAAACGATTCTGCAGAATTTTTTTACTAGGAGCTGCAAATAACACGTCATCAAAATATGAAACCACACCCTTGATTCCCTGCAATAATCGTTCCATTAAACTTTGGAATATTCCCGGGGCTACACTTACTCCGAATTGCAATCGGGTACATTTAAAAGCACCTCTGTGCGTTACTATCGTTTGAGCTTGGGCTGTTTTATCGTCCACGGGCAATTGTTGATAGGCTTGAGCTAAATCTAATTTAGCAAAAACCTTTCCGCCTCCCAGGGAATGAAGGAGGTGCTGCACCACCGGCACTGGATATGCGTTCTGCTGGAGGGCGTGGTTTAGAGTGGCCCGGTAGTCCCCACAGATTCGGATTGACCCATCTGGCTTAATGTGGGTTACAATAGGAGTTTCCCATGGAGAATGATCAATGGGTTTCAGTACCCCTTGTTTAATTAGTTTGTCAAGTTGTTCACCTATCTTGGCCTTAAGGGCGAACGGAACTCGACGGGGCTTTAAACGGATCGGGGCAACCTTAGGGTCGAGGCTAAACGAAATTGTGGTCCCCTTATACTCACCAGACGATCTGCGAAGACATTGCTGAATTCAGAAATAAGATCCTCCTCCTACTCGCAATCACCGACTCGGTTCACACCAGCTACTTCGATGCTGAGTGGCGCAAACCATTGGAGGCCCAACAAACTAGGCCCGTCCCTATCAATGATCATTAGAGGTAAGTATGCTGTATGCTTTTTAAATGAGACCGGACTCGACAAGACCCAACCACAGGGATCCGATTCCCTTGGTAGTCTTTAAGGATGAGACGTTGCATTCGAAGGTCTTGGCGTTGGATGGTAGGAATGAGTTGCTTTAATGTCTTCCACAACACCATCGAGAGGGACGATCCCGAATCAACCTCCATGTGGCATGGTTGGTTCTCTATGGCTACTGTAACTCGAATCTTCTTAGCGTCCATGGCTGAGGCGTGACCTATAGTGATAGTATGGTGAGCCTCTTCTTTCTGCAACGCTCGATATCTGTAGGAGTGGTTTGCTGGATCTCGCCTTACAGGACGGTTTCCTGCCGATTGGTGAAAGTTGGTTCCCTTTGAGGCCTGACTTGGTCCCGGTAAACTGCGACAGATTCGACTGATGTGGCCTTGTTTTCCGCACTCATGGCAGAGTGCGTCGCAGAATTTGCATTCGGTCCTGGCATGGTTTGTTCCACAGCCAGCGCAAGGGCGTAAGGGCTTAGGGCGAGGGTCCCGGTCGGACCGCAGTCGATGGACCCCTTCTTCGTCGCTGTCTGACGACGAAGAGAGGTCCTCGTGGTGCATCGTAACGAACTGCTCTTCTGACTTAAATAAAAGGTCGCCTGTCGGTGGGGTCGTTGGGTTTCGGCTTCGCCGTAGTTGTGCCGCGGACTTTTGGGTTGCCTCAGCAGCAGTGGCTTCGGCGATGGCGTCAGCAAGGCCAATGTCGCCTTTCGCCATCAGCTTGCTTTGCACGCCTAGCACATCTAATCCCAGAATTAACCGGTCTCTCAGTGCTTCATCTAAGTCTGCGAACCCGCAGAGGCCTCCTAAGTGTCGGAGGTCTGCCACGAAGTCAGCCACACTCTCTCCTTTTCGCTGGCTTCTTTGATAGAACTCGTGGTGTCTCACGAGTGTAGGTACGGTTGGCGCATAATGGTCTCTCAGGAGTGGTTCGAGGTCGTCCCAGCTTATTGCTTTCACTTCTCGAGGTTTCGTGAGTGCTTTCGCCATTTTAAAGACAGCCGGGCCGCAGTATGTCAGGAAGAGTGCCCGCTTCTTGGTTGGTGTGGCATCCTACAGGTTTTTTGTTTTGAGGAACATTTGGAAGCGATCCATGTAGGATTCCCAATTCTCTTGGTTCGGATCGAACGGAGCGGGTGGTACGATGCCGCTGGACATGGTTTCCGTTGGTGGCATCGTCTTAACACGTGCTCTGTTTTTCTTCCAAATTTCTTAAGATCAGATGTCTCCAAATCCCATCCTCGTCGCCAGTGATATGGTTTCAGGCATGGGTTAAATGAATGGAGACAGTCTTCGTTGGTGAACTTTCAGCTCTTTATTACATAGTGACTTAAAACTTTAATAACAACAACTCTGCCTTATATAGGCAACCTTAATGCGAAATAACCAATAGGGAGCTGTAAGACGCTCGCTCCAGAACCAATAAGAGTCCTTCGTTAAGGGCCAATCGGATTCTCTGAGCCCAACCAATCCGATCGAGCCGCTTAACAACCAATCAGAAGTGCAGGGCCAGAACCCTGCACTTTACCCCAAGCTCGCTTTTATTTTAACTATTTACATACATAACAGCCACCTTTGTAGTACTCAAGCTATGGAATGTGCTTCTTAAGGAGGCACACGAGCTTACTTTCTTCCACTATTTAGGGAGATCATAAATGCACATTCATTGTGTTTGTTAATTATTTAATTGTTAAGTATTTAAATTATTGGTTTTAATTTTGGTTTTGATTTTATTTCATTGATTTAGGGTTGCAAGCCTTCTTCATTGTAGAAATTGATGGAAAGATGGGCAAAAATCAGTGATAAATAAAAACAAAAAGATGTGGAACAGTAATAATTACAATCTCCTGTTAGGGACTACTTTGATGTGGTTGTGGGACATGTACTCTGTGAAAGCTATGCCAGAGGTTAAAGCATACTGGACAGAGCTCATCAGAGAAGCTGGATAACATGCATAAATAATATAATGAGACATAATTTACTGAAAGCCAAACTGGATCAGTCATTGCCTGGGTCCACAAGAATTGTTTTAGATGTAGGAGTTCCTGGATATCTGGTGAAAAATGGGCTATAGGACTCAGGAATGTTGGCTGAGCAACCAGAGCCAGCAACTTGTTTACCCATCACAAATGTACAAAGAATGAAAACAAAGAAAAAATATTATTAAAAACAAAAATCAGAAAACAAATATCATAGCAGTTCTAATATGGTAGGTTGCACTTTGGGTGCAATCTCAAAATATTCAGATCATTACATAAATGTCAATAAAATCAGTATTAATCAATTATAAAAGACAGTTTTACTTGGAATATCTTTTATTCTGGGACAATACTTATAACACCATCAAATAATAATATCTGCCTATTCAGTTTTAACATCTGGCTTGGTCTGTAGGGAACCATAATAATAACAACATTAATACCTTTTTCCCTGATAGCATGGGTGGCTCTGTGTCATGGATTATTTGAGTGGTTGAGAGCCTTTTTGGCTACTATTTCTACAACGTTGTTGTTTCTTAGCCTGGTTATTTTATTATGTTTTAATTGTAAGCCATTTAGAGTCATATACGTGAGATAAGTAGAAATTTAGTAAATAAATATTTACACAAATATTATTTCAAAAAAAACTATGTGTTGTTTTTCTTCTATCATTCTGACCCATATCTGGTTGGTTTATTTCTTACACATAGATATCCTATTACATGTGTTGATAATTATGATTAAGCATTAATCTTAACTTCCTATTTGTAATAAAAAAAACTTGGCAATGCATGAAAAGAAAAAAAACCTTGATTCATATCCCACTAAGATTACTTGATTGTGGAGCTGCAGAATATTCATTTGCCATGTGTGGGGGAAGAAAGGAAGGGAAGAAGGAAAAAGAGAAGGGAGGGAGGGATGGAGGGAGGAAGGAAGGAAGGAAGGAAGGAAGGAAGGAAGGAAGGAAGGAAGGAAGGAAGGAAGGAAGGAAGGAAGGAAGACACAATGTTGGTGTGCCACCTTTTTAAGATATTCGTGCCTCATTCTAATCAACCAAACAAAACATTTTCAGTATAGTTACCATGGAGAGATACATTTTATTCTTGCATGTTCTAATGGAATGTGGCAGGGCATCCCGTAGGTGTTTTTCACTCCCATCAGAGGCACACATAAAAGTCTATTTCTGTCTAAAGTATGGTAGCCACCAAAGCAAATATTGGATCAAATTAATTTGAAGGAGGTGATGTGCAGAATTTGTCAGTGCTACCTGAACAGAATGGCTGAATCAGTAAATTAAGAAGATAAAAGAAAGGGAAGGGGAATATGTGGCTCACAGGTATCAGAGGGAAGGTCATGCTACAGGTTGTCCCAGAGACAATTGCAATTGTATTAGTACTTTGGAGCTTGACGTTAAATGTCATGTTCAATTTCAGTGTATTTAAGATGATGCCTGTGGCTGGTAAGAGTAGTGAAAAGGCAGAGTGGATGTTTTATCTAATAATAACCCAGAGATTAATGGGAATATGGCTGAATAATGCTGAAAGGAAGAAAGGAGAAAATAGATCCTTAACTTTGTGTTGCATTTTATCACAGCGTCAGTATCCTTGATTTACTATCTCTGCAACCATTAATACAAAGGGAATTAGAGAAGTATATAAATAAAAGTCACTCTTCTGGCTTCTGTTCTTTGGCAGTATAAATGCTTTTTAAAAACTTTTTAAGTTATATGTATAGGCTAAAAAGTAAACATATTATTAGCATACTCTTAAAACATATGCAAAACAAGCTATATATAAACAATTATTCGCTCTTACAGCATTACCAGACCATGTTTAGACCATGCTTTAGAATGATAATTTTCTAAAGGTATGCAGAAATGACCTTGGGAGAGAGAAGGAGGAGCTGCTGACTAGATAATTGACACGCAAAGGTATCTTAACCCACAAAATCAGTGGGAATCTGAGAAGCATTCCATGATTTCCTGGAAAGTATGAGGAAAGGAGAGATGTATTTTGAGTCTTAGAAAGTTGATGTTAATCCTTTGAAATAGTGTAGACAAGAAGCACAGCTATGATTACGATTTTTATTGTAAGGTTACATTAACAGAAGTTTACAAGTGTTTCTCCCTTTCCTTTTACATTCTGGAAAACTAGAGAAAGTTTCTTCTAAAATACTTCTCATATCAGCTCTGTTTCTATGGACTTGAATTAAGTTTCTGTATGATGATAGGGTGGTGATCTGGTCGATAACGGATCAGGGACCATGATTGTGCATGGCTTTGATCCATGCTTACACTGTTGGAGGGTCCTTAAAGGACCGGATCCATCTGACCCACCTCGTAGGGGTGGGGGGAAGAGGGGGAGACTACCAGCTGGGTCAAGGGGAGCTGTATCTCCCCTCCCTGGCTTAGCAAACTCTCCTAGAAGACAGGGAGAAGCGGCAGTCTTTAATGGCTACCCTGAAGATGGGAAGCTGCCATTACACAAGTTTTGTGCTGGAGAGTAAAAGTGGTGAGCAGTGTGTAACTGGATAAAAGATTTTGAATATTCTTTTTGATAACTCCGAAAAGTGGAAAGAAAGAGCCCTCATTTGGAAGAGTGGTAGCGGCAAATGAGAAATAAGAGGAAAATATAAGGTAAAGAAAAAAATGGAAATAAAAGAATTATATGTAATTAGAGACTAAATTTGGAATAACATACAGAATTAAACATTAATCAGGGATTGGATAAAATGCTGGACTTATTTGGAATTGGTTAAATCTAATATTAATACTACAGAAAAGTGAATTAAAAATAAAAGAATTCTAAGAAGAAAGTGATATAGAGTACCACCTATAGGGTTAAAGATTTCCTTTTTTTATGTTTCTATGGAAAATTACTGGTTTTACAAGATCCCCAGAAGCTTTATATAAAAAAGAGAATAGGGGATTACAGTTAAAATGGAGAGTTTTGACAAGGACTATAACAGAAAAATTTGATTTTTAATAAAATAAAGAATAATTTAATAGACAAAAGAAATGGAAGAAATAAGCAAAGAGCTCATTCTTTCTTTAAACATCTCTCTCAACTTTTGGAGCTCCAACTTAAATTCTTTGCTTATTTCTTCCATTTCTATATCACTTTGGAGTTAATGCTGAGTAAAGTAATGGCATCACTGCTCGTGGAAGAACAAAAGAAGCCCAGAGAGGACGAATTAAAAGTGGAAAATAACAACCTTGATGAACTTGAAGAACAAGGATCATTGTCAAAGGACATAAAAGGACTTAAAACAGAGACATTGACATTAGAGACAATAAATAAAAGAGATAAGACACTCAAGACTAAGAAGAAGAAGAGAATACATAAGGGGAAACCCCCAAAAAAGAGAACTGAAAAGGGGGGGGGGGAACATAGCCGACAGGCAGAGAGAAATAAAAATAAAATTAGAAGGAAAAAAGAAGAAAGATTGGGGAAACTTAGAAAAGGGAAACCTAGCCAAAATTAAAAGGAATTAAAAAGTTTCAAGATTTAGAGATAAAGGTTAGGGATTGTATAAGGGGGATACCACATGGGAATGTATGCTGGCATTCAGATTAAAAGTTATTGGAAATTATTTTAGGATTATATAACTATATGTATATATGTAACTGTATATGAATTATGCTGTAATGAACTCTTACATTGGAGGATTAAAATGGGAATGGAAATGTATTTAAACATATAGATAAATTTTGAATAATTTTTTAACGATTTCAGAGGGGGATATATTAAAATATATGTTTTAAAATATACAGTTGATTATTTAATGTGAATATGTTTAAAGCTGGGGAATGAATTATTAAATTAGATAGATTGAGGGGATATACCATGTGGATCCTAAATATATTGGTTTTTTTTAAAGATTGTTTATTATGTAATTGGCTTAGGGAAAATTAAGGATAATAATGAAGTGTAATGTTAAGTAAATTAGGTGATAAGCTGAAACTGGAAATAATAGGGGATAAAGAACTGGGAATCTATATTTGAATGGAATGATATTGATATTGAATTAATGAATTGAAATATGAAATGAAAAATTATTTAAAAATGAGTGAAATGGATAAAGAGATGAGATAACATCATATAAGATTGGTGGAAATGAAAGTATGATTATATACAAGTGTTATTATCTGGAACCTTGTTGCCCATGCAAAGAGATGTGTAAAAATTAAAAAAAATTAAAAACTTTTTGGGGAAAAAAAGTTTCTGTATGATGTTTGTGTATTCTGTGCCTCTACCTCCTATCTTGGTAGGTCACTCTCACATACCATTATAGATGTGTACCTCTTCCACATAATGTCATAGGTAGGAATGACAGTGCCTTCCAATGTCTATCCCTTCTGAAAAAATTCTTTATAATGTTCAAATATCTGGCTACTCTAGTTAGAGGGGGTGCAGATTGGAGCCAATTGAGTTCTAGCTCAGAATTGGTATGTTCAAACCCATTTAACTTCCTGTATTAACATTGCCAGTATTAAATGGTAGCAACTGCTTCTGTTTGTTTTTGCTTTTGGCCATCAAGAGGTCCTCCTGAAGAGTATTTCAGCAAGGATGGTTAATGGATGGAGGCAGTGTCTTGATGGGTAATGTTGCACCTGTATGCACTTCCATGGCCCCACCTCTTCTCATTGTTTCCCCAAAGGAACCAATATTTCTGACATTGTCCTCTGAGCATGGACAAGTTGCCTAGTGCCAACTTGCCTAGTTCCAACCATCATGAGTGGAACAGAATTAGAAAAGAATAGGCTGTGGGAAGTTTGTATTTCCTTACTGCCAGAGCTCAACCTTAGCTCTTTAATTTCTACCTGCCATCACTGAGACTCACCTTTGCTTTCTAGGCTCCTGGACTCTGCAATTTAACTCACTCTTTCTCCACAGCCTGAAGACTTAGTTAACGGGATTGAGGAAAGCAGCTATCTGTAATGCCACTGAAATGCTGTCTTTCAACTTCTGAGGCTCTTACAAGCAGTGAAAGAATGATGTCTGAATGACCTGGCAGCTTCTTTATTTTTCCTTTTTTTTTTTTTTGTAACATATTATCCCCCATATATTTTTTCATCACAGAAGTAGGTGTGGGTGTGCGTGTTGGTAAAGAAAACCTCCACATGAGGGTCAAAATGCTTTGTGGAACTGTGAAAATCACAGCCACAAAAGTAGCAAAGACTGCTCTGACACACATTAGCCATGGTATTTCTTGGAGAGAGAACACAGCTTGAAGTCAATGTCTCCCTGTGTTTTAAATTCAAGCAAGCATTAACAGTTTTCCTTGCACTTCTCTTTATTAAAGTCCAGCTTGCCTTTCCTGAATCTTAAACACAGACATAGACAGTTTTCCCTCCCATCACACCCCATTCCAGCTACCTGCACCCTTTTTTAGAAATATCAAGGAGTCTTTGGCTTCAAAGCCACTGAGATGCTGTCTTCACCTTTTAAGTTGTTCTATAGAAGAAAAGTATAGTACCAGCATGGTGTGGCAGTTGGAGAATTTGTTTGATAAAATGTGTCACTCAGCATCAACTTTAAGCCAGACTTACAAATAGTACCTTAATATATCATAATATATAAGCTTCTGATGTTTTCAACTTAAATCTGATTTTATACAAGTAACATACTATGTTGTGGCAAAAATGGTAACCCAATGTGGAACTTCCATGTCCCATTCTATAATGTTTAGGGAAACTTTTCATTATGTTCTCTGATATCATAACCCAGATTATTCAACCTTATTAGACTGTACAGTTTTGAGATAACTACAGAAAATTCCCACATGGTTTAATATTGTTGGGAATGTAAGTCACCTAATAGTTAGTTGGGTTGGAAAAAATATAAACCAGGATAGACATTTTAATACTGTCTCTTTAAGGGAATGCTAAAATTGTAATTGAATGTGGTTCTTCAAAGGACCATAAAATGGAGCCAGAAACCTGGCTTGTTCCTGTTCTGTTGTTTCTGGAGAGTGTTGCCGTTCCTCCATTTTCCCTATTGACTGTTATTCTTAGATTTGATGTAAGTCTGTTACTGAACTATTTTTGATACTGGACTTTGATATTTGGATTATCCCTGGACTAAAAACTGACTGTTTTAACCGTGTATGACTTGGACCGTTTGTTGGACTTTGCTTAACCATTTACTGGAAGTAAAACCTATATTTCACTATTCAGTGAACCTGTGTGCTGGTCGTGTGTTATTTAACATCAGTCTCACTACGTCTCCCTGTGTGCACTCATTCTCCTAATGGGGAATTACCTCAACAAATATTATTGAAATATTGGCTTACCCTTTTAAGATACAATGCTTATTTTAATAATATAAAAGTTCTGAACTATGGAACAATTTTTTTCAAGGATATCTATGGATTTAGGGTTTTATAAATTATTTTACTCTCTTTGTATAAAAGGAGATTACTGCTAAGATGTGCAGCTGAAACTCTTAGTTGTATTTTTTTTATTTAGATAATGCACATTGTATTCTATCTTTATTATTTTGCACTTTATTATGCAGCAGGATGGGAGAAAATCTTCTTTCAAATGTCTCTAAACCACCTAAACATGATTTATTATTACTTGATGCAGTAGACTAAGATGATTCTTAATTTTGACTGGCCAACCAGGGTTCTTACGTGAGATTGAGAGAGAATGATAAAAGTTTATTCAGTGTATTTTCAGAGGAAAGCTGGAAAAATGAAATTTTATGCAACTGTCCCTATGAATTCTGGCCCAAAGCCTAAACAATTCTTATTGAATTGCAATTCATTCTCTGTATTGCAACTGGTAAATTGAAAGTTCATAGTTTATCAAATCTGGGTGAAAGTCCATCTGTTGTCACCTATCCATCCAGCTGTGAGTTCAGAAGGACACAGTACTCAAAAGAAGTGTTCCCTATAAAGAATTATCACCAGAGTAGACAGAGAATAATTTGGTCTATAGATAATCAGGAACTTTGTTTTGTTTAAGTTCAACTTTCAGTCTTATAGGGATATGCCCTGACAATTTGTCCCTCCTCAGTGACAGGCACAAAAGAACAGGACATTAGGTTGAGTTATTATTCAGAAAGAATTATTGTTCGTGCCTAACACAAAAACCTGGTGAACTAACAGTTAGCACTAAATTTTTGTTAAATAAGAACCAACATAATTCAGGGAGAGCTGGACTTGAATCATGTGTGGCAATGCAAGAACTCTAAACTGATAACACATTTAACTCCATCCTCCAGATCTTCCTGCTGTTCTCCTCTACCAACATCAAGAAGAGCCACCTGCAACAGAACCATTATAAGAGTGTATCTAGTCCCCATCAAGTCAAATGATTCAAAAGAATATAATTAATATGTCTGTCAGTGTAGCCTGAGATTACTTGTGGTAGGGTCTTTGGATGTCATGAAAGACTTGAAATCATGAGTGCTTTCTCACCTAATTTAATTATATGAAGGTTGAAATAGCCAAGCTATAATAACCAAGAAAAACACAAACTCAAAAATTAACTCCAACCACTCAGTAGAGACTCCTATTGAGAGTGAGATATGAACAATAGCCCCAGGTTCTCCCTACATTCCAATTCACACTGTATTGATTCCAAAACAGGGGCACTATTAAAATGTATAGTTATATATAAATACTATTAAATAGCTGTATTTAAGCAATAAAGCATCCTTCTGTTTTTATTTGAAAGTGCAAAAAATACTTTTCTGTATCTTTCTCATTCCTTGCCACATTGATACTTGCATTCAGATTAATTTTAAACATATCCAAGGTATCTTATATTGCAACATTAACGATCTATTTATCAATCATTTGTAAGAGTCTCAAAACCATTTGTCATTTCATATTTTTTGATAGTTTTCTATTAAACAACTTACTGTTAGAATATTCAAAAAAACTGTCCTTGTGTCTAATTGTTCAGATGTGCAGTGCCCTACAGCGTTGTTTTGAGGGTAGAAGTTGAAACTGCTTGTGTTCAGGATGCAAGGGGTCTATAGATATTTTCATAGCCCTCTTCTGACTCATGCAGTATATAGATCCTCAATGGAAAGTAGATTGGTACCAACAGGGGTGGAATTCTACCGGTTCTGTCCATTTCTGTAGAACCAGTTGCTCTGAAAAGCAGCAATCAGAGAGCATACATAGAACCGGTTCTATGTCTGCTGCTGTTTTCTTCCCCCCCCCCCGTCTGCCCGCCCGCCCACCCAGGCTCTTACCTGACCTTTATTTCCTGCTTTTTCAACCACAGCTGCTTTGCATGACACAGCTGCAGTTGAAAAAGCAGGAAAAAAGGGCTTTTCCAACTGCTGCGCACTTGCATGCAGCACTGCTCAGCTGTCCGGGCAGCTCAGCTGGTTGTAAGTTGCACTCATGCGACTTACGCAACTCGTGCATGCACACGCGATGCAGAGTGACAGAACTGGTAGTTATACCAGTTGGATCCCATCCCTGGGTACCAATTTTTTTTTTTTCCTGCAATTCTAATTATCCATTAAGTATGTATTTGTCTTGTTTGGTCACAGAGCCAAACCAGACAGTTGTAGAGGTGTGGATGAGAGACTCAATAATCCCTCTGTAGAACTGTATCAGCAGCTCCTTGAGCACTCTGAGTTTTCTGACTTGGCACAGAAAGAACATTCTTTGTTGTGATTTTTTGATGACATATTTGATGTTATGTTCCCATTTTAAGTCATGAGATATAATATAACTTAGAAACTTGAAGGTCTCTACTGTTGCTACAGTATTGTCTAGTGTTGTGAATGGTGGTAGTGTGGGAAGGCTTATCCTAAAATCTACTATCATTTCTACAGTTTTAACTGTGTTTAGTTCAAGACTGTTCTGGCTGCACCACAAGGTTAGTTGTTCAACCTCCCATCTGTATGCAGAATCATCATTGTCTTGAATGAGACCAATCATTGTTGCATCATCTGCAAACTTCAGTACTTTAACAAAGGGATCCATTGAAATGCAGTCATTGGTATAGAGAGAGAAGAGAATTGGAGAGAACACACAGCCTGGGTTGATGATATATTGTAACAATGTTACTTATGGATATTCATCCATCAGTAAGGTATGGATGAACATAACTCTTCTATGTTGCCTAAGTTTATCTTTTAAATGTAATTAATAAACTGAGATAATTGAATAAGGGTACAACTATATGTTTTGATATTGAAGCTAAACTGAATGTTATGAGTTTTAAATATAGATTTACTCACATGCAAATAAATGCAGCCAACATTTCAGCATACTAAATAATAGTAGAACCCATTTACAATAGTGAAGTGCAGAGTATGATACTTTTCTTTCACTCTATCCACTAACTTACTGCTATTTTAAGAGAAGCTTAATGAGAGTGTTAGCATGTCATGAAGAAGGACAGTTGCCAGCTTGCAGATGCTGAAAACTACTTAGCCATGATTACAGGGTATATCAAACCTGCTGTTACTTAGCCAGATGAGCACACTGAAACCTACTTAGCCATGAATATAAGGCGTATCAAACACATGGGTGCCAATAAAAAAGCATGGTTCTTCCAATGTGATAATTTTCATGTTATCTGACCTAGAAAAAGCTATGGTGATTTTTTTTGTCATCCGTAATCTAATTTCATCTGGATACTTAGAAAAGTAACCGTCTTCTGCTTAATATGGATCTTTCACATAGGTGTCATCTGCTCATTTCTAATAACTGGGAATGAACTCCCAAAAGCCACATTTGTGGGAGGAGGATGTTTTTCTAAGCTTCCTGAACAAGGTATTTTCTCCTTTTCCTTTTTGAGACATGTCTTTTTGCACGGTACATTTGAGGATAGGATCACCGTCAGTCAATTGCAAAGGGCAGCTTTACTTGCAACAGCTTACATCCCGTGACGATATGTTTAACCACATCAAACATCAACATCTGCCTATGCCAGGTCCTTGGGAAGGACACAGTAGGTGGATAAAAATGCCAAATCCATTTTGAACATCTGACAATGTGACCATTCTAATAACGGCTACAATAAAAGCTGCTTGTCCTTGCCCTAATTCCATCCATACAAGAAATGCCATTAAGATGGAGACAGGATTGAATTTTCACTTAAGAAAGAATAATTGGAAGACATGTTACATGTCTCAAAGTCTGCAGAAGAAAGGCTATTAGCTACTACATACAGGTATTTGTTTACCATAGGAATATAATTAAAAAGACTAGCTTCTTCCTTATTTTGTTTTACTTTGGAATATTGTTGTTCCATTCTTTCAGATGTTTAATGAAGTAATGTTTGCTTTAAGAGTCCCTTTGAATAGGGAGATGAGCAGCATATGAATTTGATTAATAAATAAATAGAACCCTGATTCTATGTTCAGTTTATCCTTAGTGTTCAATTTCAGATTTGCTCTATGGGTTTTACTTTTTTATCTTCCACATACCTTCTTATCTAAGTTCAAATTATATGCTCTCTTGCATAGTACCCAAGAAGTAAGGTATGTGATTATTAATTTTACACTTTACTATTCAGAGCTTGCTAAAATTCTGAAACTTGTAACTGCTAATATCTTGTGTATAATTTTTCTATCTAGCCTGTTTCCATTTTATGTGGATGCTTCATTTGTTTTATAGGGTTATTTTATTTACTGAATTGTTGTAAACTCTTCTGACTAACACAGATGTTTTGGGGAAATGCACTGGAAGATTTTTCTGCTAAAGTAAGTATTTATAGTTTAGTTGAAGAATTAAAAAAACCCACATCTGATGAACCTCTTATAGATTTTAACCATGATTAGAGCCAGCTATTCCTACATTTACCAATTCTTCTGTTAAATCTATATTTCAGTCTTATTCCCATCAAACAGATGTGCAAGAACTATTGTGCCATGTTGCTTCCCTCCCACAAACATCCTGTTTATTTATCTTGATTGCACTCCGATGTTTTCAAGTGATAGGCCTGACAGAGATATTTAATTTATCTAATGAATATAGGATAATTTATGTGCCCATATGCCACCCCAGTGCCTGATGATACATTCACATTCAGCTAGATCCCTATCCGTTTCAATTTGCTTGTATAAGAAGAAAAAATCAGGGGAAAATTTACAGAGCATTGTTAAAACCAATCTTACCAATGTTTTTTAGCAACTTCATTTTCCTATGTGATATCTATATTGGCTTGAATTACTTACCTACTTACTTACTTACTTACTCACTCACTCACTTACTTACTTATTGCATCCACAGACTACCTTGATATAATTTCACACTGATGGAAATGATGGAATATATAGCAAAGAGTTCTTGAAATATAAAAAAGAAAATAATTGGAATAAAACTTCTTTGGTAGATATGTTACATATTTTCCAGCACTGTGATTATGCATAGCACTGTACTATTACAGGAAGTCAGAACACAGAGATTCATAGAGCACCTAAAAATGTCCTAAAAGTGTGAGAAATTACAGGAAAGTTGGAAAAGGAATGGAAGGCTTCATAGACCAAACAATCCATAATTAGTTGATGAGTTTGTTGATTATGGCAACTTAGGCAAGATAGAGAAGAAGCATTTCAAATCACTTAAAGAAACTCTACCCTCAGTATAAATTTGGCAGAAAATTCCTATGACACTTTCCAAAACTCTGCATTTATTCTCAAATGGCATTAAATATAGTTTTGAAAATTTGGGTAACCATTGCTTTCTTGAAGCTATTTAGGGCTCAAGAAAAGATAACAAGAATATTTTTCCCTGTGACACTGGAATAACAAGTTCTAAAATTCAATATTTGGCATATCTAAGTAAGTTCTGTAAAGATGCCAAAATCACATCCTAGAATGCTATTGCAAGCATAATCCTATTGTGATATTTCAACTGCCTCCTGTCTATTTAGTTTACAAAGACTGCTGAAAATCTGGATCTTTTTAAGAGGGCTTATAATGACAGGTGTAGTATTCCCCAAGGTGTAGCTGTTTTTTTGTGTGATGCAGTTGGAACAATTCTCTGTGTTGTTGGTTTTTTTGTTTGTTTCTTGTGTTCTACTGTTTCTTATACTTATAAAGTATAAAGAAGACAACCTTGATGAAGAAAAGGAAAGATGTGTTGCCAGAGCAGCAAGAGGGAAGTGTTGCTAAAGTCCAGATAGTGGGGTGGATTATGTCTCAGATGGGCATCTCCTTATTCACATGAGCATGAAAAATGAAAAAAAAAAATATGGAAGTACAATCTGTTAAGTTCTGTGCATGGGTGCAAGGAACGGAGACGAGGCAGTGAACAATGAACTTCAACTCTTTATTAATCATCGTGAACAGAGCAAAAACCTGGGGCAACAGCAGCCCTTTTATAGGGCAGGCTGCTGACCCATTAGCCAATGAGAAACTTGGAAGTATTAAACCCTTGAACCAATGAAAGTGGCTTGTTAACAGCCAATCAGATTCCCCAGAATGGACCAATCCGATATCACTATTATCGGCCAATCAGAAGTGCAGGATTAGAACCCTGCTTTTTCTTTAAGCTTGAGCGAAGCTGATCTATATGGCATTTCCATATTTTTCCGTCGCAGGTTTGCACACGGTACGATCTGGGCCCGGTGGTTTGAATTACGGTTGCTTCGATCCATAATGGTTCACCGGAGAGGTTTTTAGCAAAAACTAAGTCGCCTACCTTGAACTCGCAGCATTTCCCACTGGATCCACAGGGTTTCTCTGGCTTGTAGGAAGGGTGAAGCCGGTCGAGGTGGGAATGGAGCTTGCGTCCCATCAATAGTTCTGCTGTCGTCTTGTTGGTGACGCTGTGTGGAGTGATGTGTTGGAGTAGGAGTATTCTGTTTATTTTTTCATCAATGTCCCCATAGTCCATTTATGGAGTTTTTTTTAAAAAAATGTACCATGCGCTCAGCCCTGCCGTTAGCCGCAGGGAGCACTGGTGAAGTTAGCGCATGGTGGATGCCCCGATCCACTAAGTCTTGTTCAAACGCCAGGGCGGTGAACTGGGGTCCGTTGTCGGAGACCAGGACATCTGGCAGTCCGTGCGTTGCGAATAGCCTGTTCAATTTTTGGATGACGGATTCCGTTGTAGTATTCTTCATTTCGTGGATCTCGAGCCAGTTGGAATAGGAATCCACTGTTAGGAGGAATGTATGTCCTTTAGTAGGTCCCACAAAATCAACGTGGATGCAGGACCACGGCCCCCGGGGTGTTTCCCATTCTGTTGGAGTTGCTCTAGGTGGGGCACTGCTGACTTCTTGGCACTTTAAGCAAGTCTTTACCCAGGCTTCGATTTGTCTGTCGATGCCTGGCCACCACGCGTAGCTTCGTGCGAGCGCTTTCATACGCACGATGCCGGGGTGACCGTCATGCAATGTTTTCAATACTGCTCATTGTAACCGCTCTGGGACGATGACTCTATCTCCCCATAGGATGCAGCCTTTTTGAGAAAACAGTTCTGTTTGCCGGTTTCTGAAAGGGGTGAAATCGTCAGAGGTTTGTTCTAATGGCCATCCTCTTTCGACCCAGCTAAGAACTTGCACTAAGACAGGATCTCGTTTTGTTTCAATTGCAATGTCTCTGGCTGTTAGCGGTGGTGACTGTAGCATTTCAATCTGGAGTGTCGTAAGGGTTGGAGCTGGGTCGTCGACAGTTTCCAGAAGTGGGGCGCGGCTCAATGCATCAGCGTGGGGAATGGCTTTCCCCGGGCGGTGTTGTAATTTATAGTTGTATGCAGCTAAAAACTCCGACCAGCAAGTCATTCTCAGTGACAATTTATAGGGGGTTGGCTTGTCTCCCGCTATAATCCCTAACAATGGTTTGTGGTCAGTAACAACAGTAAAAACTCGGCTTCCGGTTTCGCGTGGCTTCGGGGCAGCAGGAATTCGTGACAGCTCGCGATTCCTGCTGTGCTAGCCGTCGAGGTACCCCCGATCCAGATGGGTCAGGGGAATATGGCTGCCCTGTAGGGACAGCTGAAGAGAGAGGGGAGTCGGATAGGGGGGTGGGGGTGTCGCAGACCCCCCCCTTCGCTGGAAAAACCCCTTTTTCCCAAGGCGGTGGAGCGGCGGTCAGCAATGGCCGCCATGAAGAAGCCAGCAACCGGGTAAGATTGCGCTGGAGGAGAAGAGTGAAAGTGATGTCTGAGCCGGGTCAAGTAACATCCTTTAAATTGCCTGGAACTGAGCTGTTTGAATTGCTGGAGGATACATTGTATCCCTAAGAAGAGTGAAAGCGGCGGAGAAGCTGTTAAAGGGAACTTTTTTTTTTTTTCTTCACTCTCCCACCCCATGGAAACAGCAGAAATGTTTGGATATATTGGACATTGAAAGTGAATTGTTTTGAGAGTTGAAGCTAAGGGACAAAAGGATTTTTGGACATTGAAAAATTTAAGAAATTGGAAAACCCTTGTTGGAGGTATGGATTTCTGATTATTTAAAATTGATATTGCAAGTGGGAAGGGAGAGGAGAAAAAATTGGAGCAGAAGCTGAAAAAGGAGGAGATTGCCTAGAATCCCAAAGAAAGATATATGGTAATTGGACCTCTTTGATTAAACATTAACCCCAGAAAGAGAAAGAGAAGAAGGAAGAAAAGTATTAACTTTTGGAACTTTTTTTTGAATTGTTTTTGATTAAAAATACTTGTGGTTGTTTTGGGAAAAGTTTCTCTTTTCATAATGGCATCGCTTGTGGATGAATTAAAGACTGAATATCAAAAATATGAAAAGGAAGATACTTTGGGCGCTTTGTTTCAATTTTTAGAAATGGCGTTATGTACTTATGAAAAGTTGATTACGCAGCAGAAGGACTGGGACAAGGAAGAAGAGGAAGAAGAAGCCATCTTTGATGAACAATGGGTCCTTTCCGAAGAGGAGGAGAAAAAGGATAAGAAAAAGGGGATTTTAAGAATTATAAAAACAACCAAAGAAGAGAAAAATGAGCGAAAAGGTGGAGGCAAGGTTAGAAAGCAAAGGAAAAGGAGTAAGAAAAGGGAGGAGGAAAAACAAAGGGGTAAAAAGGGCAAGGAGAAGAATAAGCAAGAGAGAAAGGGGGGGAGGAGAAGCCTCAATGGGGGGAAGCAAGATCTAAAGAAAAAAAGTTTATTTAGAGACAATGGGTGAATTTAATTTAGGATAAAAGAGGGATTCTGGAGGGTACATAAT
Organism: Hydrophis major; assembly: GCA_033807585.1. Taxonomy (NCBI): domain Eukaryota; kingdom Metazoa; phylum Chordata; class Lepidosauria; order Squamata; family Elapidae; genus Hydrophis; species Hydrophis major. The sequence continues at coordinate 95,326,657 of CM066328.1, forward strand.
ATTGTGTTTTTATATGTGTATTTAGAGTATAAAATTTATTATGTAATTTTAGAATCTTTTAAACAGAATCCCAAGAAAAATTGTTATACGAAGTACTTTTAAGTTAGGGTAATGAGTTATAGACGTTACTCCAATTGGTGTATAGGAGAAGTATAGTAAAAGAAAAAAAGATGAATGGATAGTTGGAAATAGAATAGACAAAGAATGTTATTGAAAATGGTAATAAGATATGAAAAGATATATAAAGGTTTTGTTATGGGTTTTTTTTTTTTGGGGGGGATTTTGTATATTGATAAAAGACAATAAAATTTTAATTAACAAGAAATAATTTGGATGAAAAGGAGAAGTAGGGATAAGATATGAAGTTAAATAGATAAAGTATTGATACTATAATTTGGAATTGTTATGTTCTATTGGTTTTTTATTATTATTTTTTCCTAGAAAAGAATTTATAAGCTGTTATGCCTTGATTTTTTGTGCATTGTTTTTATAAAATTGATAAAAATGGTTTATATATATATATAAAAAAAGAAAATGATAATAAGATATGGAAGAATATACAAAGTGAATATGATGTTTGAATTTGTGTCTGTGTGAAGAGTTTTAACCCGGGATCAGACAAACTTCAGAAAAGATCTTTTAGTTTTGTTTATGTTTTGTGTTTTGTATGTTTGTGTATTGTGTTTTCTGTAAAATTAATAAAATTTGTTTAAAAAAAAAAAAAAACAATAGTAAAAACTCGTCCATACACATATTCATGAAACCGTTTCACAGCAGATACAACAGCAAGAACCTCTTTGTCGATCTGGCTATAATTACGTTCAGCCTTTGACAAGGTCCTTGAAAAATAGGCAATAGGGGCCTCACTACCATTTGGTAACACATGACTCAAAATGGCTCCTACTCCAAATGGTGATGCGTCACATGTAATTGTTAGAGAGAGAGTCTCGTTATACTGCATTAAAACAGCATCTGAGGTTGGTAAGTTTTTCACTTGTCGGAATGCGTGCTCCACGCGGTGTTCCCAGACCCAGGTTGCTTTTTTGTCAAGAAGTCTATGGAAGGGCTCAGCTACGGTTGCTTTCTGAGGCTAGAAGATGTTGTAAAAGTCAATGAGCCCCAGGAAAGCTTGGAGATCAGTTCTATTTCTGGGTCTTGGGGTGTTTTTGATTGCTCTCAGTTTGCTGTTTGTGGGGTGGATGCCCTGTTTATCTATTAGGTACCCCAGGAACTCTACTTTCTCTGTACACAGTTGACATTTATTTTTTTTAACCTTGAGGCCAGAGTCTTTAAATTTCTGGAGAACCAGTTTAAGCCGCTTTTCTAGTATTTCTCTATTCGGGGCAGCAATTAAAACGTCATCAAAATATGGCACAACCCCCTTGATCCCTTGCAAGAGTCTCTCCATCAGATTTTGAAAAATCCCTGGGGCTACGCTCACTCTGAATTGGAGTCGGTTGCACTTAAAGGCGCCTCGGTGCGTAACGATTGTCTGTGCCTCTGCGGTTGTTTTATCTACAGGCAGTTGTTGGTAGGCCTGTGCTAAATCCAATTTAGGGAAGACTTTTCCGCCCCCCAGGGAATGGAGAAGGTGTTGTACCACCGGTACCGGGTAAGCGTTCTGTTGAAGAGCATGATTAAGAGTAGCCCGGTAGTCCCCACAAATTCTTAATGATCCATCCGGTTTGATGGGTGTTATGATTGGGGTTTCCCAATGAGCGTGGTCAGTTGGTTCTAAAACACCCTGGGCTATTAACTTATCGAGCTGCTCATCAATTTTTGGTTTAAGGGCAAAAGGTACCCAACGAGGCTTAAGGCGGATGGGGGCTACTTCAAGGTTAAGGTTAAATGATATTGGGGTCCCCTTGTACTCACCTAGTTTGTCTGTGAAAATGTCCTGGAATTCCTGGACAATGGCCTCCTCCCAGTCGTCGCTTCTGCTTTGGTGAATGCCAGTTACCTCGATCCTGAGTGGGGCAAACCACTGAAGGCCTAACAAGCTAGACCGGTCATGGTCGACGACGGTCAGCGATAATAATGCAGTACGATTTTTGAATGATACTTGGACTTGGCTGGATCCAACAATCGGAATTTGGTTCCCCTGATAATCCTTGAGTATGATTCTTTGGGCTCTGAGGTCTTGCCATCGGATGGCAGGGATTAATTGTTTAAGAATCTTCCAGGAAACCATCGAGAGAGACAATCCTGAATCGACTTCTATCACACAAGGCTGGTTTTCGATGGCAACCTTCACTCGGATCTTCTTTGCATCTAGCGATGAGGCATGACCGATTGTGATGGTTTGGTGTGCCTCCTCTCTTTTCGATAAACTGGCCGGTGTTTTATTTCTGTAGGAGAGGTTGTTCCATTGGCGGTTCAAATGTTCCTGGCTCACAGGGTGATTCTCTGTGGTCTAGTGGTGGTTGTTTCCCCTCTGAAATGGGCTGGATCCTTGCTTGCTTCTACAGACCTTTCCGATGTGGCCGCTTTTCCCACAGGAATGGCAGAGCATGTCAAGGAATTTGCAGTCTGATCATGGGTGGTTTGCCCCACAACCCGTGCATTGGTGCGGTAGTCTTTGATTTCGCTGGTGGCGTTGGTCATGTTCTGACCGGAGCTGGTTGAACTCCTCCTCATCACTTTCTGATGGCGATTCGAGGTCCTTGTGGTGGGTTGCTGTTGTGTGCTGCTCTAGGTGAGGTGAGGTATCGCTGGCAAGTTGACGGAGTAGTGCGTTGGTGCGGCGCATTTGGGCGGCCAACTTCCTAGTTGCTTCTGCTGCAGTAGCGTCTTTGATGACATCGGCAAGGTCGATGTCCCCTTTTGCCATGATCTTGCTCTGTACTGTCTGGTCCTCTAATCCCAGAACTATTCGGTCTCTCAGAGCTTCTTTGTGGTCTGCGAACTCACAGAGGCCTCCGAGGTTCTGGAGATCCGCGATGAAATCTGCAATGCTCTCTCCCTTCCGCTGGTCCCTCTGGTAAAATTCATGTCTTCGGACAAGCGTTGGTACGGTGGGTGCATAGTGGGCCCGTAGAAGTGGCGCGAGGATGTCCCGGTCCATGGTTTTCACCTCAGCCGGTTTCGCTAGTGCCTTGGCCATCTTAAAGATGGCAGGCCCGCAAAGGGTCAGAAACACTGCTCGCTTTTTCCCCGTAGTAGTGGCATCCTTCAAGTTGTTGGTCTCCAGAAACATCTGGAAGTGATCTATGTATGAGTTCCAGTCTTCTTGTGCCGGGTCAAATGGAGCGGGTGGTATGGCGCTTCCGGACATGGTTCCGTTGTCGATGTGCCTTCAGCCACGTGCTCTGTTTGGTGCTCTGTAATGTTCAGTCAGCTCTGATGTCTCCGCATCCCACCTTCGTCGCCAATGTTAATTTCTGCGCATGGGTGCAAGGAACGGAGATGAGGCAGTGAACAGTGAACTTCAACTCTTCATTTATCATCGTGAACAGAGCAAAAACCTGGGACAACAGCAACCCTTTTATAGGGCAAGCTGCTGACCTATTAACCAATGAGAATATGGAAGCATTAAACCCTTGAACCAATGAGAGTGGTTTGTTAACAGCCAATCAGATTCCCCAGAATGGACCAATCCGATATTGCTATTATCGGCCAATCAGAAGTGCAGGATTAGAATCCTGCTTTTTCTTTAAGCTTTGATAAACTTTATTTAAGCGTTTTTATTAGTTCATAACACAATCAGTCCTGGAAGATCACATTACTAAATCAATCTGAATTGAAATATTGTTAGCCTTTCGTGGAATCTAATTTTTGGTCTGGTCTGCCTTTGCAGAAATAACAATCCTTGGCTGTATACAATATTTTGTAAGGTACTCCATGTTTTAGGATTGAAGTAACTTATACAGCAAATAAATAAACAAGCTGCCTTAAACAATACTTGATGGACCAGCTATATGAGACAGAGCCCTAGATTCTATAAGAGATTTGTTTTTATTCTCTTATCCTTAACTTTTAGTTCAGCTAAACTTTTAGTTCAACTAAATTGCATATCGCTCCAGGTCGCTTTTTGACCGACTTCTCTGTGTTATAGAAAACCAGCAGCACAGTTCTCTGCTATTTTGAGATGAGAAATACAGTAGCCCAAATAGGTACAGTCTATCAGTGTTAAAACAACCAACTGCTTTAGCCAAAATCTTAGAAAGTAGTAAGTGTTCCTCTTCACAACCAAAACATTGTTCTCCTGTATTTTAGATAAATTGACATAGTATTGCAATAAGTATTAGATGTTCTATATGTCTAGCCTTTGTTCTTCTCAATTCATGTATGCACTGTCTACTTGATTATCTAGTTCAGGGGTGTCAAACTTAAGGCCCACAGACTGGATCTAGCTCATGATCCAGCCCATGGTGCTTCTGCCAGCCAAAATTGACTGCAGGAGTCATGTAAGGCCCCCCATGGCCTGTTTTGGGTTGGCAGAGTGTTGCAGAAGGCCATGGAGGCAAAAAAATGGGCCATGGGGTGTCACATAAGGAGCCCCACAGGCAGTTTTCAGCTGGCAGAGTGCTGCAGGAGGTTGTGAAGTCCAAAAATGGGCCATGGGGGGGATTGCACGAGACCTCCATGACCTGTTTTCATTTGGCTGAATGCTGCAGGAGGCTGTGGAGGCCAAAAATGGATTGCAGGAGGGTTGTGTGAGGCCCATTTTCGGTCAGCAGAGTGCTGCAGGGTGCTACATCCATTCCATCTCCCCACCTGTTGGCCCACAAAGGAGAACTACAATGCTGATCTGGCCTTTGAAGAAATCCAGTTTTACACTCCTGATCTAATTTCAGCTTATATGTTCATATAAGCTTTGCATCATAAAGGCAAAGCTTTATTATCCATAACCAGAATCAGTTATGGAAAGGTGATTATCTAGTATGACCGTGAACAGATCTGCTTCTAGTTACAGTGTGCTAGCTATTAAACTTGTATTCCTTGACTGCCAGCCACTTATGTTATTTCTAATGCTGTAATGTAATATCTCAAAATTCTATTAATCAGAATGAGAAAGGCGAAATTGGCAATAAGTCAGGAATTTTTCTTATACATATAACACACACATACACACACAATGTAATTAGCTTTTGAATGCTCAAAGATCTGAATCATTCACTAAACAGAAGTCCTAACAATCCAAATCAATTGCCAGGAACTGTAAACCGGAAATTTATCATAATACATAAAATTACTTCTGCTCTGTCAGTCCTAAGCTTCTTGATTTTTCAGCAAAAAGCTTTGCGCAATGAGACAGACAAGATGGGTGTCCTTATTGGGAACTTAACTGGATTTGGGTAGGACATACAGTATAATTGTACTTATCATGTGGCAATGAATACTAAAAAGTATAGTAGTTGTCCTTAAGCAGCTATCCATCAGATGCCATTAGTTTCCTTGGATAATTCCCATACTTGTGTTATCCAAAACTACTGTAACAAAATTATAAGTTATCCTAGAAATTATAAGGATGTAATTGCTTGCTCAATGGCTTTGATGCTATATCCAGTGAGATATCCAACAAACTGTCAGGTCTAATTACTCGGAAACAATTTTCATTTTTCAGGCCCCAGAGTGTAGCTAAATCCTTGTACCTATTCAATCGACTAGCAGTGCTCTCTTTGACATTTGTCTATGTTGGCTTTTTAAGCTAACTTAGATAGGGCTGGGATTAGTGAGTGGATCCAAGAAGATATGAATGCCTCTTTTCCTGGTAAAGTAGTGCTATCAGTCTTAAAAGCAACATTGGTTATCCTTCTGGGTTCAGAGGTTTACGCCAACTACAGTTGTTCACAAATACTCTCTTTGAGGGCAAACATTGTACTTGTAAAGGTTCTTGATAATCAACCAACCAACAATTGTTTTGGTCCATTTCTGAATTCAGGCCTGATTTGGAAAGTGCATCTTTGCTGAATCTCTCAGTGATGTCTCAGTGGATATCTTGCTAAATCTCTCAGTGGATTTCCATGAAGTTGACCATAATAATTTTCTGAATCATCCTTATGTGATAAGATTTGAAGGGATTGTTCATTACACTGCTATTTGTAGATCCAGTAGATTATGGGAAATTAATAATCTTGGCAATTGCAGAATAGGGTGCAATAAAGTATGGGGGGATGGTTCTATTTTCTTCATCACATTTATGAGACCAGTGGGAGTAGTGGTCATACATTTGAAACTGAAGTTCTATATTCATGATACCTAACTATAGTAATGGGTCAAAGGCATGCCACTTAAACAAAGCTAAATCTTGAAGATCTTGTGGGTAAATAAATACAGATGCCTGAATTTAAGAATCTGACCTCTCTAAGTGAGGTTATATCCCCTTGAAAAGAACAGTTGGTTTGGGATGTTCCCAGAATTATTAGTCTTAAATAATTTCTATTGTAATGTGTATCTATTATTAGCCTTGGCTGACTAATTAATAATGCCCCATACAGATTATCTAGTCTCTGTTCTTTATACATGACAACATCATATTCAAAGTATTATTTTGTACTTCATATGAGGTCATCCATGTACTTAGTCCAGAAACTACAATATAACTGATGCATAGATTACCCTGCTTGCTAAATCCAGGAAGGTGCTATGAATTATGGAGTTACATTGTTACTAATGTCCACATCCGATGGACATTAAGCTCATAAAAATTATAAGCAAATAAACTAAACTGAAGGGAGTGAAATCCCATCCCAAAATATTCAGAGAAAAGAGTTAAATGGAATTAAAATTGGACCTGACAATCTAGCAGAGATTGTCAAAGCTCAGAAAACTCAAACTCTGAACAATCAGGAACAAGAACTCCTTTCTCCCCTGTTAAAAAGGGAGGGGACAGATTCATATTTGTATTTGTTCTGATTTTTCCTTGTTTGTGTTTTTAATTAGAGAAGATGGAGAGAATGACTTTTGGTCATTCCTTAGCCTTAATCTACATAATAAAAGGCTTATATCTTCTTTTTGAATCAGTACTTATTCTAACAGTTGGTTAGCCTATTGTATGTCCCAGCAAATCTGCTTAGCAACAGAACAGGAAAAACCTTTGTTTTGCTCCATTTTCTCCTTCCTAATTAATAAAGCAGGAAATGGAACAAAAGTGACATATATCCTCCGCTTAGGAATATAAAAGAGATTGTGGGGATGGAACTACAGAATTCCTTGAAGAGCCAGGGAGACTTCAGTATGGAATATTTGTATAGAATTCTATCACTCTTAGGAAGGAATTTATGCACTTCCCTAGACTTGGCATCAAATTTTGTCACAATACTTGTGGAAATATATGCATGTAGACTTCTTCAGCTGAAGTGTTCAGACTTAATTTAGCCATTTTATCCACCCTGGGATCTGGATCATGATACTGATCTGGAAAGCCTTAAAGACCTCATTATTCTCCCAAACAATAGGGTGGAATAAAGTCATCTTGATAGAGATTCTTGATATAAACTGATTATGTGTTGGTATCAGTTGATGTTAGTTGTCATTTGCCATTCCATTATTGCATGCATATTTCTATTTTATTATATTTATCTTCTCTTTATATTTATTTATTTATTTATATAGTGTATGGCACATGTTAGCCAGGGATCACCAAGGAAGTTGGCTGCCTCTTTGAAAGGAATGGTGGTGTTATATTTTACCCATGGGATGCCTGAATGCCAGTAGGCATTCAGGGGAGGCTCCTTTCTTGTCCCTGCACAGTTTATTCGTTCATGGGAATTGAATCAATGCCAACTTCAGCGATGTGCAAGCCCACCATCTTACCATGTGAGCTACTGTGCCCTCCCTTTCTCTTTTATAACGTGAACCACTCACAGTTGTTCTGGAGTGGGGCAGCATAAAAATCTCTCAAGTCTCTTTTGGAAGGAAGGAAGGAAGGAAGGAAGGAAGGAAGGAAGGAAGGAAGGAAGGAAGGAAGGAAGGAAGGAAGGAAGGAAGAGAGGGAGGGAGGGTATTACACCCTGTTGGGAAATAATGTTGACTAATATACTTGCTTGGGTTTTTACCCACTTTCATCCTTTTTCTTGTATTTTCAAACAAGAGAAGCAGTCATTAAATGTGCTATATTTATGTGAGTTAGTGGGGCATGTATTCATTCTAGTATAGACTGATTAAAAATCTCCATCATTGATTTTATTAAGCTATAGCAGATGAAAACACTTGAAAAACTATAGGCAGCTACTACATTTTATTTTTAAATTATGTTCAGATATATATTGGGACAAGGAAGCATTTACAGTGTCACTTAATGAAACATAATGCTTATTTCTGTCACTTACTTTCTAATGGAGTTTAGAATATAAAAGACATTTGACAGATTTCCAAGAAGTGAGGATGTGTGATTCTGTGGCAAATAAAAAGAGCCATTGCAACATTTTTGTATCAATGCAAACATTATTTAAAATAAATTGCATGATGCTTCCAAGAGAACTGTAATGTAAGTGTTTTAATAGGCTCAATTAGTTGCTAAGATAATGGAAGCAAATTAAAATAGAAGGTGCATTTATTTGATATGACAATACAGGAAAATCTTACTTCAATATAATTTGATTGTATAAGCAAAAGACACTCACAATGGATTGAACTTCTTGTTACAATACAGAATATGTCTATATTTGAATATAAAAGAATATAAAATTCTGCAAAACTCCTTTTGTAGTATGTGATTTTTGTGAAAGAGTTAAAGTTCAACCTAGGTTTTCCAACTATTCTACCCCACAGTAAAATAAGTTGATTTTCTCCAAATTGTGTTGTCTTCAGATCTGTAATTAACATAATGAAGAAATCCCAGCTAGGTCCAAAAACTGAGTAAAGTGTCTTCTCTAAATGGCTAGGAAGGCAGTATAATTCTGACATATGCTTATAGTTATCTTTGTTACCATAGGCTTAGAACTTTATAACCTCTATCAGTACTTTTTAGTATATATATTATTTTGTCTTTCTGTTATCTATCTATCTGTCTATCTGTCTATTTGTCTGTCTATCTATCTATCTATCTATCTATCTATCTATCTATCTATCTATCTATCTTCTATCATCTTACAGCTGGCTTGGTGCCTAAGTGGGATTAAAACCAGTGGTGGGATTCATTTTTTTTTTACTACCGGTTCTGAGGGCGTGGTTTATTTGGTAGGCATGGCTTGGTGATCATGTGACTGTGGGCATGGTTTGGTGGTCATGTGATAGGGTGGGCATACTTGGTGTCATGTGATTGGGTGGGTGTGTCTTGGTGGTCATGTGACTGGGTAGACATGGCTTAGTGGTCATGTCACTGGGTGGGTGTGTCACTCAAATCAAGGGCTGCCTTGCCTGGCCCCTCCCTTCCCAACCATTCCTTGTCATAACCAACCTCAACTTATCTATATTTCTGTAAAAATATTGTTCACCTTTTTTTAACTTTATTATCTACATACTATAGATGTACTTTCATGGATCTCTAAAAGGAGAAAATGGCTCACATGCTTTGTCCAAGAGCGCGATAGGCAATAGACTTTTTTTAAAATTAAAGTTTATTTAACATTAAGACATTTAAAACATACATAGATACACACACACACACACACACACACACACACACACACACACACACACACACATATATATATATATATATATATATATATATATATATATATATATATATATATGTGTGTGTTTTCTTAAGTTTTCGCGGGTACTTACATGTCTGGAATTCAGCTTTGTTCGGGTATTTTCCCATGTGGTGCTTTTAAAGTTGTAGCAACGTTTCAGCAGAATCTCATCTGCCATCATCAGGCTTCTGTATGGTGTTTCTCTGTGAGTCAGACTTTTACAATGGTTTCAGATTTAAATTTGGGGCAGCCTATTGCTGTGTCAGAATGGATTTTTCTTCCTCCTGATTGGTTGAGAGTCTTGGTCTGTGTTTATTGGTCTTGGAGTTTGCTGTGTTCTGCTACTAGTATCTTCTGTCTGTTTTTTTGGGGGGGGGGCTCTTTTTGTATCTTGATTGGCTGGCAAAATTGTGTTACTTTATTGGAGGCCTTTAGTGCAGCTTGGCTTTGGGTAAATGGACGGCTATCATTAGTTAGGAAGCTGGGTTTCATCTGGGTGCCTGGTTGGGGTGTGTTTGAGATGGAGGTATCAGGGGGGATCTGTTTGTGCCCAGGTGTTTGCCTGGCTTGTGGTGTGGAGATTTTTTTGTTTGTGAGTGCAGGCTTCCAAATGATTGACAGCCTGGTGGAATCATCTCTTCTGTTCATGCTTTCTGGTCTTTTTTCAATCTCTATGGCTTCTCTGATGATTCTGTGGCTGGGATTTTCTATAGTGGCTAGGGTTTTGGTGCCATTGAAGTTGATGCTATGACCTGTGGCTTCCATGTGTTGGACTAGTGAGGAAGTGTGTTCCAGCTTTTTGACTGCATTTTTGTGTTCATCCAGGCGGGTGCTTATTCTTCTATTGGTCTGTCCAATGTATGTGGCCGGGCATGATGCACAGGGGACTTAATATATGCCTTGGTTTTCCAGGTCAATTTTGTCTTTGGGGTTCCTGAGGATGGCTGCTATTTTTCTGTCTGTTTTGAAGGCAGTCTTGATGTGGTGTCTGTATAGAATCTTACTAATTTTGTCTGTAGTACCTCTTATGTAGGGCAGGACAGCTGTTCCATGGGTCTGTTCATCTTCTGGGTCTCTATTATGTCTCAGTGTGTTTTTGTGGGTCATGTTGGTGATTTTGCTTTTGTGGAAGCCATTGGCTGTCAATATTTTAGTCAGGGTGCATAGTTCAGTCTTAATGTGTGTCTTGTCTGCCAGGCGTTTGGTTCTAGTAATTAGTGTTTTAGCCACGGAGTTTATCTGTGCTGGGTGGTGGTTGGATTGGGCGTTGAGGTTGCAGTTGGTGTGTGTTTTCTTCTGGTATATGGTGTGTCCTAGTGTGCCATCTGTTTTTTTTTTTTTTTTTGTAGATTAGTACATCTAGGAATGGTAGTTGTTTGTTTGTTTCTGTTTCCATGGTGAACTTGATTTTGAGGTGTGCGCTGTTTAGGTGTCATCCTCAGACCCAAACTATGGTTAAGATATATCAATGACACATTCGTGATTTGGCCCCATGGACAAGAAAACCAAAACAATTTCCTAATACACCTAAACAGCACACACCCCAAAATCAAGTTCACCATGGAAACAGAAACAAACAAACAACTACCATTCCTAGATGTACTAATCTACAAAACAACAGATGGCACACTAGGACACACCATATACCAGAAGAAAACACACACCAACCGCTACCTCAACGCCTGAATATTAATTCTATCAGAATCAAGGAAATTGTACAAGTCCTAGTTGAAAGATAAGGATAAAATGTGCTCTGTTGTGAAGACTGAAAGTTTGTTCGAAGAAACACACCATGCCTACATAAAACTGTGTGCTTCAGTTCACTTTGTTACATGGAAGTAAGAATTAGCATTAGCAACAAAAAGAGGTTGAATGCAATACAAAGAGCATACTTGGATTTGTATGTCAAAACAAGAAGATGTGTTGTCAAGTATGAATGTGAATTGAAAGCAAATATGAATGAAGAATCTAAACAAACATTACTTTGGTTCAAACATATAAAGAGAAGAATGAAGATCAATGTATACAACAAATATATGACAAAATGAGTAGGTAGATAATACGGAAAAGGTCAGATGAAATTAATGAGACTCAAAAAAGAGGGCTAAGTTGTTTAAGGAACAAATGGTAGTATGTGAAGCATTGTTTTTTTTAAAATAACTTTATTAAAGAGTTTTACAATTCTAGAAGTTAATGTAAATGTTCCCCCAAGGCAGAGTTCTATGACCAACTCTCTTCATATTCTACATAAATGACCTCTGTGATCAGCAACTGCATTCTCTTCACTGGTGATGTAAAGGTATTCAATACCACAGGCAACACTGCTACCCTTCAAAAAGACCTTGACTATGTATCAGAATGGTCAAACAAACAGCAACTTCAAATCTCAACAAATAAATGCTCTGTCTTACATACTGGCAAAAAAAATCAGAAAATAAAATACATGCCAAATAGTCAAGACCTTGTTGATGATCCAAACTCTGTCAAGGACCTTGGAGTACTCATCTCTAATGATCTAAGTGCTAGAGCCCACTGTAACTACAGAGCCAAAAAGGCATTAAGAGTTGTTAACCTAACTTTGCTTTTTCTCTAGTAATATCACACTACTAACTAGAGCATACAAAACATTTGCTAAACCAATACTTGAATACAGCTCATCAGTCTGGAACCCACATTACGTATCTGATATTAGCACAGTTGAGAAAGTCCAGAAATATTTCACAAGAAGAGTTCTCCACTTCTCTACTCGTTGCAGAATACCCTATGCCACCAGACTTGAAATTCTAGACCTAGAAAACTAGAACTATGCCACCTTTGGTCTGATCTAAGTATGGTATATAAAATCATACATTGCAATGCCCTACCTGTCAATGAATACTTCAGCTTCAACCATAATAATACAAGAGCACACAATAGATACAAACTCAAGGTAACCCGCACCAAACTTGATTGCAGAAAATACGACATCAGCAACAGAATGGTCAATGTCTGGAATACTCTACCTGACTCTGTGGTTTCTTCCCCACACCCGAAAAACTTTAACCTTAGATTGTCTACTATTGACCTCATCCTTTTCCTATAGGTCTATAGGGGACATACATAAGCGCACCAACATGTCTACCGTCCCTGTCCTATTGTTTTTTTCTATTTTTCTTATATGTGTCCATTTCATGTATTCATAATTATGTTTATACTTATACCTATTATCTTGTAATTGATTGACAAATCAAATAAATAAATAAAAAAAATTCAGTGAGGAAAAAAAGGAAAAAAATGAGGTGCAAAAAGGAAAAGGAAAACAAAGAAAATAAAAGAGATTTTTAAAAAGGAATTTAAAGGAATGAATCCTGATCTTCCTTGCAATAAGTGCAGGCAAATTAATAGTTTATGTGATTGTTTTGGCTGACTCTGATCAGTTAAGTTTATTTTCCTTAAGCCTATAAATAATGTTATTTAACTGTTACAAATATTCTTCCCATGTAGCACTGTAAATGTTAATATTATTTACTCAAACTTCACATTATCTGTCTTCTGCCTCTATGTTTCTGTAAGATGTTTATGCTATTATACCCAAAAGGCATTTCTACAAACAAAGACAATCCTTCAAGCAATCCTTGAAGTTATTTTCTCTGTGAAATTTCACTCAAGAGGTATTTGCCAGTAATACTTCTTAACTCTAAAGAAAATAAATATCGAATCCATGGGTGGGCTTCCACATTTTTTAGCAATGGGTTCTCTGCCCAGTTGCAGATGGGCATGCCATGGCCTAGTCAGCCTCCTGCACCATGGCAGGGTGTGGCTTTCCTCGAGCCTCTGGGGCAGTGAAAACATCCTCCCCAGGCTCCGGAGGCTCTCTGGAAGTTGGAAACTGACCCATTTCTGGCCTTCCCGAACTTTCGGGAGACTGTTTTTCACCCTCCCTGAGCCTCCATGCATGCCCTGCACTTACCTGCATCCAAAACAAATTGTGTGGAGACTCATGGGAGGGGTAGGTAGGGCCTGCCAGGAGTGGGATTTGGGAGTTATCCAAACTGTGCAGAATCTTAGCTAGAGTATCTCCCAAATCCCTGCAAACCCCCAGCAGCCCACCCCGATCCAACTCCATTTAAGTGGCTATGGCTCTTTACAACATCATTTAGTGATGGGAATCACTTAGCAATGGCAATCTGAGTTTTGTTAGCTATCATTAAGTTATTTAAGGACTACCAGGTGACTTTCTAGACCATTAAATAGGTGCCAGGAAACTATCAAACTTGATTACCTGACTGAAGCATTTTAAATCTCATTTCTCTGTTAGGACAAGGTCTTAAAATGATAGCCAATTTTACTCCCTGGGTGACGGGTCAGTGATCGTATATATGTATGTAAGTATTGTATTTCTTTTGTTGTTCTTGTTTCTATGGTTATTCTAGAATACATTAATATTTCCCTTTATTGGTTTGCACCTCTAGTATTTCTTTTTTGTATTCCATTAGGGTAGTAATAATATCTGGCTTCCTTATCAAAACCTATCCGAATATTTTGGAGAATGTTTCTAGTATATATAAGGTCATATAAAATGTTTTAAATAAAATAAATAATCTGTATTTATAAACTGTAGTACATTGTGCCTTTCTTATATTTCACATGTTTCAGTTTCTTTGTTACCTGTTTCTACATTTTGTATAGTGTTGCTATCCTGAAAGGAACCTTATAAGAAGTGTGTGCTGCTATATCTCATTTTCATTTATTTATAAATGTGATATGTTTATAGTCTGCTTGTCCTCAAGAGGTGAATTGGATACCTATTTTTATTTTCAACAAAGCAGTATCCTTTTACAGGGTCATTGAAGCACTTGGAGATTGGGGGAAAAGAGAGAGGGGGTAGGGAGGGAGGGAGAGAGGGAAGGAGAAATAGAGAGAGAGAGAAAGAGAGAGGGGGGAGAGAAAGAGAGAGAGAGAGAGATAACTGTAATCCAAAGTACTGTAATCCAATGACTTTCTGTAACTGAAGGTGGACTTGAACCTGTATTTTCCAAGTCCCAGTGCAGCATCTTAACCATTAAACATCACATTCCATACTGGGTCTATTGTGATGTTTTAAAAACCTTTTCTACAATGCTCAAATTATCCTATATAAGTATCTTTCGAGGCAGTTTTCATGGCTACATCCCTTTAGCTATAGCAGTATTAACATACTGTGTTCTCTAATGTCATTCTCTGGATGATAATACTCTTCATAACCATGATTCTTGTATAGAAGTGCAGCATTCTGGCTATCAAATCCTATATCCGTTCTCATAAAAGAAACTGTAATTTAATAAAAATGTTAAGCTGACTGTTAAATTAGGAGGAGAGCTTTTCTCTGCCCCAAAGCATTTGTGTAACTTGTGTAAAAGTAATGCAATTTTTGCAAGCGTACCCACAGGACAGTATGCCGAAATGTTTCATCTAAGTTTTCTCTAATGCTTAGTTGTAAAGATAAAAGAAATACATTCTTTTCAAGCTAATTCTTTATTTTACATATTTTTGCACAAGCCAATAAGAGAAGTGCTGTGTTCAAGGACTAGCAGCAGTCCTCCCTCTGGTCTGCTACCTATGCGGGAGCGCCGATCGCTCCCATTGGCTGATGCTGTTTGACAGCCTGCTTTAAAAGGGAGCTGTCAAATGGCATCAGCTGTCACCGCCAGCTGGCTGTCAAATAGCCTTGGCAGCCGCAGTGACCCTTTATTCGCAAGAATAAAGCTGTTAACCTTCAGCCTAGCTCCATCTCTTTGTATGACCGCCGCTCCACAACACTGGCGACGAGGGCAGGATACAGCAAAGACATCCAGGCAAGACAATTGTGCTGAAGTCACAATAAGAAAGAGCTGAAGCCACTACGAGCTGATCGAAGTCACCACCGCTGACGCTCTCCTAAGAGCGCGAATTTTAAAGCTCCCTCAGCTGAGGAGCCGAACGCCGCTGATAGGCGCAGCCAGAAATGCTTTTCTAAAAGCGAAAACTCAAATCTTCCTCAGTCGAAGAAACCAACGCTGCCACTCCAATGGCCTCAAATCTGACATTCCCTCACTTCCAGCCGGGGGCAGAAACATGGGAGTCATATATGAATAGATTCGAATGCTTTTTAAATGCTATTGATTTGACTGAAGCTACAGACCTCAGGAAAAGGTCCTATTTTTTAAGTTTCTGTGGGGCTACAGTTTTTGACACAGCCTCTGCGCTAGTGTCCCCACGATCCATAAAGGCTATTCCATGGGATGAGTTGAGGGAAATCTTGTCAAACCATTACTCCCCCAGACCCTCTCAGATAGCTAGGAGACTGGCTTTTAGAAGGAGATTTCAAGCTGAAGGGGAAACTGTGAGTCAGTATATGGCAGCGTTAAGATCAGCTGCCATACACTGTGGGTTCAGGGATTACCTTGAGGACATGCTGCTTGACCAAATTGTGGGAGGAGTTAGGGACCTAAAGCTACAGAGGCGGTTACTGGCTAAAAAAGATTTAACCCTAGCCTTAGTTATTGAGGAAGCTCAGGCTGTTGAATTGTCAGAAGTATCAGCAGCTGAAATTCAGGGAAATACCCCTAAACAGGGACAGGCTACAATCCACTATGATGAGGCCTCCCAAGAAGAAGAAAAACCTCTTGAGGTAAACCGCCTCACGTGTCCAAGACCCCCCCCGGGCCACCTAAGAAAAACAACAGCCAGACAACCAAACAGCAACCCCCTTGTATGAGCTGCGGGGGTAACCACCATAGATCAAATTGCAGGTTCAGAAACGTTATCTGTCTGAACTGCCAGAAGAGAGGGCACATAGCCAGGATTTCTCAAGCCGAGCAGGCCTCCACACAAAGACCTCAAGTTTCTGCCTCCTTCCAAAGGCAAGTGGAAAATTGCTACACTTGTTACCACGCAAACAATACCACCCATGGGTCTTACAAAATAAGCATTTCTCTTTTTATAGAAGGTAAGCCCTGCTGAATAGAAGTAGACACCAGGTCAGCCCTCTCCATCATTTTGTGGGCCACCCTGAAGAAGTTGCTGCCTTCGCTCTCAAAGAAGAAGCTGATCAACTGCCACCTGACTTTTCTGGACTACCAGGGAAAGACCATTCCTGTCCTGGGTAAGGGAAAATTCCTCATTCAATTCCAAAACTTTAGAGGTAACTTGCCACTGGTGGTTGTAGATGGTGCCCTCCCTAGCTTGCTAGGATTAGATTGGTTCCCTGCCCTAGGCCTTAACATTACAGGGATTCACTCCCTGCCCTTTTTAAGGACTACTCTGATGTTTTCAGCAGTGACCTGGGTTGTTATTCAGGCACCCCCATATCTTTCAATGTAGGCCCACAAGCCACCCCAATTCATTTAAAACCTCGGAGGGTACCTTTCACCATCCGGCCTAAATTGGATGTGGAATTAGACAAACTTATTAAACAGGGAGTGCTACAGCAGATAGATTTCGCCAAGTGGGAAACGCCCATAGTCACCCCCTTAAAAAAAGATGACAGCGTGAGAATTTTCACTGACTATAAAATGTCCTTCAACCGTTTCCTTCAAATTAGTGCATATCCAGTACCTGTAATCCAACACCTGCTCCACTCTTTTGAGCCAAGCACAATTTTCGCAAAGTTAGACATGTGCCAGACATACCAGCAATTTCCCGTGGACCAACACACTGCTGACCTACAAACTATAGTTACACAAAGGGGAGCTTTTAGATGTAAGCGTTTACAATTCGGGGTTTGCGTTGCCCCAAGCATTTTTCAATCACTCATGGAAAGAATCCTCCAGGGTCTACCAGGGGTGGTTCCATACTTCGATGACATTCTGCTCTCTGCCACCAACAAAACACAATTGCTACTCAGAGTGAGGTCTGTCCTGGACAGGTTTAGGCAAAACGGGCTTAAATTGAAAAAAGACAAATGCACCATTGCCACCAAACAAGTGGACTTCCTGGGTTATCGAATTGACGCCTCAGGAATTTACCCCATAGAAAGTAAAGTTAGAGTTATTCACGAGGCACCCAGACCCTCTAACAAAACTGAGTTGCAGGCCTTTTGGGGACTCCTGAATTTTTATGCAGTGTTCCTGCCTCACAAGGTCTCTGTAGCTGAGCCCCTTCATAGGTTCTTAGATAAAAAGGCCCCCTGGCACTGGGGACAGAGAGAAGCCAATGCTTTCCAAGCAGTCAAGTCTCTTCTAACTTCAAATGCTGTGTTAATCCAATTTAACCCAAAACTGCCCCTGGTGTTAGCCTCAGATGCCTCGCCCTTTGGCATAGGAGCAGTATTAAGCCATAGGCTCCCTAATGGTTCTGAGGCACCCTTTGTCTATTTTTCAAGGACACTCTCTCCTGCAGAGAGGAACTATAATCAGATCGATAAGGAGGCCTTAGCAGCTGTGGCTGTTGTAAAAAAATTCCACGAGTTTCTCTTTGGCTATTGTTTTCAACTTGTAACGGATCACAAACCTCTATTGGGACTGTTAGCTGGTGATAAGCAAACCCCACAGGTGCTCTCCCCGAGAATGACCAGATGGACTCTGTTCCTGGCCGCTTACTCATACACACTGGTACATCGCCCGGGGAAGAACCTGTGCCATGCTGATGCCCTCAGCAGATGCCCCCTGCCAACACCAATCGAGGACCCTGCTCCCATCCACGCAATCTTCGACTGCAAAGAACTTGACCTGCCAGTCTCAGCTATGGATATTGTTGCACACTCTATAAGAGACCATGTTATCTCCCAAGTCTTGGACTGGGTGGGGAGGGGGTGGCCTGATATTCAGTTCGCCCCTGAATTCATGCCATTTAAGACCCGCAGGCAGGAGTTGTCTTCATTACAGGGCTGTCTGTTATGGGGACAAGAGTGGTCATATCCCTGACCTTGCAAGATCCAGTTTTAAGGGCACTACATGAGGGTCATCCTGGCGTCATAAGGATGAAGGCCTTGGCCCGCAGCTACGTCTGGTGACCAGGATTGGATGCCCGGATTGCCAACTGGGTTAACACATGCCAGCCCTGCCAGATGACAAGAGCAGCCCCCCCAACAGCTGCCCCAACCAAATGGGAGGATACAGGGGCCCTTGGGCCAGGCTGCATATTGACCTGGCTGGTCCCATGCAGAGGAGGACATTTTTAGTTGTTGTAGACTCATTCTCCAAATGGACTGAAGTGGCCTTGTTACCCTCCACCACAACATTGGCTGTCACAAGGGCCTTGACCAGACTATTTGTTACACATGGACTTCCTAACACCCTAGTTTCAGACAATGGCCCCCAATTCAATTATAATGAGTTCGCCATCTTCGCAGCCAACCTGGGCATCAGGCACGCTCTCACAGCCCCCTTCCACCCTGCAAGCAATGGGATGGCAGAGAGGGCTATTAGGTCTGCCAAAGAAGTTTTGGCCAAGCTGGGCCAAGCAGACTGGCACTCCAAACTATCCACTTACCTACTCACGCAACACGCTATGCCATGCCCCACCACCAACAAGTCCCCTGCTGAACTGTTGATGGGCAGACGCCTCAGGACCACCCTGGACAGGTTGCACCCTCACTACGCTCCTAGCACACCACTGGCTTCTGACAGCCATGCCAGGGAATTCAACCTGCAAGACCTGGTTTATGCCAGGAACTATGCAGGGCAACCCTTGTGGCTGCCAGGGCAGATAGTTTCTGTTACAGGGCCCAGGTCTTGCAGAGTCCTCCTGGAAGATGGTCGAATTTGGAGAAGGCATGTGGACCACCTCAGGAGACGCTGGAACAGGCCTACCACTGAAATCCTGGTCTACCAGCCGCCAGACAACCTGGTCTACTCACCATCTGCCACAGCCAGCCCACCGAAGGACCCGGTCTACCAGCCGCCTGCCAAACCAACCAACCAACCGCTGCAAGAAGACTCACCCGAACAGCAGCCGGACAGCAGGTCAAGGATGGCTGATGACCCTCTGGTGGCTCCTGTCGCCGCCCGGGAAGAACAGGACTCGGTAGCAGCCGACAAGCCCCTGGAACTTTGACAATCAGGCTGTGAGCGAAAGCGGCCATCCTGGCTGCAGGACTACACATGCTCGTGGCCAGGGGGAAGGAGTGCTGTGTTCAAGGACTAGCAGCAGTCCTCCCTCTGGTCTGCTGCCTACGCAGGAGCACCGATTGCTCCCATTGGCTGATGCCGTTTGACAGCCAGCTATAAAAGGGAGCTGTCAAATGGCATCAGCTGTCGCCACCAGCTGGCTGTCAAATAGCCTCGGCAGTCGCGGCGACCCTTTTTTCGCAAGAATAAAACTGTTAGCCTTCAGCCTGGCTCCGTCTCTTTCTGTGACCGCCGCTCCACAACAAGAAGGATAACTTTGGTTAGCTTAGCACTGTTATTCTTATCAGCTTTACTCTGCTAGCACTTCATGTCCTTAACAGAAAGTGAAGGAATATGCAAAAAGATTAAAACACTATCATCCAGCTGCCGCTAGTTATCACAGTTCATGAAAAATAATAGGTAATGCAATATCTCATCAGAGCATCTGGCAATACATAGGATAGTTAAGCAATAGGAAGTCTAAAGCATCTCAGGGGTACATCAAATAGCTTGCAATGTACACTGTTGAATTATGTTCAGTTTAACATTCTCAGGTAAACTCTAAAATTTTCTGTGTAGCTGTTATGGCTAGTAGTTTATAAAATGCAGTTTATACAAAATATGATCACCAGATTTGTAACAGAAAGATCAAGAGCCTGTTACATTTCATTAGTCTTGCATTTATATTAGTCAACAATTCATGTAATGCCTCAGTTATAAATGTTGGTTTCAATTCTTGAAGTTTTCAAGTATGAGAGGGGAGGCTTCATAAAATAAGTGCACATCTCTAAAATAGGTATATTTATTCCTTTCATTAAAGCATCAAGAAGAATCTAAAGAGAGGGAGAGGGGAATAGAAAGAGGGAGATTGCAAAAAAATAAAAATAAAATTAAGACATGACTAAAATAGATAAAAATGTGATTCCCCAATCTGCCTTTAATTGTGGCCCAATTTTGTTTTATTTTATTAACTATGGTGTAATTGATTGCATGTAACCCCTAAATGTATATTGTCATGGGAATCAATGCTTCACACTGGTAGTGGCAATAAGTTTAAATTATCATCTAAGTTTGAATCAGTGTGTGTGCACCAAATTACCCTTTATTAAAACAAATCGAGGGACCAATGATTGCAAGGATTTGCTATTAATTTCTCCCAAAGTTATGTTTTCAGATCTTGAATCTATTTTTACTACATTTTTATTTCATGTTTAAAGAGCAGGACTTCAACCATGCCTGAATTATCTTATTAATTATAGGTCTAAGTCTACATGGAGGGAAGTAAGCAGTGGGGTGCCACAAGGTTCCATCTTAGTACCTTTCAATATCTTCATTAATGACTTAGATGAGGGAATAGAAGGGGAACTTACCAAATGTGCAGATGATATTAAGCTGGCAGGAACAGCTAACACCCAAGAAGATAGGCTCAATATTCAGATGTCTCTTGACAGATTAGAACACTGGTCCGTATCTAACAAAATGAAATTCAATGTAGAGAAAAGTAAAGTTCTATACTTAGGCAAGAAAAACCAAAAGTACACATATAGACTGCATGTAACCAGGCTCAATAGCAGTAACTGTGAGAGGGATCTTGGAGTCCTAGTGGACAACCAGCAAAATATGAGCCAGCAGTGTGCAGCAGCAGCGAAAAAAAGCTAATGCAATCCTAAATTGTATTAACAGAGGGATACAATCAAGATCAGGGGAACTACTAATAACACTCTATAAAGCCTTAGTAACACCACACCTAGAGTACTGCATCCAGTTTTGTTTACTACATTATAAAAAAGATGTTGAGACTCTAGAAAAAGTACAGAGAAGAGCAAACAGGATGGTTAGGGGACTGGAGGGTAACATATAGAATGAACGGTTGCAGGAATTTGGCTCGGCTAGTCTAGTGAAGAAAAGGAACAGGGGAGACATGTTAGCGGCCTTCCAATATTTGAGGGGCTGCCACAGGGAGGAAGGGGTCAAGCTATTTTCTAAAGCACCTGTAGGCTAGACAAGGAATAATGAATGGAAACTGAACAAGGAGAGATTTAACCTGGAAATAAGGAGAAACTTTCTGACAGTGAGAACAATCAACCAATGGAACAGCTTGCCCTCGGAAGTTGTGGGAGCACCATCACTTGAGACTTTCAAGAAGAGATTGGACTTCCATTTGTCAGAAATGGTGTAGAGTCTCCCGCTTGGGCGGGGAGTTGGACTAGATGACCTGCAAGGTCCCTTCCAACTCTGATTATCTGTTATCTGTTATCAGGACCCTTTGAAATTAAGCTCATACACCAACCAACTGTTGTTGCTATGGCTTGGTCTAGAATGACATTTGTGTTTTTGAATGCAGTGTGTTCCATTCAAAATTTACTGTTGCTGTTCTGTTCATACAGGAGAGTTAGGAAACAGATTCATTTTCAAACATTTGCTTTATCCACTCATCTTATTTCCAAGAACACCAGAACCAGTTTTAAACCCAAAAGCTGACTGGATGAAAATATTTTTATAAACTGAAATGTATTGAAGAATTGAAAAAAATGAGAGAGAGACAGAAAGACAGAAAGATAGAAACACAGAGAGAAGGTAATAATAGAATAGATAGATATCTCAAATTAATGTCCTGCATATCTTCATTCAATATTTCCATGGGCATCTACTGTATTTCTTCAGAATGTTATCTCCTGTGAAGGAATGTCTCCAAGAATTCACATTTGCCAACCTTTAGAACTAAAGTAGTAATTAGGCTTTAGCAAACTCTATAATCAATCTACCAGAAGATTTCTCAGTGACCGAAGAAAACTTAAAGCTTGGATATTTTAATTTTTTCAGGACATTAAATACATTTGTGAATTGTATTTGCAAATTCGAGTACAATTGCATTTAATGAAGTTTGGTGAAGTGGGAAAGCAATTTTGGCAAGGTGAATCTCCATTTATATTTTCATTGAATAGTTTGATATCTGTAGGAATTAGCATTATTATTATTATCAAATTTTCCCCTGCTTGCAGTAACTATGACATATGTTCATTCACCTCAGTGTACCTTTTTCAAGATGGTAGGAAAATTTAAAAGTGATATCTACTTCAACTATTTTTTCAGTTGATTTAATGATAGAAAATATGTCTTTCCAGATAATCACTTGTCTTCTGTGACATCTTAGAAATTAAAGGCAAAAGTTGTGGACTCATTAAGTGGAAATTGTTTTTTTAATCACCAACAATCAGTAAATGCTTTTTATAATAAGAGAAAAATACTCAATATTGATGATTTTCAATTTTCAGGTATAAATTAATATTCTATGAGGTAAATTTTCCCTATCAAATATTACATTATGAAAATATTTTATATCTTTGAACTTATGTTACATTCCTTCTTCATCCTCTTGGTTGGTTCTTCTTCTTTCCTTAAATCATCTCATAAGGGATTGTATCAGACTAGAGAAAATGTGCCAATGAGATTATCTATTTTTAAAAATTATTATTTACATTGCTTGTCAGTTGCCCCGCTCACAAGACTTTGAATGAAGCGTAAGACCAAAATAAATAATTTAATAAATAAAATAAAATAAAACCAGCAAATTAAAGCAAACAAAATGTGTCATATTTCCAGAAATACAGTTAATTTTTTCTCTTTCTTTGACATAAAGTTTTAGTGTGGGCCATGCAAATAATTGAATATTTATACAAGTACTGAAAGCAAATGTACTCAATGTCTTTGGGGGAAGAAGGCTTTTACTCTACAGTATTGAAAAGTATATTTAAAGAAGCTGGGAGGAATTTTTTTTTGCTAGATCCCTTCTGGCTTCCAGTACTTATGCCCACCCCATTTACAGAAAAAATTGGGGACCCTCAAATACAATACAGGAAAGGGAATATGTGAAAATCTTCCTCTCTGTTTATAGCTTGAGTATTTTTTTAAACTGAATTTAAGATATAGTGTACAGTGTTTGAGCTACAGGTTAAATGTGGAATTATAAAATATCCCCTGAAGAAAACTGTGCCCAATTACCACTATAGTCTAAGAAAATGTATAAATGTATCTACAAGAGTTGAGCTCAATTTAATCTCAATCTTTTATATTCCTTTAGAATGAATTGGTTGGTCTCTATTTTTTTCCACTAATATTAATATCCCCACCTTCCAAGAAGACAATGTATTATGAACCTTATAACTTTATGTAATTGTTTATATTCACACTTAATCATACTTGAAGTGAGTAATTGCAGAAGTTTTACTCTTCATAGAAATAAGTCTGGATATAGTTTAATTAATGCTAAGTTTGTTATGTGAGAAAAAAACTTCCATTTCTGCCTTTTCAAGTGAAAATACAGCAGCGCTTCTACAAGTGATAGCAACTTCCTAGCACCACTTCCAGATTTTTGCAGTTTGATGCAGTGATTAAGGCATCAGGCTAGAAACAACTGTGAGTTTTAGTACTGTGTTAGGCACAAAGCTGGGTGGTGATGCAGGAGTAGTCACTCTCTCTCAACCCAAGGAAATCACTTCCCAAAAAAACTTTGACTACAGGGACTAATCTGGACAGGTGCAAGGAATCAATACAATGTGTGTGGGTGCATATGCGAGTATGTGTTTGGTATGTATACAAACCCCTTATACACATGTATACACAGCAAAACAATATAAATACCAAACTTGTGTGTGTGTGTGTGTGTGAATGTATCTGCATTATAATAGCTTTAATAGAAATATAATAGAAATATAATAGAAATAACTGAATCTTTATGTTATATGTGTAGGTGTATGTATGTATGCCTACACCCACATATTATACACCCACAGAGAGAGAGAGAGAGAGAGAGAGAGAGAGAAAGAGAGAGAGAGAGAGAGAGAGAGAGAGAGAAAGAGAGAAAGAGAATCTGCATTAGCTATTTTTAAAAGAAAAGAAAAAAATCCTTTTTAGCATATTTGTTTTCATTTTCTAAGAGAAACACACACACAGAGACACACACATACAAACTTAATCTGTTCCGGATATTTAATAGTTGCTTTTCTTCTGCATTTGGCAGCTCTGAAGGATTCAAGAAAGATAAAATTAATACAGAAAATGCATGCTATTTCTTCTTAAGATGTTAATATTAAATCATTATCCAAAAATCCTACGACTGTGCATTTTAGCATAATTTTAGAACTGATACTAAAACTAACAAAGTTACTACTTAAAGACAGTAGCCAGATTTTGCAGTCTTTAAATTGCTTGACCATATTTTTTTTTAAAAAAAGTTTAAAAATCTATCTGTTGGAAACTGGCCAACATAGTCAATTAGGTTAAAAGCAGCCATATATTCTGAAGAACCACAATGCAGTGCCCTTGAAACACCTTATACACATGTATACACAGCAAAACAATATAAATACCAAACTTGTGTCAGAAACCTAGTTTAGAACCTCAACACAAATTGACTTAATATTTAGAATATGAATCTGTCAGTTTATTTGTCTATCTATCTAATCTTCAGTGTGTTCTAAACATTATTTAACAGGACTCATATCTCAGATGAAAGTGCAGTCAAATAGTATTTCCAAATAATCTGTACTGAGCTAGTGATAAAATATTATATGAGGAGCTCCATTATATTCTATGCCGGACAATATTCTTTAGCATCTGCAACTTTGGAAATTGACATTAAGTCAAATAGCCATAAAAATGCATAACTTCTGCCTTATTTAAGAAAAAAATGCATTGAAAATAAAAATAAACATGTCATAAAATATGATTAGGTATCAGTTATTGAGTAATGTTTCACAGATGTCTATGCTTAATCCTCTGGATGGGAAATCCTGAGAGAGTGAATCACTCAATAATGTTGTCTAAAACAATGTTATTTTATTCTTGGTGACCTTTTCAATATAGTGTTGTTGTTGTTTTTTTATAAAAGTTTTATTGATTTTAACGACAAACAAAAGCACACAAAACATAAAACATAACATAAAAAAATCATCATTCTTCATAAATTTACAGTGTATCGGTTGGTTTACCACTCCTTTCTGTGCATCCATTTCACAGTCATCAAAACAATTACATTACATAATAACTCACATTATCAATCATCAGTTAATATCCTAATATCATTATTAAACAATCCTTTGACTATAATTTTACTAATTCATACTTAAGCGAGATAACTATAATTGAATTAAATTATTTTATAACAGATCATAGAAACATACCAAATCTATCTTAATAAAATATTCTAAAAATATTATCAAAACCAAGAAAAATTATATATTCGTTATTTCCTAGATTTCTAAATATTCTATTATTATATTGTATTATCTAACCATTGATAAAAGAGATCCCAAATTTCATAAAATTGTTTATCTTTTTGTTCTCTACCTTTTCAATATAGCTAACAGACAGACAAACAGAAACTTTATTTTTGATTATTGACAAATAAAAATACACTGAACTGAATGAACAATGCAAGTAAACCGAAGATTAATATGTTGGGTCAAAGGTTTAGGAGGGTTGTCTTGAATTTGTTTAATTGGCTACTTGCCTATGGGTATTGACTGGATTTGTATTTTTTTCATGATGATAAATAATAAAATTCACTAAATAGCCTAACCTTTTAAATTAGTCCTCTTTTCAGAATATTGCTCTGGATGAGATCAGTATAATTATTAAACATGGAAAGGGGAAAGGCAATTTGTGTCATATCCACTGTCTCTTATTCCAATTTTCTGACAGTTTTGAAGAACATATTCCTCCATTATTGGTATTTAGGAAGAAAGCAAATATGTACATCTGCACTCAGCCCTAGTATTAGAGAGATTGAACTGGCTTTCCTAGGTAGTAGATTTTGAGATGAGGCACAAAATGAATTCATAGAATTCTGTAGAAGTGGGAGGAGCTATTTAGGTTATTGATTCCAAATCACAGTGCAATACTGAGTGGCACCCCTGACAGGTGGCTTTCTTTTTTTTTTGAAACAAATTTTTATTGATTTTAAAGATAAAACAACACATCATTAACTATTAAATACATAAACACATAAAACCTCTTAACATTGTAAATCCTTACAAGTCAAACAAAACATTATTTTTATACAGCATAATTCCAATTTATCCCATCTCCATATGGACACACAAACATCTTTCAGCAAATTTCTCATTTTTTCTCTTTACTCCTATTCAATTTCATTTCTCTTCCATATTTATCCATTTTATAGTCATCATATTCTTTTCTTTCTGGCTTGTATAAATTATTCTCATCTAACATTCCTCCAAGGTTTTATTGATTCTTTCCTTTTTTTTTTTTTTATAAAAAACAAATTTTGTTAGTTTTACCATAAGCACAATACACAAACATACAAACACAAAACATAAACAAAACTAAAAGATCTTTTCTGAAGGTTGTCTGTTCCCGGGTTAAAACTCTTTACACAGACAGAAATTCAAACATCATATTCAACCCATATCTCCTTCCAAATCTTATTATCATTTTCTTTTATATATATATATATAAAAACCATTTTTATCAGTTTTATAAAAACAATGCACAAAGAATCAAGGCATAGCAGCTTATAAATTCTTTTCTAAGAAAAAATAATAATAATAGACCAATAAGACATAACATTTCCAAATTATAATATCAATATTTCATATAATATTAACTTCATATCTTGTCCCTACTTCTCTTTTCCATCCAAATTATTTATTAATTAAAATTTTATTGCCTTTTATCAATATACAAAATCCAAAAAAAAAAAAAAAAGCATATATATCCTTCCATATCTTATTACCATTTTCAACAACATTCTTTGTCTGTTCTATTTCCAATTATCCATTCATCTTTTTTTTCTTTTACTATACTTCTCCTGTACACCAATTGGAGTAACATCTATAACTCATTACCCTAACTTAGAAATACTACATATAGCAATCTTTCTTGGGATTCTGTTTAAAAAAATTCTAAAATTACATAATAAATTTTATATTCTAAATATACATATAAAAACACACTCTTATATACCCTCCAGAATCCCTCTTTTAATCTAAATTAAATTCACCCATTGTCTCTAAATAAACTTTTTTTCCTTAAGTCTTGCTTCCCCCGATTAAGGCTTCTCCTCCCCCTTTTTCTCTCTTGCTTATTCTTCTCCTTGCCCTTTCTACCCCTTTGCTTTTTCTCTTCGCTTTTCTTGCTCCTTTTCCTTTGCTTTCTAACCTTGCCTCCATCTTTTCGCTCATTTTTCTCTCTTTTGGTTGTTTTTATAATTCTTAAAATCCCCTTTTTCTTATCCTTTTTCTCCTCCTCTCCAGAAGGGACCCATTGTTCATCAAAGATGGCTTCTTCTTCCTCTTCTTCCTTTTCCCAGTCCTTCTGCTGCGTAATCAACTTTTCAAAGGAACATAACGCCATTTCTAAAAATTGAAACAAAGCGCCCAAAGTATCTTCTTTTTTATATTTTTGATATTCAATCTCTAGTTCATCCACAGACGATGCCATTATGAAAAGGGAAACTTTTTCCAAAACAACCACAAGAATTTTTAATCAAAGACAATCAAAAGCAATTAAAAAAAAGAAAAAAAGTTCCAAAAGTTAATACTTTTCTTCCTTCTTCTCTTTCTCTTTCTGAATTAATTTTTAATCAAAGAGGTCCAATTACCATATATCTTCTTTTGGGATCCACAAAGACGTTCTAATCAATCTCCTTTTTCAGCTTCTGCTCCAATTTTTTTTTTCTCCCTTCCCACTTGCAATGAGAATTTTAATAATCAAAAATCCATACCTCCAGCAGAGATTTTCCAATTTCTCACATTTTTCAATGTCCAAAAATCCCTTTGTCTCTTATCTTAGCTTTCAAAACAATCCACTTTCAATGTCTAATATATCCAAATATTTCTGCTTTTTCCGTGGGGTGGGAGAGTAAAAAAAAAAAAAAAAAATTCCCTTTAACAGCTTCTCCGCCGCTTTTCGCTCTTCTTAGGGATACAATGTATCCTCCAGCAACAAACAGCTCAATTCCAGGCAATTTAAAAGGTGTTACTTGACCCGGCTCAGACAGAACTTTCACTCTTCACACTTCCTCCAGCACAGTTCTTACCCGGTTGCTGGCTTCTTCGTGGCGGCCATTGCTGACCGCCGCTCCACCGCCTTGGAAAAAAGGGGTTTTCCCGGAGAAAGGGGGGGTCTGCGATGCCCCCACCTCCCTTTCCGACTCCCCTCTATCTTCAGCTGTCCCTACAGGGCAGCCATATCCCCCTGACCCATCTGGATCGGGGGTACCTCGACGGCTAGCACAGCAGGAATCGTGAGCTGTCGCGAATTCCTGCTGCCCCGAAGCCACGCAAACCGGAAGTTTTCCCTGACAGGTGGCTTTCTAATCTCTCCTTGAACATATTCAATAAAATGTACCACACCAATTTTCTAGCTGATTAGTTCTACTGTTAAACTACTCTTGTTGGTAGGGAAGTTTTTCTAACATTTTCAAAAACCATACAGTTATGGTCATCAAATTGGTACATTACAGAAGAGAAGTCCAAGATTCATTTCTGGATGATGTTTCTTTCAGCATTTTTTACTGATGAAATGTTGAAAAAGGAAAAGGCAATATTTATAAAATTAGATTAAGACATGCCCTACAAAGCACACATAAAATTTAAAGATATCTTAGGTTAGAAAAACGGGTTGAAAACAGAATACATCTTAAGGAAGATGCAATCTTCTCTGCACTGATAGAGAAATTTCCAAATTACAGGAAATAGTAGATTCCACTCAAATATGATGTCTTTATGGTAGATTCATGCAAACTGAATCAAAGAAAGAAATAAGGACAATAATGCAATTAGAAACAGCACCTTTTTGAAAAGAGATTGAAAATGCTGGATATATTTGGAATAGGAGGTTCAATTTAAGGCCAGAATGGTTCCTTTGAACCATATGAGTCTAAGAGTTCTTTTAAAAAAAATATATATATATGTCAGCCTCTTAAGTAGACCAGGCAGGTAACACAGCAAGATGGGCTAATACTACTCTATTGTAAGGCTATATTGATTTCAGAAGTCTGAAAGTACAAATCATCCCACCATCTCTTTTTACTATCTGATAAGCTACTGCAACCCAGACTGTTTTGTTTCTACTCACAGTCCTGAAATCAGCTGGATAGTCATTCACCTTTTGGAAAGTCATCATGAAACACAGAGGCCTTTATAAAAATGGAAAAAGCTGGAAAGCTAATGAGAGTCTGGAATTTAGAAATTGTTTGAAACTGCAAAAATCCCCAGGATCACTATATGTCAGCAAAAAGTTAAAGTTTGCTATCATTTAGCACTCATCTGGATTTTGGCAGCACAGGTTTGGTAGCACTTTAGAGAAAAGCTGAGCAAATCAAAAGTTTCATTTGATTAAAACCTATAGATTTGCTGATGTGCCACAACAGCAGAGATAACCTTTTACCACAGTTTCTTTCTAAAGTGCATTGCTGACTTAGAATGCAGAGAACAAGCAGAAAATCTAATTAATAATCACAGGCTTTCCCCCACCTCTCAGCATCTGAAATGGCATGTTTCTTCTGTGTTACTTTGTTAATCACACAGCACACAACAATGGTTCATTTAGCAATGTCAAAACTAATCTTAGCTCTCTACTATTTACTTCTCTTTGTATAAATTTTAATGTGTTTTAATTTCACCCCACCGATTGTAAACCAACCACTCAAGAGGGTTTTATTTTGCCTGTAATGTATTTCAGTCATTTTTAAATAAACCTGGACTTTAAGATGATTTATTATTAGCTGTATAAACTATGAAAATACACTTCTGCATCCACCAGACTGGGCATTTCACACATTGTGTTAATAAGAATTGATATTAGAAATGCTGGTGAATATACAGGATTCTTTTTTAATGCTTTTTTTTTTTAATAAACTAAGTTTAATAACTTAGTTGCTGGCTCACTATTTCAAAACGAATATCCAATTTAAAATGAAGTATCTCTTCCAGGGAACCATGCATAAAACACTGAAATGTCCCAACATGTAGCATATGTATGTGTGTGGTGTGTGTGTGTGTATTCCGGCACAACAGTAGTCTACCCCCAAATTTAAAACTGAAATGGCTGTGAAAGTTTGACTCACAGATGAACACTATACAGAAGTCTGATGATGGCAGATGAGATTCTGCCGAAACGTTTCTACAACTTTAAAAGCACAACTACAATGACGTGGGAAAATACTCGAACAAAGCTGAATGCCATATATGTAAGCACCCGTGAAAACTTACCCTGACTAAAGTCAACTACAGCCAATGGCTTCCACAAAAGCAAAATCACCAACTTGATCCACAAAAACACACTGAGACATAATAGAGACCAGAACATGAACAGACCTATGGAACAGCTGTCCTGCCCTACATAAGAGGTACTACAGACAAAATTAGTAAGATACTACACAGACATCACATCAAGACTGCCTTCAAAACAGACAGAAAAATAGCAGCCATCCTTAGAAACCCCAACGATAAAATTGACCTGGAAAACCAAGGCATATATGTGCATCATGCCTGGCCACATACATTGGACAGACCAATAGAAGAATAAGTACCCACCTGGATGAACACAAAAATGCAGTAAAAAAGCTGGAACACACTTCCTCACTAGTCCAACACATGGAAGCCACAGGTCATAGCATCAACTTCAATGGCACCAAAACAATAGCCACTGTAGAAAACCCCAGCCACAGAATCATCAGAGAAGCCATAGAGATTGAAAAAAATACCAGAAAGCATGAATAGAAGAGATGATTCCATCAGACTGTCCATCATTTGGAAGCCTGCACTCACAAACAAAAAAATCTCCACACCACAAGCCAGGCAAACACCTGGGCACAAACAAATCCCCCCTGATACCTCCAGCTGAAACACACCCCAACCAGGCACCCAGATGAAACCTAGCTTCTTAACTAATGATAGCCGTCCATTTACCCAGAGCCAAGCTGCACTAAAGGCCTCCAATAAAGTAACACAATGTTGCCAGCCAATCAAGATACAAAAAGAGCCAAAAAACAGACAGAAGATATTAGAAACACCAATCAAGCAGAACACAGCCAACTCGAAGACCAATAAATACAGACCAAGACTCCCAACCAATCAGGAGGAAGAAAAAACCATTCTGGCACAGCAATAGGCTGCCCCAAATTTAAATCTGAAACCACTGTAAAAGTCTGACTTACAGATGAACACTATACAGAAGCCTGATGATGGCAGATGAGATTCTGCTGAAATGTTATACTCAAACAAAGCTGAATTATATATATATATATATATATATATATATATATATATATATATATATATATATATATATATATATATATATATATATATACTTAAGTTTTCATGGGTACTTACATGTATGGCACAGTAGTGGTGCTTTTAAAGTTGTAGCAACGTTTCATCAGACATATATATATGTTTTCTTAAGTTTTCACGGATACTTACATGTATGGCATTCAGCTTTGTTCATCAGATGATGGCAGATGAGATTCTGCTGAAACGTTGCTACAACTTTAAAAGCACCACTACTATGACGTGGGAAAATACCCGAACAAACCTGAATGCTATATATATATATATATATTTATATATATATATACATGTATGGTTTTCAGCTTTGTTTGGGTATATATATATATATATGTACATGTATGGTTTTCAGCTTTGTTTGGGTATTTTCCCATGTCATTGTAGTTGTGCTTTTAAAGTTGTAGCAACGTTTCGGCAGAATCTCATATATACATAAATATGTATGTATGTATGTGTGTATGTATGTATGTATGTATGTATGTATGTATATATGTATGTATGTATTTATACATTTTTCTACAATGAATTGCATTCAAAAACACTGATCTTAATTTGGAAATTTAAAAGCAACCTTAAAGTGAGACCCCCCCCAAGAAAAACCCTAGAAGATTGTCACATGAAAAAGATTAAGAAAAACAACTAGAAGACAGATTTCAGCACAGCTTTCCTTGCATAGAAATTAGTACTGCTGAATTGGGCTGCCATATAAAAGTAATATATTTTATGTCTTCATTTCATTTGTTTTAATAACCTAGAGCTAAGACTGAAAGGACATTATTCCATTTTTTCCCATCTTATGAGCTTGTCTGTAGTGGTAGTAAGGCTATGCAATAGAAGCAAAGGCACAAAGCTTTTGGAAGGAGCAGAACATTTGTTTCCATAGCAACTGTTAAAAGTTTTATAGTTAGAGTAGAATCTCTAACTGGAAGATATGAGAATTTGTTTATTTATTTAATATATTTATATGGCTGCCCATCTATCAAAGGACAGTATACAAAAGCAAGAGCAAAACGAATTTACAATTCATTAAAGAAAAATCAAATCAAGTGTCCCGCCCAAAATATGTGGCAACATATCAAAAACATATCAGATGTATCCACATCTATGCCAGATCTCCATTAACAAGTCCAGCAATGGCAGGATTATGTATGTTAGGGGAGAAACCATTCCATAAGACAAACACTATCAGAAGGAAATGTATATGGAGATTATCAGTCATCCAGGTTATTGTTGTCCCAAAGGTACTTTTTGTTAGGAGAATGAGTGCATACAGGGAGATGTATTTGAGAGGAGTGTTTGAATAATACACATACAGCACACAGATACACTGTACATTAAATGTAGGTTTTTACTTCCAGAAAGGTTTAAGCAAAGTCCAAAATAAGCAATCCAAAGTCATTCACAGGTAAAATCAGTCAGTTTTCAATCCAGGGGTAATCCAAATATCAAAGTCCAGTTTCAAAAAACAGTTCAGTAACAGACTTACGTTAAATCCAGTAATATCAGTCAATTAGAAGAAATGGAGCAACGGCAATACTTTCCAACATAAGGAAACAGAGATACACTCACACTCTCTTCTGAGACTAAGACTGAAACAAATCAGGTTTCTGGTTCCATTTTATGGCCGTTTGAGAAACCACACCTAATTACAGTTTTGCATTTTCTTAAAGTTATAGTACTAAAATGTTTATCCTGGTTTATATATTTCTAACCCAAATACCTGTTAGGTGACTTATATTCCTAACTTTCTCCCCTTTTGGGTAAGATAATATATACAACCTTACATTCTAAGTCCATAATCTTCCCAGCATGCCTTATGCTTTATAGCAGGGGTGTCCAACCTTGGCAACTTTAAGGCTTGTGGACTTCAACTCCCAGAATTCCTCAGCCAGCTTTACTTTGTCTACAAGCCTTAAAGTTGCCAAGGTTGGACACCCCTGCTTTATAGAGCCTCGGGCCTTTGTAAAATGATCTGCTACATTGTTTTCTGACATACAGTATTCTAGCTTAATCATTTTACTTTGCACACATTGTCTCACATTTAAATATCTTAAATCTGTGTGTTTCATTCTTGTTTTAACAGCAATATTTGAAGCCATCTGTATTGCTGATTGGTTATCTTCATAAATAACAATAGGATCTGTTACATCAATTCCCATATCAATTAATAATTGCTTATACAAAACTAAATCTGTATATAATAAAGACAAACATGATAATTCAGCCTCCATTGTTGACAAACTTAGATGTTTCTGTCTAATAGATTTCCATCCAATCAATGCTTTTCCCAATAATACAGCAGTACCCGATGTAGATTTTTGTGTACTTATGTCTGTCACAAAACTTGCATCAGCATATGCAGTCAAATTCAGTTCATCTTTTGGCTCCAGATACAATGCATAATGCATTGTTTGTTTCAGATATCTTAACACACGTTTAGCAGCTTTCCAGTGCCTTTCAGTTGGCTCAGCGCTAAATCTCGCTAATTGATTAACACTGTATGTGATATCTGGCCTTGACCAATTACTGAGATAAGATAAACTACCAATCAAAGACTGATAAATGCTCCTATCAAAAACAGGACTTTGAACATCACTATGGCTAAACTCCTGGCTCATCGGTGTTTTAGCCAGCTTACAAAGTTCTATTTTATTTTTTTTTAGTAATTGGTTAATTTTATCTGCTTGTGAGATCTTGTGTCCTCCTCTAGCTCTATCTACCTTTAAACCAAGATATTGTTTGATTTCTCCAAATTGTTTTATCTTAAATTTCTTTTCCAATAGTGAAATTATCTCAGTAGCTTCTTGTTCAGTTTTGGTGATTAATGCAATGTCATCAGTAAATAATAAAAATAATGAAATTACACTATTACTTTCTCTTTTAAACAAACATGGATCAGCCATGCCAGCTACAAAACCTATTTTAGTCAATTCTTTAACTATACATTTGTTCCATTCATATCCTGATTTCTTCAAACCATAAAGACTCTTTTTCAATTTCCAGCAATCAGTTGTTTTATCAGTATTATCATTTTTGAGACCTAAAGGTTTCTTTAAATATATAGTGTGTTGCAACGGTGCATGCAGATAAGCTGTCTCTACATCCAAATGTCTACATCTACTTTTCCTCCTGATGTGGGACTCATACAGGAGGAGACGAGATGGCCTATAGGTCACAGGTTCTCAGACTGGTCTTGTGGTTCAAGAGTCATAACCTCACCTTGAACATCAAAAAGACCAAAGAATTGATTATAGACTTCAGAAGATGCAAAGCAGAGCCTCTCCCACTATATATCAATGGAGATTGTGTAGAAAGAGTTCATAGTTTTAAATTTCTAGGAACTCATATTTCTGACAACCTTACTTGGTTGGTCCACACTATGGCCACTGCAAAGAAAGCCCAACAGTGCCTGCACTTTCTGAGGCTGCTGAAAAAAGATGGTCTGGGTGAGAAGTTCTGGTTACTTTTTACTGTTCTACCATCAAGAGCATTTTGGCATACTGTGTAACGGTGTGGTGTATGCTGGATGCTCTGTAGTGGATATGAAGATGCTCCAGAAAATTATAAACACAGCACAAAAAAATCATCGGTTGCTCTCTTTCTTCTTTGGAAGAGATTGCAAAGACCAGACTCCTCTCTAGAGTACTAAAATTTTTCACAGACCGTTCTCATCCTGAACATTCATATTTTGAACTGTTACCATCAGGGAGACATTATAGGTTTCTTAAAATGAGGACTGAGAAACAGTTTCTTTTCCAAGGCAATAATTGTCTTGAATCAAACAGTGTATTTGTGATTTAGTTCTATGTATATAGTGGCATTTTTAAACTATTTCACTAAATATTTTAGATAGGTTTTAGACTAGGTTTTTTTATCATCATCATCATCATCATCATTTATTATTATTATTATTATTATTATTATTATTATTATTATTATTATTATTATTATTATTATTATTATTATTATTATTATATTTTATACAAAAATGACAGTATACACAGCAGACGAGATAACATGCTGGGTTTCGTATCACAAATCACTAATCTAACACTTCCCAAGTGTTTAGGACTGTGTGATGTATCGGCAGATTATGAGAGCAGATCCCAGTAAGGTGGCCTTCTGCAGCTGACCAATAGTGATCTTGTCAGTGCCAATTTTTTTTAAGTGTTTGCCTAGGTCTTTAGGCACAGCACCCAGTGTGCTGAGTACCACTGGAACCACCTGCACTGGTTTATGCCAGAGTCTCTACAGTTCAATTCTCAAGTCTTGATATCTGGTGACTTTTTCAAGTTGTTTCTCGTCGATTCTGCTGTCACCAGGTATGACAATCTTGACAATCCACACTTTTTTCATCTCCACAATCGTGATATCCGGGATATAGTGTTCCAAAACTTTATCAGTCTATATTCAGAAATCCCACAGTAGTTTTGCATGCTCATTTTCGACCACTTTTTCAGGCTTATGATCCCACCAGTTCTTTGCTACAGGCAGATGGTAGTTGTGACACAAGTTCCAGTGGACCATCTGAGCAACTGTGTTGTGACATTGTTTGTAGTCAGTCTGAGCTATTGTTTTGCAAGAGCACAGTATTTGATCAATTATTTCATCTGCTTCTTTGCAGAGTCTGCATTTGGGGTCAACAGGATATTTTTCTATGTTGGCTTTGATTACATTCGTTCTGATGGCTTGTTCTTGGGCTGCAAGAATCAGGCCTTCTGTTTCTTTCTTTAGTGTTCCGTTGGTCAGCCATAACCAGGTCTTTTTCTTATCTATTTTTCCTTGGATCTTTTCAAGGAACTGTCCATGCAGTGCTTTGTTACACCAGCTGTCAGCCCAAGTTTGCATTGCTGTTTTCCTATGTTGATTCTTGGTTTGCTGCACTTTGAGCAGCTTCCTGTTGTTGACCTCCATCAAAGCTGGTTCAACACTGTCTTTCACATAATCTGCCAGAGCATGCTTCTTTTCTTCAACTGTCTGCTTCACTTGCAAAAGTCCTCTGCCATCTGCTTTTCTGGGCAAATCTAGCCTGTTGATGTCACTACGTGGATGCAGAGCATTATTATTATTATTATTATACTACACAAAAATGATAGTATACACAGCAGACGAGATAACCATGCTGGGTTTCGTATCACAAATCATTTCCCAAGTGTTTAAGACCATGTTGTTGTTGTTGTTGTTATTATTGTTGTTGTTATTGTTTTTGTTTTTGTTGTTGTTAAGTACTCTGTAGTGTGATTGTGATGTGGTGTTTGGGGCACTGTGCTGGAGTAGCTTTCAAATTTCATTATATTTGTGGAATGCAATGACAATAAAGGTATTTTTCTTCTTCAAGAGGGAACTGGAATTTCTGGTTTTTATTTGAAGGTATTTCACTTCTCATCCAAAATTGATCTGTAGAAGCTTCTTAGATGAAAAATGAAATATCTTCAAAGAAAAACCCGAAAATCCAGTTGCCTCTTGAAAAAGTACCTTTGGTCATATTAGAGTAAATGGTCGTATTAAAGTAACTCTAGAGCAGGATTGTCTAGAAACTGGATTTCTTTGAGGACTGGATCAGCATTGTAGTTCTCCTCTGTAGGCCGGTGGCAGGGGGGAGCAGGTTGGGAGGGACAATGCCTCCTACAGCACCCTGCCTGCCAAAACAGGGTGCTGGGGTCCATGCACGATCCACTTGCATCCCATTTTTACCCTCCATGGCCTCCAGCACAGCCTGTTTTTGGCTGGACCTGGCCCATTGGGTGCTTAAATCAGCATGCAGGGCTGGCCTGGAAATATCAAAGTACTGGCCCACAGGGCTTCTGCTGGCCAAAAATGGTTACTCGCAGGTCCCACATGGCCCATTTTCAACCTCCAAGGCCTCTTGCAGTGCTCTGCAGGCCAAAAATGAGCTGCACAGGGGCCTAACATGGCCAAAAACACCCCTTACGCCCCATTTTGGCTGGCAGGGTGCTGCAGGAGGCATCCATCCTTTCTCTCCCCCCCCCACATCAGCCCATAGAGGAGAACTACAATGCTGATCTGGCCCTCAAAGCAATCCAGTTTGGCACTCCTGATCTAGAGATAATGCTTCTCTGATGGAGCCTAGAGCATAACTGTCATGCCCCAGCATAAAACTATTATAGTCCTACCTAGCGGCATAGAGATGAATATGCCCCCACATATAGTCTTTATATACTGTTGTTGCCCTCTAGCCCCATCTAGTGGGCAGAGAGACAAATACCAATTGTATTGTTTGAAACTGACCCCACCTCGTTCCCATCAACCCACACTCTCAAAACAAG
Organism: Hydrophis major; assembly: GCA_033807585.1. Lineage (NCBI taxonomy): Eukaryota > Metazoa > Chordata > Lepidosauria > Squamata > Elapidae > Hydrophis > Hydrophis major. The sequence goes on from CM066328.1 coordinate 95,364,891, forward strand.
TGCATGCTGGGAAGCTAGACTTCATTTCCTTTAGTACTTGTAGAAGGCAGAAGCACAAAGAAGAATCCATCTTAATCAGTGGCACATGGTCATCCAAGGACAAGCCCACATCCCACAAACAGAGCATCACTTGTGATATTAAATTACTTGTATTTATTAATTGTTATGTTCAGCAGTGACTCAATACTGCCTATCTTGTATTTGGTTCTCATTATATGTATTCCTATTTTCCCCAGTTTCACCATATTCTGTTCTTTCAATAAAGCATTCAGATCGATGCACACAGTCTGTTTTATTGGAGGATTGGTGGGTTCAACTGCATGTTGAGCTGCACACAGACTGACATGTAGTGAGCACAGAACAATAATTATGCTGCCTGATGTGATGGAACAGTTGGAAACCATGAGGAAGAGGCGGTCTTGCAAGTAATATTGTCCCATGACATGTGATTAACAACCAGCATCTTAAACCCTACTGGGTGACAACATAGTTCATTTAGCCATGTGTCTCTGTGGATCCCCCCCCAAAAAAAAATTCATCAGGATCTAGGGTACACTAATGAAGAGTGGGGAGATAGACAAAGAAAATTCCAAGCTAGCAGGGAATTTCAGTCCAGGAAAGGGGACTAATCACATCATTCCTCAGCTTCAGGCCACATTGTCACTGCTCTGAGACCAAAACTAGATGTATTGTGTGATTTGACCTTTCAATAACTTGGATCAGGTTTCCTCACTTATATCATGTATTGAAGAAAGTTTCATGCAAACACCACATAATTTTGCTGAAGAGTGCATCCAATGAATGCAAACAAATCTATTCTGGATCACATGTGAGGAATTTTATATAATCCAAGCCTTTTAGAGAAAAAAATGTATAACATGGCCTATCTATCCATCTAACTACCTATTTATATAATATTCCACAAAGGTTTAATAATGTTAATCTTTTTATTTGTGTGTGATTTACTCAACTATAAAAAATGCACCAATTCCTTAACCTGAGGCATATCACAATGAATTAGTTGGGGGAAAAAGGTGCAATGTTGATGATATATGTAACTTCTCAGTTGAGTTAAGTTTTTGTTTTTCACTATAGTGCTTTCCACATAGCTGACAATTCATATAATTTATGCTCCCTTCTGCTAAATGAAAATAAACTGCCATCTTTGATGCCTCAGTTTTATATTTTGTAAGATATTCTATAATGCTGTTTCAGCTACAATTTTCACATTTTCAATCACAAATTGACTTCCGTGGACCTTACATCATACTTAAGTGGTTAGTAGAGGAGGTGTGCATAAGTGCACTAACATGCCTATTGTCTCTTTCATTGTATTTTTCTTCTTTTACTCTTATTCTCATTTTTGCTTGACAAATTCAAATAAATAAATAATTTTATCTGAGAGTCAGTTTAATGTAATGTTAAAGAATCAAGCTAGAAAGCAGGCAACTGTGAATTCTAGTTCTTTAGGTACAAAAACAATTTAGTGACCTTGAGTTAGTCATTCTCTCTTGTTTTAAATAATAATTTTATTAAGCATTACAATTATAAGATAAAAACTAATTTAAAAAGTAAGAGAATAAAGAGAAAAATAGTGCAGAAAAAAAAGTAAAAGAATAAAAAATATATAAAGAAAATACTTCTCCCTTCATAACAAGTGTAAACAATTTATTTTATTTTATTTTAAAACCTATCATTTATTTTAAAACCTATCACCTATCATTTTCTCTTAAAATGCAATAAATGAAGTCTTCTTCCCATATCTCATCTCTTATCTACAAACAGATTTTAAAGATTCCTTGTTCGTTCCAGTCAGGAAAAGTCTATTAAGGGTTCACAGAGATAACAACATATCTATTTTATCCTTGATCAAATGAACTTTTATATTGCTTTATTTTTTAAAAAGCAAACATGATCTTTAATCTCCTCAAAGAACTATTTCTTTTCATTTTTTTGTCCTTTCTCATAAAATTCTTCAAGATTTTAACACGTCTCCCTTGTAAATACAATATGGGAAACTTATCCAGGTCATTCTTTTAATTTTTTTATTTGAATATCCCTTTTAATTATTAAGACATCCAAGTGTTTTATTTTTATATCCTTCATAGCATCTTTCACCCTATCATTCTTGGAGTTTGTCATTTTTAAAACCACTTTCAAATCATGTCTCAATCTTGTTAGATATTTCGTATTATCTTTTAAGTACAGTCTGTCAATAATGGGAGACATTTTTAAAATTAACTTCTGGGTCCATTGTCCAAAAATATTCTCTGAAGTTAAAGAATTTTGCTCAATTCTTTATTAGTAAGTCTAATTTGAGTGTTCTCCTCCTGTAATGTTAATCTTAGTTCTTTCTGGTTCCCTCTAGTGTTCAATCTACAGGTCCTTTCCTAGCATGTTTTTTAAGAATTCAAAACAACAGTATTTTCCAAGGGGAAGGATTCTACAATTATACTTAATTTCAAAACTATCTAGACAACTTTCCAGAATCAACATTCTAATCACCCATTTATTTATTTCCCAAAATGATTAATTTTTAAGCTCTCATACTTATATTATAAAATGTGTGTGTGTGTGTGTGTGTGTGTGTGTGTGTGCTAAGGGTTATGGATTGAAAGAGATTGGTGCTTTAAAAAAACTTGTTGATTCAAAAGTTCCTAAAAGCAATTAATAAGCAATTTCTGAAAATAATTAGAAAATAAATTATGCAAATTTTGTGTGCAAATTGCCTCTGATCAACATTTGGGCAAATATGGCAATCCTTCAGCTCCCAGAGCTCTAGACCCACCATAGACCACTGCCAAACAGTCTCCTTGCAAGAAGTAACTGAATGGAGAACTTTTAGGCAACTCCAAATCCTCTCTTTATCAGAAGATTGAAACATCCAGTTCACTCACCATCTTTTCATTCCACCATAGTCATTGGCTTGGTCTAGTTTACTGTTACTTTCTCAATCAATTCTAGGAAATCAGGCAATGGCAAATCACTTCCTATTTTATTTGTAGTCTTGTATATTCCTATTTTCCTATCTCATTTCAGGACTTAATGTCCTTCCAGAAAGAGAGGTGAGTAGGAGTCTTCTGTATCCTGGAAAAAGACTTGAGTAGGGGTAGAAATGGAAAAAGCTTGCTTCCTTGGTCCTGCCAAATGTCAATACTCAATAGGGGATCCAGATCCAATCTAGTAAGGCAAGTGGATGTCCTCAATGAAATGCATTCTCTTAAGCAGTCTTGCTCTTAAAGGTCCTAGTTAGCACTTTAAATTGCACCCAGGAAGAAATTGGAAGCCAGACCAGCTGCTCTGAAACGGTCTTTTGCCAACCTGACAATGCTAATAACCCATAGCGAGAGCCGTGAGTCAAAACACTGCTCATCTTTAATAAACAGAAGAGTGCTAATCAATCAATCAAATCAATCAAACAAACAAATTGTCAACCTCAACATATCTTTCATAATATGTATATTCTGCATTCTAACTATTGCTTCTCTGCTGCTATGCCAATCTATTTTTTTCAGCTGTCATTAGCAACGGAGGGAGGGGGGAATTTGGAGGGGAAGAAGGCTGAAGATGTTTTGCATTCCTTTGCTGGGTTAGCAAGGGGAGGGGGATTCCTTTCTTTAACTTTCCTTTTCTTGGCTAGCTTCTGTCCCCTTTTGTGAACTGCAAACTCTGCATCAACCCACCTGGAGAAAATATCAACTTTTCTTCCAAGGGGGTTTCATCTCATGCCATCTCCAGCCAGCGATGAAGATGACTAGGGAGTGGCGGGGCAGTCGATGCTGCTACCAGAGATGCCGGCTGCTTACCTGCTGGCCGACCTGACTCTGGAAGAAACCCCAGCTGAGATGCCTAGATGGTTTTGGGGGTTGGTTGGAAAGATCCTGAAGCCCTTCCTCCTCCTGGGATCACTGTAAGTCAAAGAGGTGCAAGGGAATGGCTGTGGCAAGAGAGGGAGGAGATGGAATGCAGGCTGGACCAAGCCGGGAAATTCCTTATGGACGTTTCTGAGAAGCCCGGCATGGCTCCAAGGTATGAGAGGGAAGGGGGAGTGAGTTCAGCCTGGGGAAGTCGAGCTACCCCCACCCCTTTAGCCCAGCCTATGACAGCACAGCCGCCCACCGCCACCCGGGGAGCCCCAGCAATAGGTGTGGTTCCTGGAAGACGCCACCTGCCCCCGTTAGATGTGAAGTTTGGAGGAAACCCCAGGGATTTGGGCTTTTGCCTGTACAAGTCGGGAGCTATATGGCAGAATTTGAAAGGGAGTTCACCTCTGAAGCAGCCAAAGTGAGATGTGTTATCAGAACCCTGGAAGGGATGGCAGCAGACTGGGTGGTGACTTTGTACAATGATAACTCCCCCCAAGTGCGGAGCCTCGATGTTTTCATGACTGCATTGAGGAGGAGGTTTGAGGACCCTCTGGCAGAGAGAAGGGCCAGGATCAGAATGAAGACTCTAATCCAAGGGGGGAGATCAGTCGCTGACTACACCCAAAAGTTCAGGTAGCTGGCATACCACATCCGAGGCTGGTCCCAGGGAGCCCTGGTAAAAACCTACAAAGATGGCGAGAAGAAAGATGGCTCCAAACGCTTGGTGGTTGACTATAGAAACCTGAACGCAGTGTCCGTGGAGAACATGTACCCCCTCCCTCTGATGAAGGACATGTTAGCCCACCTGGCAAAGGGGAAGATTTTCACAAAGTTGGACTTGAGGGAGGTGTACTACCAAATCTGGATTAAAGAGGGAGATGAGTGGAAGACTGCGTTCAACTGCCCGATGGGTTGTTTCCAGTTCAATATTCTCCCTTTCGGCCTACAGGGGGCACCTGCTGTTTTCATGCAAATGATCAATCAAGTGCTTCACGAACATTTATACAAGGGGGTTCTGGTCTACCTTGATGATATTCTTATCTACATGGAGACTAGAGACAAACATGTGAAACTGGTACGCTCCGTGCTGCACAAACGGAGGGTCGCCAAATTGTACGCCAAACTATCCAAATGTGAGTTCCATCAAGAAAAAAATGACTACTTGGGATATCGTATCTCACCGAGGGCATTGAGATGGACCCAGAGAAAGTGCAAGCCGTATTGGACTGGGCCCCACCGAGAACCCGAAAACAGCTTCAAAGTTTCCTTGGATTTGCTAACTTTTATCACCAATTCATCCCGTCTTTTGCTAAAATAGCCATGCCCATTACCAACCTCCTGAAGACAAAGGGGGAATTGAAACCAAAGCCCAGCCAACCATTGAATTGGACCATGGAGTGCCAAGCTGCATTTGAAAAGCTTAAAAGGCTTTTTGCTGCAGAACCAGTACTGAAACACCCAGACATGGACGCCCCTTTTGTGATCCAAGCTGATGCGAGCGATGTGGCGGTGGGAGCGGTCTTACTTCAATTAAATGAGTAGGGGACATTACAACCGTGCACTTACACCTCCCGTCAATTGACTGACACTGAAAGGAGATGGGCCGTTTGGGAGAAGGAAGCGTTTGCAGTCCGTTGGGCCTTACTAGCTTGGAGGCATTTTCTGGAAGGAGCGAAGCACCCATTTGAGATATGGACTGACCATAAAAATCTGGAAGCTTTAAAAACTCCTCGGAAGCTATCCCCTAAGCAAGTTAGGTGGGCTCAGTTTTTCAAGCAATTCAATTTATCCTTGAAATATATCCCAGGGGGGAAATTTTTTATGGCAGATGCTTTGTCTAGAATGCCTCAATACAGCAGTATCTGTAAAGAAGTGATAAGGCCAATCGTGTCCACTACACAGCTAGCTGCCCCTGTAGTTACCAGAGTGCAAAAGAGAAACCAGGAGAGGGATCTGTCCTCTGACCTGATGGAACAATTAAAGGAGGCTTTGAAAACGGATGAGTGGTTCCTGGCAAATGTGAATAACTGCACCGTTTGAGATGATCTAGCCTGGATAGGTGCGAAATTGTATGTACCTCAAAACCTGAGAAGCCAAGTGTTACAACAAACTCATGACTCCAAAGTGGCTGATCATTTTGGGTTTGTGAAGACCCTACATTTGGTGAAATGGCAGTTCTGGTGGCCTTCGTTGAAAAAGGACATTGAGACTTATGTGGCGAGCTGTCCAGTTTGCGCTTCAGCAAAAAGACCTCCTGGTAAACCACCAGGTCTGTTGCAAAATGTGGCTAGGCCAATTGCTCCTTGGAGGGAAATTTCCATGGACTTTATAGTAGACCTACCCGAGAGCGCTGGGCACACAGTCATCTGGGTGGTGACTGATTTGTTCTCCAAACAAGCCCATTTCATCCCTTGCTCCAAGATCCCTTCGGCGAAGCATTGGCCAGAATGTTCATTATACATATCTACAGGTTGCATGGTGTTCCTGAGCGTGTAGTTTCTGATCGAGGGGTCCAATTTACCTCGAACTTTTGGAGGGAATTTTTGAAGTTAATAGGCTTCACCCAGAGCTTAAGCTCCACCCACCACCCCCAAAATAATGGGGCTTGTGAGAGGACTAATGGGGTGCTAGAGCAATACCTCAGATGTTACATAAACTATCAGCAAGACAACTGGGCGGATCTACTGCCTTTTGCGGAGGTGACATATAATAACTCTGTCCACAGCAGTATGGGGTTTACTCCTTTCAAAATGGCAAAGGGGCAAGATTTTGTGCCCATACCTGAACTTCCTCGTGAAAAACCCAATGTCCAATCATTGGGCGACTGGATATCTCAACTTCAACTTAATTGGCTGGTCGCTCATAAAGCTTTGGACGCATTCTAACTGTTGCTTCTCTGCTGCTATGCCAATCTATTTCTTTCGGCTGTCATTAGCAATGGAGGGAGGGGGGAATTTGGAGGGGAAGAAGGCTGGAGGTGTTTTGCATTCCTTTGCTGGGTTAGCAAGGGGAGGGGAATTCCTTTCTTTAACTTTCCATTTCTTGGCTAGCTTCTGTCCCCTTTTGCGCACTGCAAACTTTTATCAAAATATGTCAAGGTCAACTGACAGAAGCCTCATCACCACCTGGAGATGGCCACATGATCATATTCAGAACTTTTAATTGGAAGAGTCATTTGGACTTTGAGGTGGGTGGGTGGGAGCATTTCCATTCTTTTGTAAATGTGATTTGCCCGCCAATTTCTCAGATTCGGAATTAAATCTGTAGCTTCCACTTTATTTTCCAGTAAAAGGATAACTTGCTCTAACCCATGTCGTCTGAGTATTTCTTTCTTGGGATCTGAAGGGAGCACAGACTGACACAAATAAACAATCAACAAATCATGTCTGGTCCCTGAGCTACTGCAGATGCTGGAGCCATAAAAATCCCTCCACTCTCATTAAATTCAAATGCGAATGAAATAAGTTAGTCCACTCCTTGTTCATGCTTTCCTTTATATCTTGCACATGACACTTTGTTTGCAAATAATGATTGCAATAAAGGGGTGCAGGCTACAAATAGGTCATTCTTCTTTAAATTTATTTTAAGCAGTGAAGGTAAAATAATAGTAGGTCAGAAATTTTTGCCACTAGGGGCTTTGGCTAATAGATAATGGTTGAAGTGAGAAAGACAGAAAGATATTTTCTAAACAGAAAGGTAGTAGGGATTTGTTTCTGTAGCTCTGGGATTTGGGGAAGGGAGGAGATAGAGAGAAGCAGTTATCTGTCGTTACAGATAGCCCACAAGCCCTGAATAACTGCAACACTGCAAAGTGGGGAAAACAGCTTTTTTTTAATTTCAAATAAACCGATGCAGAACCAGAATTAAATTGACTTTGCTTCTCAGCCAGCCAATCTTAGCTTAGAAAGACAACATCATGGAAGGTCACCTAGAGACACTTAGCCTGTAAACTATTTATCTTGGCTAAAGTGAGAGACTTAAAACTGAAGAAAAAAAAACAAACCTCTGGGATGTTAAGTTTAAAATGTAACAATTATAATAGCTTCATTGCTGGTAGCAGGAGTAGGATTCAAAATTTTTAACAACTGGTTCTGTGAGCATGGCTTGGTGATCATGTGACTGGGTGGACATGGCTATTGGTGGTTATTGGCTGGGTGTGGCCAACTCAATATCATTCACATTGAGGCACCCCATCTCCTCGCCTGGTCTCTCATGACTGTGGGGATGCTGCAACAGTCATAAGTGTGAAAAATGGTCATAAGTCATTTTTTCAGTGCCATTGTAACTTTGAATGGTCACTCCACACAAGCAAAGTACCAGCAAAGGAGGGGGGGGAACTCCAGAGATGTTCCTGAGACAGGAAATCTAGTCCTGCCAAGAATGTACTGGGGTTAATGGAGAGGCAGTTTCTGTAAGCAACACCAGAATGTTTCTTTCCTGCTTTCCTTACAGGATTAGGCCAGTAATTTCTTCTAACAACCAGTTCTCTGGACTGCTTAGAATGTTAACAACCGGTTCTAGCAAATAGGTGCAATCTGGTAGAATCCCACCCCTGGCTGGTAGTATCTGCCAACAATCAGATTAGCTCATAGCAAGAAAGAAGGAATAGGGTGGATAGTGTAGTCTTTCCCACTAACCATGAAGGAAAGAAGATTTTATCATCTTTTCTGAGCTATGTAATAGCTTTGTGTTTTGATTGATTTGAAAGCTGTGTCCCAAATAAACCCTGCAAAAAGTGAGACTGACAAATCATTCCAAAAATCCCCGCCCACGCACCCACACTCATGATATATATTAATGTAGTCTGTGCTGTTACAAAAAAAAAAAAATCTGTTTGGGGCAAACTACAATGAAAGGATGAGAAAGGCTTTATTATAGTTTATGTAGGATTGATTTATTGTTGTTATTGTTTTGTTTTAATATGGACACATTTTCAAGAAAAATTCTGAAATGTTCTGTTTAAAAAAAAAAAAAAACCTGTTCCATAGAACTGATTTGCAGAAACTATGAAATTTTAGTGTAAAATGCTAAGACTTTGCAGCTGTTCAAATTTCATTCCATAGGGTTATAAATGTAGCACCAGCCAGCAACATCACAAAACAGGTTTGTCTTTCATCATAATTGTGTAAAGTGATACAGTGATAAATATCTTCACTTAAGCAGTCATTGTTTTGTAAGAAAAACATTTCACAAATTGTTGTTTCAGTGTTTCATTCAAACAGAAAAATAGCCAGAAGACGTAGGAAGAAATTGTTTTTCACCCCCCTTGAGATTTCCTGTCTTTATCGGAGCATGTTTACTTCTCTTCTCTACTATTCTCAGCTGTGATTTAATTAAAAATTGCACACTGGTTAATGTAACATATACATTATGCATGATGTCATTGTTAATCCTTGGTGAAACATAGCTCTTAAAGCTGAAAATTCTCTGACACAGAAATTGCTACATTAGTATACCTTCCTTGATGAAGACTACATGATGTAGTGGTTAAAGAAGTTGGGTTAGGAATAAGATGATTTAGTCTGCTTTTTGGAAAGTAATTGGGTGATTTGGGTTCATTGTTCTCTCTTAGCCCAACCTACCCGCATGATAGTTGTCATCTGTAGAAAAAGGGAAAAAGTATGTTTGTTTGTTTGTTTGTTTGTTTGTTTGTTTGTTTATATGTATGTATGCATGTATGTATATTGTGGCCTATTGGCTGCCGATCCCTCTGGCAGCCAAATCAGATGAGAAGGCGGCATGGGAGTCAGGGCCAGCAATAAGACAATCTGAGAGCTCTGAGGGGGAAGAGGGAATGGAGCAATCAGATATAGAGTGTTATGTATGTAAATAGTTGAATAAAGGCAAGCTTGGGGTAAAGTGCAGGGTTCTGGCCCTGCACTTCTGATTGGGTGTTAAGCGGCTAGATCGGATTGGTTGGGTTCTGAGAATCTGATTGGCCTTTAACGAAGGACTCTCATTGGAGCTAGCGTTTCACAGCTCCCTATTGGTTATTTCACATTAGTATTGCCTATATAAAGCAGAGTTGTTGTTATACAAGTTAGAAGTCACTATGCATTAAAGATTTGAAAGTTCACCAACTAAGACTGTCTCCATTGATTCTACCCATGCCTGAATCTATAACACTGGCGACGAGGATGGGATTTTGAGACATCTGATCTTAAGGAACTTGGAAGAAAAAAAAAACAGAGCATGTGTAAAAAACGGCGCCACCAACGGAAGCCATGTCTGGCGGCATCGTACCACCCGCTCCATACGATCCAACCCAAGAGGATTGGGAATCCTACATGGATCGCTTTCAGATGTTCCTCAAAACGAACAACCTGAAGGACGCCACACCAGCCAAGAAGCGGGCGCTGTTCCTGACGTACTGCAGCCCGGCTGTCTTTAAAATGGGAAAAGCACTCGCGAAGTCTCGAGAAGTGAAAGCAATAAGCTGGGATGACCTCGAACCTCTCCTGAGAGACCATTACGCGCCAACCATACCCACACTCCTGAGACGCCACGAGTTTTATCAATGAAGCCTGTTAAGCCTGGTTTCCCCAACCAGGGTTAGGGAGACAAGCTAAACAGAATGTGCAGCTTAGTCAGATAGGCACACAGATAAATGAGTGAGCTAAGCTTGTATGTTTATTAACATACAGTAAAAATAACAGATACGCTTGTGCTATCAAATATATAGTTTATTCCATTATGAGTTCATAGCATAGTCAAAATAACAGTCCAATAGTCATGTATCATTTAGTCAGTCCATTCAGGGATATTCAGTTAGCAAAGTCCGTGTTGAATACCCTATGTCAATACACTTACAAGCCAGTCCTTTGTTTTCTCTCCCGTTCGAGCAATGCAGTCTTGTGTCCTTGCAGTAATCAGGAACTTCAAAGCCAGAGAGATAGCAAGCTGCCGTCTTGCTTCTTTTAAAGTGCTTTCACAACCACTCCCTTAATTACTGTCCCACAGTTAAAGTTACAGACACTTTAACATATAAACTATGATTACATATTATTATTTACCTAAACCAGTTAGGGTAAACCAATGTTATCCCTAACATTCTCCCCTTTTAGGAAATAATAATATAACTATTTACATCTTTAAATCATATTTGTTACAACTCTCTTTAAACTTAATTACTCCTTGAGCTTTTGTAAATTGGTCTGCAATGTTTTCTTTTGTCATGCAGTATTCCAATTTAATTAGCCCATTCTTTACAGATTCTCTAACATTTAAGTATCTTAAATCAGTATGTTTTGATCTAGTTTTTACAGCAATACTAGTAGCTAACTTGATAGCTGCTTGATTATCCTCGTACACAATAATGGAATCTTTTACAGTTATACCCATGTCTAATAATAACTGTTTGTACAAAATCAAATCAGTGCATAGTAATGACAGACATGAAAATTCCGCTTCCATTGTGGACAAGCTGATATGCTGTTGTCTGATTGACCTCCACCCTATTAGTGTCTTACCAAATAATATAGCCATCCCAGATGTTGATTTTTTAGTGTTTATATCAGTTGCAAAACTTGCATCTGCATAGGCACTAAGACTCAAATCATCCTTTGGTTCTATATACAATGCATGGTTCATTGTTCCTTTAAGATATCTTAAAATTCTCTTTAATGATTGCCAATGACATTGATGTGGATCTGAATTAAAACGTGCCAGCTGATTTACACTATAAGCTATATCTGGCCTAGACCAATTGCTTATATATGATAAGCTGCCAATCAAAGATTGATATATGGACTTATCAAATTTGGGACTTTGATCATCAGTTTGGCAAACTTCCTGACTCATTGGAGTCTTTGCCGGTTTACAAAGTTCCATTTTAAACGTTTTAATTAATTGGCAAATTTTATCTTCTTGAGATATCTTAAAACCATTTTTTGTTTTGTTAATTGTCAATCCTAGATACTTTTTAATTTCACCTAAATGCTTCAATTTTATCTTTTTGGCTAATAATGATATAATCTCATTAGCTTCATTATTAGTCTTAGTTATCAAAGCAATATCATCTGTAAATAATAACAATAATGACACCGTTCCATTATTTTCTTTTTTAAACACACATGGATCTGCTAAACCAGATTTAAAACCTATATTGTTTAACTCTTTCACAATATATTGGTTCCACTCAAACCCAGATTGTTTCAACCCGTAAAGACTCTTTTTGAGTTTCCAACAATCATTACTATTTACTTTATTGTCTTTTATACCTACTGGTTTTCTTAAATATATAGTGTGCTGCAATGGTGCATGTAGATAAGTAGTTTCTACATCTAAATGGTTAATTACATAGTTTTTCTTAGCTGCCCACACTAATGCTGCTCTTAAAGATGTTGCTTTAAGACTTGGTGCAAAAACTTCATCGTAATCAGATGCAGTTTGATTAAATCCTTGTGCTACTAACCTAGCTTTATGGGTAACAGTCCCATCATTTCCAGTTTTTACTTTAAATATCCATTTGCACCCAATGGATTTTTCTCCTGGAGGTAATTTAGCATCTTCATAAACTTTCATTACCTTTAATGAATTTAGTTCCTTTTCCATTGCCTTTTGCCAATTCTCCTGATCCTTAGCAGGATACATCCTAAGTTCATCTACACTAGTTGGAACTTTAGTTACTTGGCAAACTATACTTGCTTGATACCTATCAGGTGGTCTAGTTATACGTGTAGTACGTCTAGGTATTACAGGACTTACAGGTGGACTTTCATTAACTAACTCTTCTTGATTATCTAACTCTTCCTGATTAACTGTTTCCTCTTGTTCTGGTCCTATTTGCTCTTCTTGGACTTCTTCTTTAATTGGACTCTTCTTATAACTAATCTGATCTTTCTGCCTTTTGTAGGGTTCAATAATTACTTCATTATTTAAATCTTGCTCTAATCTATTCCATCCTACATGTTCTAGGAATTTAGCACTAGCACTGGTGTAAACTCTAGATGTACCTGGTTCCCAGAATCTATAAGATCTATGATTAGATGTATATCCTACAAAATATAATCTTTTAGCTCTATGTTGTCCTTTTTGTCTAAGTTGTGTAGGGATATGCACCCATGCTGGTGCTCCAAATGTGTGCATGTAACTTAAATCAGTTTTTGTACCATGCCACAATGTGAATGGTAATTCACCTGTTGTTGAATTAACAACATTATTTAATATATGATTACCACACATTATTGCTTCTCCCCACAAATTGTCAGGTAATCCTGAATCAGACATCATAGTTCGTGCCATTGATTGTAATGTTTGGCCTCTTCTCTCTATAAAGGCATTATGTTGTGGCCTATATGGTGCAGACTTTTTATGTTGAATACCTAACATTCTTAGTCTGTTCTGGAATTTATTATTTGTAAATTCCGTACCATTATCTGTTATAAGAGTTACTAATTTCTTTTTAGTTTTCTTTTCTGCAAATTTAATCCAATTAAAGAGATTTTGATACGTTTCAGTTTTGCTCTTCATTAAATAGCAAAACCCATATCTAGAATAATGGTCCATTATACTTAGTATGTAACGAGCTCCTCCTACACTTGGTTTTTTAGGACCTATTAAATCTGCAAATACTACCTCTAAAGGTTCTTTGGTAGTAAATCCATCAACTCTATTAGCCGGTGTGACCCTGGCCTTACTTTGATTGCAGGCATTACATTGCAAATACTTATGACAAGGTTTTAAACTTATTCCCTTAGATAATTCAACAGTTCTCTTAAGTATTTTAAAATTTAAATGCCCTAGCCTTCGATGTAACAAGTGAATACATTCATCATGAGGTTTCTTATTTTCATAAACTGTGTTAGCCACCTTTAAACCATCATCATTTAACACATATAATTCACCTCTTAAAGATGCAGTAATTTTCTTATCTTCTTTTTCAATTATGCAGTTATCTCCCCTAAATGTAACTACATATCCTAGTTTAACCAAAATTCTAACTGAAATTAAATTAAACTTAAGTTGTGGTACATATAACATTTTTACATTCTCTTTTATAAAAGAACAATATGCTATACCTTGACCTTTAGCTTTCAGTTTCCAGCCATTGGCTAACGATATCTGCTGTGTACTCTTGGACATTTTAATAAAATTTTTCTTATCATTTGTTATACAATGTGATGCTCCACTGTCAACCACCCATAAATTATTTTTTACAGCTCCGTTAGTATACATGGCTAACTCTAAATTTTTATTTATCTTTTGATGACTTTTAGTATTCTGGCCAGCGTTCTGGCGTTTTGCTTTTTTACAAAATCTTGCCAAATGTCCTCTTCCTCCACAATTAAAGCACTTTTTAATTGCGTATGCAGTAGGAGTTTCATTATCTTCTTTTTGAGGTTGCTCCCTCCTTAATTCATCTCTTTCAAGCCTTCTTCTGGCCTCTTCAATCAATCTGCCAGTTATATCAGTTAAAGTTAGACTTTCCTTTGGCAATATTTCAAGTGAAGTTACATAATTGTCATAGCTCTCATCGAGGGAAGATAGTACTATATAGACTTGATGTAGTTCAGAGAAAATAAGCTCTTTCTCGTGTAGTTCTTGAAAAATGCTTTGCATAGTTTTTAAATGACTCAGCATATCACCATTCTTATGGAGATGTGTACTGAAAAGTTTCCGTGTTAGATTTATGTGAGCACCAACATTATCTCGAACATAAATCCTCTTCAGCTTCTGCCAACACCCAACAGCTGTCTTTTCTCCATGGATATAAACAAGTTGTTTATCAGTTAAGGTTAAAGCAATAATGCAAATTGCTTGTTCATTTTTATGCATAAATTCTTCTATCTTTAATTTATCTTCCTCATCCTCTGGATCCCATTCTTCTACGTTTGGTGGATTTTCAATTATGTTCCACAAACCTTCTCTTCGTAGAAGCAGACTACATTTCATAGACCATGATACATAGTTTGTTCCATCCAACTTGGATATAAGGGACAAACTTTGTAGATTGACTTGTGCCATGTTTTCTTATATGGATATAAAACTATAATTAATAAAACACAGCTGTCTGTTTACTGTAATGTATAACAACACAAACTCTCACTTTTACATAAATCTGTTTTATCCTAGTTAAACTGACTTTGCAGCCTCTGGGCCCATAACCAGTGTTAAGCCTGGTTTCCCCAACCAGGGTTAGGGAGACAAGCTAAACAGAATGTGCAGCGTTAGTCAGATAGGCACACAGATAAATGAGTGAGCTAAGCTTGTATGTTTATTAACATACAGTAAAAATAACAGATACGCTTGTGCTATCAAATATATAGTTTATTCCATTATGAGTTCATAGCATAGTCAAAATAACAGTCCAATAGTCATGTATCATTTAGTCAGTCCATTCAGGGATATTCAGTTAGCAAAGTCCGTGTTGAATACCCTATGTCAATACACTTACAAGCCAGTCCTTTGTTTTCTCTCCCGTTCGAGCAATGCAGTCTTGTGTCCTTGCAGTAATCAGGAACTTCAAAGCCAGAGAGATAGCAAGCTGCCGTCTTGCTTCTTTTAAAATGCTTTCACAACCACTCCCTTAATTACTGTCCCACAGTTAAAGTTACAGACACTTTAACATATAAACTATGATTACATATTATTATTTACCTAAACCAGTTAGGGTAAACCAATGTTATCTCTAACATTGCCAACGAAAAGGAGAGAGTGTGGCTGACTTTGTGGCAGACCTCCGGCACTTGGGAGGCCTCTGCGGGTTCGCAGACTTAGATGAAGCATTGAGAGACCGCCTAATTCTGGGATTAGATGCACTAAACGTGCAGAGCAAGCTGATGGCGAAGGGCGACATCGGCCTTGTTAACGCCATCGCCGAAGCCACTGCCGCTGAAGCGACCAAAAAGTCCGCAGCGCAGCTACGGCGAAGCCGAAACCCAACAAACCCACCGACAGGCGACATCTCACCCAGCTCAGAAGGGCAGTTGGTGACAACGCACTACAAGGACCTCTCTTTGTCGTCAGACAGTGACGAAGAAGGGGTCCATCGACTGCGTTCCGACCGGGACCCTCGTCCTAAAACCTCACGCCCTCGTGCTGGCTGCGGGGCAAACCATCCCAGGGCAGACTGCAAATTCCACGACGCACTCTGCCACGAGTGCGGGAAACAAGGCCACATCGGTCGAGTCTGTTGCAGTTTACCGGGACCAATCCCGGCCTCAAAGGGAACCAACTTTCACCAATCGGCAGGAAACCGTCCTGTAAGGCGAGAACCAGCAAACCACTCCTACAGATATCGAGCGTTGCATAAAGAAGAGGCTCACCATACTATCACTATAGGTCACGCCTCGGCCATGGACGCAAAGAAGATTCGAGTTACAGTAGCCATAGAGAACCAACCCTGCCACATGGAGGTCGATTCAGGATCATCCCTCTCGATGGTGTCGTGGAAGACATTAAAGCAGCTCATTCCTACCATCCAACGCCAAGACCTTCGAATGCAACGCCTTATCCTTAAAGAGTCCGCATCTCGTTTAAAAAAGCATACGGCATACTTAACTCTAACGATCATCGATAGGGACAGGCCTAGTTTGTTGGGCCTCCAATGGTTTGCTCCACTCGGCATCGAAGTAGCCGGCGTGAACCGAGTTGGTGATTGCGAGGGGGAGGAGGATCTTATGTCTGAATTCAGCGATGTCTTCGCAGATCATCTGGGCGAGTATAAGGGGACCCTAATTTCGTTCAGCCTCGACCCTAAGGTAGCCCCGATCCGTTTAAAGCCCCGTCGAGTTCCATTCGCCCTTAAGGCCAAGATAGATGAACAACTTGACAAACTAATTAAATAAGGGGTACTGCAACCCATTGATCATTCCCCATGGGAAACTCCTATTGTAAACCCCATTAAACCAGATGGGTCAATCCGAATCTGTGGGGACTACCGGGCCACTCTAAACCACGCCCTCCAACAGAACGCGTATCCAGTGCCGGTGGTGCAGCACCTCCTTCATTTTCTGGGATTTGGAAAAGTTTTTGCTAAGTTAGATTTAGCTCAAGCCTATCAACAATTGCAAGCTCAAACAAGCCCAAGCTCAAACGATAGTAATGCACAGAGGTGCTTTTAAATGTACCCGATTGCAATTCGGGGTAAGTGTAGCCCCAGGAATATTCCAAAGTTTAATGGAACGATTGTTATAGGGAATCAAGGGCGTGGTTCCGTATTTTGATGACGTATTGATTGCAGCCCCTAGTAAAAAAATTCTGCAGAATCGTTTAAAATGTGTTCTTAAAAAATTCCAAGAAGCGGGATTGAAAGTAAAAAGGGATAAATGTGATCTGTATACCGACAGTGTTGAATTTCTAGGTTATCGCATTGATAGTCAGGGTATTCACCCAATTGAGAATAAATTAAGGGCGATTAGAAATGCTCCCAGACCTCGTAACAAAACTGATCTTCAAGCATTTTTAGGCCTTATCAATTTCTACAATGTGTTTTTACCGCATAAGGCAACTGTGGCTGAACCATTACACCGTTTATTAGATAAGAAAGCATTATGGGTTTGGGATTACCGAGAAGAAAAAGCGTTTAGAAATGTAAAAGATTTACTTACATCTGATTCTGTACTTATGCAATATAATGAAACATTACCATTGGTTATAACTTGTGATGCCTCACCGTTTGGGGTGGGCGCTATTTTGAGCTATGTGCTACCTAATGGAAATGAGGCTCCCGTTGCATATTTTTCAAAGACTCTCTCCCAGGCAGAACGTAACTATGGACAAATAGACAAGGAGGCTCTTGCAATTGTATCAGCCGGAAAAAAATTCCATGAGTATGTATATGGAAGGACATTTACAATTGTAACCGACCACAAACCTTTACTGGGGATAATCACTGGGGACAAACCAACTCCCTATATATTGTCCCCAAGAATGACTCGATGGTCAGAGTTTCTAGCTGCTTATAATTATCGATTATTACATCGACCGGGGAAAGCTATTCCCCATGCTGATGCACTCAGCAGAGCACCGCTACCAGAGACCCTCGACGATCCGGCACCAACAGTATTGGCGTTACAAATCGAAACGCTCAACTCGCCTCCTATGACTGTTTGAGATATCGCGAGGGAGACCAGACGAGACCACACCCTAGCACGAGTCCTAGGCTGGGTAGAACATGGATGGCCATTGGACCAGGTCCCAGATGACTTTGCGCCATTTAAAACAAGACAGACTGAACTTTTTTCACAAAAAGGCTGTGTCATCTGGGGCGATAGAGTCGTCGTCCCAGAACGACTCCAAAAGACGCTGTTACAAATCTTGCATGATGGACATCCCGGGATCGTGCGAATGAAGGCACTCGCACGGAGCTATGCTTGGTGGCCAGGCATGGACCGACACATCGAGCAATGGGTCAAGGCCTGCACCAAGTGCCAACAAACCAGCAACGCACCGCCAAAAGCTGCACCGACCGAATGGGAGACGCCACGTGGACCCTGGTCCAGAATCCACCTGCATTTCACAGGGCCGATCAAAGGACAGACATTGCTGTTGACTGTCAATGCATACTCTAATTGGTTAGAAATTAATCGAATGGCCAATACAACCTCTGAGGCAGTCATTAAAGTCCTCAATAGACTCTTTGCAACTCATGGATTGCCGGAGGTCCTGGTGTCCGATAATGGACCACAGTTTACAGCGCTAATGTTTGAACAGTACCTTGCTGATAATGGCATACGCTATGCGCTCACCTCGCCGGCGCATCCTGCTACCAACGGCCGAGCGGAACACATGGTAGAATTTGTAAAAAAGACTTTACAAAAGGTGGACTATGATAATCTTGACGAAAAAATAAACCGCATTCTACTTCTACAACACATCACTCCGCACAGCGAAACCGGCAGAACTCCCGCTGAACTTCTCATGGGGTGAAAACTCCATTCCCGCCTCGACCGACTGCACCCTGCTTACGAGCCAGAAAAGCCTCCAGGATCCAGCGGACGCTACCGTACCTTTAAGGTAGGTGACCCCGTTTGTGCAAGAAATTTATCGGGCGACCCAGTTTGGATTGAAGCAACGGTAATACGCGAGACTGGGCCCAGATCCTATATTGTAAAATGTATTGATGAGAGACTATGGAAAAGACATATTGACCAATTACGGTCACGACTTATAACGGCCAGCCAACAACTTCCCAACGACCAAACTGAGGGGGGGGGGAAGGAAGAGAAGAAGACGACATGCCAGGAAACCTGTTCCAAAAAAGCGATGAATCAAGTGAAACCCAGGAAATGGAGCAGGAAGAAGAATCGTACGCTCCAAGGGAAATCACACCAGAACGAGAAGCCGAGCCACTACAAAACGACACCCTACCTCAACGGGACTGCATGCAGCCAGTCCAAAGAAAATCTGACAGACCCAAGAGACAACCGTCCTATTTAAAGGACTACATAGTCACAAATTAATTGTGGAGCCAGGGGGAAGGGGTGTTATGTATGTAAATAGTTGAATAAAGGCAAGCTTGGGGTAAAGTGCAGGGTTCTGGCCCTGCACTTCTGATTGGGTGTTAAGCGGCTAGATCGGATTGGTTGGGTTCTGAGAATCTGATTGGCCCTTAACGAAGGACTCTCATTGGTACTGGAGCTAGCGTTTCACAGCTCCCTATTGGTTATTTCACATTAGCATTGCCTATATAAAGCAGAATTGTTTTTATACAAGTTATAAGTCACTATGCATTAAAGAGTTGAAAGTTCACCAACTAAGACTGTCTCCATTCATTCTACCCATGCCTGAATCTATAACATAGAGAGAGATGCAGAGAGTCAACAGCCCCCCAGGTCTTGGAGGTGACTGATGAGGAAGAGGTGAACAGTGCCTGATGTGTGGATGCAAAGAAGGCAGAGAAGAGGAGAGCAGTGGAAATCAATGGGCCAATCCTTGGGACAGAAAAGCTGCTAGCAAAGCCCCACCCTAGCTCTGGGGATAAAAGGCAGGGGGCAGAGATGAATAGGTGTGGCAGACAACTATTCATCTCTCTGCCAGACAGACTTGTTAGCCAACTGTGTGAGAGAAAAAGAGACTTTTTGTTGGGGCTGCTGTCACTCCTAATAAAGGGAACAATTAGGTAGCTATAGGGGTTTCTTGTGTTTGGGAGCCAGGTCAGAACAATATATCACTTTCTTGAATGAAATATGAAATAACTAAACCAAACAAAATGTTAAAAAGTTATGATAGTGTCAGATTCGTATATCTGCCATTCTTCAATGGAAGAAGAAGGAGGGGAGTAAGTACAAGTAGTCCTTTTTGATGTAACATGAATGTATTAAATCCTATATTGATTCTGTATAAGTTGCACATGATATACATCTGGAGGAGTGGAGCCAAATGTCCAGAAACTTGTCACCTCTTGAAGAGATAACAGGAAGGGACCACAAAAATTCCAGCCCTGGAAGAAACTCCTGGGAACTCTGCAAGATACATTCCTAGAGAAGGGGAGGGGGAGAAGAACTTGTTGGTTCTTTGTTTGACTAAATCCACATCTGAATGAGGGGAGGGGTTTTAACTTCCTTTATCTATAACTGTGTGACTGTATGCCTGGGATATCTTAGATTCTGCTTTGTCCAGTGTTGAGATAAAACCACTTTCAACAAAAGGATTCCTTTTGAAATGCCTAGTTTTCAGAAGTTCGTTCTTTTTAGTTGAAGGGAAAAAGTCCAATGCTCACAGATAATTATGTAGTTACTTACCAAGCACATCTAGATTATATTAAGTAACCAAAATATATTTACAATCCCCAAGGTATGTCACATCCTTAATGTTTGGAAATTGAAAAATTGACACTCGCTAGAAATTCATTATCTATGATTTACCTGTTGGAATCAATGGTTTGATTCCAGTCATACATGGTGTTATGAACTAATAAATGCTTAAATAAAGTTTTATCAAACCTTTAGAAATAGCAGGGTTCTAATCCTGCACTTCTGATTGGCCGATAATAGCGATATCGGTTTGGTCCATTCAGAAGAATCTGATTGGCTGTTAACGAGCCACTCTCATTGGTTAAAGGGGTTAACACTCCACATTTCTCATTGGTTACTAGATCAGCAGCTTGCCTATAAAAAGGCTGCTGCTGCCCTCGGTTTTTGCTCTGTTCAGAATGATTAATAAAGAATTGAAGTTCACTGTCCACCATCTTGTCTCCGTTCCTTGCGCCCATGCGCAGAACTTAACACTGGCGACAAGGGTGGGATGAGGAGACGTCAGAGCTGACTAAACACTACAAAGCACCCAACAGAGCACGTGGCTGAAGGCACATCAAGGGCGGAAACCATGTCCAGCGGTGCCATACCACCCGCTCCATTTGACCTGGCACAAGAAGACTGGGACTCATACATGGACCGGTTCCAGATGTTTCTGGAGACCAACAACTTGAAGGATGCCACTACTGGAAAAAAGCAAGCTGTATTCCTGACCCACTGCGGACCTGCCTTTTTTAAGATGGCTAAGGCACTGGCGAAACTGGCTGAGGTGAAATCCATGGACTGGGACATCCTCGAGCCCCTCCTATGGGCCCACTATGCACCTACCGTATCAACGCTTGTCCGAAGACATGAATTTTACCAGAGAGACCAGCGGAAAGGAGAAAGCGTTGGAGATTTCATTGCGGATCTCCGGAACCTGGGAAGCCTCTGTGGGTTCACTGACCTCGAAGAAGCTCTAAAAGACCGAATAGTTCTGGAACTAGATGCACCGCATATGCAAAGTAAGCTGATGGTGAAAGGCGACATCAGCCTTGCAGATACCATCATTAATGCTACTGCAGCAGAAGCAACCAGGAATTCAGCTGCCTGAATGCGCTGCACCAACGCCCTGCTCTGCCAACTTGCCGGCGAAACCTCACCTCGCCTAGAGGGACATACAATGGCAACCCACCACGAGGACCTCGAATCGTCATCAGAAAGTGATGAGGAAGAGGTCAACCAGCTCCGGTCTGAACGAGACCAATGCCACCAGCCTAATCAGGGACTGCAGCATCAATGCGCAGGTTGTGGGGCAAACCACCCACGATCAGATTGCAAAGTCCTCGACGTGCTCTGCCATGTTTGTGGGAAGAGAGGCCACATCGAAAAGGTCTGTAGAAGCAAGCAAGGATCCAGCCCATTTCAGAGGGGGACCAACTACCGCCAAACCACAGGAAATCGTCCTGTGAGTTGGGAACATTTGAACTACCAATGGAACAACCACGCCTACAGAAATAAACCACTGGCCAATTCAATGAAATGAGAAGAGGCACACCAAACCATTACAATTGGTCATGCCTCATCATTAGATGCAAAGAAGGTCGCCATCGAAGTGAAGGTCGCCATCGAAAACCAGCCCTGCATGGTGGAAGTCAATTCAGGATCGTCCCTCTCGATGGTTTCCTGGAAGACCCTTAAACAACTAATCCCTGCCGTCCGGTGGCAAGACCTCAGAACCCAAAGAATTATACTCAAGGATTATCAGGGAAATCGAATTCTAGTCGACCCTAGTCCAGGTCTCATTCAAAAATCGTACTGCATCTTTACCATTGACCGTCGTTGACCGTGATCGGCCTAGCTTGTTAGGCCTTCAATGGTTCACTCCACTCGGAATCGAGGTAGCCGGCATTCACCAAACCAGAAGCAATGACTGGGAGGAGGCCCTCATCCAGGAATTCCAGGACATCTTTGCAGACAAACTAGGCGAGTACAAGGGGACCCCGATATCATTTAACCTTAACCCTGAAGTAGCCCCCATCCGTCTTAAGCCTCGTCGGGTACCTTTTGCCCTTAAACCAAAGATTGATGAGCAGCTTGATAAATTAATAGCCCAGGGTGTTTTAGAACCAACAGACCACGCTCGTTGGGAAACCCCAATCATAACACCCATCAAACCAGATGAATCATTAAGGATTTGTGGGGACTACCATGCCACCCTGAATCACGCCCTTCAACAGAACGCTTACCCAGTGCCGGTGGTACAACACCTCCTCCATTCCCTTTGGGGCGGAAAGTCTTCGCTAAAATGGATTTAGCACAGGCGTACCAACAACTGCCTGTAGATAAAAAAACAGCAGAGGCACAAACGATCGTTACGCACTGAGGCGCTTTTAAGTGCAACTGACTCCAATTCGGAGTTAGCATAGCCCCAGGGATTTTTCAGAGTTTGATGGAGAGACTCTTGCAGGGGATAAAAGGGGTCATACCATACTTTGATGACATTTTAATTGCTGACCCAAATAGAGAAATACTAAAAGAGCGTCTTAAATTGGTTCTCCAGAAATTTAAAGACTCCGGCCTTAAGGTTAAAAAGAATAAATGTCAACTGTGTACAGATAAAGTAGAATTCCTGGGGTACCTAATCAATAAACAAGGCATTCACCCCACCAATAGCAAACTAAAAGTAATCAAGAACTCCCCAAGACCCAGAAATAAGAATGATCTCCAAGCTTTCCTGGGGCTCATTAATTTTTACAACATTTTCCTGCCCCACAAGGCGACCGTAGCTGAGCCCCTGCATAGACTTCTTGACAAAAAAGCAACTTGGGTCTGGGGGCACCAAGAGGAGCACGCGTTCCGACAAGTGAAAAACTTATTAATCTCAGATGCTGTTTTAATGCAGTATAACAAGACTTTGCCTTTAACAATTACATGTGAGGCATCACAATTTGGATTAGGAGCCATTTTGAGCCATGTGTTACCAAACGGTAGTGAAGCCCCTATTGCCTATTTTTCAAGGACCCTATCAAAGGCTGAATGTAACTATAATCAAATCAATAAAGAGGCTCTTGCTGTTGTATCTGCTGTGAAACGGTTTCATGAATATGTATATGGATTAGTTTTTACTATTGTTACCAACCACAAACCTTTATAGTGGGAGACAAGCCAACCCCCTATATATTATCACCTAGAATGACTCGCTTGTCAGAGTTTTTGGCTGCGTACAATTATAGACTGCAACACTGCCCGGGGAAAGCCATTCCCCACGCTGATGCACTGAGCCGTGCACCACTTCCGGAAACTGTCGACAACCCAGCTCCAACCCTTACGACACTCCAGATTGAAATGCTACATTCACCGCCGCTAACAGCTAGAGATATCATGATCGAAACAAAACGCGATCCTATCTTTATGCCAGTTCTTAGCTGGGTCGAACGGGGATGGCCAGTAGAACAAACCCTGACGACTTCACCCCCTTCAAGAACCGGCAAACAGAACTTTTTTCACAAAAAGTCTGCATCCTATGGGGGGATAGAGTTGTCCCAGAGCGGTTACAATGAGCAATATTACAAACACTGCATGAGGGTCACCTCGGCATCGCTCGCACGAAGCTACGCGTGGTGGCCGGGCATCGACAAACAGATTGAAGCCTGGTTAAAAACTTGTTTAAAGTGCCAAGAAGTTAGCAATGCCCCACCTAAAGCAACTCCAACAGAATGGGAAACACCCCGGGGGCCGTGGTCCCGCATCCACATTGACTTTGCAGGACCTACTAAGGGACATACATTCCTATTAACAGGAGATGCCTATTCCAACTGGCTCGAGATCCATGAAATGAAGAGTACTGCAACCGAGTCCGTCATCCGGAAGTTGAACAGGCTATTCGCGATGCATGGAGTGCCAGACATTCTGGTTTCCAACAACGGACCCCAGTTTACTGCTCTTCCCTTTGAACAATACTTAGCGGACTGGGGTATTCGCCATGCGCTAACTTCGCCAGCGCACCCTGCGGCTAACGGACGAGCCGAGCACATGGTACAATTTGTTAAAAAAAACCTTTACAAAATGGACTATGGGGACATTGAAGATAAAATAAACAGAATACTCCTTCTCCAACACATCACTCAGCACAGTGTCACCAACAAGACTCCAGCTGAACTATTAATGGGATGCAAACTCCGTTCCCACCTCGACCGACTTCACCCATCTTACGAGCCAGAGAAACCCTGCGGATCTAGCAGAAAATGCCACAAGTTCAAGATAGATGACTTCGTTTTTGCCAGAAACCTTTCCGGTGAACCGTTGTGGGTCGAGACAACTTTAATTCAAGCCACTGGACCTAGGTCGTACCGGGTGAAAACCTGCGATGGAAAAATATGGAAACGCCATATAGATCAGCTTCATTCAAGGCTACAACCTAGTTTCCACGACTCCGGTAACTCCCAAACTGAGGGGGGAGGGCATATCGAAGAAACCGAATTCGAGATGACGGAAAGCAGGAGCGAAAGAAGTCAGCAATCGGGTGTAACGAATGAAGAAGAATCAGGGAGGAGTGTGTCCTCGCCAGAGAGGAACACCTCAATAGAGGCAAGCCCACAAAGATCAGAGGACAACAACGAGAACATTAGTGGCACCGAGTCATCCAATGAGGAACCACTGGCACCCGACTTGCCCAAAAACGTCTCGCTGAAACCGGGTTACAGACAGGAACCGGTGGGACAGCATAAATCCAATAGTCAGTCAAAACAACCTTCATACCTCAGGGATTATGTCACCGCACCCCTTAAACGCCATTAGAACCTGGGGGGGGAAAGGGTGTTATGAACTAATAAATGCTTAAATAAAGTTTTATCAAACCTTTAGAAATAGCAGGGTTCTAATCCTGCACTTCTGATTGGCTGATAATAGCGATATCGGATTGGTCCATTCAGGAGAATCTGATTGGCTGTTAACGAGCCATTCTCATAGGTTAAAGGGGTTAACACTCGACGTTTCTCATTGGTTACTCGATCAGCAGCTTGCCTATAAAAAGGCTCCTGCTGCCCTAGGTTTTTGCTCTGTTCAGAATGATTAATAGAGTTGAAGTTCACTGTTCACCATCTCGTCTCCATTCCTTGCGCCCATGCGCAGAACTTAACACATGATTGCCAGTCATCGCTGTTCGGGAATAAAGAAATAGTTAATAATTTTGTTCTCCAATAAATCAGAATCAGACAATTGGAGGATCTCTCAAATCATCAAAATAAGAATTGAAAGGACACATTTCCCTCAAATATCTAGCCACATTTAGAAAATTCTTTTGGATAAGTCCACCAAGAATCCTCTGATACAAAAAGAACATGTTAATGGTTATTTTCATCTATCTAATCTAGGAATTATTTAATGTACCTTCGAGAGGTTTCTTTTTTTTGAACACACAGAATTGACTGTATTCCAATGTTGGATAAGATGTCACACATGTGGAGAAAACTTCTGGTTTGTTGGCTTCACCAGCGGCAGGTTTCCACGATCCTGTGCGATCCCTGCCACGCTAGCCGTTTTGGTGCCTCCGATCTGGACAGGTTTGGAGGCTAAAGCTGCCCTGCAGAGGCAGCTGAAGATAGGGGGGAGCTGGTGAGGGGTTTGGGAGTGTTGCAGACCCCCTCCCCAGCTGGCAAACCCCCCTTTTCTCAAGGCGGTCAAGTAGCAGTTTGTAATGGCCGCCACAAAGAAGCCGGCAGCTGGGTAAGACTGAGCAGGAGGAAGAGGGGAGAAAGTTTTCAAGAGAAAGTTTTTTGGCTGATCCAAGACTTTAAGAGGCATTTAATCCTGAGAACTATGACTTTTTGAAAAATGGTTTCCAGAGGAGGATTTCAAGCGGCAAAATTGAGGTGCTGAAAAGAAAGTTTACCCTCCTTCCCTTTGGAATCAACAAATGGCCATTGAGAAACCTGTTGTTTTTTATAAAAGGTAAAAACTTGGCTTCTTGTTATAAGTGGGAAGGGAGAGGACAAAAAAAAAATATTAAGATTTTGCTGGAGGAGATGCCTTGAAGATCTTGAGACTAGAAATTGATTGGAACAAGGCTGTAAAATACAGATTGGGCTTTTTTTCTTTTCCCTTTTACTGATACCACCACAGGAAGAGAAAATGAGAACTTTGTGCATTGTTTGGACTGATTGATGTCTCTGGGACTTTGAGGAATTGTTTTAACTTTTGAAACATTTTGGTTGCTCTAAGAAGAACAAAGAATGGCTTTATCTGAGGATGAACTTAGAAAGGAATATCAAGAAAGTAAGGACGCTGTGAAAGAAGCTTTCCTTTCTTTAGAAATGGCGCTTGCTATTTATCAGCAAACACAACAACAGATGGAGGAAATAGAAGGAGAAGAAGAAAAAGAAGAAGAAGACACCATCTTCAGTGAATCTAAAAAATTAACTAAGAGAGAAAGGAGAAAGGAAGGAAGGAAAATGAAGGACTTAAGACTTAAAAAAACACTTAAGAAAGGAAAAAATAAGATGCAAAACCAACTTAATGTTACTGAGCAAAAGGAGAAAGGATTACAACAGAGAGGGAAAGCTAAAAAGGCGGAGGTTAGTAGAGGGGGGGTAAAAAGGCCAGGGGAGATAAGAAAGGAAGGGAAAAGGGAGGGAAAAGCCACAAAGGTATGAAACAAGATGGGAAAAAAGGATTTTTTTTTAGGGATAAAGGGTAAGGTATAATTTCTTTAAAAAAGAAGATTCTGCAAGGTACATAAGATGGTATTATGTATTAGAAATAGAAAACTAGAATGTTATAAGAATTGATAAAATATTAAAATATTGAAATGTTTAGTAATGATAGATTTTAAAATTTAATAAAATTGTAGCACTTGTTTTTTGAAATAGACAATTGGAATGTTATAAGATTTAATATTTAGATTTATTATCTAATTATATTAATTATTATGAATTTATTATTTTTTCTCTTTAAAGGTTAGTAGGTAGAATGTACTAAGCAGAATCAGATTGGGTATCAGGTGTTATTTTAAATATTAATTTAGGGGGAGGATAGAAAGGCATCATACTCTGATTAGTGATTTCAGGAGAAATTCTTTTTTTTTTTTTTTTTACTATAGGGAATGAGATAAATGGATAATCTGGAAAGAATGGACAAAAAATACAAATATAATGATTTAAATTAAAATGAATTAAATAAAATAGAAATAAGAAGAACGAAAAGCGGGGAGAAGTTATATAGAAGATATAGAATGGTAAATAAGATAGGTAATGGTATACAAGATGAGCACGAATTTAATTGAAGTCCATATAAAGAGAGGTAATCTGGGGCCAAACTACTTTCTTAAAAGAAGTTTTATATTTTTGTGTTTTGTGTGTCTATGTTTTGTTTGAGAATTAATAAAACCTTGCAGGAATGTTGGATGAGAATAATGGTAATTAAGTCAGAGAGGAATGAAGATGATGATTATAAACTGGATAAATATAGAAAACAATAATAATAACAATGAAATTGAATACGAAAAGAGAAATAATGAGAAATTTGTTAAGAGATATTTATATGTTTATATTGAAATGGTGTAAAACAGAATTATGTTGCATAAAATAATATTTTACTTGACTTGTAAAATTAATAATGGAAAGAGGTTTTATATATTTAATGGTTAATGATGGTTTGTTTGTCTTTAAAATCAATAAAATTTGTTTTAAAAAAAAAAGATGTCACACATGTAAATTACCACTGATTCCCAGTTTCGTTCCATTTTCTATTATCAAATTGTTTCTCTTTGTTAAAGTGATTGTGTTAATTCCTGCAATCAGCTGGAAGTATATCAAGGCTGGCCCTATCATTAGGTGCAATGAAGCATTCCCTTTAGAAAAGTTGGAGTTTGGGGTGGCCGGGGGAGAGAGGGGGAATACTTGAACAGTCTCTTTATTGTGCCTAATGGAAAATACTTGGTGCTGTTCTTCAGACTACATACAGATATGATGCCAGGAATTTAGGCCTCTTCAGAAGGGCAGGTGCAGATACCTCTAGAATAGATTTTCATCCAGTGCTTAACAGTGTCCCTAGACTAAGGTAGTAAAAAAACCAGTTACAACCATTCCCACTTTTATAACTTCCCTGAAATCATTGAAGCTAATGCCAGCAAGTTAATGCCAAGAAGCTCATGGCAGCATGAGAAAAGTTAACATATTTTGCTACAAGGTTTGCTTTCCAAATATGGGAAGTTATATATGGGTTTGCTCAGGCAATACACCTTGCTATTGAAGCCATTACATTTATTTTGAGGAATTGCCTGCAGCTAACATATTAGGATGGCAGCTCTTATGGGAACACAGGAAAGAGAAGATCAGTGGTAGAATGCCAGTTGGTCCTTTTAAGTCATCCCTGAAGATCATTGAACATATTTTGCTTATCATTCCTTGGAGTGAATCAATCTGAATGTTAAAATACAGTCTGGCCATGGAGTACTCCAGTGGTCCTAATAACTTACAATAAATATATGGAATGAAAATACAACATCATGGTAGAAGTCATCTCTGCAACTAATACAGGATTTAATGTTTTCTATTTCTTTTGTATCTTTAAAGAAGATGGAATACAAAAAAATTAATTTGCCAATCAAATATTAACTTGATAACTATGTAAGCTCTAGAGTCAATAAGCTTTGTCAATTTGTCATTTATATACACTATGGTTATTGCTTACAAACTACATTTTTATATAAATGATCACTTAAGAATCATGTAGAATAGGGGTAATAATATAAGGTTGAAAAAGAGGTGGTATTCAGCAGGTTCTGACCAGCTCTGGAGAACCTGAGCAGAAATTTTGAGTAGTTCGGAGAACCAGCAAATACAACCTCTGACTGGAGATTTTACAGGATCCTTTCCCTGCCATGCCCACCAAGCCACACCCACAGGACCAGTAGTAAAAAAATTTGAATCCCATTACTGGGTTGAAGGTATATGTACGTGAACGGCATACCATTTTACATAGACTGTTCCAGCATTCTCTGTTCTCCGTAGCAATTCTTTAATTGTTAAATGAACACAGCAGGATTTGGCATGCTTTGTCCCAATTTACAATTCAGGATAATGATCCCATATATCTTCCTTTTGGCAATGCCAGGACTCAAATTGATGCGTATGATGGATGGATGGATTTAAAAAAAAACATTGGAAAGGATTTTTTTCTTTCAGTAGTGTATAATTGTTATTTTTCATTTTAAGTCAGCATGAAATTAGGAGAAAGAAAATTCAAGCTACATAAACCATGACCACATGTAAACCTATAGTACCTATATTTAATTTTTTTGTTTATTCAACAGGCTCTACACATTTGTAATTCAATACAACAAAATACTTTTAATTCAAACAAAAACATTCCACCTACAAAAATATATAGTTATAAAGCAAGGTACTACATGGTATTTGTCAATTCAGATAAAGAAAATGATAATCCATTAAGTATCCCCATCCCACATTTCTTTTCTTGATGTGCTAGCAGGATGATTTTGAGAAGCGTAGGCAGAATATATCAAGGCGAAATGAATATTTGAATGCTATCAGGTCAACTATGTATGTATGGAGGAGGTGGGGGGACTCTTGTCTGTATTCCTTCAGATTTTATGAGCTGCATATTTTTGATAGTTTCATTTATATTTCATTACTGAGCAAACCAAATGAATCGACTGAGAAAGCAATCATCACAAAATGCGCCCACTGGAACCTCTAATGTTAAATGCTGGCTGCTTTTGTAAACACTGTCAATTACCCAGAAGGTATTCAAAACAGGTGCAATTGCCTTTTTTGAAATAAGAAAAAGGCCTCTGTGGATGTTGTCCCACATATCTTTTAGTGGAGGCAGAAGGGACATTTCATTTTTCTACAGATATTAAAAGAAAGTATGGGTACAGGTTCTTCTAACTGCAAATAATTGTGTTAACATAGCACTTAGCCAAAGTTTTCTCTTTCCTAAAATTTTCTTTCCCCGTCATTTGAAAACATATTTTGTTTTTAGTTTCTGCCTTGAGGGTTGTTTTTTTTTTTTTTTTTTATGTTTACAATTATTATCAGGAACTCATCACATTCCATGTACTATCCGACTTCATTTTTAAAACTATATAATGAAAAACTAGGAAGCCGGTATGATATAAAGGCAGGTGCTGGTTTTATCAATATAAATTAAAACTTTGAGAAGTTGCATCCATTGCTTTGTCTGGAAAGCTGACAGATGCCCAGCAACCCAGGGGGAAAAAAGAGTAAGATTCTAAAATTAAAGAAACATGGAACTGGATCATCAAACCCAACCTCTTGCTGACCATATGAGGTGGGTAGACTATATGTGGGGTAAAGGATATTAATGGGAAGCAACCTAAGAAACTGATATTTTGATAAATTATTATTTTCTTTAGGGGGCATAACCATCATCATAGCCTTTACTAGACAAACCCCTTTCTAGTGCACTCATTTTAAGATATAGAATTTTCAAAATCTCAAAAAATGCAATGCTTTGCCAACTCTGAGTTTATTACTGAGAGGCAGGTAGCTAAGAGACAACTTCCTATCTTTCTCTCTATTGATCTGTTGAATTGCAAGTGGCTTTATACTGTGGAAAGATGTGAGGACAGAGGAACAGAAAAATGAGTACAACTTTGGTAAGAAAGTATTCCCAAGGCTGGTATAGTGTGGAAGAAATAAAAACTAAAGATAGCTTTATTTATGAAATAATGAATGGTATGAAAACGTATCTGAAATATATTCCCTCCCATTATGTGCAGAGAACCGATTGAGTATTTCTGTGAACTATTCCGATCAGAATCAGAAAGAGAGAGAGAGAGAGAGAGAGAGAGAGATGAAGGTAGTGAAGAATGCTCTAAGAATATAAATCCAAATAATTATAAACATATTACATTGAGGTAAGGCACAGATAAAGATGAAGTTAAATCTGCTTGTAAGAAAGGAGATAAAATTGTAGAGGCCTTCAGCTAACTATCTACATCTAATATCATGTCAATAATTTGTAAGTGCAAAGGGCTGGCACATGTGAAGTTAAATTCTAACATAGTCAGCCTTCACATCTTAATCCATAGAAAGAATTGCCTCAAGGTACAGTTCCTCTTAGCTGTAAGTGAAGCATAGCAAGCCAGACAGAGACCAGAAAAATACTACACAATGAAAGACATGACAGTCTCATACGCTTTGAGTCTCCTTTGTTCAAGGAGAAGCAATTCTTCTCCTTCTCCTTTTAAATTAATACAGTATATAAAATAGTGGTTTTAAATTATAAGGAATGAAATGTAGGTTAAATGTTGGGAAATAATTTTAACCCTAAAGTTAGTTTGATGGAGAAAGGGGTTTCAAAAGAGACGTTAAAATCCCTTTCTTTTTAATAAAGCCTTCAGGTGCAAGTTTTGACAAATGGGCTCTTTGGATCATGCATATCACTGTTTTAACAGGGGGTATTTGGCCAGAAATCCTTTAGTGATGCTCCTAAGAGTCCAGTCACATAAACCTAGAAGCTTCTCAAACATTAAATGAAAAAGAAACACTAGGAAATAATCTTACAGGGTTATTTATTTGTTTAGGGTGAGATTATTAAACTAGGTATAGTGGGCAAATTTGAAGAGAATTCATTTGTAGAGGAAGGAATCTTTCACCAAGGACACATAGGAATCAGACATCAGGGCTCTCCTTTGGGACACTTTGTATTCTCAAAAATGGCTCCTGCAATAATGCAAAGCCACTCCTGAGGGAGAGCCAAGGCACCTAATTCAGGATTAACATGCTGTTGTCTGAACCTGTTTTTTCTGTCTTCCAAAGGTGGCCACACATGTCCCCCAAATCCACCAGATTTAGTAAAAAAAACAGCTGAGAACACACATATGTATAAATTGGAGACTCAGGATAACCTTTGAAGTGATAGCAATATTTCATTTCAATCTGTGGACTGTAATTTTCAATACCAAAACATGCATACCACACGTACCTCTGTCCCCACATGTAAAAGAACTAGGTTTACCAATCAGGCAGGTAGCATTTTTTTCCCTAAGATTCAAAATAGTTGTCATTCTCTGTGATTGATTGATTGTGTGCCGTCAGGTTACTGTCAATTCTTATCAACCACATGGATAGACTTTCTCCATCATAATCTGTCCTTCACCTGGTCGTTCAAGTCTTCCAATGGTAGACTATGTCAGGTTTCCAAGTGATGAAATCCATTTAAAAAGAAAAGTACAACGTCCATCTTTCAAAAAGATTTCTTTTATTTAGGAAAGCATCAATTTGGCAAAGTCCATGATAATTCCGGATCTGGCACAACCTGGAATTATCCCACAATATTACAAGTTAGAAACAACCCCCATAAATCACATTTTCCACTATAAGTAATTTAATGTTGCTTGATGTCATAAATCTCCACCTCAAGGGGCCCTAGTAAGGACAGCTCATTTCCCACAGGAAGAAAGATCACCTAGCCAAAACATTTCTCTTTATCTCCACTCCTCCCCCTTTAGGAATATGTCAAGCCCAAAACCCTTTCCCCCATGACTATCACAGAGAAAGTAAGAAAAAGAATATATACTAAGACTAGCTAAAATGGCTACACTTATGTCAATTTCAGGCTCGACAGACTACTGAATCCATCCAGTTGCTATTAGTTATCTTCTTCTCTTTCTTTCCATCTTTCCCAAAATTAGAAAAAAGTTTTATTGACTTTGACAATGAACAAAAACACATAAAACATAAAACATAAAAACATCATCCTCCTTCATAAATTTACAGACAGTGTATCGGTTGGTTTATCACTCTTTTTTGTGCATCCATTTCATAGTTTCCATTGTAGTTATATTAAATAATAACTCATATTATCAATCAACAATTATATAGCCTGATATCATTATTAAACAATCATTTCACTATAATTTTATTAATTCATACTTTGACAAGATAACTATAATTTACTTAGTTTATTTTATAACAAATTGTAAAGTCATACCAAGTCTATCTTAATAAAAAAATTTAAAAATAGTATCAAAAAAAGAAAAGAAAAAAAAGTATATATTCATTATTTCCTAAGCTTCTAAATATTCTATTATTATATTTTATTATCTAGCCATTGATAGAAAAGGTCCCAAACTTCATAAAATTGTTTATCTTCTTGTTCTCTAATTTCAAATGTCAATCTACTCATTTCAGCACATTCCAATATTTTCTTAATAATTTCTTCCTCTGATGGTATTTTCTCACTCTTCCAATTTTTAGCAAATATAATCCTAGCCGCTGTTAATACATTTACAATCAAATACTTCAAATTTTTGTTATATGTATCAGGTAAGATTCCCAATAAAAAAATCTCTGGTTTCAAATCTATATGTTTCTTTGTCATTTTTTCCAGCCATATGCAAATTCTAGTCCAATATTTTCTAGCATCCTCACAAGTCCACCACATACGGTAATATGAGCCAGGTATCTGATGACATTTCCAGCACTTTTCAGACTTATTCTTGAACATTCTTGCTATTCTTGTTGGGGGAAAATGCCACCTGTAAAACAACTTATACAAGTTTTCTTTATCTGCTGTTGACATTGTCATTTTATAATTTTGAGAGCACAATTTTTGCCATTTCTCTAAATCAATCCCATATCCAAAATTCTTCCCCCAAGCAATCATCGTTTCTTTATCTTGTTCTTCCTCTAATTTGATTTCCAGCAAATAACTATATAATTTTTTGATCACTTTTTCATCAGTACCTGTCAAAATCCTATCTAGGTCAGTCATAAAATCCCATCTAGGTCAGTCATAAAATCCCTCTGTTTTAGAATCTTTAAGATACCTTGAGTGTATTTGCGCATATGAAAACCAATTCATCTTTATACCTTGTTCTTCTAAGTTTTGCATCGTTTTAAGTTCACCCTTTTCATCCAATATTTCCCTATATCTAACTGTTTGTTCCTTCTTATATGTTATAGGATAAGAAAAAGTTTCAATAGTAGATAACCAAACTGGGATTTTCAAATAACATCGTCTCTTAATTTTCTCCCAGTTCAACCATAAAGACTCCCGTATATAATGCCTTCTAAAATAGCCCTGCGATTTAGTTCCCTTATACCACAGAAAAGCATGCCAGCCCAGTAATAAATCATGTCCTTCTAATGTCTACAATCTAGTCTTTCTTAATGTTATCCATTCTTTGGCACACATTAAATTTGCAGCTTGGTAGTACAACTCCCAATTAGGAAGGCCAAATCCTCCTCTAATTCTAGCATCTTGTAAAAGTTTTAATTTTATTCTCACTTTCTTACCTTGCCATATATACTTCAACACAATTTTATTTAATTCTTCAAAATAATCTTTGCCAAGCCTAATTGGTATTGTTTGGAACAAATATTAAATTCTGGTAAAATATTCATCTTGATTGTTGAAATTCTACCAATCAATTACAGTTGTAGGTTTTCCCATTTCTTCAGACCCAATGCTATCTGCTGTTTAAGTTCAATATAGTTATTCTCTTTCAATGTAGTACATCTTGGCGACAAATGTATCCCCAAATATTTAACCTTGTTCGCAACTTGAATTTTCAATAGGTCTGCCAGTTCTTCTCTTTGTCTTAGTAACATGTTCTTTGTTAGAATCTTTATTTTATCTTTATTTTCAAACCCGCCTGTTAGGGATAACATTGTTTACCCTAACTGGTTTAGGTAAAATAATAAATATGTAATCATAGTTTGTAAGTTAAAGTGTCTGCAACTTTAAATATAGGAATGTAATTAAGGGAGTGGTTGTGAAAGCACTTTAAAAGAAGCAAGACAACAGCTTGCTCTCTCTGTGGCTTTAATGATCCCTAATTACTGCTTGGACTCAAGACTGCATTGCTCGAACGGGAGAGAAACAAAAGACTGATTTGTAAGTGAACTGACATAGGATATTCTGCATGGACTTTGCTAACTGAATATCCCTGAATGGACTGACTAAATGATACATGACTATTGGACTGTTATTTTGACTATGCTATGAACTCATAATGGAATAAACTATATTTTGATAGCACAAGCGTATCTGTTATTTTTACTGTATGTTAATAAACACACAAGCTTAGCTCACTCATTTATCTGTGTGCCTATCTGACTAACGCTGCACATTCTGTTTAGCTTGTCTCCTTAACCCTGGTTGGGGAACCCAGGCTTAACACCGCCATCTCACCGTACGTCTCTATCTTTTCCAATAGTTTTAAAGCTGTCTCTAGAGGATCTTCCAGAATGAAAACCAGGTCATCCACAAAGGCTTGCAATTTAAATTCCTCCTTTTTAACTTTCATTCCTTTTATATTTTGGTCCTCTCTAATATTTCTATTCAACACTTCCAAAGTCAGTACAAATAGCAGAGATGAT
Organism: Hydrophis major; assembly: GCA_033807585.1. NCBI lineage: Eukaryota > Metazoa > Chordata > Lepidosauria > Squamata > Elapidae > Hydrophis > Hydrophis major. Next base: position 95,400,807 of record CM066328.1, read on the forward strand.
AATGGGCATCCTTGTCTTGTGCCTTTTCTTATATTAATAGAGTCTGTAAATTCTCCCTCTATCATTACTTTTGCCGTTTGCTTATAGTATATGGCTTCTATTGCTTGAATAAATTTTCTGGCAAAGCCCATCTGTTCCAGTAATAGTAACATAAATCTCCAATTCACATTGTCAAATGACTTAGGGGCATCTAGAAATATCAAAGCCATTTGTTTTTCAGGATGCGCCTCATAATATTCCAAAGTGTCCAGAATTACCCTCATGTTGTCTTTAATTTGTCTCTTTGGTAAGAATCCATTCTGATCAGAGTGAATAAAATTATTTAAGTATTTTTAAGCCTTTTTGCCAAAATTGAAGCGAAGATTTTATAGTCTGCATTCAATAAAGAAATAGGTCTATAGTTCTTAATTTGTAATGGATCGGCCCCTTCTTTTGGAAAAGTGTAATATAAGCTTCTGACCATGTTTTAGGTATTTTCTTATTTAACATAACTTCGTTCATGACTTCTAGCAGTGGAATGCTCAACGATTCTTGTAGTGTTTTATAAAATTCTGCTGGAAGCCCATCTGGACCTGGTGCTTTTCCATTATTCTGTCTGTTGAATGCTTCAATTAGCTCCATCATTGCTTTAGTACTTTCTAACATTTTTTCAGTCTCTTCAGGTATCTTAGGTATGTTAGAATTTTGTAAGTACTGTTTAATTTTTTCCTCATCAAGATCCTCCTGTTCATATAGTTGTCCATAAAAGTCTCGGATAATTGCCTTTTTCTCCTTATTACCACAGCACATTTGACCTTGATCATCTATTAACTGTGATATTTTCCTTGATTCTTTCTCCTTTCTCAGTTTATATGTTAATCATCTACCTGGCCTATCTGCATCTTCAAAATAGTTCTGTTTAGCACTTCTAATTTTTTGTGCCAGTTCTTTTTTCTCTACCTGACCCATTTTATGTTTAATTATGTCCATTTTAAGTTTAATATCTTTTTTCTGAGGCATTTTCTATTGTTCTTTTTCAAGTTTTTTGTGATCATCTTCTAGAGCTTTGATGGTTTGCCTCTTCCTAATGTTCTTTTTCTTTGTATAGTCTATTATTAATCCTGTCGCATATGCCTTCATTGTGTCCCAAACATTCTGTATTGAAGTATCTTCTTTTTTATTTTCACTAAAAAAGTAGGCCAATTCTTTTTCCATCCATTGTGTGAAGTCTTTTTCCTTTAAAATAGTATTATTTAATGTCCATCTAGATCATCTTTTTTGTCCTTTCCATTTAATTGTCATTGGATTATGGTCTGCCCATGTACTTGTCTCAATATTTATTTCTTGAGTATTAGATATTAATTATGTTGAGATTCAGATCATATCTATTCTGGACCATGATAAATGTCTATTTGAATAAAAAGTATATTGTTGAGTTTTAGCATTTCTTTCTCTCCTTATATCTTTAAAATTTAATTCATCTATCATTTTAGAAAAGGATTTAGGGAGAGGCTTTCTATTTTGTCTTGATGCTGTCGCTGTATAGTCCAGTTTATTATGTACAATTCCATTAAAATCTCCCATCATAACTATGTTAATATAGTCCAGTCCCATTGTTTTCATATGTAATTTTTTATAGAATTCTTCTTGTTTATCATTCAAGGCATAGATTGCAACCAGGAGTGTTTTTATATTATTATCCACTATTTCAACCATTAATACTCTTCCGTTTTCATCAGTGTAAATCAGTTTTGCTGGAATAGTTTCTTTAATGTACAAAACCACTCCTCTTTTCTTACAATGAGTCAGAGAAGTAAAAGTTTTCCCCAATTTTGATCGTTCCAATAATTGTTGATGTTGTTTTTTAATGTGTACTTCTTTAGGTCTAACAGCTCTCATAGATCTTACTTCACGTTGTTCTTTGGTCTCCACTTGTCCACCTACTGCACCTTCTTCTTTTCCCATTCCCATTTGATCCTCTTGAAGTTCGGTTGAGATGCTCTCTTTCTCTGTCTCCATTTCTCTTCTTTCAAAAAAATTCATTGTAGAATATTTCTGCTTTCTCAATTGAGTCAATTCTGTGTCTCTATTCTTGCCATGTAAACATTAATCCTTCTGGAATCAGCCATCTGTAATTCACTTCTTTTTTCAATAGCATTTTAGTCAGGAATTGATATTCTCTTCTCATCTCTCTAACTTTTCTGAGTACTTGTTTTAAGACCACAATCTCTTTGTCTTTATATTTCAACGCCTTCTCTCTTGCCACTTGTAATATTTGTGTTTTAATAGTTTTTTTGGTAAATCTGACATGGACCTCTTTTGGTACATTGTTCCTCATTGCATATCTTGTGAAGACTCGGTATATCTCATCTACTCCATCCATCATCTTTTCCTCTGTTATTCCCAGAGCTCCAGCCAAGATTTCTATCATTACTGCAGCCAAGTCTTGTCCTTTTTTTTCCTCTATATTTTGAAATCTGAGATAAAATTCTGACCTGTCCATCTCCCACTTCAACATCCCACTTTTGTCTTGTTCAACCATTGTTAATCTACTATCGATGTTTCCAATTGTCTCGCCTCTTTGTTTATCTTTCCCTTCAATTTTTTGGAGTGTCTCATATTTCACCATCATTTGTTGAATATTTTCAATTTTTTCATCAGTATTCCCGATTCTTCGTTCAATACTCTCCGTTCTTTGTTCAATACTCATTTTAAGTTCTTGAATTCCTTGCATAAATATTGTTAAATCCACTTGTGCTTTATCTTGCTTCGCCATTGTTAAAAGTCATCCTCCAGTTGATGGTGAGGCAGGAGCAGAAGTTGAAATGCTAGAAGGTAAGATTTTCTTACTCATTTGGGTAGCTCAAGGTCTTCAAGCTCTCTTAATCCAGTTAGTAGAGTAGCCAATTATAAGGGAAAAAGGAAAACATAAAAAAAAGATCAGTAAAAAATTAAAAGCCCAAAATTAAAAAGAAAAAAGAAGAAAAAAGAGGAGGTTCTTCAGGCTCTTCTAGACCTTAATCCTGCTGTGGAATAGTCAGTTATGATTCAAAAATAAAAATTAAAAATAAAGAGAAATAGAATAAAGTCCAATAATATTAAAAAAGTAATAAGAAAAAAAAAGAGAAAAGAATTCTTCAGGTTCTTCACACCTTAATCCAATTGAAAGGTCTCAAAAAATAAAAAATAGCCATAAAATTGAATCAAAAATGGAAATGGAAGAGGCAAAAGTCCCAATGAGAAAAAGAAAAAGAAATTCTAAGGCTTTCCCTTTAAAAAAATAAAAATAAAAAATAGAAATAAAATAAAATAAAATAAAAAATATACAAATATTACAAGATACTGTGGGATTGCAGGGGAGGGATAAAACAGCTAAGAGAAAATTAAAAAAAAGAAGCACACTGCATTTTATTTAATTGTCCAAGGCTCCTCTTATGGCTTCTCCACAAATTTCAAAGCCAAACTTCAAATGTTCAATTGATAATAGAAGTCCCAAAGGACACCTGTAAAAACATTCTCCAGTATACTTCCCTCTATTTTATCATATTCCAGTGTCCTGGAGAAAGAATTTTTCACAATCCTCTTAGCTTCAAATAAAGTATTTTCAAGCCTCTAGTTGGCAGTGTTACAAAGTTTCTTTAATCCACTCCCCCTTCTTTCCCATAAAAGGTCTAATAAATATGTGTGTGTGTGTGTGTGTGTGTGTGTGGCATTCAGCTTAGTTTGGGTATTTTCTAACGTCATAATAGTTGTGCTTTTAAAGTTGTGGCAACGTTTCAGCAGAATGTCATCTGCCATCATCAGGCTTCTGTATAGTGTTCATCTGTGAGTCAGACTTTTACAGTGGTTTCAGATTTAAATTTGGGGCAGCCTATTGCTGTGCCAGAATGGTTTTTTCTTCCTCCTGATTGGTTGGGAGTCTTGGTCTGTGTTTATTGGTCTTGGAGTTTGCTGTGTTCTGCTTGATTGGTGTTTCTGATATCTTCTGTCTGTTTTTTGGCTCTTTTTGTAACTTGATTGGCTGGCAGCATTGTGTTACTTTATTGGAGATCTTTAGTGCAGCTTGGCTTTGGGTAAATGGATGGCTATCATTAGTTAGGAAGCTGGGCTTCATCTGGGTGCCTGGTTGGGATGTGCTTGAGCTGGAGGTATTAAGGGGGATCTGTTTGTGCCCAGGTGTTTGCCTGGCTTGCGGTGTGGAGATTTTTTTATTTGTGAGTGCAGGCTCCCAAATGATTGACAGCCTGGTAGAATCATCTCTTCTGTTCATGCTTTCTGGTCTTTTTTCAATCTCTATGGCTTCTCTGATGATTCTGTGGCTAGGGTTTTCTATAGTGGCTAGGGTTTTGGTGCCATTGAAGTTGATGCTATGACCTGTGGCTTCCATGTGTTGGACTAGTGAGGAAGTGTGTTCCAGCTTTTTGATTACATTTTTGTGTTCATCCAGGCAGGTACTTATTCTTCTATTGGTCTGTCCAATGTATGTGGCCGGGCATGATGCACAGGGGACTTCATATATGCCTTGGTTTTCCAGGTTAATTTTATCTTTGGGGTTTCTAAGGATGGCTGCTATTTTTCTGTCTGTTTTGAAGGCAGTCTTGATGTGATGTCTGTGTAGTACCTTACTAATTTTGTCTGTAGTACCTCTTATGTAGGGCAGGACAGCTGTTCCATAGGTCTGTTCATCTTCTGGGTCTCTATTATGTCTCAGTGTGTTTTGTGGATCAAGCTGGTGATTTTGCTTCTGTGGAAGCTGTTGGCTGTCAGTATTTTAGTCAGGGTGCATAGTTCAGTCTTAATGTGTGTCTTGTCTGCCAGGCGTTTGGTTCTAGTAATTAGTGTTTTAGCCACGGAGTTTATCTGTGTTGGGTGGTGGTGGGATTGGGCGTTGAGGTAGCGGTTAATGTGTGTTTTCTTCTGGTATATGGTGTGTCCTAGTGTGCCATCTTTTTTTTTTTTTTTTTGTAGATTAGTACATCTAGAAATGGTAGTTGTTTGTTTGTTTCCATTTCCATGGTAAACTTGATTTTGGGGTGTGTGCTGTTTAGGTGTGTTAGGAAATTGTTTAGATTTTCTTTTCCATGGGGCCAAATCACAAATGTGTCATCGATGTATCTTAACCATAGTTTGGGTTTGTGGATGGCATTGGCCAGGGCTCTGGATTCGAATTCTTCCATGAACAGGTTTGCAATGACGGGTGACAGTGGTGATCCCATAGGGGATCCTTCAATTTGTTTGTATCTTTGTCCTTTGTATATGAAATATGTGTTCGTTAAGCAGTGTTCTGTTAGTTCTTAATGAAGTTAGTGCTTAACGAACACATATTTCAAATACAAAGGACAAAGATACAAACAAATTGAAGGAGCCCCTATGGGATCGCCACTGTCACCCATAGATAAATATAAGAGAAAAAACCAGTCTAGTTACAATTACTAGATCGCAATAGAGGTTCAATAAAGAAAATAAATAAATAAAAGTAAAAGCCAAGCCTCACTTTGACATTTCTCTTTAAAAAATCGCCGCTAAGTCAATTTTGTCAAATTTTGTCAAGAATCTTACAGATTTCTTCTCATCTAGAGTGTCCTTAAGTCCCAAATCTTAAAAAAAAAAAAAAGTCCTCACCAGCTGATACACTTTCTCTTTCTGTCTCTTCCTTCTGGAGCTGTCCCAGCTTCAGCAGCTTAATGGCTGCTCTCCGCTGATGGTAAAGGGGCTTCTCCTGGATCAACCAGGGACTTTGTGATGTCCCTGGGATCAACAGAATGTCCCTGGGATCACCCCTTGCTATCACCGTCTCTACGGGATGGTTTAGGTCCATTGGGACCAACCAGGGGCAAAGATATCAGCTGCAATCTCAGAGCCCCGAGATTGCAGCTGTATCGCAGCGACGTGGCTCCGCCTTTTCCACCCAAAATTAGAATCTTGTTCAGAGAGCCAGTTCTTTGCGTACTACATTTGAAGTAGAATAATTTGCATCTGCTTATTTATGCCTTGACTGAGAACTCTGAATTGAACTGTAGTTTTATCCATTTGTTTGTTTGCTTGATTGTTTTATGGCTGTCCACAGCATTCCCAGAAGCTTAAGAACCTTTTTCTCTCTAAACTATCTTTTCTTCTGAATTAGCTCTAGCAAATGTTACTACTGACATATTGGCTAACAAATTTAGCTAGATGAGTTTGCTTTGTCTTGTTTTAAACAAGTAAGTCATAGTTTGTCATTATGTTTAAGGTGAAATGAAGTACCCTTGTTTTGACCCCAAGCTCAGAACAAATCTTTAGCATGTATTTTGAACTTAATATACATGGCTGCTATGTTGATTTGAAATGACCACTGCAAGTTGTCCTTTTAAAAATAAGAATAATCCCTGAACATCTATTTTGAGTTTAGAATGATTGCCCTCTCAAACTATTTAGAATATAATGAGTATTATTAGTATACAGATTTATTGCCAAGCACATTCATTTTGAAAGCTCTCATAGTTTTTGATAGATCTGAACAAAGGTATTGGAACAGAATTAAATTCCTTGGCCTTCAATTTTACTTGACCATAGCATTAAAACTGGCTTTTCTTTACATTACTTAACAATTAGGACATTGCAAGGACCAAGATTACTAGATCCAAAGACTTGCAGATCTGATTTATATTCAGTCATCTTTTCATTTAGCAATCTACACAAGTCTGTTTTTAGAAATAACTATTTTTCATAAGTAAAATACAACTTTTTCTCTGAAATAAAAACAGACAAAAACCACCATAACTCCATGATAGAGATAGGAGAGGTTCCAGTAAACAGTGAGATCATGAAACAGGACAATACTAGTTAAAGCAGCTTTGAAAGAAATGCATATAAGCAAATTGTCTCTGTTGTATCAATTCTAAGCAAATCCAGAGATGATTTTGAGTATTATGGTGATTTGGCTTATAACTTGGACAGCTATATACATGCACACAAACAAATTGCAAGACAACCTGCTTCTGTTTTAATGAAGGTAATTGGTCTGATTCCAGTTCACATCTGTTCTTCATGTATTCATGCCTAAATTAATTCTGTTGTTTTTCATAGAGAATCTGATATATGCACATTTTCACATGCATGCACACGAGTGCACGTGCACACACATACCCACATACACAGTTTTGTGTGAGTGAGTGAATTAAGTAATAAATTAAATCTTTGGTATAAAGTTTCTCAAGTACATAATTCATACACATTCCAGAAGTATTATCTATTGCTTGCATGTTCCATATCTGATTAATGAATAAATATAATCAACCAAAAATTGGAATTGGACCTCCTTAGAAGAGTTCTTGGATGAATGTTGATGGATTATACTGATAATAGTAAAGGGTGTGGGTGGAAGCATTCACGTCAGTTTTCATTCATGTTGGCTACTAATCTCTGCACTTTCTTGGCAATATTTTCAAAACTGCTATGCTATGGTATTGCCTTCTTTCTAGATATGAAAAACAAAGACTGTCACATTGCTGGTTTTAGGCCTGAAGCAAAACTAATATCCTGGTTTCTAGACTGATGCTTTAAATTGCTACACCAAACTGGCTGACAATCATAAAGGTACTTCCAAAATAATTGGAAAACAAGATATTTAGAGGACATCTCAGTGATAGTTCAAAACAAGTGACATATCTCATGTGCTGCTGCTATTATTATTATTATTATTATTATTATTATTATTATTATTATTGTTGTTGTTGTTGTTGTTGTTGTTGTTGTTATTCACAAAAAATGACACAGCATGTACACAGCAGATGAGATGACTATGCTGGATTTCGAATCACAAATCATTGGTTGAACACTTCCCAAGTGTTTAGGACAGTGTGATATATCAGTGGATTATGTAAGCAGATCCCAGTAAGGTGGCCTTCTGCAGCTAACCAATGATGCTTGCCTAGATCTTTAGGCACAGCACTCAGTGTGCCGATTACCATTGGAACCACCTGCACTGATTCCACAATTATTATTATTTTGGCCTTTCATTATTATCTTTCTTTGTTTAGATAACAAAGTATCTATGAATATTTCATAGGTAGTTACTCTATATGCTACAAAAATTCTAAGACCCAAACTTCTCACAAGCAAAGTCAATGGGAAAGCCAGAAGAAAGTCACTCTTGCTCTGATTGCTTTTTTGCCTGCCTATGATCATTCAGCTTCTCTGTTTAGATAAGGAAATATCTCTGAAACACTGAACAGTTCATGGATTGTCTAGTAACTATTAAAACTGGAGGTCAGCCAAGTGTGGAGAATATTATTCAAGCCTCTTTTTATTTTCAACAGCATAATAGCTAGCAACCAGAATTACAATTGCTACTGAAAAACAAAGCTTTACAGTATGTGCAAATATCCTTAGTTGGAGTTAGTTTCCAGGACATTAATTGTCTTCTGAAAGACAAATTCAGTTTGATGTGCCCTCTGAGTCTTGTTATTTCTGATCCAGTGTAACCCTAATTGCAGATATCCATTCACAAGGACCATGCTGTCTTTTCTAATCTTAATGCAAAGAAGAAATAGTGTTTGGATAAGAAAACACATTGTTAATTACTTTTCCCAATAGTTTCAGCATGAAGAATGCATATGCTTAGGTTGAAATGGTTAACCCTAACTGAACAGAAAGTACTCCTTTACTGATGAATGCCATTATCAATCTCAGGAGTTCCTTCAATAATAGAAATTTGGAGACTTATCTTTGTATTTCTGCTCATACTTTACCAGCCAAAATCATGAAAACTCAAAAGTATAGTTCTTCTCAATAAGCTCTGCACAATATTTATATTTGTTAGACACACTATTATGTAAACTGCCAGGTGCTATCACTAAAAATTTTGGGGTGATATATTGCCAGCATTCCAATGACACCATCAGTACTGTTCTATTTTTATCTGAAAAAAAAAAAAGATGCCATTTTCACGTGGGCCAGCAATACTGATGGTCCCAATAATACCAAATAAACAAATTAATTCTAAGATAAGGTGAAGCTGACGGGTGTGCCGTATTTTCTGGACCACTCTTATTTTTAAAGAGAATGCATACAGTTTGTGATTGTTTTATTTTATTTTTAAAATAAATCACTTACAAGATAATAGGTATAAATAAAAACATAGTTATGAATACATGGACACCTATAAGAAAAATAATAAAAATATATAAAAGACAGGGATGGTAGGCACGTTAGTGTGCTTATGCACGCCCCTACAGACCTTTTAGGAAAGGGGTGAGGTCAATAGTAGTCAATCTAAGATTAAAGTTTTGGGGGATTGGGGAAAAAAAAACACAAAGTCAGATATAGTATTCCAGATATTGACCACTCTGTTGCTGAAATCGTATTTTCTGCAATCAAGTTTGGTGCAATTAACCTTGAGTTTGTATCTATTGTTTGCTCTTGTGTTGTTATGGTTGAAACTGAAGTATTCATTGACAGGTAGGACATTGCAATGTATGATTTTATATACTATACTTAGATCGGACTGAAGGCAGCATAGTTCTAGGATTTCTCGGTCTAGAATTTCGAGTCTGGTGGCATAAGGTATTCTGCAATGAGTAGAGGAGTGGAGAACTCTTTTTGTGAAATATTTCTGGACTTTCTCAACTGTGTTAATATCAGATTCCTAATGTGGGTTCCAGACTGATGAGCTGTATTCAAGTATTGGTCTAGCAAATGTTTTGTATGCTCTAGTTAGTAGTGTAATATTACCAGAGAAAAAGCTATGTAAGATTAGGTTAACAACTCTTAACGCCTTTTTGGCTATGTAGTTACAGTGGTGTCAGGCTGCGCTCCTTCTAGATCCCAAGAAAGAAATACTCAGACTCCATGGTGTAGAGCAAAGTTATCCTTTTACTGGGAAATAAAGTGGTAGCTACAAAGCAATTCCGAAACTGAGAAATTGGTGGGTAGAATGCACATACAAAGAAATAGGTTTGCTCCCACCCCCCAAAGTTCAAATGATTCTTCCAATTAAAACTTTTGAAACAGCTCATGTGGTCATCTCCAGATGGTGATGAGGCGTCTTGTCAAATGACCTTGACATATTTTGATAAAAGTTCGCAGTTGCGCAAAAGAGGAAAAAGATAGCCAAGAAACGGAAAGTTAAAGACGAGAATCCCCCCTCCCCTTGCTAGCCCAGCAAGGAATGCAAACACCTCCAGCTTTCTTCCCATATAAAATCCCCCCTCCCACCGTTGCCATGGCAGCCGAGAGAAATAATGAAACAATAGCAGAAAGGTAGGAGGGGAAGGTATCTTGAGGCTGACATTCGGACCCCCTAGAAAAAGGACATAAGTCCCTGAAAGAAAAACAAAATAATTACATGTTAACATTAATGTACATCTCTATGGTTTATCAGGATATTTGGCATAAAATTTCTTTAACAGTTCAGGAGCCCTAAGGTCCTTTTCATTTACCCACTCAGAATGGGACGGAGGAAAATGTTTCCAAGCTACAAGGTATTGGGTACGACCCCTCCATTTTCTAGAGTCCAGAATTTCTTTAATTTCAAAATGCTGTTCCCCCTCAATTAATATTGGCACGGGGGGATCAGATTGGATCAGTCTCAAGGCACAGGTACGTTCTGGTTTCAACAAACTAACATGGAAAACAGGATGAATACGACGAAGAGTCTTTGGTAAAGTCAGTTGAACAGTTACAGGATTTATAATCCTCTCAATGGGGAAAGGTCCTACATACTTAGGACCCAACTTCTTTGATTTTTGGGTAGTTTGTAAATACTTGGTCGAAAGGAATACTTTATCGCCCACTTGATATGACATCTGTGGAGCTCGCTTTCTGTCAGCAAATTTCTTATGAGATTGGTGCGCCTCATCCAAAGCTTTGCGGACGACTGGCCAATTAAGTTGAAGCTGAGATATCCAATCACTCAATGACTGGACAGTTGGGTTTTCACCAGGCAGTTCAGGTATGGGTACAAAATCTTGCCCCATTGCTATTTTGAAAGGAGTGAACCCCGTACTACTATGAACAGAGTTATTATACGCCACCTCCGCAAAAGGTGACAGATCCACCCAGTTGTCTTGTTGAAAATTTATGTAGCATCGGAGATATTGCTCTAGTACCCCGTTAGTCCTCTCGCAGGCTCCATTAGTTTGGGGATGGTGGGCAGAGCTTAAGCTTTGGGTGGAGCCTGTTAACTTCAGAAATTCCCTCCAGAAATTCGAGGTAAATTGGACTCCTCGATCAGAAACTACACGTTCAGGTACACCGTGCAATCTGTAAACATGAAGAATGAAAAGTCTGGCTAAGGATTTCGCCGAAGGGATCTTTGAGCAAGGGATGAAATGAGCTTGTTTGGAAAACAAGTCAGTCACCACCCAAATGACCATGTGTCCACTGCTTTCAGGTAGATCTACTATAAAATCCATGGAAATTTCCTTCCAATGGGCAGTTGGTCTGGCCACATTCTGTAACAGTCCTGGTGGCTTACCCGGCGGTCTTTTTGCTGAGGCGCAAATCGGACAACTCGCCACATAAGTCTCAATGTCCTTTTTCAAGGAAGGCCACCAAAACTGTCGTTTCACCAAATGTAAGGTCTTCACAAAACCAAAATGACCAGCCACTTTGGAATCATGGGGTTGTTGCAATACATGGCTTCTCAGGGTTTTTGTTACATACAATTTCGCCCCCATCCAGGTTAGGCCATCTCGAATGGTGCAGTTATTTGCATTTGCCAGAAACCACTCATCTGTCTTCAAAGCCTCCTTAAACTGTTCCATCAGATCAGTGGGTAGATCCCTCTCCTGGTTTCTTTTCTGTGCGCGGGTAACTACAGGGGCAGCCAGTTGTGTAGTGGACACAATTGGCCTTACCACTTCTTTTCGGATACTGTTGTATTGAGGCATTCTAGACAAAGCATCTGCCATAAAAATTTTTCCCCCTGGGATATATTTCAAGGAGAAGTTGAATCGCTTGAAGAACTGAGCCCACCTAACTTGTTTAGGGGATAGTTTCCGAGGGGTTTTTAAAGCTTCTAAATTTTTATGGTCAGTCCACACTTCAAATGGGTGTTTTGCTCCTTCCAGAAAATGCCTCCAAGCTAATAAAGCCCAACGGACTGCAAATGCTTCCTTCTCCCAAACGGCCCATCTCCTTTCAGTCTCAGTGAATTTACAAGAAGTGTAAGTGCATGGTTGTAGTGTCCCCTTCTCGTTCAATTGGAGTAAGACCGCCCCCACTGCTACGTCGCTTGCATCAGCTTGGATCACGAAAGGGGCGTCCATGTCGGGGTGTTTCAGTATTGGTTCTGCAGCAAAAAGTCTCTTAAGTTTTTCAAATGCAGCTTGGCACTCCATAGTCCAATTCAATGGTTGACTGGGCTTTGGTTTCAATTCCCCCTTTGTTTTTAGGAGGTTGGTGATGGGCATAGCTATTTTTGCAAAAGATGGGATGAATTGGCGGTAAAAATTGGCAAATCCCAGAAAACTTTGAAGCTGTTTACGAGTTTTTGGTGGGGCCCAGTCCAAAACGGCTCGCACCTTTTCTGGGTCCATTTCAATGCCTTCGGGGGAGATATGATATCCCAAGTAGTCGATTTTTTCTTGATGGAACTCACATTTGGATAGTTTGGCGTACAGTTTGGCGGCCCTCAGCTTGTGCAACACAGAGCGTACCAACTTCACGTGGTCGTTTCTTGTCTCCGTGTAGATAAGAATATCATCAAGGTATACCAGAACCCCTTTGTATAAATGTTTGTGAAGCACTTGATTGATCAGTTGCATGAAAACAGCAGGCACCCCCTGTAAGCCGGTTGGGGCCCTGAGGTATCTCGGAGACGGGGGGGAGCGGTTTTCTCCAGGCGGGACCTCCTCTGCATCTGTTTCTGGCTAGATCAATGTCCACCTCTTCCGCCAGCAAGTACCATGACTGTAACTCACGTGGATCCCTTCTGGAGATGCACATGTGGTATACATCTTCATTTAAGCCATCTTTGTAGGCTTCCACCAGGGCCCCCTGGGACCAACCTCGGATGTGGTATGCCAACTGCCGGAATTCTTGGGTATAGTCTGCCACCAATCTCCCCCCTTGGACTAGGGACTTCATTCTGATTCTGGCCTTTCTCTCTGCCAGAGGGTCCTCAAACCTTCTCCTCAGTGCAGTCATGAAAGCATCGAGGGTTTGCAGTTGGGGGGAGTTATCATTGTACAAAGTCACCACCCAATCTGCTGCCATCCCTTCCAGGGTTCTGGTAACGCATCTCACTTTGGCTGCTTCAGAGGTGAACTCCCGCTCAAATTCTGCCATATAACTCCCAACTTGTACCAGGAAAAATCCCAAATCTCTGGGATTTCCTCCAAACTTTACATCTGGGGGGGGGCAGGTGGCATCTTCCAGGAGCCACTCCTATTGCTGGGTCTCCCCGGGCGGCAGCGGACGGCTGCGCTGGCGGAAGCTGGGCAAGGGGGGTAGAGGTAGCTTGGCTCCCCCGGGCTCGCTCCCTCTTCCCCCTCATACCTTTGAGTTGCGCCGGGCTCCTCAGGAACATCCATAGAGAATTTCTCGGCTTGATCCACCTTGCCTTCCATCTCCTCCCCCTCCTGCCATAGCCGTCCCCTCGCCCCTTTTTGTCTTACAGTGATCCTGGGAGGAGGGGGGTCTTCAGGGTCTCTCCAACCAACCCCCAATGACCATCTGGGCATCTCGGCTGGGGTTTCTTCCAGAGTCAATTCGGCCAGCAGGTCAGCCACCGACGCCTCCGGTAGCAGCATCGGCTGCCCCCCCGCAGCTCCCTGAACCTCTTCATCGCCGGTTGGAGACGACATGGGATAAAACCCCCTCGGAAGAAAAGTTGCTGTTTTCTCTGGGTGGGTTGATGTGGGAGTTTCGGAATAATGTCAGGCTGCGCTCCTTCTAGATCCCAAGAAAGAAATACTCAGACTCCATGGTGTAGAGCAAAGTTATCCTTTTATTGGGAAATAAAGTGGTAGCTACAAAGCAATTCGGAAACTGAGAAATTGGCGGGTAGAATGCACATACAAAGAAATAGGTTTGCTCCCACCTCCCAAAGTTCAAATGATTCTTCCAATTAAAACTTTTGAAACAGCTCATGTGGTCATCTCCAGATGGTGATGAGGCGTCTTGTCAAATGACCTTGACATATTTTGATAAAAGTTCGCAGTTGCGCAAAAGAGGAAAAAGATAGCCAAGAAACGGAAAGTTAAAGACGAGAATCCCCCCTCCCCTTGCTAGCCCAGCAAGGAATGCAAACACCTCCAGCTTTCTTCCCATATAAAATCCCCTCTCCCACTGTTGCCATGACAGCCGAGAGAAATAATGAAACAATAGCAGAAAGGTAGGAGGGGAAGGTATCTTGAGGCTGACAAGTGGGCTCTAGCACTTAGGTCATTTGAGATGAGTACTCCAAGATCCTTGACAGAGTTTGGATCACCAACAAGGTCTTGACTATTCAGCCTGTACTTTTTTTGTATTGTTGTTTGGTTATTTTTATTAGGGACGATATGGCAACATTTGTGGATATTCACTATTTGTAATGAGACTGCATGCTGTTTGTGATTGGTTAATTATATTTGAGGGGAATATTGCAATATTCTTGCATATTCAGCAGCAATTACCATTTTTTTCTGAACTTTTTAAAATATTATTCTGAGATTAAAAGAGCTCTAGTGTTATAATATTTGTTCTACCACTACAATCAACAATAAAATTGTTGGTAATTCCGAATGGTGGTTTATTTAAGAAGAATGGTGTTCCATCTTATCAAAAATTCTATAATTTAAAATAAGTTTTTTTTCCCTTAGTCTTGCTAAAGTTGTGGTGGGGAAGACTATCTGAGGCTGCATTTGTTTGGAAATATAATCACATTATTTTAGCTTGAAAAAGAATACAAAAAACTTGGCAAATTGTCTAATTATTTTTTTAAAAAAATCTGATGCCTTGTCATTTATTTTGTACATGTTGTCTGTTGTATTTACTTGAACTACACTGAGTTAAAAGTAATTATTCCAATGAGTGCTTTCAAGAAATGGCCAGAAAAGGAGAGAAGTTGCTTGATAAGATTGCAGGACCAGATTGTACTGGTTTGTACTTAGAAGTAAAATATCATTGAATGTACTTATTTAGTTATCAAATTTATATGGCTGCCCATCTCCTACAAGGTGACTCTGGGTGATGTACAATTAAAACATATCACAAATATCACTTAAAGCAACTTAAACATAAATAAGAACAAGATTGTGAGAGGATTTAAAATGAGAATACTATATGCAGCCAAAGCATGAGCTCTATGCTGCCAGAGGATCCCCAGATTGGAGGGTAAAAATATTTTCAGTGTATTCTGGAAAGCTGTTGTTTCCTAGATCCCAACATGTGGAACTCTTTAGCAACACAACTCTTCTGCTGGACCTGTTGGGATGGGTAGACATAATTGAAGAAAAATAACCTAGCCCTATGCCTTCTGGAGCTTTAAACGTCAAACCCAGCATCTTGAATTGGACAGAACAACAGTAACCAATGCAGATCATAGAATTTATAGGGTACACATAACTGTCCATACAGCTGCATTTTGCACCAGCTAAAGCAGTGGTCTTCAAACTTGGCAAGTTTAAGACTTGTAGACTTCAACTCCAAGAATTCCTCCGCCAGTCATGTTAGCTCAGGAATTCTGGGAGTCCACAAGTCTTAAACTTGCAAGTTTGAAGATCCTTGAGCTAAATCTTCCAGACATTCTTCAAGGGCACATACAGCTGTTGTAGCAGAACTACAAATATCAACCCAGGATTATTATGATGTTAATTCTCAAAGGTCCTACAGTTGAATCTCATCATAACAGCCTTTCAGAAAATGCCAAGGAATGTGCCAAATATACTCTTGAATGGGTTGGAGGAAGGGAGAAAGAAAAATTGTTAAACAAGGCAGAATCACCATAGAGAAAAAAAATCACTCTGGGAACCAACTCTCTTTAACTTAAATATATGGAAGACATACTGCATCCCCAGCTGAGACAAGGACACAATTGGGTATATTCCACATGGAGGATGAAATCTTGAAGGTCCCTAGAAGCTGAAATTTTAGAGGAAGGCACATATGACTCAAAACCTTATTCATTCGTTTATTTGATAATTTATATTAATATACTGTATTTGCATTTTTAAAAAAATAATCCCAGAGAAAGGAATTTAACTGCAGTATATGATTCATTGAAAGTAAACCTGACTTTGACAAATTAATTTAACAACTTAATTATGTCTCTCTTTTTTTTTGTCTTATTCCAAATGCTACATTTCCTTCCTGTGGCATATTGTCTAATGATTTTGGTGGTATAGCAATAATATTAATCCCATTAAGTCCTTACAGAAATGCAATCATTGCTTTCCTTATATAGGACATGAAATTACTGTGAGATGAGTTTAAAACAGTTTGTCTTCACTGAATTTACAAATTATTTGGAGAGCTCAAGGGTAGAATATATATATATGTATATACAGTAACCCATGATTAGAAAATTCTCGAAGGCAATGAGATTTTTTCCAATGACGTAGGATGTAGTATGTATAATAGAAAATGGACGAAATACATATAGCTAATGAGCTACAGTCACAAATACATTAGGAAGGAGAAATAAAGGTATCCTGAAAACAGTATCACATAGAATGGCAAAGAGTGCATGAAAAGTAATTTATCTTTTGAATATAGCTTGACTCTTGGCAACTTCATGGACACAGTCACTTGCTAGGATTATTTCTCTTTCCCAAACTCATTTGTGATATGCTATCCATTTACTAACAAAATCTAATCCTGCTTAGTATTCAAGATTTTCCAGCTACCACAAAAAATGATATATCTTAAAGAGAGAAACAATTTGGACTAGAAAACCTGCAAAGTCCCTTTCAACTCTGTTATTCTTTTAGAATCACTGCTATTTCATATACACAATTCACAATTAGATTGTCTCCTTAGTTAATTGACAATATTATCAAATAATTGAATAAAGAAAAGATTTCCTTCAAAAAGTGGAAAACTTTTCAAACTATGCAAAATAAAAAGGGCAAACCTTTACATCAGTCAGAAAAATGATTTTAATTTTAATATTGATGTAACAATCATAATTTTAAAAAAGTTGATTGAAAAATGGCTGAATTTTTGGATGATAACAAAAATCAAAAGAAAATTAGAAAAAGACAAGTAGCTTAATTTTCAGATCCAGTTTATTACAGGCAATATTTATACTTGTATTAATCTTTTCAGGGTGTGATAGTTGAGTATATTGCCTACAGTAGTGATAGTTGAGTATATTGTCTACAATAGTGTCACAAGATAACTTTTCTTAACTCAGTTGAAAAAAATAAATATGGGAAAATAGTTGAAACCACATATTATCTTTCTAAGAATTGTAAAAGGATGTAAATGCAAATGCAAAAGTACTGATCTTATAAAATCCATAGAACATATGCTGCAGATAAGCTTATGTGCAGGACAATTAGAAAACATTGGAAGAAATACAAAGAAACTTCAGAAAAATAAAGGCTGGACTAGTTAATTTAAGATCTGTTTTTCCTATATTAGTGGAAAGGATAATTAAAGATAAAATTGTGATGCATATAAATCAATGTATCTTGTGTAGTAAAATCAGCATGGATTTTAAAGTGACAATCATTACATCAAAACGTTTTTAGAGTTTGCTAAATGTATAAAATATTTTTAGGATACCTGTGATTTTGGTTCTGATCAACATCTAAATACCCAAGAAAGCAAGATGAATAAAATAAGATGTCCAGTAAAAACATAGTTTTTGTAATGACAGTTGCTGGGGAACTGAGTGAGCAAAGGTTGTGTCCATGTTTGCTGATAATATCAATATCAAATTATTTGAGATTGTTAAACAGAAACAAATGCAGTGTAGAATTCAAAGTTCTATCCAAATCTGGATAGTAGATTCAGCATTGGACAAATCATCTACATTTAAGCAACACATGTATACATAAACGCAAATAGAGAAAATAATCCTCAGAGCATAACTTAAAATCAATGAATATCCGATTCAGTGCTTTAAACTCAAAATCCATTGTAAAATATAATCTTACATACTTATTGTATATTGTATATTCTGTGTATTTATATGTTGTATGTTAAGTTCTGCGCATGGGTGCAAGGAACCGAGATGAGGCAGTGAACAGTGAACTTCAACTCTTTATTAAGCATACTGAACAGAGCAATCACCTAGGGCAGCAGCAGCCCTTTTATAGGGTTGGCTGCTGTCCTATTAGCCAATGAAAAACATGGAAGTGTTAAACCCTTGAACCAATGAGAGTTGGCCCGTTAACAGCCAATCAGATTTCCCCGAAAGGACCAATCCGATGTCGCTATTATCGGCCAATCAGAAGTGCAGGATTAGAACCCTGCTTTTTACCTAAGGTTGTTAAAACTTTATTAAACGCCTTTATTAGTTCATAACATGTATATCTTCACATTTAGATTGAATAGTGCTTAAATAGTGAAAAATATTGTGCAGTTTCAATAGTATAAATGATAGTTAATCTTTCCTTATTTATTTTCTACTTATTTCGCTTGCACTTCATTGTGGCAAATTAATCTTGAAACAAAATCTCTTTTTTTTTAATCTGACCTTTGTTTCAACATATAAATTTCTACTTGGGCATTGAGCACATGACATAACAACATAAAGATTACTCTGCATCTTGAAATGTTAGATCATGAACCATTGTCATTTGTGATTTTCCACATAACAGAAGGTCAGTTGTTGGCAGAATGCTACTTTGAGTTGCTTGCATGAAAAAATATTCCCCAAAATGTCTTGGACATTAGGCTGCACAGCTGTGAGAGTTTAGTTTAGAAGATTAAAGTAGCTGAGCTCAAACATTCAGAGTTAAAAGAATAACTTCACTGATCCCAGATCAGAAGTGGTATTCAGTCGGTTCTCACCTAATCAGGAGAACTGGTAGCGATAATTTGGTGTGGGTCACCAAACAGGAAGCAACTTCTGGTTGGCCATGCCCCGGAACCAGTTCCCGGTTGCAGCTTGCTCATTTGCATCTCCCGACACTCGCCCCGCCCAGTCATTCCTCACTCTACACTGGGTCCTCGTGGCTTAACCTGCCTTCCCACATGGTGCTTGGCCCTATGCCCCAACCGAACAGCTCTGATCTTCCTGCTGAAACGTAAACCTGCAAGTCATGCTAGCCCACCCACCCCCCAGCATCTCTGGAACTTGCCTTCCCCTCCCCCACCATCCCCTGAGCTTGCCAAGGGCCCCCACCCATTCCCGGGCTCACTTGGCTTGCTTCGTTGCTGGCGCGACCTAGCTAGCTATTTCCCCTCCATCCCTGGGCTCATCTGGTGGGACCTGGAGGGTGGAGGTCCCGAGCTGCACATGTTGTGCACAATTTGCTGCAGCTACACCTTTCTTCATTCCCTGCTTCTCCAGAAGGGGGAAAGGAAGAAAGGCATGGGCGCAGCATGCTCAAGCCTCCATTCATTCCACAGACATGAAGCTGTTGCTCCTTTTCCAGAGCAGCTCCATCCCTGAAAGAGGCTCCTCTGAGGGATTCTGCAGCCCCCCCAACCTCCCCCCAGGATTTGGAATCTGGGCTCCGATGAGGGCCTTTGTGGCTGGATGGCATTATGAAAAGAACATGGATTTTTGTGTACATTAATTGTGGGAATTGAAAAATTCTGGGGGGGGGGGCAGTTGATTGGCGCAGAGCATGAGGTCGAAGGGGCTATGCGGGCAAAGGCTTTGCCTGTGCTATTTTTTATGTCTACTTTTTAAAAACTCATATATTCTCAGCAGCCAGTCAGTCAGTGAGCTGCCAGGCTCTGGACAAAATGAAGATTATTTTGTTGTTCAAACGATTTTCACTCCGGTTCCTCCCCAGTGAGTGGCAAAAGTGTGAGGCAGCACAGGGCAGGGACTTCAAGGGAGGTGAAGGAGGAGCCAATCTGTTGCTGGTCATGGCTACTGCAGCTGCCCCGTTGGGGCAAGGTGAGGGGCAAGCAGGAGGCACAGCTGCAGTCTGAGCATTGGGAGCTGCCTGGGCAGCTGTAAGGGGTACATGAGGAGGTGCGGTGTTTGTTGCTAAGGGCAGTGTTTTGGATGAGTGTGGGCTGTGGAGCAAACGGCAGCCCAGGGTAGCCCCACTGCCCGCCACCCACCAGAGCACCTCCACAAGCCTTCTTCATTCTCCCTCTGATCTGGAGTTTGCTGGATTCAGTTTGTTCCAGACCAGTATCATGAGTGTGTGTGTGTGTGTGTGTTTGTTTGTTTGTTTCAGGTGGGTCTCCTCTCCTAGCTTTGGAAGGAGAGAGGGAAGGGAAGGGATAGAAAGAGAAGGAAAGAGAGAGAGGGAAAAAGAAAGAGAGAAGGGGAAAGAGAGAGAGAAAGAGAGAGGGGGGAAACAGAAAGAGGGGGAAAAGAGAGAGAGAAAGAAAGGGAAAGAGAGAGGGATGGAAGGAAGGGAGAGAAGGAAAGAGGGAAGGAGGAAAAAATGAAAAATATATGGATGAATGGGTGGATAGATTCATGGAAAGGGGGAAGGAGGGAGAGAGAGAAAAATGAGGAAGGAAGGACACAAACCCTGGCTTTGGAAAACTCTTTGAAACAGCACAACAATTTATGGCTGGAAGGGATCTCAGAGGTTATATTTTAGTCAAAGAGTCTTCAAATTTGACAAGTTTAAGACTTGTGGACTTCAACTCCCAGAATTCCTCAGCTAACATGACTGGAGTAGGAATTTTGGAGTTGAAGTCTACAAGTCTTAAAGCTGACAAGTTTGAAGACCCCTTTTCTAGTCCAAGCCCCTGCTCCAGCAGGAGACCCTTACAGAATCATAGAATAGCAGAATTAAAAGGAACCTTGGAGGCCATCTAGTCTAACCCCCTACTCCAGCAGGAGACCTTATATCATCTGGAATCTGGATTATTTTGGTGCCTCTAACAGAGAGGAAAATTGGCAGAGGAGTTTACTAGGACAAGGCTGCCATGCAGAGGAAAGCAGAGATAGTCCCTCACTTATGACCACAATTGAGCCCAAAATTTTGGTTGCTAACCAAGAGCTTTGTTAAGTGAGTTTCACCACATTTTACTGAATCCATGATATCTCCTTGGTCTAACTGTCATGTGCAGGCTAGGGAAGTAAATCTGAAGGCATGTGCAATGTTCTAATGCAGTGGTCTCCAACCACTGGGCCCCGGACTGGAACCGGTCCATGGATCATTTTCTACCAGGCCACCAGTTTGCTGGGCTCCGCCATCTTGTTTCAACGAGAAAGTGCTTCCAGGTGAGCTTTTCCAGTTGGAAAGCGGCATTTGGGCGCTGAAGGAATCCTCGTGCCTTAGTTTCATCAAAGGGGGGGGGAGCTTCAATAGAAGAGCCGTCCCGATGGCGGAGGAGATTAAGAAAGCACAAAAAAGCACAAAAAAGGTACAAAGGAGGAGTTGAAGGTGGTGGGGAGAAGCGGGGGACGGCTGGCTGGCCGGTCGCTTGGCTCGCCTTGCTTGCTCATGCGTGCTGATGCCAGTACCAGGCCGTGGATCATTTTGTGATGCTGGTACTGGGCCATGGCACAAAAAAGGTTGGGGGCCACTGTTCTAATGTACAGAAGTTATAGTTAAATGTGTGGCAGAAAGTGGACTATGGATGTGTTTTTTTCCAAACATAGGTTGAATGTGTATAGTTTTAGAAGAGCTCTCTCTCTCTCTCTCTCTCTCTCTCTCTCTCTCTCTCTCTCTCTCTCTCTCTCTCTCTCTCTCTCTCTCTCTCTCTCTGTGTGTGTGTGTGTGTATACATATACAGTATATATAGTAGATAATTTATCTTTTGGTGTGCCACACAGTGTACAATATAATATGTATGTACACATATGGCATATAAACATAGGATTAAATAGTGTATTTTGATTGTTTGATAATAGTAAATAAATAGAGAGGGAAATTGTATCTCTTTGAGGCCAGGCAAGGCACCCCTTGACGTGAGTAACATCAAGTTGACCATACCCACACAGTCACATGATCACCAAGCCATGCCACCCAGTCACATGACCACCAAGCCATGCCCACAAAATAAGTCACACCCACAGAACTGGTAGTATGTGGGATGCAGTTTCACTGGTAGTCCCTTACGATGAGTCTCTGGCTGTCCTTTGGATGGTAGGCACCAAGCGCTTTATTTCATGCCATGCTATCATGGAGAGGTAGGACCCGGAGTCCACCTCCATTTTGCATGGCTGGCCCTCGATGCCTACCTCCACGTGGACCTTCCGGGCGTCATTGGTTATGGCATGGCCGATGGTGACCGTCTGATGGGTCTCCTCTCTTCGCCGGTTATCGCCGCCTCGCAGGGATCGTCCGTTCCGGTCCCATCTGTTGTCCGAGGGGCGATCTCTGGTCCGGGGTGGTGTGCTCTCTCTCCTCCGGTCGCTCTGGTCCCATCGTGCCGGGCTGCGGTTCTTTTTTAGGCGGCAGACAGGGGCGATGTGTCCCTTCTTGTCGCAATGCCAGCAGATCGATTCAAAAAACCGGCATTCCGACCTGGGGTGGTCGCCGCCGCAACCGGCACAGTTGGTCCTCGACTTACGACCCCGCCGGTTCTGTGGGTCGCGGCCTGTCTGGAGGCGATGGATGTCCACCTCGTCATCGGAAGTGCCCGATGCCGAGTGGAAGTCGCCCTGGTGGGTGGTCGTCTCGGGTTGGGCCTCGGCTGACCTCGCAGGGTTATTGTTTCCGCTGCGGTCCCCAGCGTTCGGTCTGCGCATGCGGTCGGCAGAGGTTCGGGTTGCTTCAGCGGCTGCGGCTGCGGTGAGGGTGTCTGCTAGGCTGATGTTGCCCTTGGCCATCAGGCCGGCTCTGGAGGACGGGGTCCCACAAACTGAGCACGATTCTGTCTCGCAGGGCGTCGTTCAGGTTGTCGAATTCGCAGAGCCCCCCTAGGCACCGTATCTCGGCGATGAAGTCGCTGAAGCTCTCACCCGACCGTTGGTCCCGATGGTAAAATTCGTTGCGTCAGATCAGGATGGGTACCTCTGGAGCGTAGTGCCGCCGAAGTATTGGCTCGAGGACGTCCCAGTCCATCGCGGTCGCATCGCCGGGTTTGGCAAGCGCCTTGGCCATCTTGAATACCTCGGTCCCGCAGTGGGTCAGGAAGACGGCACGCTTCATGGGGCCGGTGGCGTCCTTCAGGTCACTGCACTCGAGGAACATGCGGAATCGGTCGGAGTACGATTCCCAGTCCTCGGTGGCGGGGTTGAAGGGTGCGGGGGGTGTGATTTTCGCCATCGTGGTGGTTCGTCTGGCTTCCGTCGGACACGTGGTTCGGTTCAGGGTCTGGATCCCATCCTCATCGCCAGTGTTGTGTCCGCGAAATAATGCCAGGAGTCGGTGACTTCAAATCATGCTCTTTTATTAAGGTAGGAACCGAACTACTCTTCGCAAAAGGTTCACGGCTTTTATTCTTTCAGCCGCCATGGCTGCGGCCAATGGCACCGCTTTGAATCTCCCGCGATTCAAATGGACCAATCGCGGGAGATTCTTAGCGAGCCACTCGGCGCGGCTCGCCTGACCAATCAGAGTGCCCCGCGCTTTGGCCAATCAAAGCGCGGGGATCTCAAGAATGCTAATTAGGGACAGAACATTCCTGGTTTCCCACAACCCATTCATTCATTCATTCACTCATTCCCAAAGATCCTTTTTCAAGAGGCAACTTGATTTTTTTGTTTTTCTTTGAAGATGTTTCTCATTCGTTTTTTCAGCTCTGAATGGATGGTGGGAAATGGAAGGAATTATATTCCTTGCAGACAGCTGGTTATTTGCATTTGTTTAGAGAATCATTCAAGCTATTTGGAGATTTGTCTGTTTCCTCAGTGTCACCTGAGTAGTGTAAATGGGTGTGGAGCCTTCTTGGAATTGCTAAAAAGGACTGTGTTGTGGAGCTGTTCTTTCTGCAGATGTTTTCTGCCCTGTTGCTCTGCTAGACATAGGCGCAGGCTATTAGGGATGAGTCAGTGCTGTCTGCATCTCATACTGAAGGGCAAATAGTTCCTGAAGTCTGCAATTTTTGGAAATCTGTTCATACTCAAACACCTTTTGAAGGGGGTTCATCCCAAAGTGCATAGTTAAATGTCTATGGAGATTTTCAGTCATCCAGGTCATGATTGTCCCATAGGAGGTGTCAGACTAACAAACAACAGCATGACAATGGAACAACAATGGTGCATTGAAACTATTTACATCTTGTGACAATACCTTTATCATCATCAAACAACAATATCTGCTTATCCCAGGTTCTTTGGACTTAATACATTGATAAAAATGCCAAATCCAATCTATGACTGACTATGCACTCACCAACAATAATTTACTAAATTTGTGTACTGCCTGACTCCTAGCAACTCTGGGTGATTTATTGACCTTTCTTTGTTGAATTTATTTTAGTAATCATGATGTGATGATAACACCTAAGGAGAAATGGATTCCCGTTCAATTCATTCCCGTTCAAAAGTGGTAGCAGTAATTCTTTGCAACTGGAACTTGCTAGTATCATGCTTTGTGAAAAGCCATTTTTTAACCCTTAACCTTTGCCATACTTGAATTTCAAGATGTCTAAAGAAATTGAATAATTGCTTTGTGATAAGACCTGCACTGAAGGATTTTCCTGAGGCTCTGATCACTAAAGGTCCCAAAAACTGGGCAAAGATCATGGGCCCCAAAAGGGCACTGAGAATGGATCAGCTGGAGTCTAATATGGCAGGGTAAAAGTCAACCAAGCAGCTCTGAGGAAACCAAACTGTCCCTATTTTTCTGCTCATCAACTGCTTAATTCCTGGGTGTGAATAGAAAGTTACAGGATATGTATATAAATGAACTTGCTTTCCAGCTTGTACCATTGTAATGTCTCCATTTCATTTATGTTTTATGAATGGCTTAGCCTCAAATACCTAATGAACAAATGATAGCAGCCCCATCAGGGTTAAGTGAAGGATGAATGATGGAGGAAGTTTGAGGCACTGCTTCATTCTCTTTGAACTGTTATTATTTAAAAAAAGTTAAAGAAAGAAGAAATAACACTCTTAGTTGCTTTAAAATTTCCTGGTGGACAAACAGATACTCATTTGCCAATCCTGTTTGTCAATCCTTTTTGTATTTCTGGTTGCCAGAATACTGAGTGAGAAATTTCTAGATACTAAAACAGCTTTTTTATTCATTTACATGTCCATCTGATCTATCTGTATTAGTTTTCTTTCCTTTGTTTTAAGTACACATATTAACATTTTCATTTAAATGTTGTTTAAAACCTTTTTTCCCATCACAAACTGCACAGATTTAAATGTATTTTTCCATACGTGCAAATACATACACACAAATGCGAAGAAGAAATCTGTAATGATTAAAGTGCAAGGCTCAGTGTTTGGAGACCCAGATTCTAGTCTTGTCTTCAGTGTGGAAACCAAATAGGTAGGTTTGGACAGTCATTCTTTTTACAGTCCTGCTGTGAAAAGATTCATACTACCTGTATTAATGAATACAGAGAAAGGTAAAGAGAAGATCATTCAAAATTGTTTGGAAAGTATGAAAGCCATGGGAAAATAAGCTCAGATCTGCTCATTAGTGCAGGCATTGTGAGACAGGCTAGTTCATGTTGGACTCCAACAAAACTGTATTTCTCAGAAATCCCTAAAGGCAGATTCTTCTTTTTAAACCCTCAATTGCACTGCTAACTAAAGGTGCTCACTGAGTTTGTGGAAAGTCATTATATCCAGCTGATAGTAGATGAAATCCAGCTGTTCAGAATGTGTTTGTTTTACAGATTTTTATTAGATTAATATTCTATCTTTCCTCCAGGAGCTTCAAGTTGGTTTACAAAGTGAATCCTCCTTCATTTTTATCTCCAGGACAACCATAAAAGACAAGTTAGACAAGGACAATGAATCCTTACTGTGTATATAGCAATGTTATTTTCCACAAGAAAAGCCTGAGGAAGTGACTTGTTTTATATGTAAAATTAAATAGAAAAGACATTTATGAAGCTTCTAACATTTGGATATATATTTGGATGGATGGATGGACAGATGGATGAAAAGAAGAAAAGGAACAAGGAAGGAAGGACTATAAATTTGTTTCTAAAAAGACTATTTAAAGATAGATTTTTACCCGAATAATAAACTTGATTTCATATTTTTTAAGTTTGTGAAAGAATCCCAAATTAATTTAATTTGATATATTTCTAATGTGTTACTTTTGCATCTCAAAAGGAGTAATCATATTTAATTTGGGACTAAAAAATGATTCACAATCTCATATTCAGATTGTTGAGAAAGCAAAATAAAAAAAAAAAGAGGGGGTACTATTCTGCCCCATTGTTCTTGAATTAAACCAATTCTACTTAGGATAAACTTGACTTTTCTACAGTTGTTTTCTGGTTATTGCAGACCTTATTTCAACCCGCAAATAGCTCCAAATATGCCAGCTCAAAGGAAATCACTCAAATGTCAACAATTCTTCGACATCTCCTTAGCCAAACTGCATGTTTAATATAAGGAAGACTAGGTGTGTCAAGCATATGACATGGTCTAGTTCCTATAGAAGCTTCTTTGAGTATAATTATAAATGCATAGGGGACATATATGGCTGCCTGGTAGAGACAATAACTGTGTGACTGAAACCAGGAATGGAGATGTTCAGGGTATTTGAATATTTGTGCTGGTCCAGAAGCAGCCATATTACTCAATTGCAAAAATGGGCTATTCTCAAACTCTTCTGAGATGTACAATTCAATGGAAGTGAAAATGAGTTCTACCAGGATAATAATAAGTAAGAATAAATTCTAGCTTCAAGAAACTATGTCTCCTACCTGAAATCTTTTATGAGATCATTTTTCTTTTGATTGTAATGGCAAGGGTTGTCAGCAATTTTTCAGTTAATTCTGAAGTTAATAACTTTATCAACTCCCCCATATGCTAAATATCTATCTCCAGCATCAAGCCATTAAATTGTTTAATCTCTGTGATTCAAATCCATGAAGAACACTGTTATAAAAATGTCAAAGTCAGATATCTTTCATCTTCTGTATCTTTTGATAGTCACCAAATATTCTTATTGCTCAACTTACAGCACATTCATGGTTTGTTTGTTTTTTTTTTTTTTTTTTGGCCCATGCTGTCTTTTGACTGACATTTGTAGAACAAAATTGGGGTTGAATAAAGTAAAATGTGAATTTGTAATGTAAAAGTACTAGATTATATTTCCTCTATTTCCACTATGCTCACAAGGCAATTGATGTGCAGGAAAGCTTCTTATTTCTTGCCACTGAGTTTAGATTGAGTAGACTGAGGATAGATACTGAGGACAGTTGTTTGAAAAGGAAATAAAGGCTGAGGAAGTTACAGAGACTAGACAGAAAGAAAATATCTGCAGAGAAGACAGTGCAGAAGGAGTAAAAGCAACCTTTTGTTGTCAAAGAACAAACATGTTGTAGTTAGTAGTAATAGCTTCACAATGGAAAGAAACTTCACAGCAGTAGTAGCTTCACAGTAGAAGATTTCTTCCTCTCTGATGTATGAAATTACCATCCACCAACTTTTGACTTGGGAGAAATTATCCTGGTATGAAATCTGCTTCCCCCATTACTGATTGTCATCCAGCCTCTTTTGTGCCTGTTCTGACTCACTGTTAAATGATGTTGTTGGTGCTACATATGACAGGCAAAGTGCTACATTGATTCTCATGGGTCTGCTGCTTTCCATCTTCTGCACATTGCCAACCACTGAGGGGAAAGTTCACCAATCATAGTGCTGCCATAGGAATGGGCCAGGTGTGACTGTCACTTTCTATTCATTATTTCTAAGTTTCCTCCTATGCTTCTCACTTATACAACAATCTTTCATAATCCAAACTGAATAATGTTAAAAGAAATGAAACAACAAAAAGCAAACACACAAACAATAAACCATAGCGGAGTCATGAGAGCTGAACCACAATCAATACTTAGGATTTTTCCCTTTCCTTTCTTTGTATACTCAATGAATGCCATCGTCCAGATATCTTTGGAGTTGATGGAGCACAATGAGAAATTATCTCATCTTTGCACTCAACTGGAAGGGGCAATAAAGTTAAACAACTTGTGGTTCTTCTGGATGAGTGATCTATTCCTTTTGTGCAATTCTGGCTAACTACCCAGATATGTTCCTGTGTCCAGCTCTTTAGGGAGCATCGGCATATGATGATAGTGGTTAAAACTGTTCAGGTAGTAGAGAGAAAAGGTTGTGTTATATTGAGAGTTAAAAGGAAGAATGTTGTTGTTGGTGATACAGCAGCATCAATGGCATTATTAAGAAGTCATCTATAAATGCTAACCAACAGCAGTGCTACAGTGCAGCCCAGATTACCACCCCAGACAATAGGAAGAACCCAGACATTGATTGAAAAAGACCCTAGGTGTTATCTGTGGAATTCTAGGCTACTGGCAGATTAACATAAAAGTACACACTTTGAAGGTGTTCTTAGAATTCCTATCACTATTAGGAAATGTGCAAAGTGACATGGGTTCTGGATCTTTTTCAATTATTTTTGTTTTTCTCAAAATTGTAATGTTGGATTGTGCGCATAGCTACACGTGGATCAATTGTCAGGGACCTGAAAAATCCTGAGCTCAAGTTTGATTGAAATGTGTTAGAAATTTTTCTAATTTAATGTTCATCATGCACTGGCCATGACCACACCCAATTTAGCAAAGGGAAAAAAAGTCCTAATACATCACGTGGCACCACTGATCTATAGTGTACTTAGGAATGACATGCATACTTTTTTTTCTAGTGACTGTTCTCATATCTCTTATAGTGAAAATCTAAAGTGAAACCTTTAAAGAATGTTCACTATATGTAGGCTTCTGAGCAAAAAGATGGGCTTTAAGTCATCCTATTCATTATCAGTAATTGCCAGAATCTTGAATTGAGCTAAGAAATAAACTAGGATTGAGTACAATTGCTGAAATGCAAGTGTAATATGGCTTGGCTGTGAATTTGTTGGTGTCTGGGTATGCTTTTATCTTTAAGGAGGGCAATTCCATCCCAGAAACAGAGACAGTGGATCCTTTTATGATTCTTTTACTGTCTCAACTGTTGCAACAAGTAGAAACATCTATGTACAGAAGGGTTAGTTTCTCTCAGCTTCTTTCTCAGGGCTTTTCGTTAATAACTACACACTCTATTACTAATCTACCAATTCCCCTCCCCCACCCTTTTCTCCCACTTCCTACCCTTTCAGTTTCTCATGGAGAGATAGGAAAGGAATTGGTTGGATTATTGACAAATGTGTGTGGTATGTCTCATCTTATTGATCTTACAGTCAACTTTCTGCATAGTTCTTGCGTGATGCACCACAAAAACAACATTCTCACTCTTTTCCCATCTGCCATGGGTTTTTTGCATAATTCATTCTTCTATCTGAGGTTTCACTTTTGTTATGCCAGGTTAAACATTCCATTGATTTCTTAGCCATTAAGTCCATCCTGGGGCCAGGAAATTTGACAACACAAATGAATTCTCTCACACATTTACTATGATGTGTCTCTTCAGCCAAAACCTCTAAAACAGTATCTTCAACATCATGATCAACAGAACTTACTAAAATGTGATTATATATCTATCTATCCCTATCTTTTCTTTTTCTCTTTCCTGTTCACAGGTCACAGGCCAACAATATATCTCCCAGTGAATGAGGCTTAGTTCTTAACACCTATATAAAAGTTTGACCCATGGGAATGTTGCCTATATCTGTTCCACGACAGTCTTGGCATAAAGAACCACATTGGTTTATAAGCCCTTGGGACAGTGTAGCTGTACCACAAAGCCACTCATACCAGCATCAGAGCAGGCAAGACAGGACACTAAAACCATA
Organism: Hydrophis major; assembly: GCA_033807585.1. Classification (NCBI taxonomy): domain Eukaryota; kingdom Metazoa; phylum Chordata; class Lepidosauria; order Squamata; family Elapidae; genus Hydrophis; species Hydrophis major. Next base: position 95,430,671 of record CM066328.1, read on the forward strand.
CACATATCAGATAGCAGCATGATTTATACATTCATCACCAACTGGAGTTTAGAAATATTTGTCCAGGGCCACTCCACATGTAATAATGTATTCAGGAACAGTTTAAACCATGTGATATTATGCCCATTCCCTTATTCCTTAAAACAAGTCAGGTATGATATTCCTTAAAACAGTCATGCATGATAGAAGACCACATTGCTTTGATGTGGTGCTGTAGAACTGTGCTATATTTTCATAAGATAACAATAGGAATAGTACTTATATGAAGTACTTATATAGCACTTCATAGTGCTTTATAGTACTCCATAAGTGGTTCACAGAGTCAGGATATTTCATCCAACAATCTGGGTCCATATTTTACTGACCTTGGAAGAATGGAAGGCTGAGTACAGCCAGGCAGAATTGAATTTTTGGCAAATGGCAGTTAGTCAGCAATACTGCATTCTAAACGCTGTGCCACCATGACCCTTATCTGCAAAAAATTATCCTAAGAATGACCATTTATATATGGATAATGTGTGTGTGTGTGTGTGTGTGTCTGTGTGTGTATTTGTTTTCTGAGGTTCTCGTGGGTATTTGTATGTGGATCTTTGGTTATTCGGGTTTTCTCCCGCGTAAGATTGGAAGTATCTAGGCAACGTTTCGATGAAGTCTCATTCATCATCTTCAGGCTTGGTCTTCAGCTCTGTGCTTCTCAGAGTGATGTGAGCTTGCAGCTGCTTCTTCCTTTTAACTGCTAGTGGGGGTGTGACTTGATTGGGTGGGGGCTTGGCTGTGTTCTGATTGGCTGAAGGCGTGTTCTGTTCAGGTGGGGGCTTGATTGTGCTCAGGTTAGTCTTAGTTGCTGGAGGGTTTGAGCTGGTGAGCTGTGATCTTGCTGTTTGGCTTTGAGTTCGTGGTCGTGCTGCATCTTCATGGTGGAGGTCAGTTCGCTTCAAGTATGGCTCAGAGGGGTTTGAGGTGGGTAGTGATGCAGCTGCAGTGCGGCTTCTGGTCCGTGGTCGTGTTTCATCTTCTGTGTGGGTGTGAGTCTGCTTTCTACGTGGAAGTGTGGTGGTGGCATCTTGTGTGGCTCTCAGGGGTGTGGGTCTGGTGTCATTCTTCATGTTAGGTACGCGTCTGTTCATGAGGGCGGGTTTCCAAATGGCTGGTAGGCGGGAGGTATCATCTCGTTTATTCATGCTGTGTGGGCGTTTTTCTATCTCTATGGCTTCCCTGATGAGTGTTCGGTTTTGGCGATAGTTCTGGTATTTTTAAAGTCAATCTCATGTCCTGTGGCTTTGAGGTGTTGGACCAGGGAAGAGGTCGGTTCTTCCTTTTTGATTGAGTTCTTATTTTCTTCAATGCGTGCACCTATTCTTCTGTTAGTTTGTCCAATGTATGTGGTGGGGCAGGCAGTGCAAGGGATTTTGTATACTCCTTGATTTTCTAACTCGATTTTGTCCTTAGGGTTTCTTAGGATGGTGGATATCTTCCTGTTTGTGCAGAATGCTGTCTTAATGTTGTGTTTTTGGAGGATCTTGCTGATTTTGTCTGTAGTGCCTTTTATATATGGGAGGAGGGCTTTACCATTCTCTTGTTCTCTATCTTGGATTTTGGTTGGGGTTTCTTTTTGGATTAGGTGGGTGATCTTTTTTCTTTGGAGCCCACACAGCATGAATAAACGAGATGATACCTCCTGCCTACCAGCCATTTGGAAAGCTGCCCTCATGAACAGACGAGTACCTAACATGAAGAATGACACCAGACCCACACCCCTGAGAGCCACACAAGATGCCATCACCACACTTCCACATAGAAAGCAGACTCACACCCACACAGAAGATGAGACATGACCACGGACCAGAAGCCGCACTGCAGCTGCATCACTACCCACCTCAAACCCCTCTGAACCATACTTGAAGTGAACTGACCTCCATCATGAAGATGCAGCACGACCACGAACTCGAAGCCAAACAGCAAGATCACAGCTCACCAGCTCAAACTCTCCAGCAACTAAGACTAACCTGAGCACAATCAAGCCCCCACCTGAACAGAACATGCCTCCAGCCAATCAGAATACAGCCAACCCCCCAACCAATCAGAACACAGCCAAACCCCCAACCAATGAGAACACCCCCCCACCCAATCAGAACACAGCCAAGCCCCCACCCAATCAAGTCACACCCCCACTAGCAGTTAAAAGGAAGAAGCAGCTGCAAGCTCACATCACTCTGAGAAGCACAGAGCTGAAGACCAAGCCTGAAGATGATGAATGAGACTTCATTGAAACGTTGCCTAGATACTTCCAATCTTACGCGGGAGAAAACCCGAATAACCAAAGATAGATAGATAGATAGATAGATAGATAGATAGATAGATAGATAGATAGATAGATAGAGTTGTAGCAATGTTTCAGCAGAATCTCATCTGCTCAATCATCAGGCTTCTGTTTAGTGTTCATCTGTGAGTTAGACTTTTACAGTAGTTTCAGATTTAAATTTGGGGCAGCAGATTCAGCTCTCCAAGTTGTAAGTTGTTTTATCTTGTCCCAAAGAGAGCTGAATCTGCAAGCACTTACAAACAGGAAAAGCTCTTGAAAAAATTAAAGAAATTAGAACATGACAAGAAAACCCCCAACAATTCACAACACCTGAAACAATTAGTGCACAATGTTTCCAACAGAGAACTCACCAAAACAGAAACAGAAGTCCTAACCAAAGGATTCAATTATGCTATAGCACCCCAAAAAATCCCCACAGAATCCATCATATGTGCAGTAGAATCCAGCCTAACTAAATTAAATACAGATGAAGCTGATAAAATAAGACACCAAGTTACCAACATCCTATGCACAAGCAAACCACCCAAAAGCAACTTGCAGCAAAATGAAATTAAAGTGCTACAAACCCTGAAAAGAGACAGCGGCATAATCATCCTCCCAGCAGATAAAGGGAATGCCACTGTAGTAATGGACAGAAAAGACTATGAAACAAAATTAACAGACCTACTCCAAGACTCCACATACAAACCCATAAACACAGACCCAACCACATATCTGGAAAAATTAACCAAGAAGAAAATTATACCCAGCCACATAAGCAAAGAGATCCAACACACGATCATACCCAGGGAGAAATCTTCCAGATGCCCCAAACTATACGGCCTCCCAAAAATACACAAAGAAGGCATACCTCTCAGACCCATAGCCAGCTCCAGAGGAGCACCACTACAAAACCTAGCTAAACACCTAGCAAAAGAGCTACAGCCCCATGCTGAAACAGCAGCTTCTCATGTACAAAACTCATATCACTTCTTGGAAATGATCAAAGATCTACATGTGGAGCAAGAAGATCTGCTTGTAAGTTTTGACGTGGTTTCACTATTCACTCAAGTCCCGATAAAAGAGACCCTTGAAATCATCAAAAATAAATACCAACCAGCTAAACACCTCATGGAACTAACAGATATTTCATATACAAAGGACAAAGATACAAACAAATTGAAGGAGCCCCCATGAGATCACCACTGTCACCTGTCATTGCAAACCTGTTCATGGAAGAATTCGAATCCAGAGCCCTGGCCAATGCCATCCTCAAACCCAAACTATGGTTAAGATATATCGATGACACATTCGTGATTTGGCCCCATGGACAAGAAAACCTAAACAATTTCCTAACTCACCTAAACAGCACACACCCCAAAATCAAGTTCACCATGGAAACAGAAACATACAAACAACTACCATTCCTAGATGGACTAATCTACAAAAAAAACAGATGGTACACTGGGACACACCATATACCAGAAGAAAACACACACCAACCGCTACCTCAACACCCAATCCCACCACCACCCAGCACAGATAAACTCCGTGGCTAAAACACTAATTACTAGAACCAAACGCCTGACAGACAAGACACACATTAAGACTGAACTATGCACCCTGACTAAACTATTGACAGCAAACGGCTTCCACAAAAGCAAAATCACCAACTTGATCCACAAAAACACACTGAGACATAATAGAGACCCAGAAGATGAACATACCCATGGAACAGCTGTCCTGCCCTACATAAGAGGCACTACAGACAAAATTAGTAAGATACTATACAGACACCACATCAAGACTGCCTTCAAAACAGACAGAAAAATAGCAGCCATCCTCAGAAACCCCAAAGATAAAATTGACCTGGAAAACCAAGGCATATACAAAGTCCCCTGTGCATCATGCCCTGCCACATACATTGGACAGACCAATAGAAGAATAAGCACCCACCTGGATGAACACAAAAATGCAGTCAAAAAGCTGGAACACACTTCCTCACTAGTCCAACACATGGAAGCCACAGGTCATAGCATCAACTTCAATGGCACCAAAACCCTAGCCACTATAGAAAATCCCAGCCACAGAATCATCAAAGAAGCCATAGAGATTGAAAAAAGACCAGAAAGCATGAACAGAAGAGATGATTCCACCAGGCTGTCAATCATTTGGAAGCCTGCACTCACAAACAAAAAAATCTCCATACCACAAGCCAGGCAAACACCTGGGCACAAACAGATCCTCCCTGATACCTCCAGCTCAAACACACCCCAACCAGGCACCCTGATGAAACCCAGCTTCCTAACTAATGATAGCCGTCCATTTACCCGAAGCCAAAGGCCTCCAATAAAGTAACACAATGTTGCAAGCCAATCAAGATACAAAAAGAGCCAAAAAAACAGACAGAAGATATTAGAAGCAGAACACAGCAAACTCCAAGACCAATAAACACAGACCAAGACTCTCAACCAATCAGGATGAAGAAAAAACCATTCTGTCACAGCAATAGGCTGCCCCAAATTTAAATCTGAAACCACTGTAAAAGTCTAACTCACAGACGAACACTATACAGAAGCCTGATGATGGCAGATGAGATTCTGCTGAAACGTTGCTACAACTTTAAAAGCACCACTTCTATGACGTGGGAAAATACCCGAACAAAGCTGAATGCCATATATATATATGCCTTATATATATATATATATATGTGTGTGTGTGTGTGTGTTTGTGTGTGTGTGTGTGTGTGTATACACAGACACACACATACATACATACATACAGTATATGAGTGTGTATGTTGTCAGGATTCTGGCAATTACTCCAATTAAATCATTAGCCTCAAGCCACACTCCCAAAAATACAAAGGATTTATTAGAAATTAATATGCCAGCATTTGCCTGGGCGTAAAACACTTTGTATACACGTTTTATAGTTGTCAAGTTGTCATAAAATACTTTGTTTACATATTTTATTGTTGTCATGTGTGTTCTTTTGATAAAAACAGTACTATTTGCATTAATCACACTTATAATTAAATGACTTATGACTGCAATTGGAATCAGAACTTTTGTCACCAATTGAGATCATCATTAAGTGAGTCACATCTGATTTTATAATCTCTGTTATTATTGTGGTCATTAAATGTATCATGTTCTTGTTAAGCAAATCTACCCCTGCCATTAATACTGCTTGTTGGAAGCCATCTGAGAAGGATGCAAATAGTAATAACATCTTTCCAGAATTCTGCAATACATGCTAGTGGCTAGATGCCCAAATTTTCATCACAAGACTTTGGGGACACTGTGATGTCCGTAAATGTGAGGTCTGGTTATAAGTCACTTTTTCAGCATAATACTTCAAATAGTTGCTAAATTGAGGATTACATATAATAGTGAAAAACTGTTTTCCAGCAGGGTCATTTAAAATAATCAATTTAGATTTGTTTTAACTTATAATGACATAATAATTGGGTTTCTAGATATTCCTTTCATTAGATTAAGGGGTCTCTTCAAAATGATAACATGCTAGCATTATATTTTTTTTCACAGTGTGGTCATAATCACATTTTCTTTTTAAAACAATAACAAATAGAGCAAATTTACAAGGTAAACTATATTGTTTATGTATTATAATTTTATTACAGCTTAACTATTTTATTTTTAGCGATAAGATACACATTTCAAATTACATATCTCAGTGAAAGAATTTCATGGATTCTGAACAGAAAAAAAATGTTGGATAATGCCAGGAAAAAGGGATAACATTAGTTTTCTGCTATGGGATTTATGTAAACTCTTAATATGGTACTTTAAAGAATAGATAAGCTCTTAGTGTTTCGTTTATGAACATTTCCATAAACATGGTATTCATGTACCAAATTAAGAGAGCTATGATCAGCTTGGAATCTGCACACATTCTGTAAGCATTGCAGTTGTCAGACCGTTAGGTAATAATTAGCATGTAAGGATAGAGTTTTAAGGTTATTACATCAAATAATATGTAGAACATTTGTATTGTATGGTTGCAGGATCCAATCTGGGTCGGTCACCAGGATCAGAGGTTTAGTCTTCTGAGTTTTCGGACTTGTGCTAGAACCCATCCTCAGGGAACTTCTCTCTCACAAGAATATTAATGTCCATTCCCTGTAAATGGGCTCCAGCACAAGTCTGAAAACTCAGAAGACTAAACCTCCAGTTCCAATGACCAACCTAGACTATAACATTATCCTGGAACACATATATTCGCCTTTATTCACATTTATATTGTATTTAAAAAAACCAGTTTAGTGTAGTGGTTAAGCATCAGGCTAGAAATAGACAGACTATGAATTATAATCTCTCTTTAGTCATAAACCCAGCTGAATGATCTTGGGCCAGTCACTTTCTCTCAACTCTAGAAAGGAGATAACAGCAAACCACTTATGAGAAGCCTTGTCAAGAAAATTGCAGGAACTTATCCAGGGAATTGCCAGAAACTGAACATAATTGAATGTGATGGTGGGTGGGGGGAGCCTATTCATATCTATCCTGGTGTGTGTGTGTTTGTGTGTATTTATTTTCATTTTTTTTATTTCCATTCAAAAACACAGTCAAGGACATTCATCAATATCTTCATGGTGGCATAATTCAATGATCAGAATAAACTATTTCATGTCCTTTACTGAACAAGTACTGGATTTTTTCCAAGTGGCTATGGTTGAAAATAGCATTCATCTTTCCATGTTGTAGGGGAGACCTATTATCAGATAGGAAAGAAGGAAGGAAGGAAGGAAGGAAGGAAGGAAGGAAGGAAGGAAGGAAGGAAGGAAGGAAGGAAGGAAGGAAGGAAGGAAGGAAGTTTAGAAAGTAGATGTAATTCTGTTGATCCAGTGTGTTTCTATGGATTTTAATAAAAAGTAGAAAGAAAAATTGCTAGATTGAAAATATCTCCCAAAAATGGAAAGTTAAGAAAATAAAAATATACAAATAGTTTTCCTGGGTTAGGCCAAAGTCTGGTTTATGTGTCATGATTGATTGATTGGTTGGTTGGTTGGTTTATATTCATCAATCCATCCTATTTTTAACCACCATCTCCCTCAGAAAGGGGATCTGGGCAGTGTTCAATGTAATCAAGATACAAACAATATATTAAATTAACATTAAATTATAAACAATTATTTAAGATTTTTTTTTATAAAATATAATATAAAGTTATCAAAAAGCTAAACAATTCCAAGATGGACATTTAACAATAATTAATGCAAGTCAGGGGGAGTTCTCATGAACCAACTAATCCATGGTTGTATGGTCCTGTGTTCCTGTCACACAAGGCTGCCCAGTCGAGTTTTGACCCCTTTGCAGAAGTCTAGTGAAGAGAAGGACCAGGGGAGACATGATAGCGGTCTTCCAATATTTGAGGGGCTGCCACAGAGAGGAAGGGGTCAAGCTATTTTCTAAAGTGCCTGTAGGCCAGACAAGGAATAATGGATGGACACTAAACAAGGAGAGATTTAACCTGGAAATAAAGAGAAATTTTCAGATAGTGAGAATAATCAACCAATGGAACAGCTTGCCCTCGAAAGTTGTGGGAGCATCATCACTTGAGACTTTCAAGAAGAGATTGGACTGCCATTTGTCAGAAATGGTGTAAGGTCTTCCGCTTGGGCAGGAGGTTGGTACAAGGTCCCTTCCAACTCTGATTATCTGTTATCTGTTAACAGGTAGAGGTAACTAATAACAGGTAGAGATAACTAATAACTTGCAACAGACCTTTCCATTTAAAGCTAGTTAGTGTTAGTACTTATTATTATGCATTGTAGTAATATAGTAATTCATTCCTACTCTTGCTTTAATCCCTTGTCACATTTGCTTGTAATTAATAACATCAATGAACCTTCACTATTTCTTGAAATGGTGATATTTACTTAAATGTTGGCATGAATTTTTTTGAGTTCTGTCCTCATGTTACTGGTGTAAAAAGGCAAAAAGTAAAAAAGTAGAAATGCAAATTGTGGAGCAAACATTTAATCCTACCTGTGAAATTGTAAAACATATGCCAGAGCATGTTGTGATGAGTTTGAATTTCTACAGTAGGGAGACTAATGAATCTTATAGTCCTGGGATAAAATTCTAAATTGAATGAGAATCTCAACCATCCAAGCAAATCTTTGGTGCATATGTTCATTCAATGTATCAGAGTCTAAAAGAAAAATTCCAACATGAAACTTTCAACTTAAGACTTTCGAATGCACATGCATATCTTCATATCTGGAATCACTGAACTTTGTTTTGATCACTCTGTTCCATCTTCAAAGTAATGGTGTCAACATTAGATACTATTTTTTATGAGACACAATACTGTACAAGCAGAGAAATATGAATGAAAAAAGCAACTGTAGCCTGGTTCTATATATATTTTTAAAAGCAAATATTTAAGACAATGTGCATTGACAATGATATCAGAATCAATTCTCATCTTTATTGGATCTACAGCAAAAACCTTGACTTATCAGTGCAAAAAATGTTTCATTAAAGAAAATCCCAGCACTAATAATCCTTCTGTATCATCATTCTGCATTGGAGAAAATTAATATAAGGAGGCTCCATGACCCTTACAATAGACTACAAAAAGCTTTAGAACTGAGATTAAATTTATAAAGACTCAGTTCAAAGGTGATTTAATGGAATGATTCATCCCAAAAAAATCTTCAGTCTGTTTTGGTAACTTGGTTAATAGAAAATTAAATAGATCTCTCTCTCTCTCTCCCTCTCCCTCTCTCTCTCTCTCTCATTGTGTTTGTGTGTGTGTGTATGGTTGTGTATGTGTGTGCATCTTGAGATCAAATCAAATTTTATATTCAATCTACAATGGTAGTACAGAATTCTTATAATGAAATCTTCAGCTAAGTTGAAATCAATTTTTTTTACTGTTGCAATAGAGTTAAATATATTAAATCCATTTAATACTACATTGATGTATTTAGAAAGGATAAACATCTATTTAAAAGAAAGGGTTTGAATGTAATAAAATGAAACAAATTAAACCAAAAATCAAAACAAAGTTTATAGGCATTTATTTTAGTTTAATTTAAGTTTAATGTTCTTTTCAAATAAAGGTATTGGCATGCATTTTTCTTGTTTTCATAGTAAATGTATAATTATGGTTCCTTTTATAAAATGAAGTAACATTAATTAATTTATTGAAAAATTGAACTTTGCTTTTTAAGATAAAATTTGGCATGCAAAAGCTCTCCCCCTCCGTGTGTTTTATTTTGAAATATAATGCGGAACTGACATTTAATGACATGGAATTATTTTTTCTATTGTTTCTCTGAAAAAGAGGCCGGCCAAGTCTCTTTATGAAAAAAATATCTCACCGAATGCATTTCGTTGTTGGAATAGATTCATTAAAAAGTGAATGTAAAATTGCCATTAAATATGACTCACACAGCAGTCAGATCTGCCAAGGTCTAGCTTAATTGAATTCAAGATGAATGGCAAGATAAAAGGAAAAAAATAACTTTTTTCAAGTAAAGAAAAAGTGGATGATTTCCTTTTTGTTCTACATTATGCATACAGTAAAAGTGCATGCTGGTTGCATCTCATCTTATCTAACATACGTTTCATTGTTCATACTGGCTAGGGAATTAGAATAGGAGCAGCCACCTGCTGTGAGAGAGACAAAAAATCCTGATGAATAGTTGGGCATCCAGAAGTGGAATTTTATTCATAGATGTGCAGCATTGCATATAGATTTTCTGTCTTTGGTAGGTGTTAACTGTCCTTAAACACTTTCTCACTACCTTAAATATGTCAATGGATAACCAAATGTTTGGAACTTTTGAAACGTATCCACAAAATTACAAACTTGAAGAAGTAAGCCCGCAGCACACAAGTCATAATTAAACCTTAGCCTAGCTAAGATTTGTGAAGTTCTGTGACTTGCTAAACTCATGGGAATCAACTTCCTTGAGTCATTCTATGCGTGTGGATTGGAGATTGCTACTTTTGTGCATAAGTTCACAATGTTGAGGGAAGAGGGAAGAATACTGTTTTAAATAGCAATCGCATTTAGACTTATATACCGCTTCATAGTGCTTTACAGTCCTTTCTAAGTGGTTTAAAGAGTTGGCAATCTGGGTCCTCATTTTACTGACTTTAGAAGGATGGAAGGCTGAATGAATCTGCAATACTGCATTCTAACCACTGTGCCACCATGGCTCTTTATAGCTTTAATATTAAAACATAATAGTTTTAGCAGTAAGATCAGTAAGATTAATTAACCACATTGGTGGTCAGCTTAAGGAGAGGCCAATATGAGTTGCTTTAATTTTGATTCAAAGTGATTTGATTCAATGGCCTAAACTCAGATCTGAGAATAGAGATGACATTTGTTCAGTGTGGCTTTGAATGTGAAGGTATTCATCTGAGTTTCTCAAACCAGCTGATACACTGAAACATAGTTACACTTTCCAATTAAACAGTTATTTAAGAATATCTGTACATTAGGGAAAATTGCAGAAATTAATGCAGATATTAACAAAAATGATGTAAAATATAATATATCAGGAAATTTATTGCATAATGTATCATAGGAGATATGTGCATAAATACTGTATATAGGTGATTTTATGTATTTTATAAAGAATTCCAACTAAGCAGAAATTGTAGATAGAAAAAACTAGGAGATTCTGAAATTCATAGTACAGTCTTAGCAAGCAAGAGAGAAGATAGAGTTTATTCAGAGAAAGAAGGAATGATACACTTGTGACTTGCTGAAACTCTGCTAAATTTTAGATTTGGCATTGCTAATTCTTTGGCTGTTTTGGAATTTTCTACTTTCTTCTTGCTCTACTAAAAATTGGTTGTCAAACCCTACTTGAGGCCCTGAAGATAATTAATGAATAAAAGTTCCTTATTTCCTAGTCATGCTATGGATTACAGGTAATCTTTGACTTATTTGTTCCATGATCATTCAAGGTTACAATGGCACTGAACAAAGGGACTTGTGGTCTGAGTCTGAAGTTACAGCCACTGTGGAGCCTCAAAATTCAGGTGCTTTTGCAGCCTACTTGTGCTTACAACCCCAGTGTACTTCAATTCTTCCACTTGCTTACTTTCTCTCCATCTAGGCCCATTTGGCATATTGCTACCGTGTTCTTGGCTGCCCCATGGAAGCATCACTGTCTTCTTGTTCCCACTGCTGACCAGACTGTTGGACTAGATGAGGCTCACTTTGTGCTGTGAAAAAAAAAAAGCGGGGGGAGGAATGACTCCCCTCATTTCCCTAAATGGATAGCCACTCCCAACCCTGTCCAGTACACTTTGCAAAGGAGCATTTTGACACATGCTGGCTTAGGAGAGGCAGCTTTTAGCCTCTCCTTTTTTTTTTTTTTTTGCAGTGCAAAGCCACCCCAAATCTGTCCCAGAAGCCAGGTAAGGCATGCCTTAGCAGCAGCAGAAGCAATAAGATACCAATAGCAGTTAGACGTATATGCTGCTTCACAGTGCTTTATAGCTCTCTCTCTAAGCAGTTCAAAGTGTCAGCATATTGCTGCCAACAATATCTGATTCCTTATTTCTCCTGACCTCAGAGAATGGAAGACTGAATCAACATTGAGATGGTAAAAGTGAGCTAGGGTAGTGAAGTGTAGTGCAGCAAAGGTCTATTAGGACTGGACTGGAGCAGTTGCAGCTTCTCAGGATGCAGCAAGCAACCCCAGAGTGGTATGGTTCTGGTCTGCTTGCTGCCTGGAAGGTAAGGTGTAGATATGGGAGGGAATAATTACAAATAGGTGGAGTTGGAAGCAATCCATTACTTTGCTGTGTAAAAGTGAGATGAGCAGTGTTAAGTTCTGCGCATGGGCGCAAGGAGCAGAGACGAGACGATGAACAGTGAACTTCAACTCTTTATTTAACATTGTGGAACAGAGCAAAAACTATGGCAGCAACAGCCCTTTTTATAGGCAAGCTGCTGATCAAGTAACCAATAAGAAACGTGAAGCGTTAGCTCCCTTAACCAATGAAAGAGGCCCGCTAATAGCCAATCAGGTTCTCCTGAATGGACCAATCCGATATCGCTATTATCGGCCAATCAGAAGTACAGGGCTAAAACCCTGCACTTTTCTAAAGGTTTTAATAATCTTTATTTAAGCACTTTTATTAATTCATAACACTCCTTCCCCCCGGATTCCGTTTAAGGGGTGCAGTGACATAATCTCTGAGGTAGGAAGGTTGTTTAGACTGTCTATTAGATTTACGCTGTCCCCCCAGTTCTTGTCTATAATCTTGTTTTGGCAAGACGTTTTCTGGCAAGTCGGGTGCTGGCGGTTCTTCATTGAAAAATTTGGTGCCGCTAATGTCCTCGTTGTCCTCTAGCCTTTGAGGGCTTGCCTCTGACGAGGTGTTCCTTTGAGGCGAGCTCACCCCCTTCTCTGATCCTTCTTCATGTGTTCCACCCGAATGCTGACTTCTTCCGTTCGGTTTCTTTGGCATCACCTCCCCCCTCAGTTTGGGAGTTACCGGAGTCGCAGAAACTAGGTTGTAGCCTCGAGCGAAGCTGATCTATATGGCGCTTCCATATTCTTCTGTCGTGGGCCTTTACTCGGTACGACCTGGGTCCAGTGGCTTGGATTACAGTTGCTTCGACCCACAAAGGATCGCCAGAAAAGTTCCTGGCGAAAACTAAGTCACCTATCTTGAATTAGTGGCATTTCCCGCTAGATCTGTGGGGTTTTTCTGGTTCGTACGACGGGTGTAGTCGGTCAAACTGGGAGCGGAGTTTCCGTCCCATTAATAATTCAGCTGGAGTCTTGTTGGTGATGCTGTGCAGAGTGATGTGTTGAAGAAGGAGTATTCTGTTTATCTTATCTTCGATATCCCCATAGTCCATTTTATGTAGGGTTTTTTTGATGAACTGTACCATGCGCTCGGCTTTTCCGTTAGCCGCAGGATGCGCCGGCGAAGTTAGCGCATGGCAAATACCACGGTCCTCCAAATACTGTTCAAAAGGAAGCGCGGTAAACTGGGGGCCATTGTCGGATACCAGAACGTCTGGCAATCCATGTGTCGCGAATAATCTGTTCAACTTCCGGATGACGGATTCGGTTGTGGTACTTTTCATTTCGTGGATCTCAAGCCAGTTTGAGTAGGCATCCACCGTTAATAGGAATGTGTGTCCCTTACTAGGTCCTGCAAAGTCAATATGAATACGGGACCATGGTCCCCGGGGTGTTTCCCACTCCGTCGGTGTTGCTTTCGGTGGATCATTGCTAACTTCCTGGCATTTGTAACAAGTCTTTACCCAGGCCTCGATCTGTTTGTCGATGCCCAGCCACCACACGTAGCTTTGTGCGAGCGCCTTCATGTGCACGATGCTGGGGTGGCCCTCATGCAGAGTCTTCAATACCGCTCGTTGTAACTGCTCTGGGACGACGATTCTATCCCCCCATATAATGCAGCCCTTTTGGGAAAACAGTTCCGTCTGCCGATTCTTGAAAGGGATGAAGTCGTCAGGGATTTGATCCAATGGCCATCCTCACTCGACCCAGCCAAGAACTTGCGCCAAAATGGGATCGCGTTTGGTTTCGATCGCGATATCTCGAGCTGTCAGTGGTGGTGATTGAAGCGTCTCAATCTGGAGCGTTGTGACGGTTGGAGCCGGGTCATCAACGGTTTCCGGAAGTGGTGCACAGCTTAGTGCGTCAGCGTGGGGAATGGCTTTCCCCGGGCGTGTTGCAGCTTATAATAGTACGCAGCCAAGAATTCTGACCAGCGAGTCATTCTGGGAGATAATATATAAGGGGTTGGCTTGTCTCCCGCAATAATCCCGAGTAAGGGTTTGTGGTCAGTAACTATAGTAAAAACTCGTCCATAAATATCGTTTAACAGCAGATACAACAGCAAGAGCCTCTTTATCGATTTGACTATAGTTACGTTCAGCTTTTGATAGTGTTTTTGAAAAGTAGGCAATAGGGGCTTCACTACCATTTGGTAACACATGGCTCAAAATGGCTCCCACTCCAAATGGTGACGCATCACATGTGATTGTTAAAGGCAAAGTCTCGTTATACTGCATCAAAACGGCATCTGAAGTCAATCGGTTTTTTACTTGTTGGAACGCGTGTTCCTCTCAGTGTCCCCAGACCCAGGTTGCCTTTTTGTCCAACAGACGATCTAGGGGCTCGGCTACAGTCGCTTTGTGGGGCAGGAAAATGTTGTAAAAATTGATAAGGTCCAGGAAAGCTTGGAGATCCGTCTTATTTCTGGGCTTTGGGGCATTCTTGATTGCCCTTAGCTTGCTATCAGTGGGCTGGATGCCTTGTTTATCGATTAAGTACCCCAAAAATTCTACTTTATCCGTACACAGTTGACACTTTTTTTTTTTTTTACTTTAAGGCCAGAGTCTTTAAATTTCTGGAGAACCAACCTAAGGCGCTCCTTTAGTATTTCTCTATTCGGAGAATTAATACATCATCAAAATATGGTACAACCCCTTTTATACCCTGTAATAGTCTCTCCATCAAGCTCTGAAAATTCCCGGGGCCACGCTAACTCCGAATTGGAGTCGGTTTCACTTAAATGCACCTCAGTACGTAACGATCGTTTGTGCCTCTGCCGTTCTTTTATCTACAGGCAGTTGTTGGTATGCCTGTGCTAAATCCAATTTAGCGAAGACTTTTCCGCCCCCCCAGGGAATGGAGAAGGTGTTGTACCACCAGTACCGGGTAAGCGTTCTGTTGAAGGGCGTGATTCAGGGTGGCACGATAGTCCCCACAGATTCTTAACGATCCCATCCGGCTTGATGGGTGTTACGATTGGGGTTTCCCAGAGAGTGTGGTCGGTTGGTTCTAACACACCCTGGGCTATTAATTTATCAAGCTGCTCGTCAATCTTTGGTTTAAGGGCAAATGGTACTCGACGAGGCTTAAGGCGGATGGGAGCTACTTCAGGGTTAAGATTAAATGATATCGGGCTCCCCTTGTACTCGCCTAGTTTGTCTGCAAAGACGTCCTGGAATTCCTGGATGAGGGCTTCTTCCCAGTCGTCGCTGTTGGTTCAGTGAATGCTGGCTACTTCAATCCCAAGTGGAGCGAACCATTGGAGGCCTAACAAGCCTGGCCGATCCCTATCGACTTCGGTCAGTGGTAAGGATGCAGTACGATTTTTGAATGAGACACGGACTTGGGTGGATCCAATGACTGGAATTCGATTTCTCTGATAGTCCTTGAGTATAATTCTTTGGAATTTGAGGTCTTGCCACCGGACGGCAGGAATTAATTGTTTAAGGGTCTTCCAGGAAACCATCGAGAGGGACGATCCTGAATCGACTTCCATCACGCAGGGCTGGTTTTCGATGGCGACCTTCACCCAGATCTTCTTGGCGTCTAATGATAAGGGTGACCAATCATGATGGCTTGGTGTGCCTCTTCTCATTTCGTTGAATGGGCTAGTGGTTTGTTTCTGTAGGAGTGGTTGTTCCATTGGTGGTTCAAGGGTTCCTGATTCACAGGTCAGCTTCCTGTGGTTTAGTGGTAGTCGTTCCCTCTCTGAGGTGGGCTGGATCCTTGCTTGCTTCTACAAACTCTTCCAATGTGTCCTCTCTTTCCACAAACATGGCAGAACGCTTCGAGGAATTTGCAGTCTGATCGTGGGTGGTTTGCCCCACAACCAGCACATTGGTACTGCAATATCTGGTTACATTGATGGCGTTGGTCTCACTCAGACCGGAGCCAGTTGATCTCTTCCTCACCAGTTTCTGATGACGATTCGAGGTCCTTGTGGTGGGCTTTCATTGCCTGTCCCTCCAGGCGAGGTGAGGCTTCACCGGCGAGTTGGCGGAGTGGGGCGTTAGTGCAGCCGACTTCCTGGCTGCTTCTGCTGCATTAGCATCAGCGATGGCATCTGTAAGGCTAATGTCGCCTTTTGCCATCAGCTTACTCTGCACCGTCGGTACATCTAGTCCCAGAACTATTTGGTCTCTCAGGGCTTCTTCAAGGTCGGCAAACCCACAGAGGCCTCCCAGATTACGGAGATCCGCAATGAAATCTGCAACGCTTTCTCCCTTCCGCTGGTCCCTCTGGTAAAATTCATGTCTTCAAACAAGCGTTGGTACGGTAGGTGCATAGTGGGCCCATAGAAGGGGCTCGAGGACGTCCCAGTCCATGGATTTCACCTCAGCCAGTTTCGCTTGTGCCTTGGCCATCTTAAACACGGTCGGCCCGCAGTGAGTCAGGAATACCGCTAACTTTTTTCCAGTAGTGGCATCCTTCAAGTTGTTGGTCTCCAGAAACATCTGGAATCGGTCCATATATGAGTCCCAGTCTTCTTGTGCTGGGTTGAATGGAGCAGGTGGTATGACGCTGCCGGACATGGTTTCTGCCGTTTGTGCGTCTTCAGCCACATGCTCTGTTTAGTGCTCAGTCAACTCTGACATCTCCGAATCCCATCCTCGTCGCCAGTGTTAAGTTCTGCGCATGGGCGCAAGGAGTGGAGATGAGACGATGAACAGTGAACTTCAACTCTTTATTTAACATTGTGGAACAGAGCAAAAACTACGGCAGCAACAGCCCTTTTTATAGGCAAGCTGCTGATCAAGTAACCAATAAGAAACGTGAAGCATTATCTCCCTTAACCAATGAAAGAGGCCCGCTAATAGCCAATCAAATTCTCCTGAACGGACCAATCCAATATCGCTATTATCAGCCAATCAGAAGTGCAGGGCTAGAACCCTGCACTTTTCTAAAGGTTTTAATAATCTTTATTTAAGCACTTTTATTAATTCATAACAAGCAGTACATAAATTTAATAAACAAATAAATTACTGAACTTCAGGGCTTTGTCTAACAACTGGTAAAATTCCTTAACAATGGCAACTGGGATTGCTAGGATTCTGTTCACTAAGCGTTGTGGTCCCATGATGGCTTGCTTTAGGAATGCATTGCTCAGTGACCAAAATTCTAGCCTCAGTTGTGGTCATAAGTTTAGGACTGGTTAAAACACCAGGCTAGAAACCAGGAGATTAGAAAGTTCTAGCCTGGCTTTAGGCACAAAGCCAGTGCTTTGGCTCAGTCACTCCATATCAACCCTAGGAGAATGAGATGATGGCAAATCATTTCCCCCGAAAAAATTGCCAAGAAAATTGCATGGCTAGTCTAGACAGTGGCTAGGACTCAGGGCTAGCATGAAAGTATGTGTGAGTGCACACACTCACACACACACAGAGAGAGAGAGTTTCAGAATTGTGCTGTATAGAAAGATCTAGCCATCATTTTTTGAAACACTTTTTTTCTCCAATAGTCCCCTGGCCAAATGCCTTGAAAATCATGTTCAGTGAGAATCAATAGTAAAGGGCAAAAGATAAAGACTCAGTCATAAGTCATTAATATCAGAAATGGGTGAAATATATGTAACATTTCTAATAGTTAATCACTCCTCCTTCCTAAGAAATACAGAACACTGAGTAGGAAATGCACTATGAATAATAAATGTACTTATTGACATTTTACAAGTTCAGAACCTGCAGAAAGATTTTGGCTTATCCACTTTTAATTTCCATTCCTGATTTATAGCAACAAAGTTCAGCTAGATAGTAGCATGACTTGATTTTTTTTCCAGCTATACTAAAGATACTATTGTATATTCAAATGGAAGTAAAGTTTGATGTCCAATGAAACTGTCCTGCTGTATTTTTCTTGACATTTACTGTTACTCTGTTTTAGCAATTGTTTGCAATGAAGAAAATAAAGAAGTACAAAGTTACATTGTCAAAGAATATAAACATTTTTCCCATATTTCAAGTGGGATGATTTTCTTTTCCTTGCTTCATTTTGAATATTATTTTTTATCTTTCTTTTTCACACATATACAATACACAGACACCAAAATGGTTCTTTGATTGCAGCTCAGCTTGATTGTATTATTCTAACTGCAGGAAATTAAAAGAAACATACAACACATTTTGGAGAATTGGAATTATATTTTCCTTTTGAAAATCAGCTTTGGATTGTGGCACTGTCATGGGATATATTTTTTTTTTCAATAATCTATCCTTCCTCTTCTCTGCTACTTGTTCAATTATCTCACAGGGGGCCATTCCATTGTGATTTCTATTCTGTAATGTAGACTATTTCTAAGATAATTTATGGCAAGCAATACCAGAAGACTAATACACTACTCTCTGAACTTAACAAAGGCAACACATGCCTATGATATTACAGGTGCAGTTAATGGGTAATAAGATCAGCTATATTCTGAAAGAGGTAACATTACCTAAAGCACTGTTTGTCACTAATAAATATAGAACCATGCTATTGAGTATATACAATTGGCAAAAAAAAAAAATCAACTTCATGCAACAAATTTATCTCTTTTCCTAAGCAGTTGCCATGGGAATAGTTATTTAAGGAATTCCATTTCTAGAGCCTGTGATTGAAGGTTTCTGTCTTGAGGGGTGGAAATGGGGTGTTTTTTCCCATATAAGTTTCATTTTGATATAAAGTCAATTATTTTGTTTTTGATAAAATTTGTACAAAACTTTCAAGAAGAAGCAACAGGAAAAATGTACTGAATGTCAATCATTAGTTTCCCATTATGCTTTAACTTGGCACTTTCAAATATAGTATTCAGAATTGACAGATGTCAGTTGTGAGTCACGCACAATGACATTTTCTCTTTTCTCTTGTCTTCTTGGCTCATATTGCATTTCTGCCCACCCACCTTGTTTCTTGTTCTAAAGTAAGTTGGGAAGGAAGCAGGGGTAGGTTTCTACCAGTTCTGTCCACCTCTGTAGAACTGCTCTGAAGAGCTCTGAAGAGCAGCAGACACAGAACCGGTTCTATGTCTGCTGATGTTTTTGCCCACCCGCCCATCCGGGCTCTTACCTGACCTTTATTTCCTGATTTTTTCAACTTCAGCTGCTGTGCAAGGCATTGCTGCAGTTAAAAAAAAGCAGGAAATAAGGGCTTTTTCAAAGGCTGCTTCTCTGCATGCAGCGTGCTGATGATGATTTATAGGTGCGCGCCAGCAGTGTGCAGGAAAGCACATTGTAAATCACCGAACCTCGTAAATCACCAAACTGGTAGTTATCCCTGTCGGATCCCACCCCTGGAAGGCAGGGCTGAAACGAGTGGTTTGTCAAAACAGAATACAAAGTATTAAAGTATCATGGACTAATAGGAGAACACCACCGTTTTCTTCTATCATCTGGCAGGCAGCAGTTGGGGAAGAAGATAATTATCAATGTAAACAGTTTAATGTAAACTGTATTAAAGGCAAAACAACAAATTAATAGTTGCAACCAATATATTGTTAACATGTTGCAAATAAATTAAAAGTTGTTATGCTTAAAAATGTGCCACTGACACAGCCAGGAAATATTGAAAAGTATTTTTTTCACAGTATATAAGACATTGCATTACAATTAATCCAGTTTACTCCATTTAAGGCAAATGACAGAATTGTACCCATACGTGTCCGTACATGTTTTGAAATAGCATCCGCCATTCCTCAATCCCTCTCCATCCCCTATGCATCCTGAACAACTGTTATAGAGAGTTTTTGTGGGAAAATTAAAGGAATGAGATTTGTACTTCTCTCATCCTTTTGCAAATGCTAAAGCCTGGATGTTTCCTCCCAGATTTGAGATAACGTGGTGATTGAGCCTTCTTTTCATATAACAATTACTAAATCTCACAATCATCCAAATGCTTATATTGGATTTGGCATTTTTATTCACCTATGGGATTCTTTCCAATGGAATCCTAAACATTGAAATTCATTTATTTATTTTATTTAACTACTTTATATAGCTTCCCATCTCATAAACAGCACGTCTGGATAAATACAGTAACATAACACACCAATAACAGGGAAGATTATTTCTTCCTTCTGGTTATATAAAAGCTCCTATAAAGCAAGATTTACTCTGGAATTTCCACCCAAATACTGTTTAGCTTTGCAAAATAATCATGATCACTCAGGTATTACCATTCACTGGCAATAATATGTTATAGCTTAATGTTTGTAACAGCTAACGAAAATCCTTTTATAAAATTTGCATCAATTTTGACTAGGTAGCTAACAAATTAACAGAGCAGGGTTTAAAAACAGCTATTCTGAATAGGTTATTAATTTGATATAGCTTTTAATTATTTTCTTGCTTTTTATAATGCAAATTGAGTGCAGTTTCTAAAGAAAAATGTGAACAGAATTATTTATACTCATCAAAACATCACAATTCTCAACATGTCACTTGAAGATATTAATAATAAAGCACACCAGCACTTTATTATTTATTAATAATAAAGCATAATGTTGTTACTATCCCAAATGTTTTCTCCTAAATCATAGCAACCTCTCTTGGTTTTATAAAGCAGCTATCACATAACTAAAACTGCTATTTATATGCCTGATCACTTGTAACTATAATAAGGAAGAAATAAGTAAGCTAATTGTTTTAGAAACAATCCATGGCTCTAAAGGAAGGTAAAATGTTGCCTAGAGCTCTAATATGCTACAGATATTTCCTTTGGGATCTATCAGGATTCCTGCTTCACCTATGTTTGCTTTTTAAAATATTTAAAAGTAAGAATAATTAGGAAGCTGGCAAATTGCAAAGCAAAAGAGCTTTTAAAATTCTCCCATTGTCTGATTGAGCTTCACAGAGCTGTCTTCATATAAAGCCTGTAAGACATATAATAAATGGATGGAGCTTCAATCATGTGGTTGTAGCTCAGTAGTGGGATTCAAACAATTTTACTTCCAGTTCTGTGGATGTGGCCTGGTAGGCGCGGCATGGCATGGCTTGGTGGGCATGGCAGGGGAAGGATACTTTAAAATTCCCATTCCCACCCCACTCCAGGGGGAAGGATACTGCAAAATCTCTATTCCCTCCCCACCTCATTAACCTGCTTTCCAGCTCTGTTCTCCTGTGCAAGGCAACAAAAGAAGACCCAGCCAATCAGCTGGGACTCGGGAGGCAGAGAATAGATGGGGACAGAGCCAGTCAAAGATGGTATTCTATGGACTACTTAAAATTTCCACTACCAGTTCTCCAAAACTGGTCAGAGTTTTGGTCTAAGATCTGGATGTGGCTAGAGGAAATGATGGGACTAAAAATAGACTATAAACCAGAATTCTTTTTATGGGAATTATGTCAGAAAACCATAGCAAAGAAGAGACTTACTTAATAATCCATATTATCACGGAACAAGGATGGTGTTTGCCCAGAAATGGAGGGTTAGAGAACTTCCTAGTGAGGATGAGATGATAGATAAGATTTTGACATGTGCTGAAATGGACAGACTGACTCTAGAAATGAAATACAAGGATGAGTCAGAATATTACATGATTTGAAATAAATTTTATTAATGATGGGAACAGAAAGGAAGGACTCAAAATGAAAAAGAGAAAAAAGATTTGTAGAAGGGATATTCGAGATAAACTAAAACTATATGGCAGAAGGTGTAATGAAGGAAAATTAAATGTACAAAGACACAATGTGTATAAATGTATATAAGGTATATATTATGTATCATAAGATGTAAGAAAAAAGATATGTCAAAAATGATTTCACCATGTTCTATGTTTTAAATAATGTATTGAATAAAATTTTGGGTTTTTTTTTTTAAAAAAGACCCAGCCGATCAGTGAAACTCGGGAGGTAGAGAATAGTTAGGGGCAGGGCAGTCAGAGGTGGTATTTGCTGGTTCTCCAAACTACTTAAAATTTCTGCTACCAGTTCTCCAGAACTGGTCAGAACCTGCTGAATGCCACCTCTGTTATCATGATTTTTTATTTCCTTGCAGCACATCATTGAACCTCTACACCATGCCCTTATTGTTCACATAGTTAAAAATATACAAGAAATACAGTAAAAAAAATTACAAAGCCAAGTGCAGCCTTTGTACAGTAACCTAGCTCCCTGGAGAAGCATCTACCACTGAGAAAGGTGGAAGAAAAGAGGACCAGTAGAGTGGTGGAATCAGTTTAAAGTGATGATAATCAACCATTGGAAGACCTGAATGGCCAATTTAGGGACAGATTATAATGATACTGACAAATCTATCTATATGGTCACTAAGAGTTAACATGAGATATATGTATGTACGTACGCATGTGTGTATGCATGCATGTATGTATTGTTGTTTTTACAAAGAACTCAAGGCAGGGAATACATCCAACACACCTACCTTCTCATGTTTCCCCACAACAAGCCTTGTGAGATTAACTGGGCTGAGAAAGAGTGACTGGCTCAAAGTCACACAGATGGCTTTTATAGTTAAGGTAGAATTTGAATTCACAGTCTTCTGATTTTGAGCTTGGTGGACCAAATTGGCTCCCAATTTGAGGAATATATAAACATGCACATATTGTGTTTGCATACATATATGCAAATGAATGAATGAATGAATGACCCCCAGTTTAGGGATAGATTATCTTGGGGAAAATCTGTCTACATGGTCACTAAGAATTTATGCCAACATGATGGCACATTGTTAGGAATGATAGTTACCTAACAGTTGGGTTGGAAATATATAAACCAGGATAGTGATTTAATACTGTATCTTTAAGAGAATGCTGTAAGTATGATTGGCTGAGGTTCCTCCAACGGCCATAAAATGGAGCCAGAAATCTGGTTTGTTCTTTTTTGCATTTTCTTTGATTCCCTTTTACCTTTTGCCTGTTCGTCATTCTGCTTGAATTGCTGTGGGTCTTGCAACTATTCGCAAACTCCTTTTACTGAACTTTGTTTATGATACTGGTAAAGAAAAGGACTTCGTTTTTGGATTAACCCTGGACTGATTGTGCTGAATTCTAACTGCTTTAACTGTGTATGATTTGGACTGTTTGCTAGACTTTGTGTACCCATTTACTGGAAGTAAAACCTACATTTTACTATTCAGTGTATCTGTGTGCTGGTTGTGTGTTATTCATCACTACTCTCACTACGTTTCCCTGAGTGCACTCATTCTCCCAACGGGGAACACCTCAACACACATAATCAAATCAAAACACATCTAATCTGATCCAATCCAATCTAATCAAACATTGTCTACCACTGTCCTAGTATGCTCAAATATATTAAATTTTCAATATATACATTCAAATTTTTAATACTTGGGAATTGTGATAAAGTATTCACTTCCTTTTACACTACTAGAAATATTAGTAATGTAGTATTATTATTAATCTTTCTTCTAGAGATTTCTTCTAGAGATGTTAAAGATGTACTCATGGAAGTTAGAGTTGTACAATTTAAAGACAAATTAGAGTGTTTTTATTATTATTTTATATTTTGCTTTCATTGTTAGGTATAGATTAAGGCATCATTGATTTTTACTTTTATTTTCTTTTACCCCAATTTTCTTATAGAAGATAGTGCTATTATTGCATTTTTTCGTGCTTCTTCATACACTTTATTTAGATTCTTCCTTTCTATTTTTATTCCAGTTTTAGTAATAATTTGGACATTGCTTGCCTAGAGAAATTAACTTAGGAGGGAGGTAGCTAGGTGGTGAATGAGTTTCTTTGGAAGTAATTTTCTTCATTTTTATTTTATGTTTGCTTATAATTTTATTTCTTTTTTAATTCTTAATTTTATTTCTTTTTTAATTCTTTTTTAATCCACTCAAGTATATCAATTATAATGATTGGCTTGGTTAGAATTTTTCTCTAAAAAGAAGCTATCAGTGTGGTGAACACTTTTTAGATTTATTTTTATTACACTTTAATAGTTTATTAAATTGGAATATAAAAAGAATGCATAATATTGTTACATATAGAAAATTGCATCAAAATCTATAAATGACAAAGAAGGTGTTATATTTTTACAGAATACCTATATTCTTTATCATGAAAAAAAACTTGGTTGATTGGGTGGATTACACATTATTGCAGTGTCAATGGCGCTAAACCCATTAGTGTTATGATTTGCTTTAATAAATAGATAAATATATATTTTAAAACATTGTAGATTATGTAGAATATTTTATTATTTTCTGAAGATACCTCATGATAATGATGCCATGACCACCTATATAATAAATAATCTAGATATCATAGATAGGATTTCAATGGATATTAATAGGTTAAATTTCATTAGTTGGTGGGGATAAGATTAATTATATTAAATGAAATATACTTAATATTGACATATATAATTAAAGGAAATCCTGGGGCTAATTCAAGAGGTACTCTGTGTGTGTGTGTGTGTGTGTGTGTTTGTGTGTGTGTGTGTATGAGAGAGTGTGTGTTTATATATGTGTATGTGTAAATATATAGTATGTGTATGTTTATGTTTTTAATTAATTAGCTAGCCATATATACAAAGAGAGAGAGAGAGAGAGCATAAGATAAGATTTATTTGGCTAACATGAGACAAACATTTGGGAAAAAAAGAGGTTTCATTTACTGGACTTTCAGAATTATAATTAGGTATTTATTTTATCATCTATATTTATGCAGAATGGGAATTCAATATTAATCTCCATAGACTTCATTAGAAAGTTATTAGTATCTCTGCTAATTTTATTTGGATCTGTTAAGATCCTGGCAATTACTGGGGTCAACAAATAGCAAAAGATGTATTTCAGCTGCTAGCTTACATTAATCTAGTCATGTTTTGGTTTTATTGGGATGTATATTAGCTTTTAACATTGAGTCTTATGAATATTTAATTTTATGGAAACCTTTTACTTCATTCAGTTGTAAAATACAAGCAGAGTCTGGAATGCTTTAAATCAAATATTTTGAAATGGTTATTTTGAAGAGTTTCAACAAATATAGTACATTTTCTTTCCATATAACATATTACAGAGGCAAGGTTTTTTAAAAAGAAAATTATTATATAAACCAAGTGTCTTGGTTACCTTAAAAGGTCTAAAATACTGTTATTTCTTATTGAATCTACTACTAAAATTAAGATAACTTTGAAGCTGAAATATATTTTTAAAGTCAAAATTAATGATTGTATGACTTCTGGGATAAAGAGTTTAGAATATTAGTGGAACCCAGTATTAAAAAATATTAAGTTTGGGTTTGGATTTTTTGGATATGAAGTTTCCTTTCAAAAGGAAAGTATTTGTACCTTGAAGTGCCTCCTCCTTCTTCTTCTGCTTCTTCTTCTTCTACCAAAAATTTGATCATAGAATTCTTTCACCTGTTCAACCATATCAATTCTGAATCCTTTTTCTTTCCTTGTCACCAGTATGCCCTCCGGTATCAGCCACCTGAATTTGATACCATGTTTATTCAATATTGATGTCAGGAATTGAAATGGCTGTCTTAATTCTTGAATCTCTCTGATTACCTGTTTTAGAACTATCCATTGCTTTTCTTTATATATTATCATATCATCTCTTGTTTTATTTACTACTTTGTCATGGACTGGTTTTTTTTTGACTAACCTAATGTGTACTTCCCTAGGTAAATTATTCCTTTTAGCATAGTTCATTTGAATTTTATACTTTTTCTGTATTGTCTCCTTAGTGCAACTTGTTTTCATAGATCTGGCAGTGCTATACAGCTCAGAACAGGGAGCCAGCAAGACAGAGTGATTTTAATACAGTATATTCATTTATAATCCTCATAGTGTCATTGAGTCTGGCGTCTTGCTTACTAGCATGGCAGCTGTTAAGCCATATGGGTGTACAGTCTTCTGCTGCAGAGATTACTGCCCTAATGTTGATGTTCTGAGGGTGGCAGTTTCATCATATGTTACTAAAACAGACAAATGGTTAATGTTATTTTATGTTTAAATGCAAATATGGCACATTTAGATGATTTATATTGATTTAACACATTAAGTTGGGGGGGCTTCGTTTAATCCATTTTGTTATTTTAGTCTTACAGTTTTATAATTAATTAATTACTGGTTTTTACAATTTGCTTTTGTATGATATTTTTTCTGCATTTCTCTTTTAAAAATTGCAATAAATTATTATTTTATTTTAAAAAGTACAACTGTTAAAGCTGCTGCACCCTTTTTTCAGGCTTCACGGAATCATGGAGTAATTTGATCTGCTTTGGTTTACTGGACAAAAGAACTGAGCTCTTTTAAGATGTGCACTTAGCCAAGTCGTATCTAAAACTCTTGATTTCTTATCTAAATCAAGAAAATCCAAATAGCATCTTCAAAGAGATAAATTCAATTAAATTGTATCAGAATTATTTCAACAAGTTTCAAGTCAAAGACTCAAAATCTAAAAGTTGTAATTGCAAGTTCCAATTTTTGAAGAATTGAGCATCTTAATGTTTGGTTTTGAATCTCTCCAAATTACTTGCATTCAGATTTCTGAATTGGAAGTCCTACAATCAGGCAAAGTGTGTGAAAGTATTGGAACTTTCTCAGCTCAAAGTCAATTCTTTGCCTAATATTGTGGGTAAGAATGCAGAAAGTAGAAAAGAGTTTTCAACTTCTAGGAACAAGGGAATGATAAACAGAAACCCTAATGTGAATTACCAGAGGAAGACATGGGAAATATGACAGGATAGTTTCAATCTATTTCTATATTCAAACTTTTCTTTATCATTTAATGCCATTCAATTGCTTTAATTTTCTACTAGTCAATATCTAGTAAAATTTTGTTCTTCACTGTGTCCATTATTCCTTGAGAAAAAAGCTGCAACTGAACATCTATCAGCTCTAAGTGCAGATAGATGGACCAGAAGACTAAAGCTGCTTCTATTTAGATTGGCTGTAGTACCATAATATTGCAAGTCTCACTGTGCTTCCCCTCCTACTTTTATAATCATGTAAATTAGGGAGGTATCTGTCCAGATGTTTTTTTTTTATAATCCTCCCTTGTCATTTGGACTTAAGCAATGTTTCCCTTTTGTTGTTTTTGTAAATATCTTCTTTGTCTCCATCAAGATTATACTCTATACTTTCTACAATTCTAATCCAAAGTATCTGAACCAACTGATTTTGTGATAGCATTCCATAATATACATCCTAAACCCTCAGCTTCCTCCACCTCCACTGGTTTGCTATATATATTTTACAGCCTTTCCTACCAATCCAAAAATCATTCACTGTTCCTACCAAATGAGAATCTTTCAAGTGTTTCAGCAACTGACTGACATGTGAGAACACAATCTATCACTGCACTATTCTGTCCCCCTGTTTCTCGATATTTTATTGACTAAGCTTGAATAGAAATGGAGCTCAACACAGGAATGAACTTCCTTGAACTCAACATTACACAAACACCCACACACACAGAGACGCACACCCAAAAAAATCCAGAGTCATTTCTCTTACTTAGGATCAAATATGTTACTGGTGCACTGACGTAGTTTTGAAATAATTGTGATTACAAAATCAAAAGGAATGGAATGTAGAACAGAACAATTACTAATGGTAATTAGAAGGAATCAATCTAATTACTAATGGTAATTAGAAGGAAATTGTTAATCACAAGTAAAAAGCTACTTTTAGTGAGCCATATTAGCGTATTTTGGCATTTTTTACACATCTCAAAATTATGGACTCTTATAAATCAATGTGCCTTATGTACTACACAGGGGATTTGGACTAAAATAGTAATTCACAA
Source organism: Hydrophis major (assembly GCA_033807585.1). NCBI lineage: Eukaryota > Metazoa > Chordata > Lepidosauria > Squamata > Elapidae > Hydrophis > Hydrophis major. The sequence goes on from CM066328.1 coordinate 95,458,507, forward strand.
AAACAAAATAAATACAATATTTTCAAATGTATTTTATCTCAATATGACAGTGTGTCTGATGATAAGCTTTTGGTCTATTTGATAGAGGAAGCTGTAAAAGAATAGTGAGCTGGGATTCCAAAGGTTTTCATCAGGCATTGCTCATGAATGAAGATACTTCTGTATCATAAATTCTTGAGCAATCCTTTTGAAATTTTACTTCTGCAAATGCCTTGGCTTTCTGTACAATTCAGAAAACCGATTTCTTAGAGTCAAGTCCTATTATGTATTACAGGATCCAGTCTGGTCAGTCACTGGGACCAGAGGCATAGTCTTCTGGGCATTCAGACTCAGGGAACTTCTTTCTACCAGAATGTGTAGAGAAAAGTTTCCTGAGGATGGGGTCCAACATGAATCCAAAAACTCAGAACACTAAACTCTGGTCCCAGTGATTGACCCAAACTAGATCCTGCAACATTACCCTAGGACATGTATATTTGCCGTCATTCTATTATTTATTCTGTCAATTGTTATGTCGTCTAACACAAATAGACCTTTGTTTGTCATTCAAAATAGTGACCACACCAAACACAAATACACAGTTTTCTAATGCAAGAATAATATAGCAAATATGCAGTTAAAACTTTTGAATTAAGAATAGAGGATACAGCTCAACTACAACATTAAATTATAGCATTATCAATTGTTTTCTATAGGTGGGTCAATCTACATCACAAAGAAAATGGCGTGCGAAGTATAAAACAACAAGTAGCCTTGATAAATCACACTCAAGCATACATAAATATAAAATATGTACATGGTATTACATGAATAATAATATTAATTTATTAAAATTGTAGGCCACCTGACTCTCAATAACTTTGGGCAGCTCATAACAATTAATAAAAAATTATAATGAAATCAATGAAACATAAAAGATAAAATAAAAAATGGCAACTGCAATGAAGCAAGGAATTTTACTAGTTCTCTAAACAAAGGCCTGGATGAAAATGACTTGCTTTATTTATCCTGAAATGCCTGCTTATTAGTTTCAGCATATTATTCTGTTTTTTAAAAAAGCAACACCCTTACACATACAAATACCTTTATTTCTCATGTAATGTTCTAATCATTACATTCTCTACCATTTACTGATATTTTTTAAAACAACTACATAAATAAATAACAACTCTGCTCAGTCTTTTAATGAGCAAACCTACAAATAGCCCTCAAAAATGGCCACATGGAGATTCATGTATTGGACTGCATATTGAGATAATTCCAAGGGTGGGATCCGACCAGTATAACTACCGGTTTAGTGATTTTACATTTTGCTGTGTGACCATGTATATTATCGTCATCTAGCCTGGACATCTGAGCAGCACTACGTGCAGGTGTGCAGAGGTTGAAAAAGCACTTTTTTCCTGCTGTGTTGTGCAAAGAACTGCAGCTGTGTTGTGCAAAGAACCTGCGGTTGAAAACGCAAGAAATATTTATTTATTTATTTTGTCAAGTGATTATAAGATAACAGTATAAAGTATAAACATAGTATAAGTATAAACATAGTTATGAATACATGAAATGGATACATATAAGAAAATTTAAAAAACAAACAACAGCAGCAAACATAGAACTGGTTCTATGTATGCTCTGATTGCTGCTTTTCAGAGCAAACGGTTCTACAGAAGTGGACAGAACCGGTAGAATCCCACCCCTGGATAATTCCATGTTTACCATGGTTACCATAAAACTTGATATTCTCCAGACAGAACTAAATCTAGGATTGCCAGAAACACACATATTAAAGTACAAATAAGTGTTGATTTCTTACCAGATTACCTAAATTACACAGCATATAATTGGGAAAAAAAATTACAGACAATTTTATATTGGTTGATTAAAATTATCCATGGCATTTAGGCTTTTTTATTCTGCCTATTACAGGCAAATCTATTAGCCCAGGCAATGTCTATGGGGATTTTCAATAATCCAGGTCATGGTTGTCCCAAAGGTATTTTTTTTCCAAAAAGCAACTGGACTTTCCTGTGTTTATTTTTTCTCTTTGAAAACATTTTGCTTCACATCTAACAGTTGTAACTGAAGAGATTTCTTGGATGAGAAACAAAATATTTTCAAAGAGAAAAAATATATAAGAAAATCCAGTTGCCTTTTGGAAAAAGCACCTTTGGTACAGCCCAAGCAATTATATTTTTAATCTCTGGGCCCCAAATACTGAGTTAGTCCATGGTCCCTGCAGGATAACAAATGACATTACCTTTTTATCTGAGCCTCTGGCTTCTATTCTTTTTTTCATTATTTAAGGAAGTTGTTACTACAGAACCCAACATGGTGTTCCCTATATGTTCCTATCATAGGAAGTTAATATAAACTGATGGACTTTGGCAAGAAACTGCTGAAAACTATCCATCTGACTTGGTTACGAAGTGAATAATAAAGTGGATTTTTGAGGGAAACTACTCCGTGGTTACTGATTACATTTATTCATAATCTAAAAAATATCAAAAACATGTTGTATCTGTTGTAAACAGCACAAATAGTAAAGCAAAGATGCCAATTTATCAGTGTTTTTTGGTTTCTTATCAAAGGAGACTGAATAGCAGAATAATAGAGTCCTACCCACTGTTCAAGCAGGAGACCTTATACCATTCCAAATAAATAGCTATCCAGTCTCTTCTTAAAAGTCCTCTACATCTCTACATTTATTTATTTTTTTATAATATGGTGGCCAAATCTGGATGCAGTATTCTAAGTGTGGTCTTACTAAGGCTTCATAAAGCGATGATCCAAACTCTGTCAAGAACCTTGGAATACTCATCTCTAATAATCAAAGTGCTAGAGTCCACTGTAACTACATAGCCAAAAAGGCATTAAGAGTTGTTAACTTAATCCTATGTAGTTTTTTCTCTGGTAATATCACACTACTAACTAGGGAATACAAAACATTTGCCAGACCAATACTCGAATGCATCTCATCAGTCTGGAACCCACATTATGTATCTGATATTAACACAGTTGAGAAAGTCCAGAAATATTTTACAAGAAGAGTTCTATACTCCTCTACCTGATGCCACCAGACTCGAAATTCTAGAGCTAGAAAACCTAGAACTATGCCATCTCCGATCTAAGTATAGGATATAAAATCATACATTGCAATGTCCTACCTGTCAATGAATACTTCAGCTTCAACCATAACAACACTAGAGCAAACAATAGATACAAACTCAAGGTTAATCGCACTAAACTTGATTGCAGGAAATATGACTTCAGCAACAGAATGGTCTGGAATACTCTACATGACTCTGTGGTTTCTTCCCCAAACCCCAAAAACTTTAACCTTAGACTTTCTACTGTTGACCTCACCCCTTTCCTAAGAGGTCTGTAGGGAGCATGTATTAGTGCACCAAAATGCCTACCATCCCTGTCCTATTGTTTCTTTTAATTTTATTATATGTACTCATTTCTTGTATTCATAACTATGTTTATCCTTATACCTATTATCTTGTAAGTGATTAACAAATCAAATAAATAAATAAATAAATAAATAAAAAATAAATAAATAAATAAATATAAATAAATAAATAAATAAATAAATAAATAAATAAATAAATAAATACTTCACAATGATCTTGATTCTATCCCTCCTCTATCTAACCTAGGATTTCATTGGCTTTTTTGGCTGCCGCCACACACTGCTAACTCATAATTAGGAGATTGTCCACTAGGACTTGAAGATCCTGCTCACAGTCTCTGGCATTAAATCATGTTTCACCTAGCCCATACCTGTACAATTGATTTTTTTACCACAGTAACTTTCTCTGCATTACATTTCCTTTTGTTATATAGGGCCCAGTGTTCAAGACTGTCCGAGATCCATTTGAATCTTGTGCCTATCTTGTGGAGCCTATCTTCACTAATTGACTATTCCTGTCAGTTTAGTGTCATCAATAAATTTGATAAGTCCCCTTCTTTTCCTCATCTAATGAAGATGTTGATGAAGATGTTAAAGAGTACTGGGCCTGAAATGGAACCTTGGGATATCCCACAGCTTCATTCCTTCCATGTAATGTAGTTCCATGGAGGATCACACATTGGGTATAATTTGTCAGCCAGTTAAAAATCCATCTGAATACATTTATTGCTCTATGAACTAGGATAAAACTTAGGATGAATAATACACCATAAAAAAGGATGTTAGAAATGGAGCAATCGTAAAATTTATAAAAATCTTGAACCCAGAACCAACTTTGTTTAGTTAGTCTCCATAAGTAGAAATAGGAATCAAAAGCATATCTTTTTATGAATTGGGATCAGAAGTCTTCTTACTTAGGACTTTGAGTGACAGACACCTGCTGGAACTGTCAACATTCATTAACCTCAGTAAATATTTTGTTATTACAAATCTTATAGCTACAAAAGTGTCCTATGAATAAGTGATAATTATTGCTTACTTTTATCTGTCTATCATCTATCTATCTATCTATCTATCTATCTATCTATCTATCTATCTATCTATCTATCTAGTTAGCTAGCTAGCTAGCTAGCTAGCTATCTAGCTATTTATCATCTATCATGTATTTATAAATGTAACATGTCTAAACTTTATAAATTAATAAATTTTATATTTGAGACTAGCATATCATCAATGATTTTCTTTTGCCAATGATTAATGCAAAATTTGCGGTGCTATTTTTTTACGTTTGTCAAAAAAAAATCAGCCATATTGTTGGGTAGGATTTATGGTTTCAGTTGCCAATTAAGAATCCATGGGCAACATGTGAGATAATATATAATTCTTATCACATACTATACAAAAATGGAAAATGAAATATAATTGCTTCAAATATAATTTTCTTTGTATTTCTAATAAAAGACTGCTTAAATGTTTTAAAGGCATTTTACTCTTCCTTTATTCTTGTTTTTTCCCCTGCATTCAGTTGCTGCTGCTGCTATTTTAACTTGATAAAACATGAATAATGTATTTCATTATTTTATTCTCAGTGTTATATATCTCATCTAGCTACATATGCTCTGTCATTTACTCAAAACCATAAGCATTTTGTTCCAACTTGCATGTAATTTTCATTGTGTTTGGAATTTTCTTTAATAAAAATATATTCGGAGCTGGCACTATCTAACAAAATATTAGATCTTTAAGATATTTGAATCAAGTGAAAGAAATTACTATAGTATTTCTTTTGGAAATTGACTTTTTATAAATGCTGTTTCCATCTTTGTTTCTAGTACAGTCAAGAAAATCTATCTAACAGTAAGCATATTTACATGCTCCTTAGGACCTAAATGTTTTTTTCATGCAGAGTTTTTGATTGATTGACTGATTTATTTATTATATTATATAGGCTACATATTCCCTAAGCTCATGGAAGCTTTCAATATTTGAATAGCCAAATTGCAATCACAAAATCCAGCCATCCTAACAATATAACATTCCACTAAAAACACAAGCATTTCAAAACCCCATAAAATTGTACATAAATAACACCCATTCTGCTATAGATAAAAAGACACAAATAAGTAAGATGATTTTCAAACATTTCCAAAGAGGGAAATGGAGGTCCATCTCATCTAGGTAGGCAAGATCTACACTGAAGTTTTCCATATCCATTCATTTCGTGCAGCTTTTCTGAAATTTAACTCGTGGAGATACATAGGTCATCTTTTCTTTTATCAATAAGGGTAGCTGCACTTGTCAGGTTGGATACTGTCCTAATGCAAAAGGTGCAGAGGTGATATTCAGCAGGTTCTGACCAGTTCTGGAGAACCGGTAGCAGAAATTTTGAGTAGTTTGGAGAACCAGCAAATACCACCTCTGACTGGAGATTTTACAGTATCCTTCCCCTGCCACACTCACCAAGCCATGCCCATAGAACCGGTAGTAAAAAAATTTGAATCCCACTATTGAAAACTATTATTATATTTATAATAATATTACATTATTGTATTATTACAAATATAAATATTTTAAATGTATAATTATTAAGTTATATAATATTTATCACATGTATATATAGTAATATATTTATTAGCCCTCACTTACTTATTCACTTGATATTTTAAGTCTAACACTCAACACTTTTTTTACAGGATAATGCACAATTATTTAATTAGGGACAAAATCCTGTAAATGCTTGAAAAGTTCTTTCTTAAAATGGGGAAATTGTAAAATAGAATGGAATGGGGCCTTGGAGGTCTTCTGGTCCAACCTCCTGCTCAGGCAGGAAACCCTATAATACAGTATTTCAGACAAATGGTTATACAATCTCTTCTTAAAAACTTCTAGTGTTGAAACATTCACAATTTCTGGAGACAAGTTGTCCCACTGATTAATTGTTCTGTCAGGAAATTTCTCCTTAGCTCTAAGTTGCTTCTCTCCTTGATTAGTTTCCACCCATTGCTTCTTGTCCTACCCACAGGTGCTTTGGAGAATAACTTGACTCCCTTTTCTTTGTGGCAGCCCCTGAGATATTGGAACACTACTATCATGTCACCCCCTCATCCTTTTTTTTTTTTTCCATTAAACTAGACATACTCAATTCCAGCAACTGTTCTTTATATATTTTATCTTCCAGTGCACTAATTATCTTTATGGTACTTCTCTGCACTCTTTCTAGAGTCTCAGCGTCTTTTTAAAATCATGGTGACCAAAATTGGATGCAGTATTCCAAATGTGGCATTTCCAAGGCAGCATAAAGTGCTGGGATTCAAATAATTTAACAAATGGCTGTCAGTTGGCTGTCATGGAAGGCATAGCCCATCCCTGTTCTCCAGCTCCATCACACATGCAGGACAAGCCTCATATGATGGCCAAATTGATCCTGGATGAAGCAGTTGTTAAATTAAACCCCCTGGTTTCAAAGTAGATCCTGGGCACTGCACTGTGCTGTAATGGAGAAATAGGCAATGGAGCAGCTGGCACAAGGGAAGGAGGAGGAGCAGGGGAAAAAGTGGGAAGGCAGCCATTTTCTTCCCTTGCACTGATTGCTCCATTGTCCATTTCTCCATTGCAGCACAGTGCAGTGCCCAGGATCCACTTTGATACAGAGGGTGGGTAACAACCTTTTCACCTGAACCAATGTGATCCATCTGAATCCCACCACTGGTATTATCCACTTCACATGATCTTGATTATGATTAACTCATCATATCTCTGTTAATGCAGCCTAGAACTGTGTTGTCTATTTTTGGCAGCTGCAGCATACTTCTGGCTCATTTTTAAGTGATTGTTCATTAGGACTCCAAGATCTTTCTCACAATTACAACTGTTGAGCAAGGTACTACCTATACTGTACCTGTTGAGCGAGGTACCGCCTATACTGTACCATTTGTTTTTCTTGCCTAAATGTAATACCTTACATTTTTACCATTGAATTTCATTTTGTTAGATAGCGCCCAATATTCAAGTTTGTCAAGATCCTTCTGTATCTTAAGCCTATCTTCTGGAGCATTGGCTATTCCTACCAGCTTGGTGTTGTCTACAAATTTGACAGGTTTCTCACCTGTCCCCTCATCCAAATCATTGATGAAGATGTTGAAGACTAGGACTAAAACAGAACCTTGGGGTACCCAATGAATTCTTACTTCCATGTAGATGCAGTTCCACAGAGGAATATATAGTGAGTGCATTTGGTTAGTCAGTTATGAATCCATCTGGTGGTGATGCTGTCTAATCCACATTTTTTTCTATTTTATCAAGTAGTAGGCTATGGTCTACATTATCAAATGTCTTACTGAAGCCCAAATAAATTATAGGCATAGCATTCCTCTGTGTCACTTTGTCAAAGAATGACTAAAAGCTCTAAGAATAGCACATAGAAGTGCTTGGCTGTGAAGTGCCAGGCTTTGATAAACCTGCAGTCATGGTGAATGATAATATGGCTGATGATTCATAAATTCACCACATTTGCAATTCCACAAACAGACACATTGACCTGCAACCAGCCTATGAATCCCTCAAAATTCAAATCAACTGCATAGCCAACTAACAACAGCACTGACACTCAACCAACTCACACAACCCACCCCACACTCCACCCCCAACCAGCACTTTCTCTCCCAATGACCCTTTAATGATGTGGCCTCTCCATCCCAAGATGCATCCCAAGACCCTCACTTGTTACAATCCCCACCTGACCCATCACAAGACCCTCACCTGAAGTGACATTCCCATTACAAGGCCTACTGAATACACAAAGCCCTTACAAAGAGAAGAACACTAACATCCCTTAAACTCTACTGAAGATGTTACCTAGCCTGGTAATGAAACATTCGGAAACCAACCCACAAGCTCACAGAATGAACTTCTACTCTCAGATTCATTCTTTTTTTTTTTAAAGAGATTTTATTAATTTTCTACAAACAAACAAGACAAACAAAACATTAAAACATCAACTCTCATATGTACATCCAGCGTGTCAGTTGGTTCATCAGTTTTGTGCATTCATTTTGTAGTCTCAATTACAATTATATTACATAACAACTCATATTGTCAATCCAAACTTATATATCCTAATATCACTAAAAAAAAAAGAAATTTTTGACTATACTTTTAATCATTCATGCTTTATGAGGTAACAATACTTTAACCGGTTTATTCTGTAACAAATCACATAATCATACCAAATCAATCCTAAAAAACCCTTTATAAATATAATGTCAAATAACAAAGTACTAACAAAATAGCAAAATAAAAATATTCCTTACTGTCTAGCATTCTAAATATTCTATTATCGTATTTTATCATCTAGCCATTGATAAAAAAGATCCCAAATTTTGTAAAATTGTTTAACCTCTTGCTCTCTAATTTCAAATGTCAATCTACTCATCTCAGCACATTCCAATATTTTCTTAATAATTTCTTCCTGTAATGGTATTTTCTCATTCTTCCAATTTTTAGTAAATACAATCCTAGCCGCTGTTAATACATTTACGATCAGGTATTTCAAATCTTTACTATATATATCAGGTAAAATTCCCAATAAGAAGATCTCTGGTTTCTTTGTCATTTTTTCAAACCACATGCGAATTTTAGTCCAATATTTTCTAGCGTCCTCACAAGTCCACCACAAATGGTAATACGAGCCGGGTATCTGATGACATTTCCAGCATTTTTCAGATTTGTTCTTAAACATTCTTGCTACTCTAGTCGGGGGAAAGTGCCACCTGTAAAACATCTTTTACAAGTTTTCTTTATATGCTGTTGACATTGCCATTTTATAATTTTGAGACCACATTTTTTGCCATTTCTCTAGATCAATCCCATATCCAAAATTCTTCCCCCAAACAATCATAGTTTCTTTGACTTGTTCTTCCTCTAATTTCATTCCCAGTAAATAACCATATAATTTTTTAATCACCTTCTCATCAGTACCCATCAAGATCTTATCTAAATCAGTCTGCTTATCATAGAATCCCTCCGTTTTAAAATCTTCATCATACCTTGAATGTATTTGCGCATATAAAAACCAATTCATCCTTATACCTTGTTCCTCTAAGTTTTGGATCAATTTAAGTTCACCCTTTTCATCCAATAGTTCCCCATATCTAACTGTTTGTTCCTTCTTATAAATTATAGGATAGGAAAATGCTTCAATAGTCGATAACCAAACTGGAATTTTCAAATAACATTGTCTTTTTATCTTCTCCCAGTTTAACCACAAAGACTCCCGTATATAATGTCTTCTAAAATAACCCTGTGTTTTAGTTCCCTTATACCATAAAAAAAGCATGCCAGCCCAACAGCAAATCATGCCCTTCTAATGTCAACAATCTATGCTTTCTTAATGTTATCCATTCTTTGACCCACATCAAACTTGCAGCTTGATAATACAATTCCCCATTAGGCAGGCCAAAACCTCCTCTAATTCTAGCGTCTTGCAAAAGCTTTAGCTATATTCTCGCTTTTTTACCTTGCCATATAAACTTCAACATGATTTTATTTAAATCTTCAAAATAGTCTTTTCCAAGCCTAATTGGTATTGTTTGGAACAAAAATAAAATTCTGGGTAAGATATTCATCTTGATTGTTGAAATTCTCCCTATTAATGACAATTGCAAGTTTTCCCACTTCTTCAAATCTGTAGCTATCTGTTGTTTGAGTTTAATATAATTATTCTCTTTTAATGTGCTACATCTTGCTGTCAAATATATCCCCGGATACTTAACCTTATTTGTAAATTGGATTTTCAAAAGATCTGCCAGTTCTTCTCTCTGTCTCGATAGCATGTTCTTTGTCAAAATCTTTGTTTTATCTTTATTTATTTTCAAACCAGCCATCTCACCATATGTCTTTATCTTTTCCAATAACCTTGGAGCTGTTTCTAACGGGTCTTCCAGAATAAAAGCTAAATCATCAGCAAAAACTTGTAGTTTAAATTCTTCCTTTTTAATTTTCATTCCTTTTATGCTTTTATCATCCCTAATATTTCTATTCAACACTTCCAAGGTCAACACAAATAGCAAAGGAGATAGGGGACACCCTTGTCTTGTGCCTTTTCTTATATTAATAAAATCTGTAAGTTCTCCCTCCATCATTACCTTTGCTGTCTGTTTATTATATATGGCTTCTATTGTTCGAGTCAATTTTTTAGCAAAACCCATCTGTTCCAATAGTAATAACATAAATCTCCAGTTCACGTTGTCAAATGCCTTTTGAGCATCTAAGAATATCAAAGCCATTTGCTTTTCAGGATGAGCCTCATAGTATTCCAAAGTATCCAAGATTACTCTCATATTGTCTCTGATTTGTCTCTTTGGCAGAAATCCATTTTGATCTGGGTGAATAAAATTATTTGAATATTTTTTAAGTCTTTCTGCTAAAATTGAAGCAAAGATTTTATAGTCTGCATTCAATAAGGAAATAGGTCTATAGTTCTTAATTTGCTGTGGGTCAGCCTCTTCTTTTGGAATAAGTGTGATATAAGCCTCTGACCATGTTTTGGGTATCATCTTCTTTAACATAACTTCATTCATGACTTCTAACAATGGGATGCTCAATGATTCTTGAAATGTTTTATAGAATTCTACCGGAAGCCCATCTGGACCCGGTGCTTTCCCATTGTTTTGTCTCTTAAATGCTTCATTTAATTCCATCAATGTTATATTGCTTTCTAGTATTTCTTCAGTCTCTTTAGGTATCTTCGGTAACTTAGCATTCTGTAAATACTGTTTGACTTTTTCCTCATCAATATTCTCTTGTTTATATAGTTGCCCATAAAAATCTCGAATAATTTCCTTTTTCTCCTTATTACCATAACAAACTTGGCTTTGATCATCTATTAGCTTCAATATTTTTCTTGATTCCTTCTCCTTTCTCAATTTATATGCTAGCCATCTACCTGGTTTATTTGTATCTTCAAAGTAATTCTGTTTAGAATTTCTGATTTTCTGTGCCAGTTCTTCTTTCTCTATTAATTACATTTTATGTTTAATTACATCCAGCTTCAATTTAATATCTTTTTTCTGTGGCATTTTCTGTAAGGCGGAGCTTCGTTTCAGAGATACAGCTGCGATCTCGGGTCTCTGAGATCGCAGCTGATATTTTCGCCCCTGGTCGGTCCCAACGGACCTAAACTGTCCCGTAGAGACGGGGATTGGGAAGGGCATTGTCCCAGGATCCCAGAGATATCGCAAAATCTCTGGTTTGATCCGGGAGAAGCCCTTTTGCTGGCAGCGGAGAGGAAGCCTCCATAGCTGCTGAAGTCAGGACAGCTCCGGAAAGAAAGTGGCTGGAAAGAAAGTGTGTCGGCTGGGTGAGAAACTTCTTTTGTGTTGTAAATTCGCTGAGGTTTGAAAGGGCATCCTGAACAAAGAAGAAACCTGTGAGATTTTTTTTTTGACCAAAACTGTTTGAGCGGCGTTTTTTAAAGTGATGTCAAATTGAGGCTTGGATTTTTTTTTTCTACTTTTTTTCTGGGGACTTTAATGTGACTTTGTAGGTAACCGGATTGAATTTTCTCTTATATATATTTTTATGCTCCTTTTGATGTTTTGATTTTCTTTAAGATAGAGGCTCCCTTTGGTTATTTTTTTTTCTTTTTTGTATACATTATTCCTTTTTTCTGGCTGGGGGGGGGAAAGCATTAAGAAACTTTGCAACACTGCCAACTAGAGGCTTGAAAATACTTTATTTGAATTGGAGAGAACTGTAAGAAGACTCCTTCTCAAGGACATTTCAACATGATAAGATAGAGGGAGAGCACAGCAAAATATTATTACAGGTGCTTTCCTGGACTCTTATCAATATTTCAACACTTGAGGCTTGGCTTTGAAGCTGCTGGAGAAGAGAGTCATAATAAGAGCCTTGGATAAATAAATAAAGTGCAGTGTGCTCTTATAATATATTACTTGTGATATCCCCACTCACCAGCCTTTTTGTAAATTTCAATTCTAGTAATATTCTTATTTTTGCTTTTTATTTTAAAGGGAAAGCCTCAGAGTTTTTTCTTTATTTCTCTTTTTTTCTCTTTATTTTTATTGGGACTTCTTTGCTCTTTCTATCCATGTTTTTGGACCACTTTGTTTTTCTCTTTTGATTATTGAGACTTCTCAACTGGATTAAGGTCTGAAGAACCTGAAGGAATTTCTTCTTTTCTTTTTGCTTTTCTTTTTGCTCTTAATCAATATTATTATTTTTGGGTTTGTTTGTTTTTTTCTTTTCTATTTTTCCTTTTTTATGGTGGACTACTTCGTAATTGGATTAGGGTCTAGAAGAACCTGATGATCTTTCTTCCTTTCTTCCTTTTTCTTCTTTGGTTTTGGGCCTTTTACTATTGGATTTTTCCATTTTGGATTATAATTGGCTACTCTACCAGTTGGATTAAAAGTCAAAAAGAATTTGAAGCTTTGGAAGCATTAAAATGAGCAGGAAACCAATACCATCTGGCATTTCTACTTCTACCTCTGCTTCCCCAGCAGCTGGAGGACAACGTTTAATTCAGACAATGTTGAAGCAAGATAAAGAACAAGAAAAAGTAACTTTACAAATGATTATGCAAGGAATCCAAGATCTCAAGATAAAATCAGACATCATTGAACAAAGAATAGAGAAAACTGATGAAAAAGTGGAAAATATTAAACAAATGATAGGGAAGTATGAGGAGAGATTCCAAAAAATTGAGGAAGAAGGAAAACAAAGAGAGAAGATTGGAAATATTTACAGTAGATTAACAGTGGCTGAACAAGAAAAAAGTGGGATGTTGAGGTGGGAGATGGAAAGGTCAGAATTTTATCTCAGATTTCAAAATATAGAAGAGGAAAAAGGAGAAAATTTGGCTGCGATAATGGTAGAAATTTTGGCAGATGCTTTGGAAATTACAGAGGAAAAGATGATGGATGGAGTAGATGAGGTATATCGAGTTTATACAAGATATGCGATGAGAAATAAATTACCAAAGGAAGTCCATATTAGATTTACCAAAAAAATCCATTAAAACACAAATATTACAAGTGGTAAGAGAGAAAACATTGAAATACAAAGGTAAAGAGATTGTGGTTTTGAAACAAATACCCAGAAGAGTGAGAGAGATGAGAAGAGAATATCAATTTCTGACCAAAATGCTACTGGAAAACGAAGTAAATTATAGATGGCTGATTCCAGAAGGATTAATGTTTACGTGGCAAGAGCAGAGACATAGAATTGATTCAATTGAGAAAGCAGAACTTTTCCATGCAGATTTTTTTGGAAGAAGAAGAGAGGAGGCAGAGAAAGAGGTCTCATTAATTGAGTTTCAAGAGGAACAACTGGAGACTGAAAAAGAGAAAGGAGCTGTAGGTGGACAGGTGGATAGTAAAGAACAGTGTGAAGTGAGATCCACGAGAGCTGTTAGACCTAAATATAAAGCATAATCATGGAAGAAAAAAAACTGATTACAATGAATATAAATGGACTTAATTCAGCTGTTAAAAGAAGGAAAACTTTTCATAAATTAGAGAAATTAAAATTTGATATAATTTGTCTACAAGAAATTCATATTAAAAAACAACATGAACAATTGTTAGTATAGCCAAAATTGGGGAAAATATTTACTTCTTTGACTCAATGTAAGAAAAGAGGAGTGGTTCTATACATTAAAGAGGCTATCCCAGCAAAATTGATCTACACGGATGAAGACGGAAGAGTATTAATGGTGGAAATAATGGACAATAATATAAAAATACTCTTGATTGCAATTTATGCTCCGAATGATAAACAAGAAGAGTTTTATAAAAAGCTACACATGAAAATAATTGGACTGGACTATGTTAATATAATTATGATGGGAGACTTTAATGGAATTGTGGACAATAAATTGGACTACATAGCAATAACAACAAAGCAAAATAGAAAGGCTCTCCCTAAATCTTTTTTTAAAATGACAGATAAACTAACTTTAAAAGATATTTGGAGAGAAAGAAATGTTAAAGCTAAACAATATACTTTTTATTCAAATAGACATTTATCATGGTCCAGATTAGATATGATTTGGATCTCAACAGAATTAATATCCAATATTCAAGAAACAAATATTGAAACAAGTACTTGGGCAGATCATAGCCCAATGACAATTAAATGGAAGGGACAAAAAAAAAGTTCGAGATGGACATTAAATAATACTATTTTAAAAGAGAAAGATTTTATACAATGGATGGAGAAGGAATTGGCTTTTTTCTTCAGAGAAAATAAAAAAGAAGATACTTCAACGCAGAATGTTTGGGATACAATGAAGGCATATGCTAGAGGTCTGATAATAGATTATACAAGAAAAAAGAATATTTGGAAAAGGCAAGTTTCTAAGGCCTCAGATTCATTCTTATTTATCCTAAATAACCCATGCTTGACATTTCCCAACCAGGATGAAATAGATAATGTGATGCTTCCTGACAGTTAATGGAACCGATAATGGCTGAAACAATTCAAAAGAACAAAGTTGATACTTGAACTAAATGAATCTCATGTTTAATTGAAAAGCAGGAAGGTCTGAAAAGTTAAGTTCTATTTTCCTCCCTTACAGCTTTAAATTTATGTTCAGGAGACCTCGTTGATTAGCATTAAGACTAGCATTGACACACACAATGACAAAAATGTGTACAGGTACATAATGGGCAGGACTTTACTGTGATGTCACAGTGTACATATCGTCATTTTGATGAAATAATAGTATGCTGTCAATTCCTCTGCTCTAACAGAGGTAGCATTTCACTCTACTTCCTTAGATATGCCCCATTTAAAAAAGTTATTGTACCATCTCTTCATCTATCTTTCAAAGATTCAAAGGAAAAGAAAGGGCAAGGAAATGTGTTGCATAAGCATCCTTCCACCAGTTCAGGCTGGAATCTGAATAAACTAAATGTACAATTTATAAAAAAATGTTACATCTACAGTGGTTAAAAGAATGATTCATTGTTATACCTTAAAATGCAACAAAGAAGTGGCTGGGGAACTAAGTAAGGCAAAAATAGACATCTGGCTTTATGCAGACTTTTCATCTGATGTCCAGTTGTGTGGTTTTTCTTTTCTTTTTCTTTTTTCCTTTACATTTTGAATGCAAAAGCCGATGAAAGGCCAATGAAAAGCCGTACCAGATGCACTAAACTGCATAGCTTTACTAACAAATTGATGGGAACATTTACACTTCAAAATGTAATTTTTGAATGTATGAAATTATCTAAGCTGGAATGTGGCTAGCGTAATAGCCTGGTGTCTGCACCTGCAGAATGTTAGAATCCTCCCTATATCTAGCTAATAATTTCAGAGTTATCTTCACTGTTATTCTCAACTCTTGTGTTAACAGATGTTAATTGTTCCTATTGGAACTACAAATTCATGTTCTTCCTGCTTTTTTTCTTCTTCTTTCAAACACATTTTCCTTGTCGATAAAAGAATGGTAAGACATAGTCCTCATATGTGTTCTTACTGTGTGGATTAGAGCTCATGCCATTCCTGAAATCTCAGAACCAAACTGTGCATACAAAATCCACCATCAAAGACCACAAAGATCATCTGCTGATATTTTTCTGCAGCAGCATTATTGTCTCTGTTAAATGAAATTTACTGGCTTAAAACCTCATTATGCTCACCGTGGGTATTACACATAGCATAGTTCATTTGGTTTACTTCATTTCTGAGCTGGGTACTTGATGCTGTTGTCCTGTAACATTGCCAATCCACACTTGGTAAAGCAATTGGGAAATTTATGTACTTCCAGAGTTAGTAACAAATCTTTCCTGAAAAAGTCAAAGTCCCATGATTGTGATCTGTTGGTATTGCTATCGGGTAAACAACATCCTTTAGCAGATTTGTATATTTATAACAATATTTGAGAGAAGATATGGAAGTGTATGGGGGAAAATTAACAGAAACTGATTATGGACATGAAATATTTGTTCAATGTGTGTATGAGAGTATGTGTGTGCACACATGCACTTGGAAGCTTGTACAATGATATTCATCCTATGATTTTTATTCATATTAATTTGTGAAATATATTCAATATTTAAAGAATTGTAAAAAGTAAGGAAAGCAGTAAGATCCCCTTTACGATTATTAACAGTCATTCCTACAGTGATTTTATTTTTGTGCTTAAATAATGAAAATTATGACTTAAGGCATTATTTGTAAAAAATTTAAAAATATTTTTGCTAAATATTCAAATCAAGTCAGAAAAACTATGCGGGGGAAAAAAACACATGGAACATTGTATTTTTTGCATTTTTTAAAAGAATTTTTTTGTCCCACTGTCATCTGGATTTTCCTGTGAGAAGTAAAAGGTCAAATGCTATGTAGGAAAAAGTGCTAAGAAAAAGGAATGAAGTCTGCAAATGTAGTTATGCATTTTGAACCAGATCTCATCACAATCTGGGGAGCCAAAGCCAAAGTATCTTTTGCAATACCAAATAATGATACATGCCCTTACCTTGTTTCTCTGTGTGAAATTACTTGTGATTAATTCTACACTGCAAAAGCGAGTTCAAAGCCAAACTGTTCAGTATTGGGATTGTGCCACACCATATTTGCATCCCTTTAAAGCAACTGGAAAAGTCACATTTCTGCATGAAGAAAATTGTGATGGTTTTATCCATGTAAATTTTATAAATTTACAATTTATAAAAAATATTACATATACAATGGTTAAAAGAATGATTCATTGTTATACCTTAAAATGCAACAAAGAAGCAGCTGGGGAACTAAATAAGGAAAAAATAGACATACAGACTTTTCATCTGATGTCCAGTTGTGTGGTTTTTCTTTTCTTTTTCTTTTTTCCTTTACATCTTGAATGCAAAAACTGACAAAATAATGTACCAGATGTGCTAGACTGCATAGCTTAACTAGCACAGAAAAGAAGGCAATGCAATCAGTCCAGGGACAATGCAAAAGGAGTATTTTGCTGCAAAATGCAAGCATTAAGGAAAGGGGAAAAGGAATATAAAGATGCTAAATATGGGCAGCCATTTGCAGATTAAAAGAACATGAACTTTTTTTATTGATAGCAAGGAAGACTTCCTCTCTCCTCTTCTAACTGCTATATAAAGATGAAATTTGAATAGCCACAGATTAGGAAGAAAGGGATTAAATTCTCCTTACGTTTTTATTTGTTTGTTTGTTTGTTTGTTTGTTTGTTTATTTATTTATTTGATTTGTCAATTGTTTACAAGATAATAAGTATAAGTATATACATAGTTATGAATACATGAAATGGGTAACTGCTATATAAAGATGAAATTTGAATAGCCACAGATTAGGAAGAAAGGGGTTAAATTCTCCTTAAGTTTTTACTTTACATAAAGTCCAATCCAGACTAATAGATTCGTGTTTCTTAATTAATATAAGTTATATTATATAAGGTATATGTCATATTTGGGACTTTTAAAAAAAGCTTTAGTTAGTAGTTTTTTTCAGAGTTAATGAATAATTATTATATTGTTTTCTTTCTTATAGCTCAAGCATTTATCTACCTCAGAAACCCAAATGCTAATGTATTAAGATCAAACTTAATGACATTACCACTTATCACTAGAAGCAGTTAAGTGGAAGTTTCACACTCAAATCAGCACAAGTGCTGTTTGAGAGCTAGTTCATTAACCCAAGGCATGCAACACTGAACACTTTTTCATCTGTTGATACAAAAGCCTCTAGTGAGTCAAAAATAAAGAACATGAAGAGTATTACAGTATGCCATTAAACATACATTTACTACATAGGAAAAATGCCATTGTAAAATCAAGGTACTTTTTCAACATATCAATTTGGCCATTGGTCTCAGCCATTGCTCCTTTATCAGAACAGAATATCAAAATGTGTTTTTTGAGAAAAACATGAGCATAATAAATATCAATCAACCAATTTTGAATGTTCACAGATGGGGATGGAGTGTGTGTATGTTCTTGTAGAAGCAGCAATTAATTTGGGAAAGAACCTAGTAAGAATCTGAATTTCCAACATCTATATACTTCTGCTTCAAAACAGTATCATACTGAAGCTACTCAGTCCATCTCTATTTCCTCTGCAGAATTGTCAACTTCCATAGCAAATAGTGTAGTCAAAAACTGAAATTGTGGTTCAAGTACTTGGAAATCACTGCAGTTAAATATCAAGTTGTTTCTGTATGCAAGAAATAATATCTGACAATTCCATTAAAGATCAGAGTACAGCCTTATCCAGAGTAGAGAAATAGACTAAAATGGCCAAGAGTTCTCTTCCCCTAAAGTAAGCTTCAGTTTCAGTAATTTAATAGTGTCCTGCAGCTGTCTTAACATTGGTTTTCTATTTTGAAGCATCAGGTTTAGTGCTTTCAGGTGATCAGTTACATCTGTTAGAAAAGCAAGATTGCAGAATAACCTAGATGGGAAACTGCCTTTCATTTTCATGAAGGAATTCATGTCCACCTCAGAACATTCTCATGAGTCAGCCATCTAACTCTGACATGAAATGGAAGTTTGCCATACTCACCATATCTACTTCTGAGAAAGGAAGGTATCTTCCTGGGATTCAGCCTTCAATCATTTGTGAAATTAATGGTTTTATATTCATAAAGCCCTCATTTTTATGCTTTTACCATACAAAACATATGTCACAAAATGTAAAATATGCTAGTAAAGTTGATTCATCTTATAAAGAGGGTATTGAATTTATGCTTGATGGAGTGTAATCTTTTAGATCAAAATAATTGCCCATTTGTTTTGTCATTATAGTTGACCAATAGTACCCATCTATCATAAAATCAGAAAAGAGGTTGATTTTAATGGACAGAACATATGCTTACTTCGTGGCACATAATTTTGAACATGTACATTTCGTTGCAGGTTGCAGAAAATGACTTGAAAGTTGGTATGAAGCCCACAAGTTTAAGAACTCTAAAATGGAATCAGGCACTTATATAGAAACCTAGTTTAGGTATTGAAATCACCTAACCAATATGACTGTTTTTAGAACCCATTCTAAATTGAAAATCAGTGCTAAACATTTATTTATGAATGTATTAGAGCAGGGGTGGACAGTTAATTTTTCCAAGGGGCTACATGAAATTGTTGTGGAGGGCTGAATAGGCTGGGAAGGTGCGTAAGCACAGCCTTGAGGGAGTGTGTATAAAATGCCCAGGTCAGTATTGTTAATTTGTGGTGAGAATGGAATTTAGGCTATATATAACCAAATTTATGCTATATATTATTTGTGTTCACTTTCATCTTCTTCCTACATGAATGCAATAATTCAACTGCCCCACTACAGTTTACTAATTGGTTTCCAAGTGTTAATATCTTTCTGATCATCTCCTTAGTTTTCCCTTCAAATCCATTTCATCTATATCTTTCTTTTAAATTCATGAGTCAATTTATGAATTAAAAGAAGATTGATTCACTCCAAAAATGAAGTTAGGGTAAAGTGGGCTTGGATTTTTTTTCTGCTCTAGAAACTTAAATATCATCCTAATTATCTGGTTGCTTCTTGTTTAGCAAACTAAGTGAATGCTTTGATTGTATTTGGTTAGTCCAGAGTTAGATTTGTGTGAGCTCTGTGATCCCAGACATTATATAATAACAAATCTAAATCATAAAAATGTACAGCTGCTCAACCAACCAACCAACCAAAACATGGTTATGTCTCACAAAAAATAACAAATCCTGGAAGTCACTGTATAATAGTTCCTATCCATAAAGGTCAAATGGGCCCTGCCAATGACTACATAGCTTCCAGGACTGAGAAATAATCACTTCCAGGTTTATTTATGGCCATCTGACCACTATGCCTGATTAAAAGAGATAATTGCTGCCAAGATCTTTTTTCAAAACACGATTCTAGTCTTGACCTTACCAAGTATGACATATATATGTTTGTTACCTTCTTTTCCTGTTCACAGTTGTTTTGTTGTGTCTGTTGTTTTGACAGTTACTGACAAGTGTCAGCTTACACAATGAATTATGCCTCTGACACATTCTCCCCCTCATTCCACATTTCCTGTCTGGCAATCATTCATAGTCCTGCACTTGTTCTTAAGAAAAGGACCGGCCTATGTTTATATCATTGTTACCAGTTGACCTCTTTACCTGCAGTCTTGTCCCTCCCGAATCTCATCATCCACAGTTATCATCTCCTTGGGGTTTTCTTCATTGCTTCCTGATCTCCCTGCCCCTGTGTTTTCATCAGACCCATCATAATGCACAGGACCCATTCAAAGTACCTTCCTTGTTTCATTCTTTCAAACATTCAGTCAGGCAAAGAGTATCTGCTTCCAATAACATAAGGATTTTCTACATGACATTCTGCAGTTCTGAAGGACAGGGAGATGAGTTTAGCTCACAGGGTATACATTAATAAGTGTTCAATTTGCTTCTGGAAGTCGATGGAATAAATGCCTTCCTTTTGTCATGAATTGGTGTCAGCAGATATTTTAATATTATATCACTAATTTTTCCTCTTGCTACCTTCTGGAAGAATTAATGGCAGACTCTGATTCCATGTATTTCCCCCGCCCCCTTAAAAACAATTAAGTAGGGAAATACTACTTGTTCTACCATTTGATTCTTCTTTCAAAAAACCATCTCGGTCCATAGCAGTTTACATTCCATGAGACTTAAATTATTAATTGCTGTTTATTTGTGGTTCCTGTCCTAATGAATCGGATTGGTAGTCCTTAATTCTCTGGAGAGTATTAAATCACAAGCCAGAAACACAGGGGCTAGCAAATTCTTCATCAGCTAAGGGGAAGATGGCTTCTTGAATGTGACTTCTTTCCATTCTGAAATAGCTTCAGGCTCTTTGAATTAAAGTTGAATCTTCAAAGGCAGTAATCAAAATAATTCCTGACATGCCAAGTCCTTTTGCCCAAGATAGTGAAAAAACAAAAACAAACTATTGAATTACAATCCTTTTGCACACTATTCTCACTCATCCTGATTTGGTAACAGCTGGTTGATTTGTATAGACTTGAAGAAAAGCAATTTTGTTTGACATAGAAAAGGGAAGAGTTAAAATCTACTGCCAACATCCTAGGATGGGTGTGTCTGTCAAAAAATGTAAAAAAAAAAAAATCTGGGATAACTGTTAATGAGTAATCCTAGCATCTGCATTTCATGGAGATGATAGCTCTCCTGATGCCAAGATACTTCAGAAAATACATTAATGACCAGAATCTTTTAAAACCAGCCCTGCCATTTCATGTAGAGCAGTCCTGCTGAAACTAACAAAAAGTGATCCGATTCAGAAAAATAGCACAAGGAGGTAAAAAAAAATGAAGGAACAAACTGATATTTGGCTAATGCATTTAAGCTTTTTAAAGGTCCAAATAAGGAAGCAGCAAAATATTTTGGACTGGTATATAGTATGATCCAAGACATTCTGCTTGTTGTTGAATGTGGCTTTATTATTGGTTTTGTGTGTTTGTGTATTATTTTTTATTAAGGATTATGATTACAGTAGTAAAAAAACTAATACCAAAAGAAAAAAGAAAGAAAGAAAAAAGAGAATAGAAAAAAAAAGTACAAGAAAAAGAAAGAAAAAAAGAAAAGATAAAGAATATAATAAAGAAATATATAAAGAAGTGACTTGGCTTTCATTGCAACAAGTATACACAAATTTAATAAGTCTCCACCTATAAGGTTACAAACAAATATCTCTTCATTCCATATCTTATCCTTTATCTATAAGCAAACCCATGAAACAGCAACTTTTTAATCTTGGTTAAAAAGCCCACAAAGGATTGCCAGACCTTTTTTGGGGGGAAAAAATCTTTCAGCCTTAATAAAATAAACCAATGTTATATTGGTTCCCTTCTCTTTCTTCCCTTTTCTGTCTGTTTGTCCATCCATCCTTTCATCTGCCTGCCTGCCTGCCTGCTTATCTATCATCTATCATAACTGAATAGTGTGGAGCATTTGGCATTGGCAGACCATGTCAAAATGGTTCTGGTGGTGTAGAAACACTCAGGTTGTGACTCATAAGCTGGGAAAGTGACTTCAATAGATCCCAGGAATATCAGTGCTCTCTTCCAGAAAAGTGCAGTGATAGCAACAGCTAACCCTGTGCAGAATTGTCAAATACTCAAGTCATTTTTAAAGGACTTGAGATTGAAAAAGATACATATCACACATAGGGTGAGAAGATTATATTATTATATTAATTATATTATGGCTCATTGCAAAGTCAGACAGATGTTCTGAGTGGATTTGGCATTTTGGTCTACCTGGTAATGTTGATGATCATCATCTTTTGTTCATCATCATTGTAAGATTTGGGCTTTCTGTTTAATTTTTATTTATCCCATGACACAAACTACAGTAATTCAAGGATTTAACAAGGCTCTTTTGTAGATTCAATAACAAAACATTTTCCAGGTCATTCTCTTGATTTGTCATTCATATTTCACTTTTAATTTTCAAAACTTAAACCAACTTAAAATTATGACATTTTGTGTCAGTTTGTAGAATCCAGTATCTATCTATCTATCTATCTATCTATCTATCTATCTATCTATCTATCTATCTATCTATTTATCTATCTATCTCATCTGATGGTACATGATGGCAGATGAGATTCTGCTGAAATGTTGCTACAACTTTAAAAGCACAACTATAGTGATGTGGGAAAATACCCGAACAAAGCTGAATACCATATATATAAATACCCATGAAAACTTAAGAATATATATATATATTGGGATCTATATGAGCGGAGGGTCTGGTAGGGAGGTGCTTGCTGCCCGCCAGGGCTGCACCAGAGCCATGCGGGCTGGGCAGAGCTGGGAAAGCGAGTCGCAGGTGCTTGCGTGCCTCCTCCTGCCCCTCGTTCCCAAATCTTGCCCGGAGGAGTCGGTCAGAAGTGGCGTGGCTAGGCTGGCCGCGGAGGCGCTCAGTGCAGGTGCCTCCAAAGGCGGGAAGGATGGGCTGGCGGGCGCTAACCTCGGTTATTCTTCCCACATCGGGCTAAGGGTGGTGGCTGTTTCTGCTGAGAGCGGCTTGGACCTGCTGCTGCTGCTCCGCAGCTGCCCGCCTGGCCTTTCTTTGAGGTGGAAGAGCTCGCTGGGCTGAAGGGACCGGCGCATCAGAGGCGCGCAATGTAGGGAGCTCGGGAAGGAACCGAAGAGGCCCCGGGAGATTAGCCTCCCCACGTGGGGTTGGGCTGCCCTCTCAGGCAGGGGAGGCTTTGTAAAATAATTCGCTTTACCTTCAAAAGGAAAGGGAAGATGGGAGCGCCTGAAGCCAAGTGTCTCCTTAGGGTTCCGGTTGCAGGGAGGAGCCCTGACTGGCCGCACGTGGCTGCGCAAACGCCGTGGCGTTGCTCTAATGCCGCGGCAGCAAGGGAGAAGGGAAAGCAACGGTGGCTCGAACCCGAAGGTCTCCCGAACATCCAAGCTGTTACCGCCCACCCACCCACCCGAGGATGCAAGGGGGGGAATTAAGTCACCGCTGAAAAGACGGCCTAGCCATTTTTTGGGGGGGGGGCAAAAAAAAATAAGGCCTGGCCTTATTATGTGAGAAACACGGTATATGGTATTCAGCTTTGTTCGGGTATTTTCCCACATCATTGTAGTTGTGCTTTTAAAGTTGTAGCAACATTTTGGCAGAATCTCATCTGCCATCATCAGGCTTCTGTATTGTGTCCATCTGTGAGTCAGGCCCCCACAGTTGTTTGACTCACAGATGGACACAATACTGCCTGATGATGGCAGATGAGACTCTACTGAAACGTTGCCACAACTTTGGGAAAATACCCAAACAAAGCTGAATACCTTTGTTTGGGTATTTTCCCATGTCATAGTAGTGGTGCTTTTAAAGTTGTAGCAACATTTCAGCAACTTTAAAAGCACCACTACTATGACGTGGGAAAATACCCGAACAAAGCTGAATGCCATACATGTAAGTACCCGTGAAAACTTAAGAAAACATATACATATACATATACATATACATATACATATACATATACATATACATATACATATACATATACATATACATATACATACACATACACATACACATACACATACACATAGATAGATAGATAGATAGATAGATAGATAGATAGATAGATATACTTCTGCTTATAATATTTAGTCCTATTTAGTGTCACTTATTAGAGTTAAGTGACACTGTTCAGAATTAAAAATAAACTCACCTGCAGTTTTTCAAACTTACCACCTGAAGTTCTCTAATAAACTTAAGATGATTAATGGAAATTTCAGAAAGTAATAGAAAATGAATCTGGCATTATTGTTGTTATTAATATCATTATTCAGAGACTGAGGCATATCAGTTTTTCGGAACAAAAATAAGGAAAGAAATTTGTACCTGAGGATAATTAATTCATCTGGCTTAAACTTTCTTGAACTAAAATGTACTTTATTAGATATGTGTGATATTGCCCTAAGTTAAACATATATAAGTATATGATGAAGTAGGGCATTATAAATAATAGGAATAAAGAAATAAAAATATGATAATGCTTCATGAGAGATAATAATTATCTGCTTCAAATGCTGATTCCAAGAATTTTTAGTCTTCTGGCAAAATTGCAATTTTCTGCCAGAAGAAAGTTGATTTTGCTTTTAAATTAAGCATGTTTTTCCAATGAAATAATTTATTCGGTTTCCTTAATATGAAGATATAAAATTTTCATTATGAATATTCTATAATCTACATTTTGCCATTTAACAAAATTGAATTGTAACAAGAGACCAGAAGAAATGTTGAATCTCAATGGTACTAATTTCAATGCAGAAATAACAGTTAAGGTATTTCAAAAATAAGAAAATAAGATTCTGCTATATAATTTTATAACCAAATTTAAGAAATCTATCATTTATATTCCATTTATGCTTCAATAAATTTCAAACTTTTTGAAGTTTGGTAATATTTTCCTTGATTGTTCATATATGTATAAAAGACATTTTTATTGATTCATAGTAACTCTGTCTTTTTTCTTGCAGGAGTAATGTTATCTTCATTAAGAAACGAATTATTTTATCAAGCCAACTGTCCTTCCTATCAAACATTAGATAAGATTTCTTCAGGTAAGACAGATCATAGCTTGAAGATATATTATAGCCAATCTATAAAATATGAAGTCATATTTGCAGAACAAACATGTATTTTTCTTATTTATCTCAGTAGTTAATTATGAATAAGTCCCAATGTTGCATCATTAATTTTATGTTTTTATTCTCACAGAATTGTGAGAACATTGGCTCTTCAAATTTCTTGATGACAATTTATATTAGCCAATTGTGCTGTTGCCCTAGGTTTTTCTTTTAACTGTCAATATCCATGTATTACTTAGTATAAAATTAATGCTTCAATTCTAAGTATATTTATGCAAAAAATAATTCCCATTTGTGTAATAGATTTTAAATTTTACTACATGCATGCAACATTGCATCTAATGTGTTCATAATAAATAACAATTTAATTCTGGAAATATACCACACCAAGAAGGATCTAGTAAACTTAACATGATATAACAAAAGGATTTGCAAAGTTGATCATGAATTCAACATAAGGATGGAGATATATATGTTTATAATATAATATTAATACAGCTTAAAGACAAATATATATATCTTTCAGCATAACTGTTACATGCAAGCAGGATCTTATTTCACAAGATGCATTCCATAGACAGAAAAACTTCTTGAGATATATTCAGAGATACCCATAAAATGATACCTGTGTTTTCTTTTCCATGAAATTGGAGTATTTACTGAACAATAAAAACATGAGATGGCTAGTGGTGTAGCTGGAAATAAAACTGGGAAACTATGATTTCCATTCCTACTTTTGGCATGAGGCCAGCCAGGTGACTCTGAGCCAGTTACATTCTCTCAGACCTACGATGAAGGCAATGGCAAGCTAGTTCTGAGAATTTTGCCAAGAAAACTGCAGTTTGCCTGAAGGCACAAATCGGAAGCAAGTCTGATATTTTTTAAAAAAAAAAAATGCATCTGAAAATAAGGTTATTTATAATTTTGGGTAATGTATTATATTGTCAAAGACAAAAGAAATAAAAATATGCAATTGCTGTTAGTACAATCTTGCCAGCTTCTTTCAACTTAGAATTCTCTGTGAAAAGATCAGGGAGAAGCAATGTTCCACAACTAATAACTTCATTTTTTATTTGCTATCATATTCAAAGAGAAAGAAAGAAAAAAAGAGGGTAAGGAAGGAAAGGAGAGAACGAGAGCGAGCGAGCGAGAGAGAGAGAGAAAGAAATCTGATGTGCTGGCTGAAGCACAAAGCTATTAAAAACAAAGCTGATACCTAGGTTTTTGTTGACATTTGATGAGCATGGTTTTGTGCCAAGAATTTCAGTCCAAAAAGAGAAGCATTTGTGTTCAATTTTTTTTCTTGTACAAGAAAAAGGAAAAAAAAAAGATATCTAAGATATCATACATGCTGTGAAAACACTATTATCTTCCCCCGTTTCATGACAGGGCCGCTAAAAATTTTCCAAGTAGAATTTTGTCAGTCCCCTTGAAACTGTTACTACCTTTGGGCTTAGCAACGAAAGTTCAAGCCTAGAGGCTTATTTATTTCAAACCTATAAGCATCTGAAAATAGAGGACTGAAATGAAAGTGTCTTTAAACTACTAGGAAACGCCACCAACTTTCATCTGTGAGTACTTGAAAAGGATACAGGAAACTGCGCCTACAGCATATGTGGAAGGAGAAGTTATTATCTAGTTATCCCATGAAACTTTAGGCTCTTGATCAGACTCTTTTTGTAATCTTATTGCTTTTCCTCTTTTTCTTTATCTTCTTTACTGGCCTACTTACACACATAGCAAAAAAGTTAGTAAAACAGCTGTTCTTAGAGGTTACTTAATTTAATCTACCTACAGCTACAAAATCAACATAGGCCAACAGTTTCTTGTTTAATTATTATCATTCTGAATATGGAAATATGTGGCAGATAGTCTTCTACATGTTTCTCATTGGAAGATGAAATGGGGCAGCCAACCAAGGAAACCTTAAAGGATTCAAATTGTTTCCTTTGTGTACATAGGTCTCTGGATTTTTTGCCTTTCTGTCTATCTGAGTCTTCACACTCTGGCTTCCCTCATTGAAAGTGCACAACTGCAACTGCAAGATTTCTAACCCTTGATTTGTAGTTTTCATATTTTCCTTTTGCCAACTTCAGGAATGAAGCTGGTAGAACTGCTTCATATGAGACTTTCTACTACTTTCAGGGCAACAGTAGTACTCTCCAGCAAGCCACAAGAGTGAGGGGACCAAAGAGGAGGAGCCCTAAGATTAATCCAAGATTCCATATCTGAGCCATTGCCCCAAGAAAAATGAATAGAATACTTTGGACACACCTAGGAGTCTCTGGTCCAAATTAGCAGGTGAATTTGGCATCAATTACAAACAAATTGCTTGATCTTGAAAAGCTGCAGAAAACTCTGTCTCAGCTTATATCTACCTATCCTGAATCTACCTAGCGTTTAAACTTTGTTATCACAATTGCAGATTCAGTGAGTTATATAAAGTTAAGCCAATTGAAATCAGTTATCAATTTTCCTTGATAAAAAAATTTTCCCCTCATTTTGTCAGCAGTAAAAGCAAAGAGGACTACATGTAAGATCATCTATTTGTCCAAATCATCTGCCAGTTTCTTCCCATTACTTCTTGCATTCTTTCACACAAATAGTTTTCAAGAGGCAACTGCAATGCGAGACATAGAAAGGATGCCTGCCATTCCCAGTGTTTGGGATACCTGGCTTAGTAAATTGTGAGTAAATTGCCCATAAGATCTTGCAATAACTTCTAGAAAATATAATCTTTATAAAGGGCAACTGACATCACGCCAGTCTTTTATTTGTTGTGGTATTTTACCCAACCATAAGAAAAAGAAATATTAGAAGGTTTTGGTCTATGCATTTGACTGTCTGTGAAAAAACAGGCAAATTTAGAGCAATTAAAGTTAATTGGAGAAACTGTTGATTGCAGCAACATTAGTTATTTGCTCTTGGACAGTGTCCTTTCCCCCCACTGTTGTTGTTTATCATGGTTTGTTATATATTCTGTCTTTTCCGCAGATACATTTGTTCAAACAACTTTTTAAGGTGTCACTTTAGTCTATACCCATAATTGTGTTACAGATATGCATTTCTTAAAAAAACAAATAAAAAACCCTTCCTTTCCTCAATTGGATGCATGCTCAGATAAATAGATATATACAGATTAAGGCCTTAATAATCTTTGTGTGGGGACATTCTGAAGAATTATGTTTTCTATTAGTTTTCCTACTACTTTGTGACAATATTATTTTATTTATGGTTGCATTGTTCATTATTTCACATCGTTGACCTCCTTTAGTTCTCAAATGGCAAAATGATTACAAATCTGAAACATGAATTAGAGTGAGTAAAATGTTTCAGCTGGGGATGTAATATACAATATTCCAATAACTGTTGTTGTTATTGATATTCCCGTCCTTCTTCAACCATTTTTTTTATTTCTTTTCCATTACACATATGTTTAAATTATTTCCGTTAGCAATTTATCCCCCAAATAAGCAGCATTTGGTTAAACAAGATAATCTGTTCAAAATGTCACAGCCCACTGTTTCTTATCCTTAGTTCTATTCTGGTACTTGGAGAACATTGTTGGCTCATTTTGAAACATGGTGTTTGAATGTCACCTTCTTCCTTCTCTAGAAAAAAAATCTTCTATAATCTAACTATTGTGTGAGATTGATTATGTAAAAATATTCACATTTTCCATGTGGTTGGATTTATGTAATGTATGCCGTATTAACATAAGGTGTTATTTCATATAAATTTGGATGAAGTTTGATATTGCTATTGCCAAATTGTTACCATTTCCTTGTTATGAATGACCTTTTACAATATCTTGCAGAATTCGAGCTTGAATATATTTCAAGATTTAAGTGGAACCATTAGATAGAGAATACAATGATGGGGAATTAAACAAAATTAAAAAGTCATACATTTCTCCTTTATGACTTCAAGTTGTGCATGCTTGTTCTCTCATACGATGATCATTAGATTATGTGCGTAAGGAGTCATGAGCAAATTTGAGATGCTTGAGAAATGGTTCACACAGCTAAAGCTGGATTTCTCCTAAAATGCATTCCTACTCTGCCTAGGAAAGCCAACATATAACTTATCCATACAATGTCAAAAGTAAGTTCTAGTAGGCTCTTGCTTTGCATGTAGAAGCCCTATGTCCCATGCACCCATAGTTGTGCACCTTATAAGAACTTGCTCTCATTCTGTCTGGAAAAAAGGACAAAAAAATAAAGTCCCTCCCCCCCCCAAAAAAAAACAAACAAAAAAAAAACAGCTATTAATCCAAAATAAATGTGCAACCAAACAGATAACAGTTATCTCAATATAAAACTCTGGTAGAAGAAAACTATGCAAAATGAAAGTGATTAATCTTGCCCATTCAGATGTCATTGAAAATGTAATGGCTTCATTATTTCCAGTTAAAATAATTGGAATAAGATAATTTCATAAACTGTTTTATCTGATACACTGTAGGTTAAAAGTTTTATATTTATTTTTTATCCAATTTTAACACAAATGAAATATTAGTTTTATTCATGTCACCATACTAAAATTAGATTAGGTTAACACTTCTTGAAAGTGTCAAGTGAAGGCGTTCCCACAACTTCCGAAAGCATGTCCAGTTTCTGCAACCATTCATTGTATGTTTTAGTCTCCGGTCCCCTAATCATCCTGGTTGCTCTTCTCTGCACATTTTCTAGAGCCTCAGCATCTTTTTTTATAGTGTGGTGACCAAAATTGGATGCAGTTCTCTATATCAAACAATACAAATGTTTCTTTTTTTTTTTTTTAAACCATTTATAATCTATTTTTTATGTCAAGACAAACTGGAATTGGTCCACCAAAAACCCTAATGTTTCAAATGTTCATTGGAGCTGATTTTAGCTTAGGAAAGAAAGACAAACATACATTAAAGAACATAAACATTTTATTTGTTTCATCATCACTTTTCTTATGTTCTTATACCTGTCTCCAAGGACAAAAACTGTGCTCACTATTTATGCAGCCATAGAACTGAAAATTCTCTGCCACTGTGGATTTGAGTTATTTTAGCCATCCCTTATGTTTTTTCCCTGTGCTATGAACTGCTTAATTGTAAAAAATAAGCATTTTAGAAATATTATGTTGAATATTTGAATTCTAATTAATAAAGAGGAGTGCCAATTTTTTAATTTATCTCCATATTTTTCTCCTTTCCACTATAACTATTCTATACTGTGAACATAACAGAGCTAATCTATGTATAAATTATTTGGTAATCCACAGCATATCACCTTCTTATTATTAATAAAATCCTAGGCAGGCAATTGTAATTACAAAAAGTAAAAAAAATGTCCTGAAAATTCCAAACAAAAGGAAAGGTAAACAATGCCACAACCACCACCATCATTATTGTTATCTTATATTCTAACTTGGAAATTAGCAATTATAATAAATGTTTATGTATTAAATTCCAATAGCACAAATATTTTCTATAAATCTCAGAGTTGTGCTGATTGTGCTCAGAACAGCATTTTGTTTTTTATTATAGCTTGAAAAAATATTATTTTTTATTTTGAAGGAAAAAAATGGTTCCCTTACATATACCATAAATGCAGTTCAATTAGATGTCACAGCAGATATGAACATGTAGAATCCTCTGTCTAATATGAAGAAGAAATATAATATGATGTCTGTTTGCGTTGCAACTAATGTCCTGCATGGGAAGAGATATCACAGAAACGAAGAATCACAAATATGAACATTACAGATTTTAACTATAAAATTTGTAAATACATTTCCATCAATGTTTATAAGAAAATCATGGTTCACTGAAATCAATATAGTGACTTGCAGAATACAGAATTCTTCTCAAATAGCCCAACAACGATTTGGGCTTAAGTCTTAACAGAAGTTGCTTAAATACCAAAAACTGTCAGCAGTAACTTATCCAAAATGCATCCATCAATAGAGCTTACAATGTCCTAATATGAATCATAGGTCTGTTCCTTATATATGATATGACAATCAATTTCATAGTAAATAATATAAACATGGTAAAAACAGCAAGAAAAATTATTGGGTGCTTTTTCCAGATTAACAGGACAAGTTGACCAAAAGAAAATATTGGAAGTCTCACTTCCCATCGAAGTAATTGCTGACAAATTAGGAAATAGAAGAAACACAAAGTCCAGGTACATGCTAAAGATGCAAACTGATATTAAAGATTACTGGAGAATAATATGAAATAAAATGAGAAAATTACCTTGTGCTGTATGCAATGTAAACTAATGTGCATTATGATAAAACCTATGTAAACCAAGAGACTTAAGCTGGTTATATTAAATAATATTTAAAAGAAAACTGGCTCTGTAGTACATGTAGGATATATAAACGAAATCTTTTGCAGAATTTTAAAACTAGCACCAATGACAGAGAAAAGGATTTAAGCCAGCTGTCAAAAAGAAATAAGAGTCAAAAATTAATTATCCTGAAAAAGAGAAACCAAAACATCCAGCAAAAGTTGCATATTTTAAGTTAATGAACCAGCAGAAAAAAAGACAACAATATTGTTATGTTCTGCGCATGGGTGCAAGGAGCGGAGACGAGGCAGTGAACAGTGAACTTCAACTCTTTATTAAGCATACTGAACAGAGCAATCACCTAGGGCAGCAGCAGCCCTTTTATAGGGTTGGCTGCTGTCCTATTAGCCAAAGAAAAACATGGAAGTGTTATACCGTTGAACCAATGAGGGTTGGCCCGTTAACAGCCAATCAGATTTCCCAGAAGGGACCAATTCGATGTCGCTATTATCGGCCAATCAGAAGTGCAGGATTAGAACCCTGCTTTTTACTTAAGGTTGCTAAAACTTTATTAAACACCTTTATTAGTTCATAACACCCTTCCCCCCTTGGTTTTGTTTGAGGGGTGCAGTAACGTAATCGCGTAGATATGCAGGTCGTTTCAATTGCCTATTAGATTTGCGCTGTCCCACCAGTTCCTGTCTGTAGTCCAGTTCCGGTGGAACGTTTTTTGATTTATCCGGTACAGGCGGTTCCGCATCCCCACAGGACGACTCAGCACCGCTAATTCTGTCATTGTTGTCCTCCGGTTCCTGCGGGCTCGCCTCCGTTGAGGTATTTCTCTGTGGCGAGGCATACCCCCTTCCTGATTCTTCTTCATGGAACGCGCCTGCCTGCTGACTTTCTTCGATTTCATCATCCAGCATCTCAAATTCAGTTCCCTCGACATCCCCTCCCCCCTCAGTTTGAGGGTCACAGGAGTCGTGGGAACTGGGTTGCAACCTAGAGCGAAGCTGATCTATATGGCGTTTCCATATTTTCCCGTCCATTGTTTGTACGCGGTACGATCTGGGCCCGGTGGCTTGGTTTATGGTTGCTTCGACCCACAACAGTTCGCCGAAAAGATTTTTAGCGAAGACTAAGTCACCTACCTTGAATTCGCGGCACTTTCCGCTAGATCCACAGGGTTTCTCTGGTGCGTAGGCCGGGTGGAGATGGTCGAGGTGGGAGCGGAGCTTGCGTCCCATCAACAGTTCAGCTGGAGTCTCGTTGGTGACGCTGTGTGGGGTGATGTGTTGGAGTAGGAGTATTCTGTTTAATTTGTCATCAATGTCCTCATAGTCCATTTTGTGGAGAGTTTTTTTAACAAATTGGACCATGCGCTCGGCCCTGCCATTGGCCACAGGATACTCCGGCGAGGTTAGCACATGGCGGATACCCCGGTCCGCTAAGTATTGTTCAAATGCCAGGGCAGTGAACTGGGGTCCGTTGTCAGAGACTAGAACGTCTGGCAGCCCATGTGTTGCAAATAGTTTATTTAATTTGCAGATGACTGAATCAGTTGTAGTAGTCTTCATCTTGTGGATTTCGAGCCAGTTGGAATAGGCATCCACTGTTAGGAGGAACATATGTCCCTTAGTAGGTCCCGCAAAGTCAATGTGTATGCAGGGAGTTTCCCACTCTGTTGGAATCGCTCTAGGTGGGCCACCGCTGACTTCTTGGCATTTTAGACAAGTCTTCACCCAGGCTTCGATCTGCTTATCGATGCCCGGCCACCACCTGTAGCTTCATCTGATCGCTTTCATACACACGATGCCGGGGTGACCATCATGCAATGCTTTCAAAACTGTTCGTTGTAACCGCTCTGGGACGACGACTCTGTCTCCCCATAGGATGCAGCCCTTCTGTGAGAAAAGCTCTGTTTGCCGGTTTTTGAAAGGGGCAAAGTCGTCAGGGGTTTGGTCTGCTGGCCATCCTCGTTCGACCCAGCTGAGAACTCGCGCCAGGACAGGATCTCGTTTCATTTCAATAGCGATGTCTCTGGCTGTTAGCGGCGGTGAATGTAGGGTTTCAATCTGAAGTGTCGTGAGGGTTGAAGCTGGGTCGTCGATGGTTTCTGGAAGTGGGGCATGGCTCAATGCATCAGCATGGGGAATGGCTTTCCCTGGGCGATGTTGCAATTAACAATTGTACGCAGCTAAGAACTCCGACCAAGAAGTCATTCTGGGTGACAGTATATAAGGGGTTGGTTTGTCTCCTGCAATAATCCCCAGCAAGGGCTTGTGATAGGTAATTATCATGAGGGCTCATCCATACACATATTCATGAAACCATTTCACAGCAGATACAACAGCAAGAGCCTCTTTGTCAATTTGGCTATAGTTGCGTTCAGCCCTCGATAAGGTCCTTGAAAAATAAGCAATAGGGGCCTCACTACCATTTGGTAACACATGGCTTAAAATGGCTCCTACTCCAAACGGTGACACATCACATGTAATGGTTAAAGGCAAAGTCTCGTTATACTGCATTAAAACAGCATCGGAGGTTAGTAAGTTTTTCACTTGTCGGAATGCGTGCTCCTCTCGGTGTCCCCAGACCCAGGTGGCTTTTTTGTCGAGCAGTCTATGTAGGGGCTCAGCTACGGTCGCCTTCTGGGGCAAGAAGATGTTATAAAAGTTAATGAGCCCCAGGAGAGCTTGGAGGTCTGTTCTATTCTTAGGCCTTGGTGCATTTTTGATCGCTCTTAATTTGCCCTCAGTGGGGTGAATTCCTTGCTTATCGAGGAGGTACCCCAGGAACTCTACTTTCTCTGTACACAGTTGACATTTATTTTTCTTAACCTTTAGGCCGGAGTCTTTAAATTTTTGGAGGACCATTCTAAGACGCTTCTCTAGTACTTCTCTATTAGGGGCTGCAATTAAAATGTAATCAAAATATGGTACGACTTCCTTGATCTCTTCTAAAAGTCTCTCCATCAGACTTTGGAAAATCCCTGGGGCTACGCTCACTCCGAATTGGAGTCGGTTGCATTTAAAAGTGCCTAACGGCATAACGATAGTCTGCGCTTCCGTGGTTTTTTTATCTATGGGGAGTTGTTGGTACGCTTGCGCTAAATCCAATTTAGCAAAGATTTTTCCGCCCCCGGGGAATGGAGAAGGTGTTGAACCACCGGCACCGGGTAAGCGTTCTGTTGTAGGGCGTGATTGAGGATGGCCCGGTAGTCCCCACAAATTCTTAACGATGCATCCGGTTTGATGGGTGTTACGATTGGGGTTTCCCAATGAGCGTGGTCAGTTGGTTCTAAAACACCCTGGGCTATTAATTTATCAAGCTGCTCATCGATCTTTGGTTTTAGAGCAAAAGGCACCCGACGAGGCTTAAGGCAGATGGGGGCTACTTCAGGGTTAAGGTTAAATGATATCGGGGTCCTCTTGTACTCGCCTAGTTTGTCTGCAAAGACGTCCTGGAATTCCTGGATGAGATTCTTCTCCCAGTCGTCGCTTCTGGTTTGGTGAATGCCGGCTACCTCGATCCCAAGTGAGGCGAACCATTGAAAGCCTAATAAACTAGGCCAGTCACGATCAACGATGGTCAGCGGTAGCGACGCAGTACGATTTTTGAATGATACTTGGACTTGGCTAGAGCTGACGACAGGAATTTGGTTCCCCTGGTAATCTTTGAGTATAATTCTTTGGGCTCTGATGTTTTGACACTGGACGGCAGGGATTAATTGTTTGAGGGTCTTCCAGGAAACCATCAAGAGGGACGACCATGAGTCAATTTCCATCACGCAAGGTTGGTTCTCGATGGCGACCCTCACTCGGATCTTCTTTGCATCTAGCAATGAAGTGTGACTGATGGTAATGGTTTGGTGTGCCTCTTCCCATCTCGTTGAAGTGGCAAGTGTTTTATTTCTGTAGGAGTGGTTGTTCCATTGGTGGTTCAAGTGTTCCTGACTCACAGGACGATTCCCTGTGGTCTGGCGGTAGTTGTTTTCTCTCTGAATTGGGCTGGATCCTCGCTTGCTTCTACAGGCCTTCCCGATGTGGCCTCTTTTCCCACAGGAATGGCAGAGCACGTTGAGGAATTTGCAATCTGATCGCGGGTGGTTTGCCCCACAACCCGCGCATTGGTGCGGTAGTCTTCGATTTCGCGGGTTGCGTTGGTCGTGTTCGGACCAGAGCCAGTTGATCTCCTCCTCATCACTTTCTGATGGAGATTCGAGGTCCTTGTGATGGGTTGCTGTTGTGTGCCTCTCTAGGCAAGGTGAGGTATCATTGGCGAGTTGACAGAGCGGTACATTGGTGCAGCACATTTGGGCGGCCGACTTTCTGGTTGCTTCTGCTGCAGTTGTGTCTTTGATGACATCGGCAAGATCGATGTCCCCTTTGGCCATGATCTTGCTCTGCACTGAGTGGTCATCTAATCCCAGAACTATTCGGTCTCTCAGAGCTTCTTCGAGGTCTGCAAACCCACAGAGACCTCCCAGGTTCCGGAGGTCCGCGATGAAATCTGTGACGCTCTCTCCTTTCCGTTGGTCCTGTTAAGCCTGTGTTCCCCAACCAGGGTTAAGGAGACAAGCTAAACAGAATGTGCAGCATTAGTCAGATAGGCACACAGATAAATGAGTGACATAAGTTTGTATGTTTGTTAACATACAGTAAATATAATAGATACACTTGTGCTATCAAAAATATAGTTTATTCCATTTAGAGTTTATAGCATAGTCAAAATAACAGTCCATTAGTCATGTATCATTTTAGTCAGTCCATTCAAGGATATTCAATTAGCAAAGTCCGTGTAGAATATCCAATGTCAGTTCACTTACAAATAAATCAGTCCTTTCTCTCTCCCTTTCCAGTAGGAGAAAAACGCAGTCTTGAATCCATCCAGTAATTAGGGATCATAAAGCCAGAGAGAGCAAGCTGCCGTTGTCTTGCTTCTTTTATGGTGCTATTTCAACCATTCTCTTAATTACATTCCTACAGTTAAAGTTGCAGACACTTTAACTAACAAACCATGATTACATATTTATTATTTTACCTAAACAAGTTAGGGTAAACAATGTTATCCCTAACAGGTCCCTCTGATATAACTCATGTCTTCGGACAAGCGTTGGCACAGCGGGTGCATAGTGGGCCCATAGAAGGGGCACGAGGACGTCCCAGTCCATGGATTTCACCTCAGCTGGTTTCACTAGTGCCTTGGCCATCTTAAAGACGGCAGGCCTCCAATGGGTCAGGAACACTGCTCGCTTTTTCCCCGTAATTGCGTCTTTCAAGTTGTTGGTCTCCAGAAACATCTGGAACCGGTCCATGTATGAGTCCCAGTCTTCTTGTGCCGGGTCAAATGGAGCGGGTGGTATGGCACCGCCGGACAAAGTTTCTGTTGTCGATACGCCTTCAGCCACGTGCTCTGTTTGTTGCTCTGTAAGTGTTCAGTCAGCTCTGATGTCTCCGCATCCCACTCTCATTGCCAGTGTTATGTTCTGCGCATGGGTGCAAGGAGCGGAGACGAGGCAGTGAACAGTGAACTTCAACTCTTTATTAAGCATACTGAACAGAGCAATCACCTAGGGCAGCAGCAGCCCTTTTATAGAGTTGGCTGCTGTCCTATTAGCCAAAGAAAAACATGGAAATGTTAAACCCTTGAACCAATGAGGGTTGGCCCGTTAACAGCCAATCAGATTTCCCAGAAAGGACCAATCCGATGTCGCTATTATTGGCCAATCAGAAGTGCAGGATTAGAACCCTGCTTTTTACTTAAGGTTGTTAAAACTTTATTAAACGCCTTTATTAGTTCATAACAAATATTATATCAATGTAACCTTTAAGAGACTGTTTTATGCCTCATGTCTCACAAGAAGAGACCTCAGTTGGGCCAAGCAAACATAGTCATGTTCATCAGAAAAAGAATTTGTTCTTTTAAGTTGTTTAATGAGTATTCTAATTTAGGATAGTTGTTTTCTGAATCTATGTGATCAGTGCAATTGCAAAGTTTAGATTGAAAGGATGCATCTGAAGGCATATCATTTGTGTATTTGGAGGAAAGTTCTGTTGATGCTAGCTTCAGCAGTTACATGGATGCCACTAGTTTCAGTGAAGCAATTTGTCTCCTATTGAAAACAGTGCATATAAAACACAGATGTGTTGTGTTACAAATTGTTGCTTTTGTTTGAGACTTGGGCAGTTTAATCCAACTGGACAGCTGCAGAGACAAACAAATGGAGGAAGTATCTGTGGGAAGTAGCGTTAAGTTAACAAGAAGCGTCTGCAACATTTTATTATGTTCTCTTTCTGGGAAGTAGCTGCTGATTTTTAACTAGAGTACATTTGACATTAGAATATAACAACTCAATTCAAGGATGGACAAAAATAACCTATAGAACACATGTTTCTTTGGGGTGTATCTTCATGGGTGGGTGGTGGCTTTGGCTCTTGCACAGAGTTTTAGAAGTAACTAATTTTGCCCTTAATTTTTCATCTTCTTCACAGTAGATTTTACTGAGAAGTGAAAGGAATGCCATAAATGAGTACACAATTGCTTCTAAGATCACATTCTAACAACTTGGATATCAGCTGGGGAACAGAAGCCTTTCATTGAGCTGATCATCTGTTCAGAAGAAGATACCCAAAGCATTGATTAGTTCTTAAGCAGGCATGAGTCTGAACTGGAGAGCAAAAGCTTAGCATTTGTAAGCCAGGCAGACATTTCCACAGAAAAACAATCAGAGTTGACATACTGGAAAGGACAAAGT
The DNA here is from genome assembly GCA_033807585.1 of Hydrophis major. NCBI lineage: Eukaryota > Metazoa > Chordata > Lepidosauria > Squamata > Elapidae > Hydrophis > Hydrophis major. The sequence goes on from CM066328.1 coordinate 95,497,062, forward strand.
CATGGGCCAGTAGCAGATGGGCTGGCTGGAAAAACCCAGTTGCTAGCTTTAAGAGTTTTTTTTTCTTATTTCAAGCAGTAAAATAGTAAAGTCCTTATCAGGCATCAATAAACTAATCATAAAGTGGACATGATACTGCTCTGGGCTCTTCAACCTAGATTTCTTGAACTGAATCAGAAAAACTGAAAGGAGATTGTAACCCAGTTTGGCTGAAAGAAAATATTGCATTCCTTAAAGCTGATTGCAAGAGATTCCCAATTATACAAAGAACTATTCTCAATGAACACATATAGTGTTCTCAGGGATGAGGTTGATACATGCACCCTTTTTTTTTTACCTCCACACTGTTTGAATGTTTGAAAAAAAAAATAACATGCATAATTTTTTTCTGTAAAATATGTGCCCATGTAGAGATTTTTGTAATATTCAAAAACAGCTTGGTTTAATTTAGATATTTCTAGGTTAGAATACTACTGTCATTATTCCTGGTCATAGGCCATGTTCTTTAGGAATGATGGGAAATAGACTTTAGTTTATCAGGACCACTCAGCAGATTCAGAACTTTGTAAAGAGACAGAAAAAAACAAATTCTTGACTTATATTTACCAGAAAAAAATATATAGCTATCACATATGCTTTGGGATTTACAATAAGTCTAAAGTTCTGCCTCCTATCTGGTATAACATATAGTAATGGATATAGCTAAGATTATATCTAGGTGAAAATGTTTGGTATTTCCTTGTTAACTTTAACAAATATATAAACATTGTACAGGAATGCCCAATGTAATAACAGAATGTAATTTCCTATTTTAAAGGTTTCCATTTTCAAAGAAAAAGAAAAAATATATAATCAGCAGTCAGTATTCTGAGCAGTCAGTTTTGAAAGACTCTTTTAAAACTAAGTATGCTGAAAATTTGAAATGATACAATCACTGAAATGTATATGGTTAAACATATATCAGAATTTTAATATGCCAAAATCAGGGGTTTAATTTCCACTTGTAAATTTTACTATGTTTAATATGGCTATTTTAATGTTTCAGCTACTGAACCCCATTTTACAAGTGTTTAAACAAATTGCAGATCCCATTTTTAAAAGACAAAATTAGATTTTTGTAAAATAAAATAGGTCAAATGTCATTTTTTTAAACATTCCCAGAAAAATGTTCCCAGAAAAATATATAGGCACATCAAAAGCATTATTACTTTCGTAGTAATGCATTTTGACAGAATACTGCTAGCTGTTGGGGAATTAAGAAAATGATCAAGTAAGCATTAAGAATTTTAAGGCTGAATGAGTTCAAAATGAGTGATGCTGATTAACATATACTGTTATTTATGCCTCCGCTGGGTGCACCTTTTAAGCTCTCTGGGTAAAAATATCATGCCACAACATTTGCAATCTCGCAGCATCTCTTCTATATTAACTGAATACTAGCAGGATGTATAAATATAAGAAAACATTTAGAAATTGGATCCATTCCATAATATAAAAAATAATGAGTGGAGTGGAATGGAATGGAATGGAATGGAATAGAATAGAATAGAATAGAATAGAATAGAAGTCAAGTTGGATGCACAAGGAATTTATCTCTGGTGCATAAGTTCTCAATGTATATACAAGAAACAAAGTAATATAATCATAAGATACCAATAAGAGAAGGTAGTAGAAAAGATGAGAAGGATATTTACTACATGGGTAAATATCCTTAGAAATAAGACAATATTGTGGTAATCAGCAGAATGATGGCATGAGGGGAAAAATATTGTTGTGTCTAGTTGTTTTGGTATTCATGCCTCTATAGCAGCATCCTGATGTAAGCAGTTGAAACAGTTTACAACCAGGATATGAGGGTTGCATATTTTTTTAGACCTCTTTCTGGTCCATGTAGCATACAGGTCCTCAGTGGAAAGCAGGCTGGTTGCAATCAATTTTTTTTCTGTAAACCTAACTAACCATTGAAGTCTGTACCTGTCCTGTTGGTTGCTGTAGCAAACCAGATAGTTACAGAAGTACAAATAACACACTCAATTATTTCTCTATTGGGACTGTATCATCAACTACTAGGGCAGTCTGAACTTTCCAACTTTATTTTTATTAATTTGTTTTATTTTTACAATAAAAGTATTCTAAGCATTACTATTTTATGTCAACAAATAACTATGCGTGTAATGGGTAAAGTAAAAATAAAGTAAATTTGTAAATGTGACAGTCATTTAAAAAAGAAAGGCAAAATACAAATACCAGCATGATAATTTTGCTTTTAAAAATGTAGAATAATATATAAATAGATATATGTCGCAAGAAAGTTAAAATGCTATTTATCCAAAAGACAACAATTTTATGTTCTTAGCTTGGATTTAGTGCAGCTAATATGTTTTGCCCAGACCATTCTATAATATTAAAACAATGCATTGTCTCCCATGATGAGCACAATTAAACAAACCAAGTTAATTTCAATATAAAACTAATCTAAGTTAGCTTGACTTAAATTTAAACTTGCATAAAAATCAAACCTGTACTATGCCAAAAAATGGCAGTTGAATTAAAATTATTAAACTAGAATTTATGCATGCATAAGAGGAAGAGTGTTCTAATTGTTTGAATCTTCACAACACAAAAGCAACTACATCTGAAAACTCACAGAGTAAGTGTATATCCCAGAAAACAGGACTCTCACTTTCTAATCACTTCAAGGACACTTCCTTTGTCTTGTCATTCTTGAATCTACTTTTAAATTCTTCATCTATGATATACAAGGCTAGAACATACTTCTGATATGAATATTCACTCTCTCTTTTTGGCAATATAATCCACTCCAGTGTGGTAACTGAAGAAAGCCGGAGATGAGAATATATTTTGTATAACTCCACACTTCTCATTGAACTGATTGAGAGGTACAATGCTTGCTCAAAACATCTTTTGTAGTTGTCCAGAAAGCTCATGTTCTAAAAACTGGGAGAAATTTACAGAAGTACTTAAAGCAAAGACACTGCCTGAACCAGGGGAATACAGACCCAATCTTCTTAAATTACTCTAAATTTTCATGGAAACATCAAAGCTTCTAGTCAGCTTAATCATGAAATTATCTAGACTGGAGACTCAGCTTATTATTCCTTTCTTATCTCTCCTAATGAATGTTTGGAATAAGATTACTGTTTCATTATGAGAACTAAGTTAATAGCAATTAAGTCAGAGAGGTATTTATTCCCCTTATTTAGCAGCAATGCCCTTGAGGGGACTGGGTAGTCTAGAAATGCAAAATATTATACTGTAAATATATAAAATACAAACAATGTAATGGATGGACAATGTCATTCTTCTTTCAGAAGTTGATGACAGGTTTTACTTGCAAATTCTCTATGAATGACCAATGATTTAATTCATCAAATTTAGGACCAGAAAGTTTGGAAAAACTGTTTTCTTTGAGCCTCATGAATCAAAATGCTATACATCTTTAGCAACCAATTTGATGCATCTTGTCTTTACTAAGAAGAAAAATATTCCTCTTGAATTGACCACTAAGCATGAGATGAAAAGGAATGAATGAAATGAAGAATTTTTTGGAATATAGATAGTAAAATGAAGACATAAATGCAGAGATCTAGATCTTTTTTTTAAAAAAAAAAACCCAAACATTTAATTACAGGAGACATAGTCCATAATCTTTTTTATATTGAGTGGTTTAGTGCCCCACCCTTATATATAATTTCAGTTTTGGTCAGAAAATTAAAAATATTGTCTGTGCTGTGCTAACTCTTCTTTAATACCCATTGTAAATATACTTACACTAAACTTGCATTTGCCTTTTCATCCCCTATGGAGATAATGGCAGGCAATTGGAAACTGCTCTATTATTAATAGTGATTTTATTAAAAATGATAATTGCAACAATACAAACTAATTCAAAGTAAAGAAATAAAAAACAGAAAGTGCAGAAAAAAATAGAAATAGAAAAAATAAAAATAAGAATATAATAAAAAGGAGGAAAAAGAAATATATTAAGAAATATATTTCCCCTTTATTCACAGCTACAGTTTTAGTAACTTATCACTGTTTCCTAAAATAAAATAAATAAGCAAATACTTAAAGCCTTGTACTTTGAGAAAAAATTCATTAAGGTTTATCAAAACAACGTATCTATTTTCATCTTGATCAAGTAAACCAGTTATTCCTTCTTTTTTAGTTCTAAAATCTTGATCTCTAGTTCTTTCAAATAGTGTCCTTCAACTTGATTTCTTTCATGTTTTTTCTTTGTCCCTTCTCACAAAATTATTTCAAGTTATAATAAACTTCCTTGTAAACCCAATATAGGAAAATTATCCAAGTTTGTTTGTTATTTGTATATATATTTTACTTATTAAGACATCAGATTATTTCTTTTGTTTATCCAATGTAAAATCTTTCTCCACCTCAAAAATGTAGCTTGTCATTTTTAAATCCACTTTCTAATCAGTTTCAATATCATCAAGTAAAATTGATTCCTCTTCCATAAAATCTTTTAAACACAATCTAGCTATAGATATATTCTTTACATTAATTTCAGGGTTCATTGTTCAAAAATATATTTCAATATTTCCAATATTAAAATATTTGCTTCATTCTGTATTTGTAAGAGTTATTGTTCTTCTCCTTTTCTTGTAAAGTTTAGTTTCTTCTAATTCCTTTTAGTCTCCAATTTTTAAAATCTTACTGTTTTTAGAAGAATTAAAAACAAAAGCATATTCCCATGAGAATTCTTTTAATTACAAAAATCTATTTTAAATTTCTGTATCCTTCATCTATTTGTACATTTTTAAAACCAAAGTTTTAACCATTTTTTTGCTGTTTATCCTCACCCACCCAAAATTAAATTCTTAAATTTGTATTTAAAACTTGTTTTACTAAGGATTGAAGGATTCTCATCCAGTGCTATAAAACATGTCTATCCAAAGTTTTCTATCAGCTGAAAAACATGATAAATTTCTGAAAGTGATTAGAAAAGGAATTATGTAAACCTAGGTGCCAGATTGAGCAAAATGGCTATTCCCTAATCTCCCAGAGCTCTAAACCAACCAGATACCACCGTCTTATGATTTCCACATAAGGAACAACTGTTTGAACCACTTGTGGATGATCTCAAATCCTTTCCTTGTCTAGACAGGAATTACAAAAACCGGATCTATTCACTGGCTCTTCATTCTGCCATGGTGGTCAGCTCCCCTTTTCACAGAGCCCTTTTCAGCTCCTCATTTCTTCCCCAGAAATCAGAAACTGCTATAAAATTATTTCCTTGTTCCTAATCCTCTGCTTATTTATTTATGGGTAGTGGTTCTAACACCAAAAATGCCATAACAATAATATACTGTGTGGTTCAAAATTTTAGAGTTTGGAGAGCACAAAATATACAGATTTTCTGAAGGGTACCATGTTAAACTTGTTTATTTCCATTTATGCAGTGCTGGAGGAAAATTTAGCAATCAGTTGGGAGATAGATAGGAAGATAGAGTGTAAGTTACATTGCAAAATAATTGTGTGCTAGATTATCTTCTCATTTCTGATTTCTTTTGAAATTGCATCAGCAATGTTGTAATTGAAGAGAGAACTGATAGCAATCATATGCCCCTAATACTACCTCTGAACACTCCAGTTACAACTCATTTAAAGAGGAAAGTTTCAGATAAAAACTGTTCCTTTCCTTCTTTTTCTTAGCTGAGGGAAAATTTTAGTCCTTGAAATCAAGCTATTATTATCCGCATCTATATGAGAGGCAATAGAGCAGATCCCAATAAGTGCCACCCAATAAACTTGCTTTCCAATATTGAAAAAACTATACGTTAAGTTTTTATGTAACAAACTGAAATAGTGGATTATAATTAACAAAGATGACCAGAAATGAACATCTAGGTTATAATAGAGGATTTGTACCTTAGATCATTGCATGACACTTTTCCATTTTTTCTAGAAATATACTAAAGAAGATAAATTATTCACTGCATTTATTGATTTAAAAACGGCTTTCAATTCCGTCTTACATGAAGCTGTTTGGAACATTTGTCAATTGAACCTTGCCTGTTGTTTTAGCTAAAGGCACTATATTTTAATATCCTTGCTCCAATGCTGCCAGGACAAAGAGCCATCTATCTTTTCAAAAGGGGTCTCAAGCAAGAATGTGGTTTGCACCCCTATTGTTCAATCTCTATCTGGCAGATTTATTCCTGGCTCCTAGTAAATTGATGCACATCTACTAAAACTGTCAACATGGAAAATCTGCCTTCAGGTATTTTCTATATTATCCTATATGTTGGTAAAGCAGATCTCTTTTCTTAAACTGGGCTGTTTGGAAAGCATCACATAAATAGGTTAAATGAGCAGCTTGTTTTGCAAACATAACTTCCGATAAATTATGAAAAATCCAAGGTCTTGATCTTTTCACAACAGGTATTTATATGGACAGCAAAATGAATTGCTTGAAGGAAAAGAGTTCTGCTAAAGCTGGAAATTGCTCTATGTCTTTCCTTTAATCTTATAAATGTTATCAATTCTAGACAATTAATTCTGCATTGATATTTAACTCCTTTTTTGCTTTGTGTAGCTAATTTACTAATAAATATATATTTATTCAAACACTACAGTTTAAATACCTAGAAAAAAAATCTTTGTCCATAAATAAACCACCAAAAAGTACAAAATAATCATTCTTTCAGTAGGCATTCAGAAATGTGAAACCATCAGCATAGTTATTGGTTGAGAAAGAGTTTCTAAAAATGATTTCAGAATTTGAATAAATATACAAGCAATTTTATCAATTTATATGATCCTTCTATTTTTAGGGCTTTAACCATTAGAATGTTGAAAATTAGAATTAAAACCAACATTTTGAACTAGACACTAGGACAGACTGAGACCTAGTGGGGACCATCAAATCATCTTCTTTCATTAAAGAGATATTCCCCTACCCCATCTATCTAAATAATTTGATTTTATTTCAAATTATTTGAGAGACTAGTTTTCTATTTATGTCTACCCATTCCATCAGGAGAGGAGATTATGAGTCATTAGGTCCCATTCATTGTCTAATGAGGCCACGATGGGATATTTTTCTGTCTTGTTGCCTGCTTTTAGAACACCAGATATTAGACTGACCTCACCTCTGCTGCTTTTTTAAAGCCCTTAAAAATGTGGTTCTGTTATTGAACTTGTAATCCTGATGCACAGCGGATCCCATGCAGGGAATGTGTGGCTTTGTTGTTGATGGGTTTTTTTTAAAAAAAAACAAAAAAAACAAAACTTCACATTATGATTTTATTTATCAATTGTTTTATGTTTCTATATAGTTTTTAATTGTTGCTAGCTGCCTAGAGTCTTGAGTTTGAGGTGAGTAGTCATATAAATTGAAATAATAAATCAATTCAGAGCATGTTGCAGTTATCTAAATGAGAATCATTACCAGCTTTAGAAATGGTATAGATAGGAGAATGTCTTTGTAAATTATTTGGGGATGGAAGTCTGATTGAGTTGCATTTTAGGAGAAGTGGTAATATAGCATGTTTAGCTAAAACTTGATATGGTTGAATGGGGAGGAGGAGAGCTTTAAACTTTAAACCTCTCTAGACTTTGGAAATGTTAAAGCTAGAAAGAGAACTGTTAGTAATAGAAGGAAGTGGGAGTACTTCTGTTGCTATTAAAATATCTAGATAATAATCAGATAATAGTATTCATAAAGTCCATAGCCTTTAATGTCTCCATGCCAATGTTTAGAGTATAAGAAATAAACTGTTGCACATAAAGAGGGACATAATAACATAAGAAGTCTAACAGAGATCTATTGGGATGAGTTTCTTGATACTGATATAGCAGTTGAAGGATACAGTTTGTTCAAAAGTGATAGAAAGTGTTGCAATAGGTTAAAATATTCATATTATTCAGAAAACAATGTGAAGGCCCTTTGGCACCATTGCAAAAATAAATTGCGTTAAAATTAGCAAAGGAAAAATAAAAACAATATTGGTATTGGCCTATAGACATGAAATAGTAGTGATGGCAAAATTTAATTAACCCAACATCTATTGGGAAAAAAACTCTACCAGGCAAGGACATTGGCATTCTCAACTCATCTTTCTGACAATTTTCTCCTTCAAGGAGTAGCAGAATGCAGATATTCTTAATATGCGACAAATAAGAAAGACTGAGTTAATAAACTGGAAGAGTAAGAACATTGGGGGAAAGTGTCCATGTAGTGATGAAGTTCAAGAAAACTAGAGTGCAATTACATGTCTTGGATTTGAAGGAAGCAGAACAATCATTAGGATTCTTTTGCAGCAAAAAATAAAGATCAAGCTAAATGGATGGATAAAATAGGGCATGAAAAGAAAAAAAACCAAACAACAAAGAAAAAATTAGAAGACACAGAATAAGCATCTAATGCATCATAGTGACAATATAAAACAACATCATACACCTATGAAGTGGAAAACAAAACATCACCAAGGAAAGGAACACTGAAATAGACTGAAATCCAGTATGAGCTGAGGCTGGCAAAGGATACAAATAACAACAACTATGTTGCTGTGGCCAAAATAAAGAAAGAGAAACAAATCACTATACCAGCTGCTCAGTGAAGATGGCAAAACAACATATAGCAAAGAAAAACATGATCATCTAACTGCCTCACTTTTCTCTGAGAAGAAGGTATGTATTCCCTTCGGCCAATGAAGAAGAGCAGTATGAAGAAACAAATTGAGTTTTGATGCCAACAGAGAGGCAACAAAAGTCTACATTGTCAAGGCCCAATATATTTCATTCTAGGGTATTAAAGGAACTTGATCATGATCTATCTTGAAAGTTTCTGGAGAATGAGTAAAATAACAAGTGCCTATCTTCAACACAAATGGGAAGAACCTGAGAATATAGACTTAGCAGACAAACATCGATATATAGGAAGATTCTATAGTAAATCATAAAGCTACAAAGTAGTATTATGGAAACATATTTTGATAACATGGATTTATCAAGAACAGATCTTGCTATATCAACTTTATCTTCTCATTTTCTGTTAATAACCCCTATCCTATTGCATTGTGGTGACTGCAAAGAATAATATGTCTTGTCTATAGCAAAGGATTACTGAAGAATCTTGGCATTCTGATTAGCAGTAGACAAGTGGAGATAATACATATTTAATACCACCATAGAATTGCTTGGTAACACTAGCATCTTAGGAGACAGAAAGAAAGGACAAAGCAGTCTTGGCATGCCAAAAAAAAAAAAAAAGGCTGAAAAACCCACAATACAATGTTCTTCATTCTATAACCTAAAAACAATAGGCACGGAACTGGGAAATTGGACATGACAATAATATTTGTGAAAAATTGGAACAGTACTTCACCAATGGAATATGATTTCATTAGTGTGAAGTGACTCCAAAAAAGGCAGATGCAATGTTAGAATGTGTCAAAAGAAGTACAGATTCAAAATTCTTACTTTATTTAATGCTGTGTCACAAGTATGTCATCTATTTCTGAACACTCTACTTTAGGAAGTATTCAGGCAAAGTTGAAAAGGTATGGAGAATGTCATCAAGACTAAGAAACCAAATAATATGAAAAAAAAAAAAAACTTGAAGGAAATGGGAATATTTATTCTGAAAAGATGGCCAGGAAAGGTGATAGCATTCTTCAAACAGAATGAAGGGATGTGACATAGAAGAAAGTCAGTTCTGTTACTATAACATACAGATCATGAAATAATGTATTTAGTTAAAAGTGGACTTTATGACTGAATATTATTTTTTTTTTCAACAGCAAGATCGGGTTGAGAATAGAAATGATCATCTAGAGAGATAGTGGTCTCCCCTTAACTAAAAGCATCAATAGAGATTGGATAGCCAATCACAGAACATAGCACAGGGCTGCTAGTGGACCCTTCCAACTCCGATGTTATGATGGTTGCAGTGTCCCAGGGTCATTTGACCGTCTTTTGAGACCTTCTGACAAGCAAAGTCAATGGGAAAGCCAGATTCACTTAACAATCATGTTACTAATTTAACAACTGCACTGATTCACTTAACAAATGTTTCAAGAAAAGTTATAAAATGGGACAAAGTTCACTTAACAAATTTCCCACATAGCAACATAAAACCTGGGCTCAACTGTGGTCTTAAGTCATATGTTAAAAAGTAAACTATATATATATAAAATAGTATGATATTGATCACACTTTGGAAGTTTTAAGGGGCCATCAGAGCTTTGAATCGGGTCAAATGAAATAGAAGGAGGGATGTCTAGCAAGGGGGAGATGAATTTTGAGTGTTTTTTTTTGACCAACCCCTATAGATGACCTTAAGAGAGAACAACCTCTCTGCTTTTTTTTTCAGATAAAGTTCCAAACAATTTAAGGAATGCATAATATTGCTACAGAAAGTAACTATAATAAATGAGACTACAATATCACAAATACTTGAGACTATATTAACTTTATTAAGATTTTATGTGAAAAATATATTACAGATGTACACTGTAAGATGCAAATCTGTGTATGCTCAGATAACAATAAAACTCATTGCATTCACTTTAGAGATATAACATGAGCCCAAAGGCAAGTTCCTTGAGTTGCCCATCATCTCATAAGAGTACTCACACCTGTACTAGGCATTAAAAGACACTTTCAGTGTCTGTAAGTTCATGCAACTTTGAGAGGCCAACCTGAAAAAAGTTACTGATTTTAATTAATGTAGATAGCTAAGTAATTGCCTTGTACAATTTATTTATTTATTGTGTTTCAAAATATTCACAATCCTGTTGCACTTTAAGTCACAAGTTCAGAAGTATATAGTTCTGAAACCTCCTGCCTTTGTAAACCTTGCACCAACTATATACCACGAGATCATTTCTTATCTTAAAAGCTTTCTCTTCTTTTAGCTTCATCTCACAGCAAATCTCCTTACGTGGGATTTAACTACGCAGACTTAATCAGCGCTAGAAACTGCATGCATTTATAGACTGTGTTGAGGCTCTTAAGGAGAGACTGACCTGCCCTCTTCACTTTGCGAGATTCCGGCTCCAGCGATAGGAATGAAATCCCAGATATTGCTAGCACTTGCTTTACAACAAATTGCCACGAAAGAAAAGAAGCACTCTTCAAGGAAGGCTGAGAACATAGGGAGAAATGTACGGGAAGAAATGTACGGGAAGACCAGCGGACATGCCTTGCGTAGCTTTCTTTTGCCCGCATTGATTTTCCTTTGCAAAACATGAACCAGTGGGCGTTGCGAGAAGGTTTGTTTTGTTTTTGTTTTTAAAGAAAATGACTTTTGACATTCCTTTCCTCAAGATGAGCCCTTCAATTCCGATTACGCCACCGTTGTTGGGAAGTTTCCTTGAAGTTCACCTGACCATCGCGTTTCCTAACTGTCCGCTGGGTGGCAGCAGAGTTCCACCGCAGAAGTTCCTTTCTCTTAACAGCAAGTGTTAATGCAATTGACCAATCAGTGCTAAGATGATGGGAGGTAATTGGGTAATTGTATTTTACTGATCACAAGCGGGGGGGGGAGAGAAGAAGTGTGTGTGTGGGGGGAGAGACGGTTTGAGAAAGACTCGTCGTCTGAATGTGTGAACCTGGCGGGGAAAGGGAAAGACTAATGGAAAGTGTGTTGTATAGGTAAAGATCAGCCCGGGGCAGCAGGTGTATTTCGTGCGACTGCAGAAAGGAGAAAGCCAGCGTTGCCCTCCGCGGCAGCTGCTGGGTGGGAAGCGGATTCTTTATTTACTTATCCCCTCTCCTCACCCCAGCGGGCGGAGGAGTTCAAACCGGAGCTGACGGCCGCGAAGAAAAGCGGTTGCAGCTGCGCGGAGGGCTGAACGTTTCTGGAGAGCGAAAGCTTGGCGGTGTCAAAGAAGCCCCGCGGCGGCCGACTTGCTTCGGAATGAACCCTTGAGGAGGGAAAGGGACTGAACTGGGGAGGAGGAGGAAGAGGGGAGCCGGAGAGGGACGGTGCCTTAACTTGTAGGTCAAAACGGTCGCCAAGGGGATTTGGAGCTGCTAGGGCAAAAAAAACAGTTGGAGAGAAATACAGTGCCTGCCCTTCACCGGCTGCCTCGCCACCTCCCACTTTAGCTTCTTCTGAGTATTTCAAATAATACATTTTCCTCTCCGGCTCCCCCGCCCCCCCCTTTTTCCCCTCCTCTTGGCCCTCCAGCCGGCTGGAAAGCAAAAATGGAGAGGAAGACGAAATGAAGAGGAGGGGAAATCCCCGGCTGGCAAAAATCACGGCGAGCCGGACGAATCGCGCCTCCCCGGGGAGATCGGCGGGTTCCGACAGGGGAGTTTTGAATGCCGGGGGTGATCTGGATGAGGAAGAAAGGAGGAAAATGAAGCGAGGGGAGCGCGGGAAGAGGTGGGTGAAAGCAGCCCACTTCAGGTGGTTCGAAAAATGACGGATTGGTTTTTGACAGCTGGTGGGAACCTTGTTTGCCCGCTCGCTCCCTGGATCTCCTCCTCTCCCTCTTCCCCGCGTTCGCTCTCTCCCCCTCCCCCTTGCCAAGCTCTCGACTGCCGCCGCCGCCGCCGCCGCCACTCTTTGCCTCAGCGTCCCCTTCCCATTTGATGTGAGGCTCTGAAAAACGCAGAGGAGTTGGAAAGCGAAGGGATATAGTAACGTGGAGAGTTGGGCTTGCTGGCTTCCTGGCTGAAATAAAAAATCCGATTGCGCACTGGGTTGTGATTGGAAATCTAATCAGATCCTTGAATCGGCGGTTAGGAAGGAGGGGGTGGTGGTGGTGGTGGCGGCGAGGGTGACAAGAGAAACCCTAAAGTTGGTTGGGGAGAAATAATGTAAAGAGGCTGCGCGCCCGGCTGGTGAGAAGAGGGAATTTGAGTGCCGAGATCATGGGAACCCCCGATCTGTGGTGGAAGCACATGGATCGGAGAATCGAGCGGGCGGCAAAGAAAAAAGGACGCGAAGGATTTTCCTTGGCTCCCACTGGATCTTAGCAGACCGACCCAAAAGAAGAGCCTTCAACGGACGGGCTGTGGAGTCGTTGCGGAGGCTGAGGAGACAGAGAGGCGGGGGGAGCGGAGGGGGAAACCAAATCGGCAAAATCTTTCCTTCGGGGATTCAAAGGAGTATAAGTATTGGAGAGAGGAGAGGCAAAGGATGCAACACCTTACCAGAAGATTCGAGCAGGAATGAAAAGTTTCTCAACGGAGAAAGACTCTTTTCGTCGAACTGATTGTTTTCGGTTTGGGTTTTCCCTTCCTCGTTTTTTTGCCCCCCTGAAGCCTGTCCTGACCGTTTGTGCCCTAAGGAAGAAAGAAGTTGACACATGCAGGGACATTTGAAAACAGCCACATCCTAAGAGCGACGGCCAGGGTGGGGGAGCGAAGAAGCCAGGAAAGAGAAGTATCATGTAAAGGAAGCTGGAAAGGAGGGGGAAAAAAAACCCAACAACCAGCAGGCTTGGAGCTCTTTTGAACCGAACTAGATGGAAAATTGCAGATGGATATTTAATTTTCTACCCTTTTTTCCTCTCATCAAATTGGATCTGTTGCCAAGATGATGTAGTTTTGCCCTTCATGGTGGTGGTGCCTGGGTTTTTTTTTTTTTTTAATTTTTTTTTCCTAACAACCCCCCTTCCCTCTTTTCTTCTTTTTCGGAATTTCATTCTGGATATCCTTCTTTTGCTCCTGGGTGATTTTCAAATACAGTGAGTGTCACATTATTATTATATTTTCCTTGGTCGTTATGCCTGGCCTTATTTTTTTAAAAAAGGTGATGGAGCTTAGGAGTGATTTATGTATTTGAAGGCTAGGAAGAGACCAAAGGGGAACCAAAAAAGGTACCTAACAGGGACTGTGGGGAGGGAAGTACTTGGATGAGGGTAAGGTGAGGAAGAGAATCAACCTTTGGGTAACCCTTGCAGATACCTTGGTTGTCTAGCCATCCTTTCTATTCATTCTTTAGTAAAGAAAAGCAATGCCTGTCCTGCTTCTGCAGTATCTGGCAATGTAATGCTTGAGTTACCAACTGGCCCAAGGCTGCCAAATTCATCACCATTGCATAACAGTCTTCTCCAACCCCAAAGTAACGTGGATGACAGTTCCTATCATCTATAGGATACATGACCATCTCCGTTGTCTCAGGTTAGGAAGTAATAGGAGTTGAAGTCCGGTATATCTGGAAGGCAATAGGTCTGGATCAGAAGGTCAGCCTAAAAAAAATTGGTATGAGGAGAGTCAAATAGGGGAAGAAATGGAGATGATGGCATTTTCAGCATCTGAAGAAGTCTTTGTAAGAGAAGATGTAGTAATAAAGCATAATTATCAGGCAAACTGGGGAAAGATGATTTTGAGATGGTGGCACAAGTGATGTGCTTGGCAATCTGCATCCAAAGAAAAGTGAGGGAGACCTTTCCTCAAATGTCTCCTAGAGTATTCATTCTACTGTGATTTGATGGTAAATCCTCTCCAGAAGCATGTCTGTGGCTGCGTGGGTCCTCATAAATGACACTCACTTGAATTTTGTGGGTATATCTTATTGCTTTGATATTTATCTATGTTGCACTGGATGCAGTGGTCTTAATGCTTGGGTTTAAAATAAAAGAGTAACATTGATCCTATGCATGTTCACTAAGGAAATAGAATTGCACATTATGTTCTGTACTCTTGTATACCTGGGAGGGACTCTGGATCTCTTTGTACAACCTATTTATCCAGGTTGGCTTGGAGCATCATATATCCAATTAATCAAATTTTCTGGATCCATGCAACACAGCTATCCACTAACAAGAGGGGTGAGTTAGCACAGCAGACTAGATTCAAATAATGCAGTGGTTGGACAAAACTAGCCTTTAATTGAAGCCATTCATAAGTTGGAAAAATGAATCTGAAAAGTTTTTACTTTCCATTAAGAAAGTTGATTGTTGGTCATTTTGTTTTATAAATTACTCTTTCCCAAAAGGAGAGCACTTCATAGTTTTTAAAAAGTGTATAGACACAGAAGAGGACAAGATATTTTAAAGGATATTGTAACTAATCAGTTTCCATTAGATTGTCTTCTTCTGAACAATGCTGTTTACCATTTACATGTATGTTTCCTTCTCACATGTGGCTCTTCTCATCTTGCATCCAGGGGCTAATAATCAAAATGTCTACACACATACCAATGTACTTAATCAAATTGGGAAGATCTGCTTTTTCTGAAAGAGTAATATATTCACAGGTAACAACTGAAAATGTCTTTCTAACTATTCTCTCTCCAAGATTTTTCCACTTGTAATCTTATAAGAGTTTGAGCACTTTATCAGTGTTTCCCCATTATGTTATTTAGACAAGACTTCTGAACATATTTGATAACCTGTCAATCCCACAACATCAATATTTTTGAATGTTAGTTTCATTAAGCTATGAAGGAAAAATTAAACCATCTGTTTACTAAGGTTATGCTATATGAGGTTGTGTCATGCCTTCTAAGTATTAGATACATAAAATATAGTGAACTTTGAGCCATCTTCTCAGAGACACACATGCAGGGATTCCTAATCCTGCAAAGCTTTCATAGCGAAGTATTGAGTTTTTAAAAATCCCTTTATTTCATAACTCTTAAATAAACCAGTGAAAATAAATGGATGATAACAGTTTCTTTTCTGAACACATGCCATTATTTTGGGGATCTGTTAAAATAAATCTTGCTTGTCCCCCACTGACTCCAAATGGTTCTCTGCATAAATTTTGTCCAAGTTAGGAACAATCCTTGCATCAACAGCAATAGAACATGGATATTGTGCAAGCCCTGAAAATAAGATGGAGAAGGAAAAAGCATGTTTTTAAAGGGGAAAAAATAATAAAGCAATCCTCTTGCCACTGAATTACTCTACTATGATTTGATAAATCAGAATTAATTGGCAAAGCCATCTTGCTGTTTGACAGGAAAATAGTGCCACCATTGTTTGATCCTGGGCCAGTTCTATTGCAAAGCTACATGTCCATTGAATGGGGGGGGGGGAGGGTTGGTAGGTGAGGGAGGAAATCTTGATGAAATAAGAGTCAATCTCATTGTTGTGTGGAGTGGTGATAGTAGATGTGGACTTTCAGAGATGCTAAACTTGCTTGGCATGAGAGCTAAAAAAAACAACAACCATGTGGACATGGTTCAGATTGGAATTCAACATTCTCTTGTTGTAATAGGAGAGATTTTGTCATTCAGACATGCACACCGGTGCTGTTTATAGGTAATACCAGTAGCATTGAAAATATCCTCAAGAATCTTTGGGGTTTTGAATGTGTGGTGTTGTTTCCATTGTGGTGGGGAAAGGCATTTCATCTGGTTAACTGTTTTCATTGCTTGTGTCAGAATATAATTGCAACATTCATCAGCATCTCATAATTAGCCAAGATACCTTCCATATTTTTTCAGGATAAAGGGGTAAGCAATTCTGTAATTACTATCAGACAGCTAGGAAGTGACAGCCAGGAGTTTCAGAATAGAGAACAATTTTGGGTATAAAATGCATGAATTGCTAGTGAAAGGAAAGAAGCATGAGGCTGTTGAAGGTTTGTTTCATTTAGCATGTTTGGCTTTAAAAGGACTGCAAATTAGCTAATTGAAAAAAAATATTTTCAATAGTCAGGAAGGTTCATGATTCAAAATACTTCTTGAAGAGAAAACAGTTTCACAATGTTAAGATATACGAATCCCTACAGAGTCAAATGCAGAATCATGTTAGAAGAGCAGAGACTATGCCTTGCAAACTTTCTATTCCTCTCCTTTTCTTTCTCCCACCCCATCTCTTTTTCTATGTTGTTAGCTAATATTTAAATATCTATGTTTTGATACCTTATGGTATTGGAAGAAATTGTGATTACATTGATAAGTTCTGATGAAGCAAAGGCTGGCCTCCTAGTTTAATGCTGTAAGAAATGACAGTAGTAACAGAATATGTACATAAATGCTGCTATGAATGTAGATGATTAGGCTGTGGTTATTATTAGGATGTCAAGCAAAATGATTTTCATCAGAGCATCCTTTCTTCCTATTCCAAATATGAAGTGAGTTACAGAAAGTTATGAAAAAGTTCTCAATAACCTCTCTCTTAACCAAATATGGATAGGAAGGATTAATGTGTCTATAATGTTCTCTTAGTTATTGAAAGTTTTGTACAATTAGTAAAGCTATTAAACAGTAGAAAATTTTTGTATGATAATTTTAGAGAATGCTTTTTGTCACAAGAGATATTGAGTATCTTATTCCATAAAATACCTGATTTACTTATTTACCTTATTTCTGTCACTGCCCAACTCACAAACAAGTGACTCAGGATGGTGTTCAACAAGACTAAAGTAATAAATCTAAAATTATTATTATTAAATTATTTAAAATCATTAAAAAACTATAAAAACAGCTAAAACAAAGAATAATAAAGGGATTATAATAATAATGGAGCCATTAATTGATAGTGTTGCTTATTTCCTAGCCATGCAATCCTTATACTGCAAAGTTTGTACAAACCATGATTTATAGCAATAGATGCTTTCATGTGGACAGCTTCTGTTTAATCAGGATTTATTTCATTTGGCAAGAGACTGAGGGAAGTCATGCTAAACTATGATATAAACAATATTCCCAAAGAAATGCAAGCATATGTAATTATTGACTTTTCTTGATGAGTCAAAGATTTGCAAAACAGTCTTTAAAATAAATTAACTACAAGAGCTTCATGTTTGCGATTTCATAAGAATTGTAATTCTTCATTAGAACAGAAAGATTTGGCTTCTTATTGGAACATTTCTAAGCTGTTTGTTCAACTCTTTAGCAATGATGTCCGTGTGTTGGCTTTAACTATTTTTTGGATAACTATGAAGTGGCAAATAGAGTATGTAAGACACTACTGATATTGATTAAATCAGAGAGGAAGAATATTATTATAGGTAAAGAAAATAACATATTTTGATTTAAGTACATGTATGAACACCACAAACTAAGCCAGATAGAGGTCATTTATATCTGGTATCCAAGGAAGCAATTATAGAAATGTGCATCGTTTTCTATGCATGGTTTAAATGTTGCTATAGTGATATTTCAGAATGCAAGTTGTATGATTCTTCCTGCCCTTGATCTAGATAGCCTTATTCTACTTCTCCTTGTTCTTTTTTTAATATGGTTCACAACAATAGCAATGTCTATATAATTTGATTACAAGAGATTCAAGAGACAGCAAAAAAATTTCTTGTTTATTTCATATACAGATCTAAGTCTCCAATATCCTGCAAACTTAAATGAGGGAAATTATATTTCTGAGGCAAGTGGGGCAGATGACATTTCTTAAGGTTAAAAAATTAAATATATTACAGTATTTAGAAGAGTGGGATATGAATATTTCCAAGCAGATCAAATACATATTGCATATCTATATGTATGTTATGTATGTATACACTTTTGAGAGCAAGCAACAGAATGTCATTTTTAATGTGTGCCACAGTGCTCACAGGAAAAAAAAATGACAATAAAGATTATTTATACAATTGTAGCTAAACAATCAGAAATAACATTAAGTCTACTTGACTAAAACTTCATCTCTGATACCTCTTTGAAATAATGGTTTCCATTATGGTTAAACTAAAATGCCACTCAGAATCAAAAACAGATTCCTGATAATTAATATTTGCTTAAAAGTTCCTTAATCTGTGATTCTGCAAGCCAAGAGAACTCTGTCATATGGGAAAGTTATTTAAGTACAAGAGGCAGTAAATGACTGCGGATTTTATAAAACATACCTAGTTTTTTAAGGGTCTGTTATCTAGCTTCAATCTGCAATATAGAATTATAGATTTTTTTAAAAAATATGGAGATCTAGAGCCATGGTCATAAATATTGAACTAATAAATCCTTCAATATTTTTCCTAGAATAGCAGGATTTATGCACTTTAAGGAAATGGGAAATTTTACTTTCCAAAGCTTAAGCAAGATATGTAAGATTCAGGGTTGTCAAACTTGCATCATCACGGCAGCATCATGTGATGTATCAGGACTTTCCCCCCTTTTGCTAAACTGGGTATGGGCGTGGCCAGCGTGTCAGTCATCTGGCCTGCAGGCCACAAATTTGACAGCCCTGTTCTAGTTAGTATTACACATAAAAATACTTCTGGATTATCTCATGGATCATTATCTCTGTTTTCCAGAAAAGTGAATCAGAAATGTTCATTTTAAACAGTTCATTAGAAATAGGAGCAACCTCTCTGACAGGAACTTCTCATCTGGGCAAAATAGCTTGCCTGCATTCAACCATATTGAGCCTTGGAACTGCTTCACGTATTATGCAGTCAGTAGGGTTTTCACTTTAGATGAGATGCAATGACTCATAAATTCCCTTGTCATGTCAATGAGTGACTCTTGAGCAAAGTGACATCAGGTGGTCTATGAAAATCAGTTTGCCTCTTGCATGCTAGATTGGAAACATTAATATACCATTGACCTGGATGCAGTGATAATCTTAGCAAAGAGGCTGCCAAATCATACAAAAACATAATTAAAAGAATTCTCTTGATACTTATTTATTTAGATCTCAGTCTTTGTAATGAGGCATGACTTTTTAATAGAAGTTCAAAATTCTCCTGTTTCACTGAGGTACTTCAGTAGTGTACATAAATAATTTCAGCTAATTGATGGTTTGTTCCTTTATTTTTGATTGCAGCTTGACCATCTTTTTCTAGATGTGATGGGGAAATAAGGGCATTTTCCTCCTACTAGGCTTTTGTATGTATATATTTGTGTGTGGTATGCATGTATATACAGGTACACAATAGGAATTAGACATCGTATGTTCATAAAAGATTTTGAAAGGGTCTGTGTAATACAAAGCTTGTGTTGTATATACATAGATATTCCAAACATCATCTGGAATCAGTGACATGCTATGGAAACCCAATGGTTAGTAATCAGAGTGATTGCTATGAAATTTGTAACTATAAAAATCATTTAATTGTTTAAATGATTATTGTTTAAATAAATTGCAGGGATGGAATAATCATACTTTCAGCACTTGTAATAAATGTGGTCTGTGTTAGTAAGAAAACACAGCTGAAATTAACAAGATGATTTTTATAGATAGCTGCTATCTATAAAAGATGCTATTTTGTAGATAGCTATGACCATAGAAGATCTATGGTCTGTCTTACCCAGATTCTTATTGAATGTGGACTGAATAGATTTAGAGTAAAGAATTAAAAACTAAGTACAAATATTCTCATATTGTATACTGTTTTGGTTTTTACACTGCTTATGAGACAATGTCCATTTGACAATGTTTACATCTTTTCAAAAATATCTGGCTTTTGTTTTTGTTTTTTCAGCTTGGTATTAGCTAAAGAAGCACTAGGCTACAATTTGGTTTGTTAGTAGAAAAACTAAAAATAAATAAAGACTGCCTTGCCTAATGTTGCAGATTCAGTTCAATGCATATTGCATCTGCTGCAATGTTTTAAAGCATCCAGAGCTTTTCTTAGGATCCCAAAACTTTATTAAAGTTCTGCAGATTGAATGTGGGTCTGGAAGTTCCTTTTTGTCAGTCAAATCTGTGGTGCTTTAATGCTTAATCCAAGTTGCTTTGGGAGGCAGATGGACGATTGTACACGGAGCTATATTTTCAACTTGTATTCCTTTTTTAAGTTATCAAGAGATTCAAGTGTGTGGAAGTCAAATAGCTAATTTCCCTTCTGTTCTTTTGAGCATCCCAGATGAAACAAAATGTACATCCTGTGCAGAGGGAATCATTTAATTAGCTGTGCAATCAAGATTTTTTTTTTAATGAATTGCAAAGAACAATAGAAATAAAATGGCCGGGCATGCAAAACAAACAAAGATTTTGTTCTGTTCCTAATTTACATACTTGAAATCCCCGCGCTTTGATTGGCTAAAGCGCGGGGATTTCTAATTGGCCAGGCGAGCCGTGCCGATTGGCCCGTTGAAAGTCTCCTGTGATTGGCTCACTCCAAGAGCGGGAGACTTGAAACGCTGCCATTGGCCGCGGCCGCCGCGGCGAAAAGGATAAAAGCCGCGGGCTTTTTCCTTTTCGCCGGTTCGGTTCTCAACTTTAAAATAAAGAGCTTTAAACTAAGTCACCGACTCCTAGCATCTTTTGCGGACACGACACTGGCGACGAGGATGGGATCCAGACCCTGAACCGAACCCCGTGTCCGACAAGAGCCAGACTTGGCACCGACATGGCGAAAATCGCACCGCCCGCCCCCTTCAACCCCGCCACCGAGGACTGGGAATCATTCTCAGACCGATTCCGAATGTACCTCGAGTGCACCGGAATGAAGGACGCCCCGGGCCCGCTAAAACGCGCCGTTTTCCTTACGCATTGCAGAACCGAAGTATTCCAGATGGCCAAAGCATTGGCCAAGCCGGCCGACGCAACCGCCATGGATTGGGACGTCCTCGAACCTATCCTTCGGCGACATTACGCCCCCGAGGTCCCAATCCTGATCCGGCGCAACGAATTCTACCGGCGGGACCAGAAACCAGGCGAAAAACTGAGCGACTTCGTCGCCGAGCTGCGGCGCCTAGGAGGGCTCTGCGAATTTGACGGCCTGAATAGCCTTCTAAGAGACCGATTCGTACTCGGCCTATGGGACCTTGCACTCCAGAGCCGGCTTATGGCCAAGGGTGACATCAGCCTAGCAGACGCCCTCACCGCAGCCGCAGCCGCAGAAGTGACCCGCACTTCCGCTGACAGCATGCGAAAACCAGACGCAAAGGGCGGAAACAACAACCCGGCGAGGTCGGCCGACCCAAAAAACGAAACAACCGCACACTACAGCGATTTCCATTCTACATCCAGCACGTCCGAAGACGAAGAAGATATACATCGAGTCCAGATGGGGCGCGGCGACCAACGGAACCGGAGAGGTCGTAGGTCGAGGACCAACTGTGCCAGCTGCGGCGGCGACCACCCCAGATCAGAATGCCGATTTTTTGACTCTATCTGTCGGCATTGTGATAAAAGGGGACACATCGCCCGGGTTTGCCGCCAAAAGAAGACTCGCAGTCCACCCAGATGGGACCAACACGATCGTAAGAGGGAAAGCCCACCGCCCAGGACCAGAGATCGCCAATCGGACAGCCGGTGGGACTGAATCCAGCGACCATCGAGAGGCGGCGACAACCAGCGCAAGGAAGAAACCCACCAGACGGTAACCATCGGCCACGCCATCTCCGACGGCGCCAGAAAGGTACACGTAGAGGTCCATATTGAAGGACGACCATGCAAAATGGAGGTGGACTCCAGGTCCTACCTCTCCATGATTGCATGGCACGAAATAAAACGGTTAGTGCCCACCCTCCATAGGAGGAACATAAACGCCCAAAGACTTATTATAAGAGACTACCAGGGAAACCGCGTCCCGGTAGTGGGCACCAAGAACTTTAATGTGACATACAAGGGCCGCACCGAACAACTCCCACTCACAATCGTCGATCGCGACCGCCCAAGCCTGCTGGGCTTACAATGGTTCGCCCCGCTCGACATCGCCCTCACGGGAGTCAACCACGTCACCGACGACGGCTGGGAACAGCGGCTAGCCCAGGAGTTCCGGGAGGTCTTCGATGGAAGCCTGGGCAAGTACCAGGGGCCCCTTATCTCTTTTGATCTAGACCCTAGCGTCCCCCCCAAGCGACTAAAACCGAGGCGGGTACCATTCGCCCTAAAACCTAGGATTGACGAGCAGATTGACAAGCTCGTCAGACAGGGGGTGTTACAACCTATAGACCATGCCAGATGGGAGACCCCAATAGTGACCCCGGTCAAGCCAGACGGGTCAGTGAGAATTTGTGGGGACTATAAGGCCACCCTAAATGGCGCGCTGCAACAAAGCGCTTACCCCGTCCCAATCGTGCAACACCTACTGCACTCACTGGGAGGGGGCAAGATCTTTGCCAAGCTCGATCTCGCCCAGGCATACCAACAGTTGCCGGTCGACGAAAAAACAGCGGAAGCCCAGACCATCGTTACACATCGAGGGGCTTTCAAATGCAACCGACTCCAATTCGGAGTCAGCGTGGCACCAGGCATCTTTCAGAGCCTGATGGAACGTTTGCTGCAGGGCATCAAGGGGGTGGTGCCCTATTTCGATGACGTATTAGTAGCGGCGCCAAACGAAGCCGAATTAGAAAACCGACTCAGAGAGGTCTTAACCAAATTTAAAGAAACGGGACTTAAAGTAAAAAGGGAGAAATGCCAACTGTGCACGGAGCGAGTGGAATTCTTGGGCTACCTTCTAGACCGGCACGGCATTCACCCCACAAGTAAAAAAGTAAAAGCTATCAAAGAAGCCCCCACCCCTAGGTCTAAGACTGAACTACAGGCCTTCTTGGGGTTGCTGAACTTTTATAATGTTTTCCTACCCCAAAAGGCAACGGCGGCGGAGCCTTTGCATAGGCTTCTGGATAAGGCGGCAACCTGGACTTGGGGGAAACGGGAGCAAGCCGCCTTCCAAAAAACCAAAGACCTCCTCACCTCCAACGCCGTCCTGATCCAATTCAGCGAAACCTTGCCCCTGGCCGTCACTTGCGACGCATCACCTTTCGGCGTCGGCGCTGTCCTCAGCCATACCCTTCCGGACGGAAAAGAAGCACCCATCGCATTCTTTTCCAGGACCCTAACCAAGCCGGAGCGGAACTATAGCCAGTTTACTTCCCTCGACTTCGAGAGATTCCTGGCGGAGAGGGGCATCCGCCACGCATTAACAGCACCGGCGCATCCGGCGGCGAACGGTAGGGCGGAACGGATGGTACAATTTACCAAAAAAACCATCCGGAAAATGGACCATGGGGAGATCCAAGACAAAATTAACAGACTCCTCTTTATACAACATATCACCCCGAACACCACTACCAACAAAAGCCCAGCCGAATTACTAATGGGTAGAAAGCTGAGGTCCCCACTCGACAGGTTACACCCAACATATAACCCGGAGCGGCCCCCAGACTCAAGTTCAAAATCCCGAACATTCGCACCCGGAGACCTCGTGTATGCGAAAAACCTGACGGGGGACCCTCTATGGATCCCAGCCGTCATCACCCAAATCACAGGCCCGCGCTCATACCGGCTCCAAACCACAGATGGGCGAGCCTGGAAACGACACATTGACCAACTCAGGTCACGGTCGGCAACAGAATCCACCCCCCAAGAAACAAACCAAGGGGGGAGGGAATACCCGAATAAACAAACGCAAGAAAAAATAAACCAGCAGTACTTACCGGAACGCAGCCATCGCGATCCCCCACCGGAGAAGAAATACCAAGCCAGCTCAACCGACTCGGAAAGACCAAGCGGGAGCGGTGAGACCCGTAGCTCAACCAACCCGGAAGGCCCAGGTGGGAGCCACGGAGAAAGAACCGGCCCGATCATCCAACCGGTTCGCACAGAAGAGGGAGCGGCCAAAAACTCGACCGCTCCGGTCGAAATCCAGCTTGCAACTGAGTTGCGCAGGTCAAGTAGGACTAGACGGAGCCCCGCCTACCTGCGTGACTACGCAACGTAAAGACTGTACCAAGAGGGGAGGGGTGTTCTGTCCCTAATTTACATACTCGAAATCCCCGCGCTTTGATTGGCTAAAGCGCGGGGATTTCTAATTGGCCAGGCGAGCCGCGCCGATTGGCCCGTTGAAAGTCTCCCGTGATTGGCTCACTCCAAGAGCGGGAGACTTGAAACGCTGCCATTGGCCGCGGCCGCCGCGGCGAAAAGGATAAAAGCCGCGGGCTTTTTCCTTTTCGCCGGTTCGGTTCTCAACTTTAAAATAAAGAGCTTTAAACTAAGTCACCGACTCCTGGCGTCTTTTGCGGACACGACAGATTTCATTCCATGAAATTGTCTCAAATGTTGAAGAAATATATTGAATTCAATGTCATGTTGTCATAGGCCTCTTCCTCAAGAATTTTGCAAAGAATTGTATGCTTGATCTGACACTATCCTGTGAGTTGGATTTTCTCCAACAAGTTAGTCTTAGATTACAGTTTAGGGTTCCCCTGTTGCTATTGGTTAAACGACTACTAGATAAAGCTGTGTGAAACAACAAATACATATTGATGTTTTATTAGTCATTCCAGTAACTTAAGAATAATAGACCTGAATCTGAATTTAGCAAGAAATGTTGTATCCTTGTATATTGCCTACGTCCAATAGAGCAGGATACCCATAACAAAATTTTTAATTGTCATGTAGGTAACTATTAATAACATTTCTCTTGATTTAAACTAGTTACATGCTTAGAATAGAATAGCTTGACTCCCTTTTCTTTGTGGCAACCCCTCAGATATTGGAATACCGTTATTATGTCACCCCAGTCCTTCTTTTCATCAAACTAGACATACTCAGTTCCAGCAACCATTTTTTATATAAACCTAACTCTAACCCTAACCCTGGTCCTTCTATTCACCAGTCTAGCCATGCTTAGTTCCTGTAACTATTATTCATATATTTTAGTCTCCAGCCCCCTAATCATCTTAGTTGCTCTTCTCTTCACTCTTTCTAAAGTCTCAACATCTTTTTTTACATTGTGGGGACCAAACTTGATTCAGTATTCCAACTGTGGTATTCCCAAGGCATTATAAAGTGGTTTTAATACTTCACGTGATCTTGATTCTATTCCTTTCTTTATCTAGCCTATAACTGTTGGCTTTTGTGGCAGCTAAACACACTGCTGGGTCATGTTTAAATGATTGTTCACTAGAAGTCCAAGATCAGTCTCACATTACTATTGTTGAGCAAGGTACCTGTGCATTTTTTCCTAAGCTAAATGTAGAACCTTACTTTTTTCACTATTGAATTTCATTTTGTTAGATAGCGCCCAATGTTCAAGTCTGTCAAGATCCTTCTGTATCTTAAGCCCAACTTCTGGAGTGTTTGTATTCCTGCTAGCTTTGTGTTGTATATACATTCTGAGGAATTACCTTTAACAATTTCCTAAATTGTAGATGTTTTGTTTTGTTATTTATTCTTTGTGACTGATATTAAGTCAGTACTGACTGTCCTCTTTTTAAGTTGAAGGTTCCTTCCATGTTCTGCATTCTGCTGAATGTCCAGTTTTCTATTGTAATTATTTCACACAAATTTACAAATGGAAGAAATGAATGTAAAATAAAATTACCAGGGATAATTGTATGTGCTATCTAATGCAAAAGTAAAAGTATCCAATAATTAGAAGCTTACATATGTATGTATGCATATATGTATGTATATGTGTATATATATATGGATATGTTTGAGGCATTCAGGAGGGAGGCCTCAATATGAATGAATCTTTACATCTGCAGACCTAGGAAGACACAATTGTGCAGCATTTGCTTAGTGGGTTCCCTTTAAATATTTAATATTTTACTGGTTTACCTTGGGGAAGTCTCTGTTTCTCAGTTGAATGTATTTCATAGAGTTTTTGAGAATATAAAAAGAGGTGACTTGTTCTTTTGGGTAAGGACAGAATAAAATTATATGCAATAAATAGGCTGAAATCTGATATAGTTTTAAGTAAAGCAGAAGGAAATAGTGGTTTATAAAATTCACTTTTAGGATCTTAAAACAAGCATTTTAGAGTGTGCACAAATATATGTTCCCTTAGGTAATTACACTTCCAGATATAAACTGTATGCAGAAAGAATAGAATAATTAGTATAACAACTTCATAAACCTGCAGTTGTTTCTATTTTTTAGCACAGTGGGTGACATTTCCAAGTTTCTGGCTTTAGAAACTTAAGTCTATTCTTAACCTGTAACATATATTTTATATACACAAAATTTTCTAAGATACTTACATCTATAATAACAGGATGGTTAGCACCTCACAGCCACACATTTTATTTATTTGTATTTCGTATTTCTAAACCACCCTTCTCCCTCAGATAAATTTAACATGTACATTAATAATTATATATTTTGCTAATTGCCACCATGTGTTTGTTAAACTATTCTTTCTAAAACATGTATACCCAAGTAGGTTCTTTAAATACTTCTGAAGAATACAGTGGAAAAAATAAATGTTCATAGATATTACTTTGCTTATATTTTTCTATACATAAGGGATATGTTTTAGAACTTATGTGTGCATTGTTCCCTGTGGTTAATTGGAATATACGTTATAAAGTAACGTAACATAACATAACATAACATAACATAACATAACATAACATAACATAACATAACATAACATAACATAACATAACATAACATAACATAACAATACATAGTCCCTAACTAGGTCTTTTAGATCCTCCAATAATACTCATCACCACTGTAACTGACTTCACCCATCTTACTCCACTTTGTCTTCTTCTCATTCCTTTCATTATTCCCAGAATTAGAACCTTCTTTAGAGAGCTAGGTCTTTGCATAATATATCCAAAGTAGAAGAATTTGAGCCTAATCATTTGTCCACAGTGTCCACAAAAGCTGTCAACCCTTGAAATGACTTCAGTCATACTTACTTTCATTTCGTTTCTCAGTTTCCATTTTTGGGAAGATGGGGGAGTCAGAAGGTTTTGGAATGTGGTGCCTTAACCTGCTAGACCAAACATTGATCAGACTCAGAACGAGAGCTAAGGTCATGGCAATGAACATCTTCTGAGACTGAGGGGAAAGCAGCTACCGGACTGATTGGTTAACATGACCTAAGACACCTGAAGGGGTGGGAAATTTCTATTCTTTTAACTACTTAGAGGAATTACTCAGAGCTAACTTCAACCTTTCTACATGTCGATGTGATGTACTCAATAAATGGTCTTGTGAGCCTGACTGAAGCTTCAGAATCCTGATTTGATTGGGTTCATTACTCAGAACTATGACAGAAGGCTTGTCTAATATTAGCATTCAAGAGGACAGTATTCTTCCCATCTTGCTCTTTCAAAACCCAAATTTTGCTTTCATACAATGCATAGGGAATACTTTGCACAATTCTAATCTTTATAGATGTAGACCTTTCACAGAATTTGAGTGGCTTTTCCAAGACTTTCAAGGTTATTTTACCAGATGCTAGTCAGGGGCATATTTTTTTAATGCTTGTTCCTTTATTGTTGATGGTTGTCAATGATGATCCTGTTGACGATGCTAAAAGGCAGAATCTAGACATCTCTTTGATATCTTCTCTCTCAATTTTAAGGGTGGTGGTTCTACTTGTTGTAGAACTGTTAATGAGTTTGGTCTTCTTTATGTTTACTCCCATTTCACTGTGCTCCTTGACTTTTATTACTACTGTCTGCAAATTTTTGCATTTTCATGATAAGAAGATCATGACATATTTTTCTTTTGCTCACCCCAATCTTTCTTGTGGTCGGAAAATCTCAGTTGTTATTAACATTAACAGGGAAAGACAAAACTACAAAACATTCTTCTTCTTCTTTTTTTTTCTATACAGCAGTTTGTCTAAAGAGTGTATACACTACCAGTTCTCTGGGATTGAAAATATTCAATTATAGTAAGTGAAAATAAAAATATAGAGACAATTTACCATGTCACTTGCTTTTTTCTGAAATCACACCCAGTACCTGCTGTATTTTATTGTTTATTTTCTTTAAAGCAGTAAATTGTTATTGCTTATTTTTATTGTTACACAATGTCCTCCACTCCACTCCAGTCTTTGGAAGATTGGGACAAATTATTTCACTTTCAAAAACTTGAAAAATGGTGTTATGTTTATCATAAGTTTTTTGATATGTTGGAATGCATATAATGGTATGAGTGTCCTTGTTGAAGCTAAGCAAATTTAGTTCAGTCTTGTGCCTGTATGAGCAATCTCATGAGCTCACCAGTAAAAGGGGAGATTTAATGCAATAATATTTTAATACCTGGACTTTAGGCTACCATTTCCAAAGCCACAAATGCAGTTAGAAAATGTAGCTAACTGTGTATGAACATATAGCTATGATCCTTGGGAAAAAAAACTCAATCCCTTATAGCTGTTATTTTCCTAAGGAACAGAACTGTTTTTTTTTTTAATTTTACATTTAGATAAGGTATTCAGTCACACATTCAGCATTTCATCTAATTTATTTCTTAATCTTGAAAGTATATGTGACATTAAAAATATCACCAGAGGAAATGAGTTGGTATTTGAGAACATGAAAAAATGAGCTTTACCAATATTCACTGCAAGGGAATTATCACCTAGCAAGCGGTTGTTCTTAGAAGTAAGGAAAATGCTAAATGAGTAATTAAAGCAAAACCACAGTTCATTTTGTCAGATCTCCTTAGTCACTTATGGACAAAACCCATCACTTATTTATGAACAACTATCAACACTATCAAATAAGAGCTGACAACTCCCAATTTTTTCAGTTAAGAGAAGGAAAAAAAAAAGGCAATAAATGTATCTGGCTCAGAGAAAGAATTATATAGTGTTGAGCTTATCTGAAGACTTTATTTTGTTTTCAGTAAAATCATATGCAAAAGGAAATATCATGCCAGATTTGTGATTTATAGTTTAAGTAAAGAACCCCTGAAATATAATATGAATTTAAGTGTACACAATAAACATTATGTAAACTCTACAATTCTTTGTACTTGACTACTTCTGCTTTTTTGAAGTCTTAACTAATGCTTCATAATTTATTTGTAAATTGTATTTAGCTTTCATGAAAATATGAACTCTTAACATTCCCCTTTTACCTTAATTTTTCAGCTTTGTTTTTCCCCCCAGATTCTATTATAATAAGAGTCAAACACATTTCAAAAATAGTCCTGGTGATTAATCTTAGTTCAACATTTCATACTCATGATTCCTGTGTTGCTACTGGACAACAGTAAACACAGCATATGCAAAATGAAACAGTTACAAAAAGCATAGTGACTCTTACAGTTATGACTGACTGAAAAAGACTGCTGTGGTATATCAGTTCTATTAGGCTTGCAAACTTCAATACATTCTGCTGTATAGGAATATTTGTGGTATCCCAATATTATGGTTAAAAAATGAAAGCAGACATCATTATTAACATTGTTGCTATTGTGACTGCTATTTTCTGATTCCATTCTTTAAAAGCCATTAATATTTTCATTGTTAGAGCATTTTGCATCATTTTACAGGTCTCTATATCTTTTCTGTCCATAAAATCCTTAGTCCTGTCTAGTGTCCATTTTCAAAACTGCTTATTTTTGTTATCTCCTGTAAAAATCAAACAGGATCTATTTCACATATATTGACCCAAAAAGTTAGTACCTCCAATTCTGGTAAACACTTGCCATTGCTACAGTATATGGTGATCTGAGTGGGAATAAAAGCTGGTATACATTTTAGTTACCATTGATAAAAAAACATGTGATATATTTTACATTTGTCACTACCATCGGAGGACCTGAAATAAAATTAACAATAGATAAATGTGATATACTGTACACTCACATAGAGAGATGGAGAGAGAAAGAGACTATATTTCAATCACCTTTTGTTAATTTTATTTCATGTGTTCTGGTAGTGGCGTCTCTCTCTCACTCTGTGTGTGTGTGTGTATGTGTGTGATTCAGTGAATATAAGGCATCATATTGACTTGGGGGGATAGAATTAGTAGAGCTAGAACACCTTATAGACATGATCACCCTCGAATTTCATTCTCAATCAAATCTCAGTCAATTCCAACTTTGGCCAATGACAAACCAACTACTTTAATGTGAAATTTAATTTTTTTTGTATGTTTATTGCTACTCCTCTTAAGTACTACATGGAGGGGTATATATAAACTGATGCAGTGCAGCAATACCTAGCATATTAATATGGTATGGGGAATTACCTGTTTTTTCTGGAATTCTTGAGGAAACAGAGATTGCAATTCATATTCATGTATGTGTAACTGTGTGTGTGTGTGTGTGTGTGTAAACTTATTTAACGTATAATTAATATAATTCACAAAAGTTTGGTCTGTTTCATCCTACTAGTCTAAAGGTCAATTGATAGGGGCAATGTCTTCCATTACAACTTTAAAATTTTATTCAGAAACTATCAAGAATGGGATTTTCAATAGTCCATGTCTCAACCTCTCTGAATTTTTTGAACAATATGCTCAAATGCATGTATAAAGAGTCTTGATACATCCTTATGTACAGTCACTTATGTACAGTCCCTTTAAAGAGGCTTTTTAAAACAGCATTTTATCAATATACATTGAGGAAAAATGCATGAATGAACAATGCAAGCATGATGTGTTCAATGCTGTGTAGAAAATTTAAACACTGAAAAAATTTCAATGCTTTAGTTTTGGCCTATGCTATTTAAGTCAATAATTTGCTTCAGATAGGTAGCCATTTTATATTTCATGTATATTTATGTATAAATATATGCACACATACAGAAATATATTTGTATCGATAGAGACATGCAGAGCAGGTGTGGTCAGACATATAGACTATTTGAAAAATACCTTAAAATCACTATGAGGAAAGAAAATTGAAACAGAGTAGAGGGAAGTCTATGAGCAGAAATATATTCCTAATATTAAAGAAAAAACAATGTAGTTGCATTCTACATGGCAAATCAACTTAGAATGTAAGTTTGTTGGGTCAGCATTCTGTCAGGAAGAGATATGAAGAAAAAATATTACATTATTTAAGTAATGTTGTCATTACTTAAAGCAAATGTTTTTTTTTTTTTAATTTTTGTTTTAGTGTCTGTTCTTTTAAAAACAGTAGAACTGTCCTGAATTCCTTTTAGTCCATTTGTTCTGTGTCATCTTCCATCTGTGAGGTTTCAAAGTTTACTATCTTGTCCTACACTGCCTGTATGTTTGTATACCTAGCACTAGGAATTTTCAATTCTACATTTATTAATGTAATAATGGATAATTAGTTTATTCACAATGATATCTTTTAGACACTTTAATATTTCTTAGAAACATACTATATAGAATTCAGCATTAAAGTCTGGATGTGCCCTTTATACATTCTACTGTATTAATACTGCATGTTGACTAAGGAAAAATGCTTTATAGATCAGAGATGGTTTGCTTTTAACCTTCATGTCTAGGCAAAGTTGCCCAAGGTCTTGTTTGTGGACCTCAGAGCCTCTAAATTCTATTTTTTTAAATGCTTGGAGTATAATATTAAATTTAATCAGTGTAATTCATTTTTATGTAGCCTCAATTCCATTGCATTTACTTTTTCTTATAGCACTGCCAATTCCTTTTGCCTTTGTCCTTTCTTTTAGCATGCCATCCTAAAGCTAAATAGAGTCTTCTTTGGAAGGAAGAACGAAAGGGAGGGAGGGAAGGGAGTGGAGGAAGAAGGAAGGAAGGAAGGAAGAAAGAAAGGAAGGAAGGAAGGAAGGAAGGAGGAGAGGAAGGAAGGGAGGGAAGGACTGTAAAAAAGGAAGGACTATAAAAGAAAGCTTAATATAAAATTGTTTAACAAATTTAAAATCAATAATTGCAATGTGAAAAAATATGGAGAAAACTGAATAAACATTACCCTTGAAGCAAACAATAATTAATATATAATATCTGTAATAAAGTATATAGTATAACAAGGAAGAGAGAGGGTCTTGTCTTAAAAGACCCTTCCCCTCATGCAGGCTTCCCACTCAGGCTTGGCTATCCATCCAAATCTACACATTTCCTTTTTTGGAAAGTTTGCAAGAAGATTCTTTTTGAATACACAAATAGAACCTTTGGTGTCATGGGAAATCTGTTGAAGCACACTTCTCAACCAGTTCACATTCAAATAAACCCATGTAGAAGTTTCTTGTTAGCCTTTCAAATTGGCACAGCTAGTTCAGGAACATTAGGTATAGGGCTGGTGTGTGCCTCCCCCATCTTTTCCTTTATCTAGCATTACCCTATTCAAAATCAATATTTAAATGTGGGTGTAGTTTGTTTCTTTTTAATCATCATCATTGCCACTGGTAGCACGTGTTGCTCATTGGCTTAACTACTTGCATGAATAAATCAAAGTCTATCTCTTGAGTGGTTTTATGCACTGCAGAATTCTATTGAGTTCTATTTTACACACTGAAAAAGTTAATCTGAAGGACTATATTAACTGTTTATGTTTTGTCCCCTATCGAGAAATCAGATGATGTAATTACTTACTGATATGGATTTCTGAATTTCTCAAGAAGCAACAGTCTCTTTTTTCCCCAAGAAACATTCCAAATAATTCAGAACACCTTGGCCTGTATGCTTTTATCCAAAATATGGCATCTGAGGAGTTTTATAAAATTAAACTATACATTTTATTAAAATAAATTATCAGAACCTCCTTATATAGTATGTCTCCATTGTCATCTATAATCCCATTTTATATTTTCCATTTGTCTTATGTTTTTCAGTTATGGAATAAATAGAATGAACAGAATTTCAAGTTACAGAAGTTAACAGGATGGAAACAGTACATAAAATCATAACTTGCATTTTATGGCTTTGATAATTGTTTCTCGGCTACTTCTTCCCCTTAGCTCATGATTAACTGAGGAGCTTTAATTGAACATATTAGCAATTTTTAAATGAGGCAATGTGTTGTTATATTAGGAATAGAGCTGATCCAGACTTTCTTTTATTTTCACTGACTATGTAGATATGCTTTTGAAAGTGTCTTTACTTGCAAGAGTCTTGTAATGCAATGGCAGAAAAGAAAAATTATGAAAACTTGCAAATCTGCAGAATAAATGTGCATGGAATCAGCACAATCATTAAAATACCAGCTTCAGGGGAGAAAAATAAAGCAAAACAATTAGAGCAGTAGATGCAGAAGAGATTGCAGAGGTACAGGATGGGACCAGTAACCTTAGCAAGGTAATGTTCTTCCATTCTGTAGAGGAACGGTTAAAATGTAAGAATTTCATGAGAATAGCAATTCTCAAGGTATGGTCTGGATACCCTGAAGGTCCCCAAGACCCTTTTGGGGGATCTTCAAAATTAAATACATAAATATTTAAAAATGTCTCAGGTTTATTTCTATTAGAGTGAAAATGATGATTACTACCCACATAAAACAAAGCTCTTTGAGGTCC
The DNA here is from genome assembly GCA_033807585.1 of Hydrophis major. Classification (NCBI taxonomy): domain Eukaryota; kingdom Metazoa; phylum Chordata; class Lepidosauria; order Squamata; family Elapidae; genus Hydrophis; species Hydrophis major. The sequence continues at coordinate 95,531,019 of CM066328.1, forward strand.
TCAGTCAGTTTTAATAATGTAAATGGTCTTGAAATCAAAACGTTTGAGAACTGCTGGCTTAGCAGAAACTACAGTAAAGATGGTCAACCAAAGAATGGGTTGTGAACTGATATAAACTGGATAATACTACAATCAACATGGAGTGAAAAAAATATAGAGGTTTATGACAGGAGTTCATTAAACATGATCTCGTCCACTCTTTCAAAAATCGTTGGTGACCTATTCTGGAAAGAGAGCCAGCATGGATATGCTATTTGTTGAATCATTTGTAGTAGGAGCTAAATAAATATAAACAATGAACAATAAAAAAACAATTAGAATCATGCCAGGGGTTAATTTTTTACTTTAGAACTTTTGTGATGGCTGATGAGCTATGCAAAAAGATAGTAAAACATCAAGTTTTTAATCTTCAGTACTGTTCAAAAAATATCCTAGTGCACAGGTTGTTCTCTGCAAGAAATTCCTAGCAGATTATTATTTACAGAAGGCACTTTTAAATTTCAAGAAAGGTAATGAAAAGCATCTACATATGATGGGTAGAAATAACAAAAATGAAATCTGCTGATGAGAAAGAAATAAACATTCTTTTAAAGGTCATTGTCAAAGTATAAAATGAAGGTCTTCATATATTCTGGAAACAGCAACTTGAACTTTAGAAGAAATACATTTAAGAGTATACTTCATTCCACAGTTTTTCACTGGGTTCAGTTCAAAACAACTATAAAATATATCAGTTCAGTTTCCTATTTGCATATTGATTAAAATTGAATAGTCTTGTGCACGTCTATTCTGAGTTCAGGATAGAACCTTTTCCTATGAAAATAAATATGTGTGTACATGCCTGTACATTTCTGCCTGTGTGTGTGTGTGTGTGTGTGTCTGTGTGTGTGTCTGTGTGTAGACCAGTAAGTTTGCAAATCACCTTATCTCTGCTGAGGCTCAAGAGATCCTGTAACTACTCATAAATTGTTGTTGAGTTCTTTCTTTTAAGACAGCGCGTGGGTCCAGTTGTTTTACAACAGTGCAGAAGTTGATAATTTTTGTATAACATCAAAGAGTGATACAAGTTAGAATAACAATCCAAATAATAAATAAATAAATTTACAAAAACAAAATTGCCCAATTGTTCTTATTTTCTAGTCCCTCAGGGAAGTTATAAAAAGATCTCTGATACCTTAAAATGTTCATAATCAAATAATAAAAAAGTCCATTTGTCACTTTATCCATTTTTCATAAAACATAGAAGAGCAGAGTTGAAAGGGATCTTGGAGGTCATCTAATCCAATCCTGTGCTCAAGCATGAGATCCTATACCATTTCAGGCAAATGGCTTTCCAGTCTTTTTTTTGAAAGTTTCCAGTGTTGGAGCACCCACAACTTCTGAAGGCAAGTCATTCTTTTTTTTTTTTTTATAACAAACTTTATTATTATTTTTTTAACACACATACACAAACAAAACATAAACATTACACAAAACATAAATACATAAAACTTCTTTTTGGAAGGCGGTTTACCCCGAGTTAACTCTTTTTATACAGACATCAATGAAAATTTATACTCACTTAATATACCATCTCATATCTTATTTAACATTCTCTATTTTCCATATATTTTCTCTTTCCTACTCATTCTTTTAATTCTATTTTATTTATTCTATCTCAATTAAATAATTATATTAGCATCTTTGGTCTGTTTTCTTTCAATCACCTACTTATCCTTTCTATCTAATACAATATTTCTCCTGTAAACCCAGATTAAAGTATGACAACTTTTATCTTCCCCCTAAATAACACTTAAAATAATACATATTTTCCGTGCTGATTCTGCTCCGTACATTCAAAGTATTACATTTCAAAATAGTAAAACAAACAAATAATATTGAGTTTAATAAGTAATAATAAAACTAAAAACAAGTAAAAAAGAAATATTAAATTTATAATATAGTAAAAGCAATGTTTCATAAGAAATTAAATTCTATTATTAATTCTTAAACAATAAAATACTATTTCATACTATTATGAAATTAAGAAATTAAACTATAATTAAATCATGACTTCGCTTTAATACATTTTTAAATCATATAATATTCTAATTTTTTAACTCAACTTCAAATACTAATGTCTACAATGCATTTTTATGTACTTTTGCAGAATCATTTTTTTAAAAAAAGATTATCTCACCCCTTATCTCTGAAAAAAAAATTTTTTTTTTTGCATCTTGTTTAAAGCCTTTATGACTTCTCTTTCCTTTCCCCCTTTCTTCTCCATTCTAACTTTTTGATCCCCCCCCATCTCTCCAATTTCACTCTCTTAATCTTCCCTCTCTTTGTATTTCTCTTTTCAGTTGCTTTCTGACATCATATCGCTTTTTCATCTTCTTTTTCTTGGTTGCTTTTTTAAGTTCTAAGTTCATCTTTTCCTTGCCCCCCTTCCGCTTTTCTTCCTCCACTAAGTGTGTTTGTCCATTAAAGATGGCTTCTTCTCCTTCATCCCAGCCTTCTTCCAGTATTTCTTGGTAGGTAGAAATCGCCATTTCCAAAAAGCGAAAGAAAGATCCAAACGAGCCCTTATCTTCATTTTTCAGTTTTTGAAATTCCATTTGTAGTCCTTCAAAAGATAATGCCATTTTTTCTTTCTTTCTTTTTTAACGCAACCCTAATGTCTTTAGTCCCTTTTTAAAAAAAAAAAAAAAAAAATCACAAAGATCTCAAAGTCACAAAGCAAACCAAATCAATTTTAAGTTGTTGTTTTTTTTAAATCCAATGTCCAGAAATCCTTTATCCCTTGGCTTTAAATTTCAATTGAGTTACCTTCCGTGCCCAAGTAGATTTTCCAGATCTCCGTCTGCTATTTCTATGGGGAGGGAGAGTTAAAAAAAATTTTTTTCCCCTTAACAGCTTTAACCGCAGCTTTCCAGTCTTCTTTGGGAAACAATATATCCTCAGGCAATTCAAACAGTTCAGTTTCCAGGGTAATTAAGAGTTGTAATTGTCTCGGCTCAGCCAAATTTTCATTTCCTCCTGCAACCTCCAGCACAAATCTTACCCGGCTGCAGGCTTCTTTGTGATGGCCATCACTGACCGCTGCTCCACCACCTTGGGAAAAAGGGGTTTTTCCGGCTGGGGAAGGGGTCTGCGACACCCCCAAACCCCTGTCTGGATCCCCTCTCTCTTTGGCTGCCTCTACAGGGCAGCCATATCCCCCAGACCCATTTGGATCGGGCGCACCTTGGCAGCAAGCACAGCAGGAATTGCAGACAAGCAAATTCCTGCTGCTCCAAAACCACGCAAAACTGGAAGCCCTGAAGGCAAGTCATTCTATTGATTGATTAATCTCACCATTTTCCATAGCTCTGGCCTGCAAGGAAAATCCTTGTAGATGCTACCAATTGGTTTGCCTGTACAGATTTTACATGCTGCATTTACTATTGTAATAAGAGTGCTGAAATTGCCAACCAATGACAAAAGCCTGATATATTTTTAATTCTTTATCCCCTATTATTTCCATTTTCACCTTACCACCTATTTTATTTTACATTATACATAATTGTCATAATTAACTTTCTCAAGACCAATATATAGTAATCAACAATGAGGATGAATTGATGTTGATATTGAACTAATGAATTGAAATATGAAATGGAAACATTTAAAGATTAGTGGAATAGATAATGACTTGATGTGATGTTAAACAAAAAGTTGAAAATGTAATTATGACTATGCATAAATGTTGTAATCTGGAACCATGTTGCTCATGTGAAGAGATATGTAAGAGAATAAAAATAAAAAACTTTATTAAAAAAAGAAAAGAAAAAAGCCTGATATATGCTTATGATGATACCTAAGTGCCCTAAGTAAAGAGTCTAAAATAAGTAAATACTATAGCTCAGGAGTCCTCAACATCTGGGCTGTGGCCCACAGTGGGTTGTGAGCTGTTTGCAACCAGGCCAAGGAAATGGAGGGTGAACGCACACATGCTTGTGCATTGCCCCTTGCATGAACAGCAACGCATGCACATATGTTCCATTTGACTGAGCAGTGGGCAAGTGTGGACACCACTCACACAGATGGAGCTGCATATGTACTTGCAGGCCACCATCCACTCTCCCCTCCCCCCACCAGTCGGAACATTTGGGGAACTCTGCTGTACTTGATTCTTGATGTCAATGGACTAGAACAAAAGTGCATGCTTGAAACATTTCTAACAAGGCAATTGCTGGCTAGCTATAGATAAGCACAATAAACTGGACCCCTCATTACTATAAAGCTGTCACTAAAATATAGGAAAGGTTTTAGTTCCATTCTGAATTACTTAGACTTATCCCAAATCATACTGCGATATGAATAATGATCCAATTTTCCTCTGCAGCAAAGAATTTTGATGAGGCAAGCAGTAGGGCAAACACTGAAATCAGAATATCTCCAACCCTGAGAAATAATTCATTCCTAATAAGCATATATTCAGCCTTAAGCATGAGGACTTTTCAGAAAGAAATTGGGGAGGTGGTACTATTCTACAATACAGATTCATGTCCTAGAGCACAGGTGAAAACCAAAGGGTTAAAGTGATATTATTGCATGATATACATGCTACATGATGATGGCGAACATTTTAAGGTATCAGTGATCTTTTTATTACTTCCCTGAGAGGCTAGAAAATAAATAATATTGGGCAATTTGGCTTTTGTAAATTGAATGAGGCTTGACAGTACCTTTTCCATAGATCCTTTAAACGTCAAAGCTTATATTTTGGGATTGAGTTCCAGGTTAAATAATTATATTTAAAATAGTTATTTTGAAATAAGATTAGAAATGTATGTTATTTTTTCTAAGATAAATATAATCATAAAACTTTCTGAGAAAATTGATTCAAAATATACACTAGAGATGGTGCTAATTTTTCTTGAAGTATAACAGACTGATAGATATGTTAATGAGAAAAAAAGATCTGGATGTAGAAATGAATCTAGAACCAGATCAATTTACATAATGAACCATTATCAAAAACCTTATATTTTAAAATATTTTGATCGAATTAAGCTGTGCCTTTGAAATATTTTGAAAGTCTGATATTTGTTTCTTTTATAGAGGAATGGTTACATATTGACCAAAGGTAGAAGGAAGTCCTGCTTTAAATAAAATGCCCTTTTTCAATATGCTGTGAGGTCCACACTTCAGTTAACAACCAAGCAATGAGGTGTAGGAATCACTCAACTGATTTATTTCATTTGAGAGTGGAGTTCAACTATCTGTAACTGTCATCTGATGGTACTAGACTATTTTGCACATTTTGTGATTATCTGTAATCTACCTAATTCAATATACTGTGAGATTTTTGTATTTTTAATCTGACCTGGAAATTACATGTCCAAAGAATCAACCACTATTGTTGAATGATGACAGTAGAACTAATATGGAGAAAGTTAGATGAGAATTTTCTTCAACCATTTTCTTCTTTGCCAGGTATAAAGAACTTTGCTTGTGGCAACAATTTAAATATTTACCGAGATTTTGACAGTGGTCTGCCTCACACCCTCCAGCTCCTTCACTTCCTGAATATTTGGACAATATATATTTGATATTCTTAGCTGAATTAGTTTATTAATTTAAATTCATCATGACTGAACTGAATGAGTGCGTGCAAGCTATGACTAGTTTGTGTGCAAACTAATCAAAAACATGCTTGTGTTCAGTGGTATTTAAAAGACAAGGAAGTGGGTAAAAAGAGAGGAAGATCAAGAGAAATAGCAAAATAAAGATTCTCCTTTCTAGCTTTAAGTTGTGATTAGGTTTCCATTTCCCTATATGAGAGAGAACATCACCTCTAGTACTCTGAATATATCCTCAAAGTAAATGGCATATTCTATTTCTTTCCAGTTGCCAGAAACAGCATCGAATGAGAAATCAGAAAGATAATGTAGGGTTAGAGTCTATGAGACCACAAGGAAAAGTTGGTTTCATTCTTGGCTGTACAGAGTGTTGGGATTATGACTTCATAGAGGGGTAAGGAAAGAAGAGGAGAAGAATGCTACTACCGACAAACCAAGGATGACAAGTAGATGTATTGATGAAGAACAATGAGTAACTCAACAGAAGTGTTGAGTTGAAATGTGAAGGTTTCAATCTCTTCCACATCAACTCTGTGAACTGTTAATCAGAACAGTTCTGTTGTTGCCTCACAACAGTTGAAACCTTTAGGCACCAGGAGTGAGTCAAATCTCTAACAAGCATTTCATGTGTTCTTCACAAGTTGTTAACCTCATCAACATCTTATGAGGCATCAATTTGAAAATATGAAAATCTTAAGAAGATGCAGTGTAAGGCAATGCTAGACCTTTATTTCCTCACAATTTTCCCTCATTCAATTTGGTAAGAACATCAAGTGAAAGGAGAATAGAATATTCATTGATGCAAAATATAGATGCCTTTAGCAAAATAGCAGGATACTCTTATTAACTGGTACAAATCAGAAATGATGCCAGTAGGTGGAAACTGAATTACCCATCGATTTAAGAAATATTAATTCCATATTAAATTTTTAGATATGTATGTACCAAAAGAAATCCAATTCAGTAACCTTTCATATAAGTAAAATGTAGAGCAGGGGTCCCCAACCCCCAGGCTGTGGCTTGGTACCAGACAAGCAGAGGGCTTGCACAGCTCCATTTGCATAAGCAGCAAGCACTCGCTCAGGAAGCTCCATTTGTGCGAGCAGCATGTACAAACACCCCTCTACTTGTCTGGTCTTTCTGGTCCACAAAGTTGGAGACCCCTGATATATATAGAGATTTCTTCAGATATCCATAGATAGGAGTAATTAAACCTTAAACTTTGGGGAAGGTAAACACTCAGCATGAATATTAAGCCCAGATTATGTAATATAGATTTTGCCTCTTTAAAAGATATGTTTCTACAATATTGTTACGAAGTTTGGGAAGAAAGGAGTGAATTATATATTGTAAAAATGATTGTGCGACAAAAGCTACAACTTTCAGAGAGTAATATTATTTTGAGCAGCATACTTAGTACATTCTATTTTTTCTTTGTTGCATTTTCTTTTTTTGTTAAGTATTTTTTCCTTTTTTCTCTGACATTATATAATATAACCACCATTATTATTTCTTTTTCTCTCTGAGTTATTCTTTAAAACACAATACAAATAAATAAAAGAAGTGTAGATATTTGATGAAAATCTCACAGAGAATATATGGAATTCTTAAACTGTGAGTGGCTCAGGAAGGTATATGGATGTTATATTTTTCACCTGTAAATTGATCTCTCCGATAGTTGTCCATACTTCAGCAGCCAAGCAAAATCTTGGGATGTAGGACTCACTCAACTGGTTTATTTCATTTGAGAGAGGAGTTCAAATCATGCAAATATCTGTAATTGTCATCCCGAGGTGCTAGACTGTGTTGCAGTTTTTGCAATTTGTCTATAACTTACCTGAATATAGCAGGAACATGAAAGAATGTCATATTTATTTCTGATTTTAATGCAATTTAATGTTGATTTTAATATGTAGTTAATTATAGACTATAACTGGATCTTAATATGTTCATATTGGAAAAATGCTATTTTAGCATGTGCATTAGGGAAAACAGATGACTGTTTTGACATTTTTTGTACAGCTATTTATTCGTGTTTATGTTTATAAGCAGTTAGATCCCAGATAAGTGGTCAGCAAATAGTGCTACAAGACTCTCAGCATTTTAGTGTTCTTGCAAGATTTTCCCAACAATGGAATCTCACAGTCTGAATCTTGCAAGATTGTGGTATTTTTGTACAAGATTACATGTGCAGTCCCTACAATTTTAGAAATAGTATTGCCAATTTGTCATGAGCTTAAGTTTTTTTTAAAAAATGAACTGGATCCAGCTTGAGGCTACAGAAAGAAACATTTCTAAGAAAAATTCCCCAGTGTATCCCAATGGGAGAAGAATTTGATCAAAGATTAATGTTGAACATTGTTTCATTCTGAATTATCCTCATTCCTGGTTATGTAAACCAGAGCGACAAATATGTCTTCTCTGTGCCTTTTGATTGTGTTGCAGGTAAACAAGTCAACACAATCAAAAGGAAGAACACACAAATAGACACACATATAAAGAGAAGGAGCATATATTAGTTCCTCTCTCATAAATACATCTAGGAGCAGCTTTACTCAAAATGTTCACTATTAAAGAAATTGGAAAGTGTTCTAGAATGCTTTCCCCATTTTGCTAATTATTTTATTTCATTTTTTAAAAAAACCTGTCTCATTAAGATTGTACCCTTGAAATGTTCACCAATCTGCATTTTTAAGGTATAAGTTGCTTTAATGGGAGCACATTTGATGGGAGGTATAGAGAAAATCATTCTCTATACCTCCCAGTACCTTCCAATCTGTCCCAGCATATCCATCAGACACATTCTTTTCCTTTGATAGAATTTTTCTATTGTATAGAACCCTTCATAATCTAGATTTGTCCCAAAAAAGTGGTATTATAATTTATGCACTTTGGAAGTCTGATTTTAATAATATCAACGGAGAAGAAAAATACGTTTAAATATTAGGTAACTCTGAAAAATGTTTCAGTAGCATTCCACTTTTGGTAGTGCAGTTGTTAGAATGCAGTATTATAGGTAAACTTCCCACAGACTGTAGTTTGATCCTTAGAGACTCAAGATTGATTCAGCCTTACATGCTTCCGAGGTTGATAAAATGAGGACTCAGATTGTTGGAGTTAGTATGCTGATATTGCAAACCACCCAGAGAATGCTGTAAAGCACTGTGGAGCACTTTATAAGTCTAAGTGCTACTGCTATCATTATGCTACATATAGGGATAACACACCAGTGTTTCACCATTAAAAAAACAATTTCTCCTCCATTAAAAAAGAAGTCTTTTCTGCATATAATCAGAAAATATACAATTCAGAAATGGTTTCATTGTTTTATCAGATGTTTGTGAAAAGTAAAACTAAACAATGTAGTAGCAACAGTAATTGTAGCAGGTATAGAAGAAAATAGACTGAATCAAAAGATTGTATTTTCAGAATTATTTACACACACACACACACACACACACACACACATGTTTTCTTAAGTTTTTGCGGGTACTTACATGTATGGCATTCAGCTTTGTTCGGGTATTTTCCCACGTCATTGTAGTTGTGCTTTTAAAGTTGTAGCAACGTTTCAGCAGAATCTCATCTGCCATCATCAGGCTTCTGTATAGTGATGGCAAATGAGATTCTGCTGAAACGTTGCTACAACTTTAAAAGCACCACTACTATGACGTGGGAAAATACCCGAACAAAGCTGAATGCCATACATGTAAGTACCTGCGAAAACTTAAGAAAAAAAATACACACACACACACACACACACACACACACACACACACATATATATATGAATGAATAGACATATATATAAGAATAGACATATATATAAGAATAGACAGGCAAGGCAGTGATTGTTGCCAAAACAGCATAATCAGTAATTGTGGGTCATCTGAGTGTGTGTTGAATATGTGAGACAGAACTGGGCCAGTTTGTCTGGAAGGGAAAAGTTGATGACTAGAACACAGTTGAGAGTTGAAATCTAGGTGAATACTTAGTCCTTGCTCAGAAGGAAACAAAGCAAAACAAAATCAAACTACTTGTGAAACTTACAGAAGTTTAAATAGCCACAGCTATAGCTGAGGAAATGACATGGGATGGATCTACTTTGGTCCAGTCAGTTGTTCACATTTCACTGTTTTGGTTTGCCTGGTCTTTGAATCAGTTTGTGAATAGAAAAATTGGGGGGAAAAAGGTTCATATGGTTTGACTGGTACACATTGCAAATATTTGAGAAATGTAAAGAATGGCAACACAAATTGTGTGCCAGTTTGAGCATTCATTTAGAACATATTAGGTGCATTTGTTAAAAAATGCACATTGTGTATAATTTTCCATCATCTCTTGTTGAATGAGGGATGAATCTTAAATCCAAATAATGGTGTTTTTAATTTCATCCTCCTTCATAAATGTGTCTGTATTTTTCCAGAATTCCTGACTCAAGAGTTCAAAACCATTTTCTACTTTCATCAAAAGGGGCCAACTGCCAAACCATTCAAGCTAAAGTAAATTATTAATCCAGTGGAAATTCGATTATATCCAGGTAATGAAACCAAGTGAATTCCACTGAACTTAATAACATTGCACTTGAACTCAGATGTTAATGACTGTAAATCTGAGGTGCCTTTATTAGTCATTTCTTACTTCAAATACTCATCATGTATAATGGAATTCGGGTCAAATTCCATTGCTTGTTCAAAATGTGGAACTAAGGTGATATGTTCTGATTTAAGGGAGTTAAGTCATGTCTACTTAGCCCATCTTCAATTAATGAATAGAAACAGCTGCTATCCTGATTGCCTCTAGCTGCAGTTGCCTTATATAAGATCTCTCTCTCTCTCTCTCTCTCTCTCACACACACACACACACATGCATGCACACAGACACACATATGAATTTTTATTGCTTTTCTGTTAAGCAGTTGATGTGAAACATAATCAGACTTTATTCTATCTCCTCTATAGCTTTGGGATGCTCTCAGTTCCACATATTCCAATCAGTACATCTGGTTTAGGTCAGTGGTTCTGCAAGAAAATTTTGGTGGTCCGCAGAGAAATGTCACCCCCAAAGCACCCTTCAAAGCAATTAATCCAGGCTGCGCGGGAACACAAGGCTGCACTGCACACATGGCCCATGGGAACACAGGGCTTGCATCACTTGCATTGCAAACAACACGAATAGTGAGGGGAGGGGAGAAAGGGAGGAGGGGGAACTTGTCCCTCTCGCCCCAGCACCTCGCCTAACCACCAGTCTGCTTCTTTTCGCTTCTTTCTTCTGCTTTTGGCTGCACACAAGGAAAGCAGCAAAAGTCTTTCTTTTTCTCCCCCAAACTCTGCCAGAAATGAGTCTTTGGGACTTGCAAGGCATCCTGTTCCAAGAGGTTGTGCCGGTGCAACAAGTCTCACAAAGACTCATTTCTGGCGGACTTTGGGGGAGAGAAAGAAAAACTTCTGCTGCTTCTGCTGCTTTCCTTGCATGAAGTCAAAAGTCTCTCTCTCTCCCCCTGAGAATGAAGTTGGAGATGGTATCCTGTGATCCCAAATAAAGAATGATCAATCAGTAGGAAAATGGGGTGGGGAATTTTCCTGCAGACTCTTTGGGGTTTTCCCAGTCTCTGGTCAGCAGGATTTAAAATTATGAGTTTGATGGTCCCTGAGGTCCAAATGGTTGGCGACCCCTGATTTAGGTCATGATTTATTGCTCAGTTGCTGTTGTTCATATCCAACTTTTCATACTGTAGCATACCAAGCTCCCCATACTCCACTGTCTCCTGGAATTTGCCCAAATTCATATTCATTGTATGGATGATGCTATCTAATAATCTCATCCACATACACTTGATAAACACCAGTTTGCATACAGAAGAAATAGTTCTACAGAGTACACTGTAGCCATCACTTTTCACACTGCTCTGACTCATCTAGAACAGTAGGTGGGCTATGTGAGGATGCTTTTTGTAGATTTTAGTTCTGCATTTAATACAATTCTTCCACATAGATTAGTGTCTAAACTTCTGGACCTTGGACTTTCTCAATCAATCTGCCTTTGGATTATGGATTTCCTCTCTGGCTGCTCACAGAGGGTCAGATTATGTAATCATATCTTTTCAGCCCTTATTCTTAACACTGGTACACCACAGGGTTGCATGTTGAATCCCTTACTCTATACTCTTTATGTGCATGACTGCATTCCCACTCACGCTAGTAATGCTATTACTAAATTTGCAGATGATACAACAGGGGTGGGACTCATCTCGGGAGGGGTGTGTGTGTCTGAATCTGTCTACCAAAATGAGCCGGACCCGTTGCTTTCATGGTGTGGAGACGATAACTTGGTCCTCAACACCAATAAGACCAAGGAGTCTTTGCTTATCAATGGAGACCGAGTGGAGCAAGTGGCCAGTTTTAAGTTTCTGGGTGTTACCATAAAAGAGGACCTGACCTGGAGTGCTCACATTGCAGCACTGGCTAAAAGGGCCCAGCAGAGATTATACTACCTGAGACTTCTCAGTAACAACAACTGAATGAAAAACTGCTGGTGATCTTCTACTGCTGCACCATAGAGAGTATCTTAACTTACTGCACCTCTGTATGGTTTGCCAATTGCACAGTGCCAGATAGGACAGCACTCTAGAGGGTTAATGTCATTGCCCAAAAGATCATTGGTCTCCCCTCTTTGGAAGAGCTTTATAGCTCCCGCTGCCTTAAGAAAGTTCAAAATATTCTCAAAGATCCATTTCATCCTGGGCACCCTTTTTTTGAACTATTACCATCTGGCAGATGGTAGAGAATAATAAAAACAAGGACAAATAGGCTGAAAAACAGCTTCTATCCCAGGTCAGTAACTCTTTTGAATTATGCTATATAGTGCAGTATTGGTGCGGTGTTGGGGATTTCGTTTCAATGTGTGGAGTGTGAAGGATGTGTGTTTGTATTTATTTTCATGGTGATGATATGCACTGAAGATGGTGTTTGATTTTGTTGTACGAGGTGCAATGACAATAAAGTAAACTAAACTAAATCTTCTGCCGTTCCCTTCTCCTTTGGCTATCAGACTTTCCAAACATCAAGAATCTTTTCCAATGTATCCACTCTTCTCTTAATGTGGCCAAAGTATTTGAGCTTCTGCTACAGTATCTGTCCTTCCAAAGTACAGTCATGGTTGGTTTTCTTTAGAATTGACTTATTTGTTCTTCTTGCAGTCCAAAGGACACTCAAGAAGATTCACCAGCACCAATTCTTCAGCACTCATTCTTCCTTAGTGCTGATTCCTTCCTGGTCCAACTGTGATTTAGTTTAGTTATATATTAATTACATTGTTAGATCAATTTTATATGATGGTGTCAGTTCTACTGCTTCCCAAGGCACTGGATTGGATTCTAGTGCTTTCCATTGCATTTGGGAATAGTATTGCCTTCTCTCCATGATGGCAAAGTGGTTAGAATCCAGTAATTCTAATTCTGCTGACTGCCAGCAGTTCAGTCATCATAAGCTCAAAGTTGACTCAGCTTCCCTCCTTCTGAGGTTGTAAAATGATGAGCCAGATTGTTGAGGCCAATATGCTGTCTCTGTAAAACTCTTGGAGAGGGTTTAAAACACTATAAACTGATATATAACTCTAAATGCTATTGCTATTGCTCTCCCCAGGCCATTTTGTTTATTCTGATAAAAAAAAAAAAGGAAGAAGCAAAGTAAGCCTTATTTCTTCACATTGTAAACAGACATAAGTGGATAAATATAAATATGTTTGGAATTTCAAGGCAACCTTGACTCCTGGTGACTGCCCAGGGATGGGATTTTACCAGTTCGCACCTATTCGCTAGAACCGGTTGTTAACATTCTAAGCAGTTTGGAGAACCGGTTGTTAGAAGAAATTACTGGCCTAATCCTGTAAGGAAGGCAGGAAGGAAATATTCTGGTGTTGCTTACAGAAACTGCCTCTCCATTAACTCTTATTACATTCTTGGCAGGACTAGACTTCCTGTCTCAGGAACATCTCTTGAGTTTTCCCCCCTCCTTTGCTGGTACTATGCTTGTGTGGAGTGACCATTCAAAGTTACAATGGCACTGAAAAAAGTGATTTATGACCATTTTTCATACTTATGACTTTGCAGCATTCCCATAGTCATAAGAGGCAGGCGAGGAGATGTGTGCCTCGATGTGAGTGATATTGAGTTGACCACGCCCAACCAATAACATGACCACCAAGCCACACCCACTAATTTAGCCATGCCCACAGAACCAGTTGTTTAAAAATGAATCCCACCCTTGTGACCGCCTAACTAGTCTCTGCAGTTGTTTGACAAAGTTTTTCAGAAATTGATTGCTGTTGCCTTGTTGGTAGGGCTGAGAGTGAATAACTGGCCCAATCATCTAGCTAGCTTCCTGCCTAAATTGAATGTATAGCTCATAGTCTCCTAGTTTGTAGCTTAATCCTTGTAACAGTACACCAAATTGCCGCTTATAAGTGATCCATAAGACACTTATTGGTTCCTATATGTAATGGAGAAATGCACCCCCAGGAGGCAAGTCTTTATCTGCTGATCTGATCTGAATAATCCAACCCTCAAAGTGTTTTAAGGTGGTTTTCCACTGCAAAATACAAAAGAAAATAATACAGCTAAAAACTGTTACAATGGATTAGTGAAATAATTAAAGCAAGAGAGTCATAAACAATTGGGTCAGTCCTAAAATAATTACATCCCTTTGTGGGATGTTAAAATAGATAAAAGAGATTTTAGATAAAAGAAACAAAAGTCTTTGCTGCTCTCCTAAAACTCAAAATATACCAAGGAAATTTCTTTGGGGAAAATGATGCAATCTGAAAGTTAAAAATATAAAGAATTGCTTTGGGTTATCTATCAAGTTCATTTCTGAAGGGGATAGATTGCAGAAAAAACACTTCTGCTGTTGTATGTATTGCATGAGTAGATTCATGCTTTAGACAATTTTTTTAAAATTTTTAAATAACTTAAATATAAGACTTTAAGACTTTATAAGCATAATGACTAGCTCTTTACTCTTTGCCCAGAAACAAAGCAGAAATGCATGTGTAGGAAACAGTGCTGACAGAAATGAACATCAAATCCTTCCAGCTGATGTATTTTCTCCAAACTGGGTATAAGGAGTGACATTCAAGGAAATCTTCAGTGTAACCCTTAAAAAGACTAAAACAATATTCTTCCAGCATTGCTTTTGAGGATTTGCTTACTGAAATTAGGTGGACTATTTTATGTTATTTTCCAATTGAAATTAGTCATGTTATTCCTTTTCTGCCACTATATGCTATGTTTAATTTGTTCTGATCTCTTGTAAACTACCCATAAGTATATGTGATTTAAAGAGATAACAATTATTATAACAACAACAATAGCAACATTATCCTCATGTCCTGTTTGGATGCAAGTAGTAAATGAGTGACTCTAGAATAGACTGTGAATAATCTAGCAGTGGATGCAGCTGGATTTTAAGCAGTCTTCCACTTGGACATTACTTCTAGAAGCAAAACTCTAGAGCAGCAGTCTCTAGCCTTTTCAGCTCTACCAATGGTGGTGGTGGCAGTGGCAAGCAAGGGGGGAGATGATATTGTATGCCGCTTAGTGAGCTCTCCTACCACTTGTGTGACCTGGTTCCCAAAAGGCCATGGCCCAATAACGGGTCATGGACTGGGGGCTGGAAACCCCTGCTTTAGAGTTTCAAGTTCAGAGCACCTTTCATAATTCCTGTTTTTTTGTCTGAATTCTGTCTATTGTCAGTATTTGGCATCTACTGCAAGCCTACATCAGATAGAATGTTATTATTTTTGATATTAGAAAGAGAAGGAAAGAAATAAAAGTATTTCATCTAAAGGCAGGATCAATTAAAAAAAGAAGAAGCATTCCATTTAAAAGAGTATTTTAATCCATTTTCCCCTAAGTCAGGGTTTTCCAAAAGATGAGATATACCTCCCTTGGGTTGGTGCAGACAAAGTCCAAAGAATGTGTGAGGAACCTTTTAGCTGTACCTTGTTATGATGAATCCACCTTTCTCTTAAACTATTGCCGATATTATGATAGTGTAGGAGGCATGATCTTTCTTTTTTTCATTTTTATGTCTTTATAGTTAATTGCATTGTGTTATTTATTTATTTATTCATTTATTGCATTAATAAAGTGTAATTCAATTGTTTTCATTGTTGACTTTGATTTTTAGGGAAGGTGTGTACATTAAGATTTCACTAAAGGAGATGTGATGACAAAAGGTTTAGGAAACAATGCCCTAAATTATTTAGCATAGCCCTCCTTCCTGCTTGCGGAAGTACCTTCAGAAAATGCCTTCTCAAAGCTTATTTTGTGAAGTATTACACCAAAATAAGAATTAGTGATGATGAAGTGGCCCTAACAATATAGTGGGACTCTAATCTAGCTTCTAGAAGATATTGATCTAAATGCCAAATCTATACTTTTGAAATATCTGAAGTAATAAAAGGAGATCCAGGGAATGCCAACTGGTATGCTAACTTTCAGTTTTATTTATTTTTATTAAATGACTACGCCCTCTTTTTATCAATAGATGGTGCTCAAAGCATAAAAGTAAAATAATAGAATTAAAATGTAATCACAATTTTCATTAAAATTTGTTGATGAAAATCCATTTCAATGCCCATATGAATAAACATCTGCCTGCTGGCATTATCACAAAAAAGAGGAAGCTTGACTTGCTTTGGTAGGTTGACATTTCCATTCAATCCACCAATATGTTTTAGATCCCTAGTTGTACATCTCCAACTCTGGTTGGAGAATTAATTTTATAGAAGTGTTTATCCAGTGCTTGAATGCTAGATCTGGATGAAGGAGAACAAACACAACTCAACCACACAAAGAATAAGTGCCCTTAGTGTTTATATCCCCTAATTCCAGAGCCATTCCACCAATAGTTTTAAATGGGTGGCACTCCTCAGATAGAGTTGCTGTGCAGACTTGTTTTTCTGGACTTTCAACTCAATGCTTTCAGAAGTGGAAGTCATGGTTTGGAAGATCTTTCCATTGATCCATTTTGTGCACTATGGCCTTTCCTGTTACAGGGGGTTCCTCCTACTCATGTCTTAGTCACTTGCTATTTGAATTAGTACAACACACTCTATGGTAGATGCATTCAGAAACTTCAAGTGGTCAATACATTGTTGAGTGCACCAAGCTTTCTTCAAGCTGCATTGGCTTCTATAGTGGTGCTGAAAAGTTTGTGAGTTCATTTTAATTTTCAATATTTCTAAATATGATCTAAAACATGATCTGTTTTCTAAACAAGTCCTAAAATTAGATAAAGAGAACCCAAGTAAGCACATGAGTCAAAAATATTTCTTCAAATATAGTGTCCATAATCCAATTCATAGAAAAACTAAAGTTATGCAAATGTTTTGTGTTAATCAATTTAGATAAAGAAAGAGGGTGGGGAAAAATTTTGTTCTTCAGAGGCAAAAGTATTCCATTCTTGGAGGAAATAATTAGTGTTGTGGATAATTTCATTCACATCTTGGAGAATAATTGACAGGTTTTATTAGATAGTTGACTGTGATTATGAGATTTTTCCCAGTGATTCTACAGCAGGGCTGTCAAACTCCCAACCTGCAGGCCAGATACGTCATGCGCTGGCCATGCCCATGCCTGGTTAGCAAAGGGGGAAAAAGTCCTGATATATCATGTGACACCACCATGATGACATGAGTTTGATACCCCTGTTCTGTAGCAACTGAACATGGTTATAAGATATGAATATTAATGTAGCCAATTCACACATAATTTGTATAATGCTCTGTGGATTGAAGCTCCAAGTTTAGATCCATCCTATTTGGACTGCAGAATTCTGTAGAATTACTAGGCAGCAGTAAAACATGCCCAAGAGACTAACTTTTTGCTTTCAATAAAAATGAATAAACATAGCTCAGGGTCAAAAATGTTGAGTCCTTAGTGTTCTTTGAGCATGATTATTTACTTGGACATTTTATTACTGACTGATGGTGTTACCTAGTTAGGTAATGAAACATTTGCAAGCAAGTATCCAAGCTCCAACAATATTTTATGGCCATCTAGTGGTCAATATTTCTCTCTGATGAGAAATGAGTATTTTGTCTCTTGTTTACCAATTATTATTCCCATTTACTTTCTATTCTGATTCATTTTTTTAAATATTGTTATTCCTTCACATGATACATTTGATGCTTTATTTGACTGTTTCCCACAGAAGGCCTGCTAGGATACTTACATGCATAGAGCGGTTCAGTATATGCATATATGCTATATTCTAGCTTTACAATATTCAATTTCTATCTCTCTTGTATTAGGTGCCTAATTGTGTACCTAGTAAAAGTTACTACTATTAAAACTATTAAGCTATTAATTAGTAATTATTTGAACCACAAAAATCCAAATAACCTTTCAATGGTGTGTGTGTTTACTAATCCTAATGGGATAGCCTTATCTGCAAGTATATTTCTAAAGGTCTTTCCATCTTCCTTTAGATATTGAATGCTATTTTTAAATTGCTATTAGAAAACTAGTTTTGTTTCTTCATTATTATGGTTCAAAATTATTTTATAGAGTAAATAGATATATCTATAATTGGTATATATAATGAATGAATGGTAATGGCAATAATAGAATAATTTTCCATCAAAGTAAAGCCAAAACTTTACAGTTACTGAATGGAATCTTGAATTCTGATAACCTGAGCTGTAAAACTAATGCAAATTATTCCTAGATGTCCCCTGGTAAGATGTTTGAAGCATTAGTTTCTTTTTTTAGTCTCTTCCCTTGTGAAATCCAGAGAGCTAGATGATGCAGCATCATTGCGGTCCTCCATGCATCTGTAACAGTACAAATATTTTAGAGATAAAGTGATTAATTTTTGATGGTGACTTTACTCTTGGCAATTCCGGATCTTCCCAAAAACTTTGGAATATAATTTAAAGAAAGAAGACATGGGTATTTGTAATAATCACTTGCTGGCTAATTATTATGCACTCAGTGAACCAATGTAGTGTAGTAGTAGTTAATGTGCTGGATTTGGTTGATGTCCTCAATCAATATTCATTCAGTAAGATTTAGAGGCCAACTCTCAGCTAGTCTGGGAAGCTTATATTTATTGACAATAGAAATGGCAAAATGAAAAGAAGGGGAAAAAGACCTGGACATCTAGAAGTATCTAATACAGCCAAAGAAAACTAACAGAGGGTTGATAGTTACCTTAAGCCTGGCATGGGAGTAAAGCTAAGTTTTCAAAAATTTGCAGAATAGCTGAAGAGCGAGAGCTTTATGGGTCTGCAAGATTCTATTCAAGAGGGAGAGTACTATGACAGAGAATGAATGACCCCTTGGTTCTGATAGATGACACTGTTCCATAGAAAGAACCTAAAGCACAATAATTCTGCCAGATCTTACTGAGCTGGCAAAACTATTGCAGGTTGGTGGCCTGAAAAATAACAAAATCCTATGCATAAACCAGCATCTTGAATTGCATCTGGCAGCCAACTGGTGCAGCTCATGAAGTAACACATGGATATAATGTGGTGCATCCTTCATCCTCCACACCAGGGGTGTCAAACTCAGGTCATCACAGCAGTGTCATGTGACATATCGGGATCCCCCCCCCTTCGCTAAACTGGACATGGGCATGGCCAGCATGTGCTGCATCCAGCCTGCAGGCTGGGAGTTTGACAGTCCTGCTCCATACCATTGCATCCTAGACCAGCTGCAGCTTCTGAGTGGATTTCAAGAGCAGTTCCATGTAGAAAGTATTCTTGATAACTGTTGTGACTATGAACTTCCCTTTGGAAATTTGGGCAGTCATTCTTTTTCAATTTAATACAATCCACAGTATTGTTACTGTAGGGATAAAATAATGGGAGACACGTTTTCCTCCATAGCAAGATATTTTAATTACTTAAAAGTCAGCTAAAAATGCAACAAATACATAATGATGGGTTTATAGCCAGATTATCAAGTGTAAGACATTTTTAAATGCAAGACATTTTTCCCTTTCTCTTTCATTGGCTATAACACAACTTCAATGAGTCTATGAGAAAAGAAGAGAAATAAAAAATGTAATAGTGAAAGTAGATATGGTAGCTAGGATCAAGAAAAATAACCAATGAAAGATGATAAGTGAGAGAAAATAAGGAATTGTTAAATATATGTTAGGACCAAAAATAAAATAAAACAAAACCTAAAAACCAAAGCCTTTCTCACCCAGTGCCTTCCAAATCTGCTGGATTTTAAATTCTTCTTAAATGGGAAGACTTTGATTCTATTCATAAAACTACTGATGGAACAGAGATGATTTCTGGGTTTCACAAAAGCTGTATTGATAAGTAGCCACATAAGAAAGCAGATATAATTTATACAGCTGTGGGTAGAGAACATTTTCAGAACCAGCATGCATTTGATTTTATCCAGCGATCAGCATTCAGTGGACTTTACACTAGGCTTTTACATCCTGTATATTTTCGCACTCAGCTTTATAATCAATCCCTACCTCTGAATTATGTGATTATAAATGAACTTCCTTCTGTAAAGGAAGGTAAGAGGGATAGACCAGCATGTTCCCTCCGAAATTTAAAAATATGTGGTACTACAGCTGCTATATTAGATTTTCAATGATATGTAATCCAGCCTGATATAATTTTGTTTCATTTCTTTGCAGACATTGGTTTATCCATAAAGTGGTTTATAATGAATGTAAAAGTAATAGCCAATTATATCCAATAAAATAACAAAGTAGCAGAAACACAGTAGGGCTATTTTATAAAAGTATTTTCCTTCTACATAGTCTTTTCAAAGGTTTGGCAGAAGGAAAGAGAGAAAGAGAAATTTTAAAAGTCAGCTTTTGAAAAGGATTCAATAATGTTGACTCTGAGCCTGCTCCCTTAGACAAGGTATCTCAAATTCGCAGGGCAATTTCCAGGATTTCTGGGTTAAGACTCCCTAATCCACCAAAGAGTGTATGTCGTATATTACTGTATACATTTGTTTAATAAAATATTTTTTATAATAAAAAAGAGGGTATATTATCACATGTAAAGCAGAAAGTAAGAATAAAGAAAGCCAATATTTTTGCTACCAACCATTTAGAGCAGGGGTCTTCAAACTTGGCAGTTTTAAGACTTGTGGACTTCAACTCCCAGAATTCCTCCTCCAGTCCTGTTAGCTCAGGAATTCTGGGAGTTGAAGTCCACAAGTCTTAAACTTGCCAAGTTTGAAGACCCTTAAAGTCATGCACACTTTACAGCCTTATTTACATATAGATTCCATCATCTGAAAGCTTAAGATTGATTCATGTTTGTGGAAAATCCACTGAAAAAAATGTAGAAGCACACATTAAAGAAAAAAGGAAGTCTGTTACTTTTCTTAAACTATCAGACCTACTTATTCATCCTGATTCTTAACTTATTCATCCTGATTCCTTATATCTTAATAGTCCATTTACAGGCAACACTCCAGATTTGGCAGGAATTTATTTAAAGCAGGAGTCCCCAAGCCTGGACCATGCACCAGCAGTGGTCCATGGCTGTTAGGAGGTGAGCGGCAAGCAAGTGAGTGAAGCTTTATCTGCATTTTCAACCACTCCCCAATGCAAGCATCACTGCCTCAGCTCCACCTCAGATCACCAGGCATTAGATTTTCATAGGAGCAGAAATCCTACTGTAAACTGTGTATGCAAGCAGGGGTGGGATTCTATCGGTTTGGACTGGTTCAGTAGAACTGGTTGTTATGATTCTGCACAATTCAGAGGTCTGGTAAATTGTGCCACTGGCTGGCCCCGCACCTTCCTACTCGCCCAACTCTGCCCAGTTATTCCTCTTCTCAACCTCCATTATTAACCTGCCTTCGCCTTCCATTGCTACCTGCCTTCTACCATGACCCTGATGTCCCTGGGTGAGTGAGCCTACAAGCAAGCCCCGGTCAAGTTGATTCCTGGGCCAGCCTAGCCACTGCACTGTCCCCCCGTGCCCAAGATTGCCTGGCTTTCTTTGCCCTAGATAGCTAGCTGCCCCCCATTGCATGGCCATGGCTGTGCTGGCTGGGAGAATTTTATCCCCTGGCCATGAAGAAGCCACGGGGCCATGGCCATGACAGCTGGGAGAGAAGAGAAAGTTCTTCTCCCCTTGGTGCTTCTGTGGCTGGATCTGGCTGAACATCCAGCCATTGCCACCCTGGTGTGTTCTGCTGCTGCCGAAGCCACCCAAAAAGACTCTCCACCACTGGTGCAGTTCTGGGACATGCCACCATCACCGTTGCTCACCTTCCCCCCCCCACTCGCCTTTTGCAGCAAAGGTTGCCACCAAAATTGCCCAAGGAAATTCCCCACCAGGATGCACTGCCACCCCTGCTGCTCACCTTCCCCCCTCACCTTTTGCTGCTACAGCTGCCACTACTGAAGCTATCCAAGAAAACTCCCCATTGCTGGGAAATTCCGGGACGTGCCACCACTGCTTGCCTTCTATTGGTGAGAGAGGCTCTACAGCCCCTCTCGCTGATGAAAACAACTGGAGCATGCCATCACCACCACCACCACCCAGGTATGACAAGCCCCAGATTTCGCACAGGGCATTGCTGGAGCCTTCCCTTCTGCCACCAACCATGGGAGGAAGGTTGGGCAAGGTAAAGCTGAACCGTTGCTCAGGCAAGAGCTGCCAGCGCGGGTGGGTGAGGCTTCAGGGTAAATCTGGCTGGAAATTGTTGTTGTAAATCTTCCCAAAAGAGGAAGGGAAAGAAGTTCCACAGCCATCCAGGATGATTTTATAATAAGAGAAGACCTGAGTATATTTTTATTAGACAGCCTTTCCTAACAAGACTGATTTTTGTTTGTATTACTGTTGATCTCAGTGAGCAACTCATCTGCCTTTTGGTGCTATGCAGTTAATGCATTTCTTAAATAGTTTGTTAAGTCCCTATCTTTTCTGAGAGCAAGATAATCATGTTTATAAATTGCTAATATCACCCTCCTGAATAATTCCCTTTGCAGCACTTTCCATTTTGACAACTTAGAAAGAAGTATCGTCTTTTGGGTTTACCTGAATTAAATGCAGGTGTAGGTATCAGGGGAGGGTTAATTTGAAAAGAGCAGTAAAAGAGAAGCACATTTCTGTACATAACAGAAATGAAAGGAAAACATTGAGAAGTGTTGAGGAGCTGAGGTGTGTGAGTGTGAGTCAAGGAATTCCAGACCAGAAAGATTGTTTTGTATTCCAGTTAAATTAGAAATGGTTCTTTGTGAAGGATCTGTGAAAATTTTGGAATATTGCAATAAGGCCAAAGGAAAAAAAAATAAAGCAGAAAGATTTAATTAAGGGAGAAGAGAAAAAATGGTAAGACATCCGCTAACTAACTGTTTTGAAAATACCTTTCAAATGTGTTTTCAATTGTAGGATTGGAAATATCTGCTTGACTGTATGCTTTAATGTTCAAAAAGAATAATTTTTATCAGTATAATTTTGCAAAATCATTGCAGTAAACTGAATACCACTGTAGAACAATTTAATGGAGAGTAAAGTAACATTTTACAGAGGCAAGAAAAAATGTATAAAATAGGTGGTGCCTGGCTCAACTGGAAGTAACTATGAGATGGAAACTTATCGAACAGAGTCAACCTAGAAATAAGAAGAAATTTCCTGACAGTGAGAACAATTAATCAGAGAAATGGGATGCCTTTACAAATTGGGGGTATATAATCACTGGAGGTTTTCAATAAGAAATTTGTCCATAATAGTATTGGGTCTCATGCTTCAGCAGGGGTTGGACTAGAAAACCATCAAGGACTCTTCCAAGTAACTATGTTATTCTTTATAAATCTCTCCATTCGGTCTTTCCAAGAGAATGGTGTGAACAATATTTGGAAATGTCCATCAGGTCTTCTGATAGCAAAATACCATCTTATTGGCTAGTATCAAGGGGAAGATGACTTTGAAAAAGTTTCTTCTCTCACCATAACATGAAAGATGAAGTGGGGACTGGCTGGAAGGGGAGGGGTGAGGAGAAGCCAAGCAAGGTGCCCCTCCACGTGAGTGACATCGAGTTGGTCACACCCACCCAGTCACATGACCACCAAACCACACCCACCCAATCACATGACCACCAAACCACACCAACAAATTAGGCCATGTCCACATAACTGATTGTTAAGAAATTTGAATCCCATTCCTGCATGCAAGGGATCTAGGTAGGTTACAAGGTCCTCCTCCCACCCCTTCCCCTGTCCGTGGAAACATTGTGTTTCACAAAACTGTTCCCTGGTGCCAAAAATGTTGGCGAACAGTGATGTAAAGTATACTTGATGCTTTGATGTAGTACTTTAAAGCCACTCTTGATCCAGTGGAAGCATTTGGTTTAATTATAGAATGAGCCCTGGCAGCTTGACTTGTCTATTCTGAAATGTTTCTGCATGTAGTTCCGGGTGAGTCACTTACTCTGAGATTACTTTATTTAAATGAGAAAGTTATTTAGAGTCCTGATAGCATATTCATCTACTTATGTTCCCCTATGCCTTTGAGGAGGAGAAGAGATGAGGAGAATGATATAATTTCATGGTGCTTGAAACTCCTGAAATATTTCAAGGCTGGTTAAGCTGCTATATCAAATGGTAGTTGAGTCCTATGCTTGGGAGACACAAATGGGAATTATATTGTAGATTGTTTTGTCAGCGTTCATTTCTGTAAGAATAGTAGTACATAAGAAGGCATTAGACAAAACCTCTATTTGTCCCAACATTCCATTCCCATGAAGGCTGACTAGAGACATGCAAGCACAGTGTAAGTACAAAAGCAGGCTTGTTTTTGGATTTTCCATCCAGTTTTATTGAAATGTCTTCTCTCTACTCTGTTTTTGATAATTTAAGATTCATGAATTAATATGTACTTGTTGCAGAGTAGTCTTTTAAGCCACCAGGATGCATATCGTTGTTTGCCAGAGGGTTTGTCATCTAGCAGAGATTTTATTGTAGCATTGCTAAAATACATATGAATACCATATATAATTTGTAGCAGGGCACTTGAACAAGGACCACTGACTAAAACTGAGTGGTCATTTACAGAAATTTACTGAATGCAAGACATAGAATCTGATATGAGGTAAGGTTCCAGATACAGTCAGCTTTGAGTCATCTTATCCAAACCACATTGTGTTATGTATTATCATACTCACCTGCAATTGGTCGGTCCATGGCGGCAGGAAATTTGAAAAGCCGTCACTGGCCACAGCAGTGAGCAGCCCAAAAGGGCTGCCGCGGTTTCTTCAGTGCTCAGTCCTAGAAAGAAATAAAAACAATTGATGATCATGCTGGTGTCCTGAGTCTCATTCCCACGACTTAACACATTGGCATAACTATAACATTTATAAATAATAATTTAATAAAAGTGTCAAGATCCTTTACAGAGGTATTGCTAATATACTGTAGTAACAGAAAGCTATTATTTCCTGATCTGAAAGCTTGAAAAAAAAAAAAAAGCAAATAATTGCTGTCACACCCTGTACATTAGGAGGAAGTCATTTCAGAATTTAGGAGCAGTGACTAGGAATGACTTCCAAGTCATCACCAAATCAGATGGAGTAACTAAAGGTGGAGTTATCATTTTGACTATAAAGGAAATCATGTCTGTACTAGCAATTGGATCCTACCTGTTCCACTACTGGTTCAGTGATCACAGGTTCACCTAACGCCACACGCACAGCTTTCCACACACCAGCTGAGGCCTTCAAGGCCAATCATCTGAGAGGATAAAGAAGAGAAAAGCACAGGGCTTGGTGGGAGGGCTGATTCTGCGCTTTTCTCTTCTTTCTCCCCTCAGCTGAGATCAGAGGCTTTTTTCCCTCCTGTCAGCTGTTTGTAGGAGGCTTTACAGCTGAACTGGTAGCAATTTTTGCTACCAGTTCAGCTGAACCAGGCCGAACTGGTAGCATTTTATTGATTAATTTGATTTGATTTGATTTGATTTGATTTGGTTTGGTTTGGTTTGGTTTGGTTTGGTTTGGTTTGATTTGATTTGATTTGATTTGATTTGATTTGTCAATCACTTACAAGATAATAGGTGTAAGTATAAACATAGTTATGAATACATGAAATGGATACATAGAAGAAAAATAAAGAACAACAACAGGACAGGGACGGTAGGCACGTTGGTGAACTTATGCACACCCCCTCAGACCTCTTAGGAAAGGGGTGAGGTCAATTGTAGACAGTCTAAGGTTAAAGATTTTAGGGTTTGGGGAAGCATACCACTGGTCTGCACCCTGTAGGTATGTGTGTGTAAACTTTACTTTGGGTTAAAAAACACAATCCATGAAAATGTCAGTAGTGGACGAAGACCAACATAAAAATGTAAGTTTCTGTGTGACATCTACAATGTGTCAAACTTGGAGATGAGTGTAACTCAGAGGAAAAGTTTTCCAAAAGAAATGGTGCTGCTGCAGAAATGACTATGCAGCAATCTATAAGGATTTATATGATGAGTAGTCATTCCCCTTACAACATATGTTCTTGAAAATACTCTTCAAACTACTTTGATCCCAAGTTTTTAGGACTTTGTGCATCAATATTAACACCTTGAACCTGGCTTAACAGCAAACTAGAAGCCTAGGCTCGTTTTATTATGTTAAATCGATCTGGGTTGTCCTGAACTGTTTTTACATACATTAATTGGTGCCAAAGGACTGCAGTGTTTAGAAAAACTATGTATGAATTGAGAGTTTTTGTTTGACTGTGTTCTTAAAAGCAGCTTGGTTTGCCACTGGCTCTAATAGATCCAGCTTCTGATTGTTGATCTCTACTGCTAATTATACTAAATTCCATCTCTCTCTCTCTCTCTCTCTCTCTCCCAGCCTCCCAGCCTCCCTCTCCATACATACAGACATACAGACATACATACAGAGAGAGAGAGAGAGACTCATCTGTTACCCAAGCTTTTTGTGTCACCGTTGCTGCTCATTGCAAATGTGCATTTTGCAGTCCTCATTAATTAACACCTTTCTGCTATTATGTTTATTATGGACATAGCAATTCATGTGCTCCATAGGAAAAATAATAGTATGGGAAATGTATAGTAAAGTAGAAGAACACTAATTCAGAGTCTACTAAAAGAATCAAAGAAGCAGTAAAAGGTTGTATTTTCACAGCGAACCCACACAGCTTCCTTACTGGGTTGTAGAGGAATTTTCAAGAAGTTAGCCCAGCATAAAATGGGAGGAGAGACAACCAAATCCACTGCAGTATTAACTCATGAAATGAGATGCAGGATTTCTTTATATGTGCAAATAAGTACCTTTTTTCTTAAGGGAGGGAGTCATGCATGTCATAAACAAATACAAAATCGACGCAGTTGCATTATATCGTCTTAATAAAATATTTCTAAATGCTTTTTGTTGATTCGGTGTCATATCAGATTGTGACACATGTTCTCTGTCTTTGTACATTAAACCAAGCATAGAATTCCCAGAGTTCCTTCCTCTCTGATATAATCCAGTCCCTAGCTACCTGCACAAAGACAAATTCCATTATGTGTGATTTCATTTTTGAAAATGTGATGTCAGCCTCTCTCTGAACAAATTGGCCAGAGTGGGAAAAGAATGCCCCTACAGTTGCTTCTCTTTGTTTCCTCTGTGTAGAACTCTGTGGTATGTGAAGAAGGGGTGTATTTTATGCCGCATGAATGTTTGCTGTTCTCATTCTGATAATCAATGAGATGTAAAATTGCAGCAATTCCATGCTGCCTAAAGCCTCTGCTGATAAACCTCATTTGGTTTGTCAGAAGGCATAAACCACTCATTAGACCACATCATTAGCTAAGCTTGCCTTTTATGTGAAGGAAATGTGAATGAGGCCTTTCCCCCCCTCAAGACAAAGTTTTACTGTTGTAATTTTAAAGAAAGTGTATTCAGAAGTTGCTTTCTGCATTCAAATACAGTGTTAAGATGGTACATATGTACCCAGATTTTCCTTCCAACATCTATTAACTAGCAGGTAAAGTCTGTAGAAAGAATGTGAACATATTCCTGGGATATGAAATAATAATAATATGAAAAGATGTGATTTCCTGGAAAAAAAACTTTAAAAAAGCTCTGTAAAAGACATCTATTTCTCATTTTTGGATGCTTTAGAATTTCTTTCAGCAATCTATTGTTGCTGTTGTCAACTGTTCTTTTATTGCTCTTCAGCCTCAGTAGTAGCTCTCATTTTCTGATTAGAGGAAAAAAGATTCATAGGAGGGATTTCCTTACAATTCAGTTGATGTCTAAGCAGGAAGAAGGCTGCAAACTGTAGGACAGGTGATTGCTCAGTGAAACATAAAACCTATTAGTACCTTTCAGCTGTCTTGTAACAAAGGGAAGTGTAAGAACCTTTTCTGTTGGGAGAGGAGCTGCCTAATTTTGCTTCTCCTTCTTTCAGATAAAGAGTTGAAAAAATGCAAAAGTAAATTGGAAGAGCAGGAAGAGTATCTTGCAGTTTCACTGCCTCTCTCTCCCCCCCTCCCCAGTTTAAAAAAAAAAACACATTGTATTTGACACAATCACAATATTGTCTTCCAAAGATTAGAACACATCCTATAATTCTCATTCTCTTGTCTGTTGATACACCCCTGGGTTGGATTCACATATTTCATAATATTTTCTTCAGATATTCCCATTGATATTTTAGGAGGTGGTGCAATGGCTCAGTGATTAATCTGACAGCCCAAATTCAAGACCTGAGCATCGCATGATGGGGTGAGCTCTGTTCGTTGCCCCAGCTCCTGCCAACCTTGCAGTTCAAATGCATACAAATGCAAGTAGATAACTAGGTACCACTTCGGTAGGAAGGTGAACAGCACTGTGCAATGTCATACTGGCCACATAAGCACAGAAACAATTTTGGATCATGCTGGCTCAATGGCCCTTGAAACAGAGACTACCCATTATAATTGACTACTAGAGTAAAATCCATAGGGATTCCTTTATCTTTTTTTAAAATTTCCATCTACTATAGGCTGATCATGGACATGGCAAGAAATTGAAGTGATCTGGGACTGTTCAAATCCCCTCAAGGGCTAAGCTGTAATGGAGCCCTGGTTGTTAGTCCAACATGGGACAATATTCATGGAGTCCCTGAGAAGAACCTAACGTTCCATGTAAAAAGCTGAAAAATGACTAATCACACCAAGTGAATAACTATTTTTCATAAGTTATAAGCATTCATCAAATTATTCATGAATTCATGAATCATTATGAGTGAGGAAAAATGTTTGGATATTAGCAGATTATTTTGTAGAAATATATCAACTAGGACAAATAGCTGAATCCTCTGCATAAATACTTGGATAACTTCACTCAGACTATTGAAGCAGAATGATATATAAAGTTGTTCAGGCATATGGAGAAACACTTTTGATCTTCAGTACCTGGGAATTGACTGTGATTTTGATGGGCAATTTTTCATAATTTGTTTTACTTCTTACAGCCTTCGTCTTCTTGTCTGTTGCTTCTCTGTTACAGAGTATATTGAGGGTTATTTGGTAGCAGTTTATAACGAAAAAGATCTAACCTTTGCTTTCTTGATCTTCCCTGAAGCACTTCTTTTTTGCTTTGCACAAAAAGCAAACTAATGTATAGTGCTACTGAAACACTGAAGTTTTTACTGCTGCTATTTATTTTAATAAGAACAATCTGTTTCATCTTTTGTTGTTGTTGTCCCTAACCTACTTGAATGGACTAGCTGCATTTTGATGATGAATTACCTGCAGCCTGTGACTCTAAACACATTTACCAGAAAATAAATCCCATACAGATTGTATAAACTGCTCCTTAGGACAAACCATTCATTAATTTTCTGAGGTGAAGAAAAATTGAACCAGGTTTTTTTTTTTGTTTGAACATTCTACTTTTTTTTTCTTGGAATTAAAGAAGCAAATATTTTTAAATGTATAGCTTTATTGGGATAAACCAAATATTGTTGTAGCTGTTTGAGCTAGTAGTTAAGGTATCAGGCTAAAAAACAAACAAACTGGAGACTATGAGTTCAAATGCCACTTTAGCCTTGAAAGCCAGCTGGGTGACTTTGGGCCAGTCAGTCTCTTTCAACCCAACTCACCTCATATAGTGGTTTTCATGAGGAAAATAGGAGGAAGGTGTGTTGGATATGTGTGCCACTTTGGGTTATTCATAAAAAGAAGCCCAAAATGACTTCTACTATAGTAAAAGCAATTAATCATCTATAAAACCCTTCATGGCATAGGGAGTGATTTGTGGGACCATGTATTTGTTTTGCCCACCCAGTACAGAGAATAGTGTATGTATTGTGCCCACTCTCCAGTGATTCTAGAAGTCCTTCAAGCCTGGCTTTGTTCACATTTGGGAACAGGGTTAGTGTGTTTGTGAAGTCCCTGTTGGGTATGTGATCTTTTTTAATTGTTATGGTTGTTTGTTTTAATGTAGGTGGTTGTGTTTTTAACAATTTTAATTGTATAGTTCAATATTATATAAGCTGAACAGAGCATTTTAGAGTGGGTGATCATAAAGATTCCATAAATATTATAATAATTATAATAGCAATAGATACCTTGGGTGAAATCCCAAATTAAGTGGAGCACCTTTGGAACTCCATTGACATTAACAAATTGACTGTCAGTCAATTGTAAAAGGCAGTGCTGCTTGCAACAACTTACATCCTGAGACAATACCTTTAAAACCATCAGACATCAACATCTGCCTATCATGGGTTCTTAGAAAGGACTCGATAGATGGATAAAAAATGCTGATTCAATCTGAACATCTGGGTGGACATGCAATAAACCATAATAACAAATAATGAAAATTATTGATACTAGTGGAAGAGAGAGAACACACTCCATATTAACATTATTTGACACGAAATACCTAAATATCCTTATGATATACATAAATTATTAAATAACATTTTTTTTACTTTTCATTCATGGATTAACTGAATTCATTTCTTGTTGGACCAAGAAGAATTTTTTTAAAAAAATTAGTTATTTCTTAATTATTTCAATGAATTTAGTGTAGGATTTCTTTTGAATTTGCCTGTTTTGCAATTTAATGGAAACTACATTTCTGGAAACTATACACAAACTCTTTAATTTTTTCCAACTTTTGAAATGTATCTTAGGAATAAAAAAAATGTGTACAAACATGTATTTGATAGGAAACTGGAATTTGATAGCAACCCTATCCTGTATCTATTCTTAACTGCATCCAATCATCAGATTTCAGGCTTTTCTTAACCATAAAGAACAACTAACATTGGTCAAGGTTTTTTTCCTGGTTATCGCTTTTTGTTGTTGCTAATGCACATGATTTCACTGTAGTTTCTAATACAAGAATGGGCAATAAGAATGGATGATAAGCTATGTGTATGTGTATACAACTACTTTTCACTGTATGATTTCTGGATTCATGTGGTATGTTTTTCATAGAGAAAAAAAGAGATACCTAGTAGAATTCTAACTGTGCATCTTAAATTTACCGACAATTAATATCATGCTAATTTTCTTTAATACAAGTCAGTTTTGCTTTTATGACTTGCAGTATTCTGTTAATCACTTCCTCCTTCCTTGATCAAATACAAACATAATTCAGTCTTTACAAATTCTTATACCAGCACTGAATATTATTTTGTGCATGATATTGAACTCAAAATTCTCTTCCTGCTTTAAACAGGTTAAGACTATGAAGAAAGACTGGCATTTTGACACAAGTGGGTTGGCTTCAATCTTGCTAGCCCCTCAAAAGAAGTTCTTTGTGTATATGACTCAAGCAAGTAGAATTACTTCTAGAGTACCAGCTTTACGGGCCAGGAATTAAAAAGGGTAGAAGATGGACTAAGTATTCTGGTAGGTTGTTTGTTTACTCTAGCAATTTCTATGAAACGTTTAATTGCTGTACATAATATAATGTCCTAAATTTATCATACCTGTGTGATTATGAAGTTATATAGATATATATAAATCATTTGCTCATATGAGAGAGAGCGAGGAAGGCAGGGAGGGAGGGAAAGGGAGAGAGGGTGGGAGGGAGAGAAGAGGAAGAGAGAGGCAGAGGGAGAAAGAGAGAGATGACATGTAGGCATAAATCCTGAGCACTCTAATTTAGTTGGACTTTGGCATTATGATAAAAATGTTCTAAAATACTCCCTCCCTCCCCCCTCTCTCACACACACACCAACAACAAACAAGCCCTAAGTTCAGTGTAGTTTTACAGCTACATTGTTTTATCTGGAAGCAAATCTTATAGAGCCCTGTTTTGACTAGAATGTGACATATTTTGAAATTCAACAAACATCTGAAATGAGTATTATATGTTGCTTCGTAGGAAGCCAATCCTTAATGATGTGACTGTTCAGCAACTTAAATATAAGGCTGACTGGAATAACAATACAAGGGTCATCAAAGCTTAGAACTGACATCCTGTGAATTTGACGCAAAGCTCTGAGATGGACTCTGAAATGATGTTAAGAGATGAGAAATATGCAATTGATGCAACTTTCTCCTCTTGAATCATCTACTCTGGTGGCATGATTTCAGCATCTGCCTTTTTATGTATTTCAGTGTAATCTCTGGTTTTTTAATTCTTTCTGGAAAGCAGAGAAGAAAACCATGCCAACAGCAAACTCTGTGTGTGCTTTTGTCTGCATGCACATTAGATGGCTTTTATCTGAAGCAGATGTAGCATGGAATGCACATTAACTGGAAACAGAAATCTGTAGAGAATATGATAGATTTGGTTGATGATCTTTTACAGAATCTAGCATTTTATGTTGTAACGTTTACATGCTCCTTTATCTCATCCCTAGATCAGTGTCATTGATAAGAGGTCCATCTGCATTTGTTCATTTATATTTCATATTTCTTAACTGCCTATCTCTCCCAGCGGATTATAAGTATTATAATCATATAGTGCCAAAGTGGTGTGTACCACAGTACATGTTTTAATGCAAAAGTTCCTAAGGTTGATCTCCAGCATCTCCATGAGAAATTCAGGGGGGGGAATTGCATGATGAAAAATTACTGATAATGGTAATTTACTGATAATTTTGTGCTAGATGAACTAAAGGTCATCATCTAAACCTTACATTGTATTCAGTTCTCCTTGTTCTTTGGTCCCTCCTTCATTAGAAAAATCTCATTATCTTATGCAAACATTAGAAATGGAAAAAGTGAGCATATTCTATTTGTTTGCATCATCAATGTATTTATGCAAGAACAAACATTTTTGAGGGTACACAAACACAAAATTGAATTAAAAGATGGAGGAAGGAGGTGATCAGGCAAGGAATAACATTAAAGAAGGATATGGCTGAAGGATCTGATCTCTTTTACATTACTTGGAGAACCCTGAACAGGTTGTTGTGCCTAAATGTAAAACCAATATGTTCAAGTGAAGGCTCTTAGCAGAGAGCAACATGCTATGTGAATATCTGCTGATATGTCTCCTACTACCAGAAACATGTATGGATAATTACTTATTGTTGGCCAATGAAAAAGGCAAGAAGGTAGATTCATTCTGGCACTTTAAAGGTTGACTTAGACATGAAGGAAGGAGAAGAATCAGTGTATTTACATCAGTAATATGTCTGCACTACCAACCCTTTTGAGGAAAAACAAGCTTCCATATCTACTTTGTCATATATTTGGGAGCAAATTTTACTACCACTTATTTGGTTTTGGTCAATTAATAACTTCATAATACAAAATAATTCATCCCTGTGGTTTATACTAATAGACAGACAGTCTCCTTTTCCTGAGCTTCCCTTTAATTTTCTGGAAAGCCAGCTAAATGTGTATTATCAGCAGTCTGACTTATGAATAAGAATACTCCCCAAGCAATGCAAAAGGATAAATTAACTCAGATTCAAATCAGAATATTTATTAGAATATCCAGCAAAGAGGCTACAAATGTTTAGCAGCTTTTTAATTTTGAAAAAAAATTGATTCTGCAAACTAAAACTGTATTTATATTTATTATGAGCTATAACTTTTAAGGATCTTTGCAAGGCAAGAACCTGAGTTTTACTGCTTCTTAGAGCAAACAAGTTCAGACAGTTCATTAGTTACTAATGAGTTGGAAATAGCTTACAAAAATAAAATTTGAAATGTACAATAATTTAGATAAACTGATCTAATATATTTTAAATGATTGCTGCAGTAATTGTTTAGTATAACACTAGTGAAATTAGCTTAGGATAGGGATTCATGTATATACTCTAACATTGGATATATATTTCTTTAGAAAAATGATTTAGCAAGTGGCTAAAGGAAGTCTAGGTTATTCATGTTTATGGATTACATAGGTATCGAGCTGATCCATTTTGAATAGCTACATTTTTCAATGATAATGATCTTTCAAGAGCAAAGAAAAAAGGCTCCAGTTTTTAAATTACTGTCCTTCATAGTATTCATAAATCACATAGAACTCTTCCCTGCTCCCATGCCAGCTTCTAAACCTGGCTGTTGTTATGCCTAAGAGTCAACAACAACTTGATGGAATCAATCAATAATCAATTAATCAATCATATGACAATCTTCTTCTAAGCCTCCACAATCTTTGCTCAGAGTAGGTAATCTGAGGCTTTCTATCTATTGCTGAATTTTAACTAAGAAGCATGGTGAGAAACAATAATTATTAGAAATAGTCATTCAACAATATATGGTATACCATAACCTTCCTTCTACTCTTATATTCTTCTATGAATAGTTAGCCAAATCTTCCTTCAACCTCTAGAGTTGAAAATGGAAGTCAGTAAATATCCATAGAGAAAAAAAAAAAAAACCCATAGATTTGCCTTGTGCCAAGATTAATAGTTTGACTGAGGTACTCCTGATTTCCAAGTCATTCACAGTCCTATACAAAGTCACCTCAGTGGATTTTGCATTCCTACTCAATGGTGGAAGAGTCTACAAATGTTTCTTTTTGATTTAAAACATGGATTTGTTTTTAAAGTACTGAACAACATAGTTTTTCTCCCTTTCATCAACATCAAGTTACAACATGCTTGGTTATAAAAGATTAGAGATTTCTTGAGAAAAGCAGATATGTCTTCTGTGCCATCAGAGTTTAATTTCTGTATGTTTTACTAGTGCTGAAACCTAGAAAGGGCCAGAATAAAACAAAGATGTCTCTCTTGCTCTTTCATTATAATTATAATCTTCATCACTTCTTGATGGGAGATCACAGACTAATTCATGACCCAAGTGTTTCCTATTCTTGGAGATTGTGCAGCATATTATTTTCTTCATAAAGAGAAAAGAAAGTTCTTTCATTATCTGCACTTTGAAATGTACTTCATTGCTCAGATTCAGAGAACTAAATTCACAAAGAAGCACAAATCCTTCATGTCCACTCTTATTAATAGTTATATGAGGTCTCAATACTGGATTATTCCATGGATATTTCAGTCTATTCAATGAGTGAACCTAATAAAATTGTAAAGTTTCAGCAGGGAATTGCCCTGTAGATATCTTATTTTAGTAGTATGTTAACATTTCACATATTAATCAAGAGACTGTTTGTGTCTGCTAATAAATGTATTTGAGTTAAATTCCATTATTTATTGAGCATATGGTGATATTACATTAACCAGACTACAGTGTTAATATGTAGTAGTTGTTTGGCTGCTAATGATTGCTAGTCCAGTAAGTTTACGGTATCATGCTATTCAAAGCACATCATGGGGTGAACTAGTTCCATACACAGAAAGGTTCATCAGCATTCTGCAGTGTCATCTGGGACTTTTCCAATGTCACCTTACATTCAGGTGTCACCTTTGGGCAGATCTGGCACCTGTTGAATTCATACTGCCACTTGAGGCCTTTTTTCCCACCAAGTCTCTATTTATCTACTTGCATGTAACATTCTTTCAGATTGTTAGGTTGGCAGAAGTTGAGGCAAGTGATCTTGACACTTAGAACAATTAATCAGTGGAACAACTTGTCTCCAGAAGCTGTGAATGCTCTAACACTGGAAGTTTTTTAAGAAGAGATTGGATAACCACTTGCCTGAAATGGTATAGGGTTTCCTACCTAAGGAGAGGGTAGGACTAGAAGACCTCCAAGGTCCCTTCCAACTCTGTTATGCTAAGATTCTAACATAGGAGCTTATTCTGTCACACAGTGCTAGAACTCGAGCCACCAGAATACAGACCTTCAGAATACAGAGCATCATTAAGCTGGAGTCACCATGCCCCTTCTGTCGAACTCCATGATGTAAAGCGATAGTTTTTTTTTTCACAATTAGTGGTTTTCTCCTTTTCTTTTGGTGGTGCATTTATTATTGTTGATTTTGTCAAATAATATCAGTCTATAAATGCCATAGTGAGATTAGGTTCCATTTTAATAAGAAAATAATATGACAGTCAGTATGGGTTCTCCTGCTTGAGCAGGGGTTTGGGTTGAAAGACCTCCAAGGTGCTTTTCAATTCTGAGGTTCTATATTCTATACTGAGTCCCTGACCCTGCATATTGAAGTAGTGATTCAGTTACTTATTCGAGCTAACTTCCTGTCAGCCCTTTGAGGTAGGCCTGCAGATGCCAGAGATTCCAGAAATGCTATTTTGTCATTATAGATGGTGTTAACAGAATCTTAGAAGCAAATCTAAAACATTTCTTCTCTTTTTAAGGACAAGCTTAAGGGGGGAATGGGGAAGAGAGAGGGAAAAGAGGGGCTGTTCTGATATTTTTTCCCCCACATGTTCAAATCTCCCAGGCCTAAGCAACAGTTTCTTCTCTCCCACTGCCCTTCTCAAAACAGATCTAAATTTCTTTTACCATCCTTTCTAACAACAGGAGCTCTGAGCAATTGCAGATTGTATCTCCTAAGCTCCAGAATGATAGTAACTGATTTGCATTTTCTTAGTGTTATATCAGGATCCGTAAGCTGAAGCCAACAGGGAGAATTCATAGCAAACCATGACAGTGGTAGTAAGGAGAAAAACCAGAGAAAGGCCAGAGTTAATTTATTTATAGTTTGGATAGCTAGTCAATGAAGGAATGTCACAAATTGTCTTGAAAGAAAACAGGAGAAATGCCCCCATCCTTGTATAGATAAGATATTTATGTGTGATATGTCTGTGCAATATATCCTCTGTAAAATGTATATAAAATGTATATAATAGATATCACTACTTCCTGGCTATTCTTAATTTACAAGTGAATATTTTCTAAATCTCTTTTAAAAAAAAACAGCATGGTCCTCTTAAATGGGCTGAGTTCTTCAGATTTCCCCCCATTTTTTTTTTACAGTGCTATGGTAACTATATGCAGCAGTTACTCTTGCTGTGGCAGTAAATTTTCTCTAGCATCTATATATTTCTGAACAGGCAGGGGTGAGATTCTACCGGTTCAGCCTGGTTCTATAGAACCAGTTGTTACCGTTCCTGGTAGTTCAGAGAATTGGTAAATTGGGCTTCTGGTTGGCCACGCCCCTCTCCACCTGCTTCTCTGCTGCCTGTCCATCAGTCCTTATCACGCATGCGTGACATTGTACGCATGCATAACACTGCTGCCTGCAACCTGCTCTTGCACACCCGCCAGGCCAGCCATTGCTGCCTGCATTCCACTGCGGCCCTGCCTTTTCTGATCTCCCTGGGTTACACAAAAAGTAGTCACCGAACCAGTAGTATCACTGGTTGAATCCCACCCCTGGCAATTTGTGAGTTGAAGTCTGATAAATACTAAAGTTAACTGTAAAAAGCAGTTCTGGATATCATTTGAAAGAATGATAAAACTTCATTTATAAAGAGCAGACATAAGACTTGACAAGTGCAACTGAAAATTTGTAGTAGTAGTAAAATAGCAGTAAAATAGTAATTTCATTTATTTCTTTTCTCATTTTGCTGTTAAATATTAAATATCTAGTTCAATTCTCACTTGCTTTGTTTGCATGCTTGGGAAAATCAATTCTAGATTCTTCTATTACCATACATGCAAATCACTGAGCGATGTTCAGTTCAGCTTCTGTATTATAGAATACTAGAGATGAAAATATTTTATATGGGTCATCAGTGAAGAAATCTAAATTAAATTAAAAGATGAAAGATGGCTGAATAGTCTCTGCTTAAAGATACTCTGTATAAAAGGGAGCCCACCACTTCCCTGGGTAATTGATTCCACTGTTCCTAATGTTTCTCATTTAATCAGAATCTCCTTCCTATAATTTACATCCATTAATCCATATCCTCCATTCTGAGATGATTATAACCTTCTTTGTGGCATCTTTTATTTAATATGAATGCTATCATACCATCCCATGGTCTTTTCTTCTCAAGTGTGCCCAAATCCTTCCATCTGTCTTCCTAGAATTTAATTTGTAATCACCTGTATATCTCCTCTGTTCTTATTTGAACCTCTTCCAGTTTCTCTAAAATCTTGCCAAAGTGGTCACATAACCCACTCAAGTCTGACCAAAGAATGGTGAAATGGAACAATCAGTTCCTATTATTTAGAAACCAATCTCCAAAAGTAGAAATTATTTCCAGACAATCATGTCCTGTTCTTTCACCACAATACCTCTTTCAGTTTCTATATGTGGCAGCAGTGTAATATTACTCTGTCCATCTTTTCCAGTGGCTTATAATGATCTAGTATGACTCCTGCTTTCTTCCATTTTTCGTTGCTTTTAATATCGAAACAAAAGTAAGAGATCAAAGTCTCTTAAGTGAAACTGAATTCCTGGTAACTTCAAGGACACAGTCATGTAGCTTTCTGGGCAACAATTTGGAAGTGATTTGCCATTGCATCCCTTTGAGATATTTTTTTTTCACAGCCCCAGTTTCCTAATGCCTAGGGATCTCCCATCATGACCTAACCCTGCTAGTATTTATGCCCTGACATTTAGTTTCTTGATTTCAAGAAAATGCATTTTCTCCATGAGACAGTGAACCCCCTTAAGAAAAGCATCTGAATGAATAATCTGAACCGTCTTTCATACGTTCGGCATCATTATGTCAGATTGGACAGAAATGGCATGTCTTTTAAATGCAATCTGGGTTGTGCAACAGCCTATATATACATTCATATGCAAAGGAAAAGCTCTCTAAATCAATTACAGTTCAAAATTTATTTTCTAATTAGCTGTTTCATTGTGAGGAACCCTTTATTACTGGTCTTCATAAGTAAATTAATGGCAGCTCCACCCGACCTTGCAGAAAG
Source organism: Hydrophis major (assembly GCA_033807585.1). Classification (NCBI taxonomy): domain Eukaryota; kingdom Metazoa; phylum Chordata; class Lepidosauria; order Squamata; family Elapidae; genus Hydrophis; species Hydrophis major. Next base: position 95,569,781 of record CM066328.1, read on the forward strand.
TAGGATTCTTTCCACATTTCTCCATGTGAACCCATGTTTTATAGTTTCATGGGGGTGGGCCTGAGTAGAGGACAAGATTGCATTCTTGGCCCTGCCTTCACAATGCCTTTCCTTCATCCCATCTAATGAGGCAAGGCAATTGCTGCACTCTATTAATAGCCCTGCTTCACACTGCTGTGAAAGCTTGGTATCTCCCTGCTTAAAGGTTGCAAGGAAAAATCCTGGGGGAGAGAAGAAGGATGGAAACAGGGAAGCCAGCATTGTGCAGGTCTTGATTGCTTTTCCCGCACTTCCTTCTGTGTTTTTGCCAGATGGTATCATCCTAGCCTTCCCCATCTGTGTGGCAAAAGCTGTTCCTCTTGTTTCACTCTGGATTTATCTTTACCACAAGAACCTCTTTCCCATTCCCTCACAGGACAGTACCTTTTGATGAAAAGGGAGACTGAAAATAAATCTCTAGGCTTTTCTCTCCTTACACCTTGCGCATGATGCAGGATCTGCTCGTGAGTCAGTGATGCGGCATAATCTCTCCCCCTCTTCCTCATTCCCTCTCCCCAGTGCTTATTACTCAGGAACTGCATGACAACTTGAAAGCAATAACAAAGCACAAGATATTCCAAGATAATAAAAAGACCTCAGCTGACATCAAATATTTGCTCTAAAAAGGGCAAGTTTATTTCCAGATGGGGCAGTAGAGAGACATAAATGGGACAGAAAACCAGAATATTATCCTAATATGGTATGGGCACCAAAAAGCAACGGGGTGGGTCAATTTTTTCAGATCCCGAGCAAATAGAAGGTAGCTATCAGCAATGCACTGTTTAATTAAAAAAAAAAAAAAAGATGGGCAGTAAAATACACAGGATCTGATGTTAAAAGATGAAGAACAAACACTTCTTTCTTCTTGTAAAACAAAAAACAAAAACAGAAAAGCCAAATGTGTCATAGGCTTTCCAAAAGGAGAGAGGCTGTGGTAGGGATGAAATTCCTCTAGAATAAATATAGACTAAGAAAGCTCTGTGGAGGTTGCTAAGCAGCAGTGGCCAAAGAAGTAGAAAGCAGGCAAAGCTTTGAAACAAAATTATACAGGACGAAAGATGTTTTCCAAGTTTGATATATCACCCCCGTTCCCTCATATATGCTGACCCATTCTCTCCTTTGGGAATTAGGCATTATAAATGGGATAGTGGAGACAGGTGTGTGTGTGTGTGTGTGTGTGTGTTTGGTGTGTATTAAGTTGAACTTACATATTCAAACATGATTTACATAATAGTACATCTTACTCAAGGTGGCTTCAGATTTTATCCATCAGATTTACTACTGCTGCTGCTACTGTTGATATTGTCTGATGTATTTCCATAGAGCAAGTTCCTATCTTAAAGCCTGGTCACACTGCAAGAACTTTGCTATAGCGGTCCTGGAGCGGTGAAAAAAAATCATCACCGCTCGTAACCGTTCACCACCGTTTAACAGAAGTTGGCCTCCGTTAAGGCAACGCCATATACGCTCGGCCTCCGCTGATAGTCCCTCCTACCGCTCCGAAAGTTTTGAGCTGCACAAAATATTGCGAGCGGTGAGGAGCGCACAATTTTCCGCTCCGGCAAAGTTCACCACCGCTCCAACAACGCCCGGTCAAAGTTTGGTACCGCTAGACGCAAGTTCATGGACGCTTGGGTCCACTAGGCCAATGCAGAAATCTTCAACGCTGGACCACCGCTGTTTTGCAAGCTTTGCCTGGGCGGTGATTAAACGTTGCACTAACTTTGGTGGAGCGGTTGTAAGCGTTTTACGAGCGGACACGGGATTCCTGGAACGGTGTCAGGCGTTGAAGCAGCGATCCATTGCGGTGATGAACTTTGGTTTGGCGTTGGTATGGAGGTGTTGGAGCGGAACCAGAATTTGGCTATAAATACGGGGAGAAATGGACCAGTAGCCCTTTTGGAATAGCCGTTGAGTGCAGACATCTCTTGTATCGAATTTGCTTCTGAATTTATCAAATTTGAGAACTTTATCAAGCGATCCGTACAGCTCCATTACGGTAGTCCAAAGCGGCATGTCGCTAAATCAATTACTTCAAACCCCCACCGAGCCAACGCACACATGCGCAGAACACCGCTTTATCAACGCTCGCGTCACCGCTAAACCAACGTTCCCTACCGTTAAACCAATGCTAAAGCAACGCCGGCTTCAGCGGTGCACCGCTAAGGCAACGCCCGTGTTTTCAAATTTTTTTCTAATTTTGTGCGCAGTGACGAGCGGTGTCGAAATTTGTCCCCCTCTTCCTACCGTTCAAGGAACGCTATAGCAAAGTTCTGGCAGTGTGACCAGGCCTTTATATTCTTCACATCCATTACTTATAAAGTAGCCATCCCTCCAGACCTTAGGAATTGAGGCCAGGTAAGGCAGTCCAAAAGATAAGAATAATTATCTTTGCATAAATCTATCTGGTGATCCAGCTGTACCATTCCTAGATTGAGAAGTCCTTCAAACAATCACTTATGCTCTAGTCACTCCCCAAATGGATTATTGCAGCACATTAAACATGGGACTGTCCTTGAATATTACTCAAAGCTATAGCCGGTTTAGAATATAGGGGCATAGACAGTGATGGGCATGCCCATAATGATATGTCCATAACAGTGGTGGGGTTCAACTTTTTTTTACTACCAGTTCTGTGAGCATAGCTTGGTGGGTGTGGCAGGGGAAAGATACCATAAAATCTCCAGTCAGAGGTAGTATTGCCAATTCTCCAAACTACTCAAAATTTCTGCTATCAATTTTCCAGAACTGGTCAGAACCTGCTGAATACCACCTCTGGTCCATAGTATGTCATCGCTATTGCTACAGTGTGAGAGGCACTGGTTATCATCTTGCTTGTAGACACAATTCAAGATGCTGGTTGTTACCTATGAAGTCCTTCATAATCTAGGATCTGGTTATTTGGGGGACTACCTATCTCCCATAGTTTCTGTTCATGCAGTAAGATTGGGGAGAGTAGACACACTTCAGCTACCTTTCATTCAACAATACCATCTATTGGGACTTAAGAAGCATGCTTGTCTGTGATCAAGTCTGCCCTCTCTAATAACAACCCCCCCCCCATAATTTATCTATTGTTGATGAAATTCCAAAGTTCTTTGTCTTCCCAGACCTGATACTAGTGGCTGGGAAACTCTCATCAGATTTTATTTTGTAATGTTTTTTGTTTGCTTTGGTTTTTTTTTTTCCTGAATGTGCCTCTTCCTCCTCTTTGTCCTGCTCCTCCTTCTCTTTGCCATCCAGAATTGTATGAGTTGGGCAGCTTCTAAATTTAAATGATAGAAAGCTAGACTTTAATGGAATTCCTTATGTTAATAAAATGTAATCATAGCATCAAAGACTCCCCTTTTGCATTTGGGCTCCCTGGAGAAATAGGGTTACTCCTTATATTAGTGGTGACCAACAGGTGGGCTGGGGACTACTGGTGGTGTGCGATAAAATTTTGATAGTCCACAGAGAAATGTCGCCCAAAAAACACTCTTCCAAAGCAATTAATCCAGGAACAATTGTGCAGGAACACAAGGCTGCACCATCCACATGGCCTGCCCTCCCACTGGCCCCTGACCTTTGGCCAAGCACAAACCTTACCTTGAGTAGAGCCATGCAAGCTGGAACTAGAAGGTAAGACCAATGGCAGGGGAGAGAAATCCACCCAAGGATGGCTTGCTGACGTTGGTGAGAAAGTTTGATCCCATATTCCAGAGCTGCAGTAGTCACAGGACTGACCCTTTGGTTATCCTGGAGCAGCTGCTCCTCCACCCAGGTGCACCAGCCTGCCATGGACTGAAAGAGATACTCCAGGATGATCAAAGGGCCAGTCTTGTGACTTCTGCAGCTCTGGAATATGGGATCGATTTTCCCACCAATGTCAGCAACCCACCATCAGTTAAAATTCATATTAGTGGTCCGCAGGATTTAAAATTATGAGTTTGGTGGTCTCTGAGGTCCAAAATGTTGGTGACCCCTGCCTTATATGGCTTCTTTAGACAATTATTTCAATTATGGCCCCTGGGACTATTTTTTACTTTTTGTAGGCCTCATTTGAATGAATTAAAGATTTACATTTTTTAAAAAGGAATGTATACCTTGCTTACAATGCATTCAGTAACATAAAATAATCTAATTGTTGATTTGATTTCTTTATATATGTAATTCAGGCATTTAAATTTGTCCTAAAATGGAATAATATAAATGGCTGGAGAAATAATAAAAGTAAAAGCTTTTGCTAGGCAGCAAAAACTAAAATCTCATCCAACAAAATTGATATAAGTTAAAAAAAATCCATAGCAGGCGATATAAAGATTCATCAATGATATACTGTACATTCTTTCAGAAACTGGGAACTTTCAATTCAATTTCTCTTCAGTTGCCATGGGGCTAAAAAGTATGAGAAGGGAGCCAAATCTAATCACTACCACCCCATGACAAATGAGCCACAAATAAAAACTTTGTATAAATACCAATGGGGTGCAAATTGGTTATTTATTGATTTATCACTATCCAGGGAAAAGATGTTGAGTTCACAACAAGAAAACTAACTGAAAGAATCAGCTTAGTGTGTGTGGTATCATTGGACAATATAAATTTGGTATTAAGAATAATTAAGAGAACGTATAAGATAAACCAATGTCATGATTTAAAAATCATGCGTGCTCATAACTAGCAAATTGGTTGTTAACCTAAGTGCAGCCCACCTCTGGACTAAACCTCTGATCCCGGTGCCTGACCGAGATTGGATCCTGCAGAAATGAAGATTAACATGTAGATTGCATTGTCACAAACTGATTGTGGTGAAGGTTTTTTAAGAATTGACTATACAAGTTAAAATTATTTTCATGACAACCTATAGAATTATTTTCTGATAGAGGGGATATATATTCTTGGCTTGTTTAGTTGGCTAATAAAAACTGCTATTTTGTTTTTTTGTTTCTTGATATCAGGAGTAGCCATATGTGATCCTCTGAACACTACTGAGGTCCAGACCCGATTAATCATACCAGTAAATGTGTGGAATGGTAGAAATCAAAATGTTCAAATGTCTGCACTTACTTATCCCTGAGAGTTGGGGTTTTTGTAAGATTAATTTCTGTATTTGTTCTCTACATCTAGTATGATGTTTAGCAAATGAGTTACTGTCTTTCCATCTGGAGCTGTCATTATCACCTCTTAATGAATAGTCCACTCTGCAAGTAGTGGTTAAAATTAAAGGATTGATAATACAATAATGTGGTATTGATACAGGATAATTCATGAGACAAAAATAACAGGGGAAAATTGGACACAGAAATATATTTATGGAATACAGTAAAATGTAGGTGTTTTGTTGTTCTACGTGATGTTAAGGTAGTGTTCTAAATTGTAGTACACATTTTCTATACTGTTTATTTTATTTAAAAAAATAAGCCATATTATTGTTTTAGAAACATCAGTGACAATATATTCTCCCTTCCTTTTGCTTTACTCTAAAGTTAAAAGTGTAGCACTCCTTGTCCTTATCATCATTACAGTTTCTTTCAATGGTTCATATTTTAGCAAAGCAAAAGGTAGTCCTTAGAGACCTAGTCTGAATCACTGCTGAAGCAGGTGACAAAACAATGTTACTATCCCTTGTCCTAAAATCTTTAGTCAGAGGCGGTATTCAACCTGTTCTCCAGATGAGCTGTTAAGAGCATCCATCGATTGGGATGATGCTTTTGTCACTCGTCTGATAAGGCTGGACTTTAATTGAGAGGATGCTCCTCTTCCTCCATGGGACTCCTCCCTAGCATCCCCAGTTTTTGTTCAGCCTTCGTGGATAGAGGCAGCTTAATTTCCATTCCCTTGGCTGGAATAGCAAAGGCTTCAAAAGGAGACAACAAAAAGGTTTGCTTTTAAACTCTAAACAAATCCTTTAAGGCTTTTAGTTACAATAAATCAAGCAGCTCCCTACTGCATATAATTTGAGCAGAGGGAGCTCACCGTAGCTTCAGATAATGATCTCTCACCCCCAGAACTATCAGAGGCAATAATGCCTCAGCCGCATAGCAAATAACTCACATTTCTTAGGCCGTACCATTACGACCTTTTCAAGCCGAGCTGCTATGATCGCCTCTGCCCGTGCCCGACAGGAACGACTCCATTTTAAAAAGGTCCGAGACTTCTCTCTCTCCCCTGGGAACACCATCTAGGGTGGGGGCATCAGTGCCCATCTGCCCCACCACACCTTTTTATTCAAGGGGAAACTCTGCCATATCAACTCTCCACAAGGTGCGGAAGTGCTGCTGAGCTGATTTAACTCATTACATTCCTAAAGAGATAATGGCCGGTGAGATAACCATAAGGTAGTGATCTGCATTTTATTTCTGGAACTGTGAGAGGCTTTTCTTTCTCCAAGCAAGTTCTTCTTCCTGGAACCCAGGAGAAATCAACCGTATGTATGTATGTATGTATGTATGGTATTCAGCTTTGTTCAGGTATTTTCCCATGTCATTATAGTTGTGCTTTTAAAGTTGTAGCAATGTTTTGGCAGAATCTCATCTGCCATCATCAGGCTTTTGTATTATGTTCATCTGTTTCACTGAAATGGCTGTGAAAGTCTGATCCACAGACGAACACAATACAGAAGCCTGATGATGGCAGATGAGATTCTGCTGAAATGTTGCTACAACTTTAAAAGCACAACTATAATGACATGGGAAAATACCCGAACAAAGCTGAATACCATACATGTAAGTATCTGTGAAAACTTAAGAAAATATATCTATATCTATATCTATATCTATATCTATATCTATATCTAATCTATATCTATATCTATATCTATATCTATATCTATATCTATATATCTATATCTATATCTATATCTATATCTATATCTATATCAATATCTATATCTATCTATCTATCTATCTATCTATCTATCTATCTATCTATCTATTGTCATATGTCATCGCAAACCTCTACATGGAACACTTTGAAACACAAGCTCTAGAAAAATATGATCACAAACCCAAACTCTGGCTCAGATACGTAGATGACACCTTCATAATCTGGCCACATGGGAAAGAAAAACTGAACAACTTCCTCACACACCTCAACAGCCTACACCCCAAAATACAATTCACCATGGAAACAGAAGCTAACAATCAACTTCCTAGATGTCTTAGTATACAAAAAAATCCAATGGCTCCCTAGGACACACCATCTGACCAGAAGAAAACACATACAAACCGCTATCTACACGCACTCTCACCCCCCCAGCACAGATGAATTCCGTAGCTGAGACATTCATCTCCAGAACAAAATGCTTAGCCAATGAACAACACCTAAAAACCGAACTATACACTCTCTCTAACGTACTAATAGCCAATGGATTCCAAAGAAAGAAGATTATCCACCTAATCCAAAAAGAAACCCCAACCAAAATTCAAGACAGAGAACAAGAGAACGGCAAAGCCCTCCTCCCATATATAAAAGGCACTACAGACAAAATCAGCAAGATCCTCCAAGATCCTTCTGCACAAACAGAAAAATATCCACCATCCTAAGAAACCCTAAAGACAAAATTGAGTTAGAAAATCAAGGAGTATACGAAATCCCTTGCACCGCCTGCCCCACCACATACATCGGACAAACTAACAGAAGAATAAGTGCACGCATTGAAGAACACAAGAACTCAATCAAAAAAGAAGAACCGACCTCTTCCCTGGTTCAACACCTCAAAGCCACAGGACATGAGATTGACTTTAAAAATACTAGAACTATTGCCAAAACTGAACACTTCAACAATAGAATAATCAGAGAAGCCATAGAGATAGAAAAACGCCCAAACAGCATGAATAAACGAGATGATACCTCCTGCCGACCAGCCATTTGGAAACCCGCCCTCATGAACAAACGAGAATACCTAACATGAAGAATTACACCAGACCCAGAACTTATATGATGTTAAAAGTATAACTAGAGACACTCTAGGATACAATTGTATTATAAAAAGAATAGGAGATTTTATCTCTATCGTTTTGGATAGGTGGATTGCATATTCTCTGTTTCAGTGAAGAACACTTCTTGAGGTTCTCAGAGCTTGGTTATTTGCTTTCATACATCTCATAATGCAACTAGGTAATCATACATCAGTGTGAATGAGTGTAGAGGTTGCTGCCAGTTTATATGTAGTAGCTTGCCTTGCCAGCAGTTATCTCCTTCATTTCAGCCAGCCTTTTATCAAGTCCCAAAGCAATGAAGTTATGGGTAAGATTGATAAAATTTCTCCTAGCTCTTTATTCAGGCTCTTAGGCTGCAAAAACTAAAAATAATCAAGGAAATAAGTACTGGACCTGTGAGAGGAGGGAAGAAGTATAGCTATAAAGAAATGTTTGACTATAGTGATATTAAGGTGTTGGTTGCAAATAATGTTTTCTTGATTAGCAAGTCATAGCAAATAAATGATAGAACATATTTAACTAAACATAGTTCATGAAGTATAGAAATTACTAACTCAAAATATACAGATGGCTATCAACCTGGAGAGCAAATAAAGAGGAATGCACAAAATACTTCTCTGATTTTGAAATTAAGCAGGTTCACAGTTAAAATTAATGGTGGCATATCTTCCATTCAGAGATCAATATTATCGTCTTCAACAAAAACTGAATTTAGGTAAATGGTGCTTTAAATCCTTAGTTTCATTAAACAGTTTCTATTCTCAAAACTATCAAAAGAAATGATGCCTTATTTATATACTGTATAAGAGCCAAACAGAACTGCTCCATTAAATACATGGTGAAACAAAATAAATATTTTTTCTATAATGTATACTTTCTCCATATAACAGCTCAGTTTCCTTTTGTTCCCTTTGAAATACACCCGTGCTGATGTCTTAATTTAATACTGTTTACTGGTTTCCGTATTTTTATTGCAAGAGTATCAGCATATATATATGAAATATTTAAATACATTTGTTCAATACGTGGTACTTATTCTAAGAGATTCTGTAAAATAAAATACACTAGTACAGAATAAACAATACCTGAATCAAGAAGGATGAAATTTAATTGATCCTCAAATTTATTCAAGCACTTCTAAGTATATTGCTTGGAAGAAAGTCTCCTTGAAATAACCATGACAACTTTTAAGTAACACTTCAGAATAATTGAATAATAATTAACATATACAATCAGCTTTAGTACTGACATTTGAAAGATTATCTATTTTTTCGTGACTGCAGTACTGCAAATGGCTGCAGTACTTACTTCTGTGGGAAGATTAAATTTATGTTATAGTTTATCTAGTTTGAGAAGTAATCAAGTGATTGGGAATTATTTACAACAGACTTGATAGCAGGATAAACCAGAGTTGCATCTCCAGATACAGAATTGTAGTGCGGTATTTGTGGCAGTGGCTATAGCATTCCTTCCTTCCTTGTTGCTTGCATGCTTGTATTTTTGTGTACAGATTTGTTTCTACAGAGCAGAAATGACATTGCCAATTGTCTATCAAATTTTCATTCAGAAAAACCGGTCCTTTTCATTTCTCCAAGATAAATTCTTCAGCAACTTTTCATTGGCAAGACTGGTGAAAAAGCCAAACTGAGGAATTTCCCTTCATGCCTTCTGTTAGAGTCAAAGGTTGGAAAACACAAGAGGCTGATTTTGTAATTAAACTGAAAGACAAAACAGAATGAGAGGCAACAAAAACACATGTGGAAAAATTCCTCTACCCCACTTTACATTGTATGGAAAGCTCTGGACTGGTATCACATTGTGCAGAGTCCAGTGTCTTTGGGCACTTCCTGAATTTCATTCACTTCATGCCATGGTCATCCTGAAAAAGTTTGGTAGATAGAAAAATATGGCAAATTCTGTTGGCTGTATACTAATCTGGCAATTCTGAAAAAAAATGTTCTAGTGTTGTGAAATGTTTTCATATTCACTGCAACAAGAATGTTGAAGGGTTTTTAAAAATGGGAAGGAAAAGCTGGAAGTTAGATAGAACAAAATCAAAATCCTTCCTTTTTTTATTTTTTTTGAACAAATTTTATTAATATACAAAGCATAAAACATAAGAACATAAAACCTTTTTTCTGAACATTATTTGTAAATTCTAAGCAAATAAAACATTTTATATATCATTGACACATCTCCTTATAAACACATAGATATCCTTTCATATTCCTCATTATTTCTCCTTATACTTTCATTCAATTATATTTCTTTTCTATATTTATCTATTTTATATGTTTTTATTCACTATACTTATTTTTCCTTTCTGGCTTACTTTATTCTCTTCTATCTTTTATTCTCCATTATCCTTTTCTAACATTCCTCCAAGGTTTTATTAGCTCAATCAAGCATAAACACACAGAAACACAGAAACACAAAACATAAAACACATAAAAAACCTCTTTTCTGAAAGTTGCTTAGTTCTGGGTTAAAACTCTTGGTACAGACACAAATTCAAATTCATATTCATTTTGTATATCATTCCATATCTTATTAGCATTTCCAATTTTCTATATAGCTTCTCCTCTCTTTTAAATTTTCTTAATTTTATTTTATTTATGTCATCTCAGTTCGAGTCATAATATTTATTATTCTTTGTCTGTTTTATTTCCAGCTATCCATTTATCTTTCTTCTTTAAAGAAAAACTTCTCCTGTACACTAATTGGAGTATGACGCCTTTATCTCTTTCTCCTACATTTATAATACTTAATATAGAATACATAGCTTACATTGGGATTCTGTCTGGTACATTCTAAAATTATACAATATTACCAATACTAATACAAATCTATTCATTAATATTAATATTCATTTATATCTTAAACACTTAGCACATTACTTTTCAATTAAATCACATACTTTTATGGCAGCACCTACTTTCCATAATTATCCCCCCCCCATCACATATTATAAATCATTATTTCATTAAAATGTTCCCCCTTCTCCTACTTCAAATCTCTCATTTCACAAAAAAAATCACTAAGATAACATAGTCTGATCATTAATATTAACAATCATTTATATCTTAAGCATTTTACCCATTTCAATTAATTATCATACCTTTGGGGGAACACTTATGGTTTCCAAAATTATTTCCCCCCCCTCCCCACATCACATATTTTAAATCATTGTTTCATTCAAGTATTCCCCTTTTCTTAACAAAAATTTCACTAAATTATACTAAATATTTTATCACATTTTAAATTGCATATTGTTTCCAATTTTCTAAAGTACAAATGTAAAAAAGTACAAATGTAAAAAAAACAATCTTATGTACCTTTCCAGAATCCCTTTTTCAATAAAGTTTACCCATTATCTCTAAAAGACTTTAGTTTCTTTATATCTTGCTCCCCACCATTAAGGCTTCTCATCCCTTCCTTTCTCCCTTGCTTATTCTTCTCCTTGTCTTCTTAACCCCCTTGTCTCCCCACCTCCCTTTTATTCTGCTTTCCTCCTTTCTGTTGTTTTCTAACATAATATCTCTTTTTCAGCTTATTCTTCCCTTTTTTTGATTATTTTTCCAAATCTTAAAGTCTTCTTTTCCTTTTTCTCTCTCTCCTTTCCTTCCCCGACCAAAGTCACTTGTTCATCAAAGATGGCTTCTTCTTTGTCCCAGTCATCCTGTTGCACATTCAGTTTTACATAAGTACAAACCGCCATTTCTAAAAATTGAAAAAGAGTGCCAAGAACATCCTTCCTTTCTTGCTTTTCTTTTTCATATTTTTGGTATACAAGTTTCAATCCATCCACAAGTGATGCCATTGTATAGAGAAAAAGTTTTTCCAAACAACCACCCAAGTGCTTTCAATCAGAAAAGATTCTCAGAGGTTCCAAAATCACCAAACAATCCAAACAAGCTGTTTCCCCTAAATACTTTCTCCTTCTTCACTTTCTCTTTCCGAGGCTAAAGTTTAGTCACAGAGTTCCATTTAAGATATATCTTTTAGAAGTCTTATTGATGTTTAATAACTCTTTAAAGTTTTAGGCAATCTTCTCCTTATTTTCAAATTTGCTCCAATTTTTTTTCCCTCTCCCTTCCCACTCACAGCCAAAAAGATTCTTTTTTTTTTTTTTCCTTTAAATGTTCAGAAATCCTTATCCCTTCAGCATTCAATTACCTCCAATGCAGGTTTTCGGATTTCTCTGATAATTCCATCCGCTGTCACATTAGGAAGGAGAGTGAAAAGAAAAAAAAAACTTTCCCTTTTAGGATATTCCCCGCTTGTAACTCTCTCTGGAAACAATGTATCCTTAGCAGCCTTCAAGATTCCAGGACACTCTCTCTTGCTTTGTCCCGGTCAAAAACAACTTTCACAGCTCTTCCCTCTTCCTCCTGCACGATCTTGTCTGGCTGCAGGTTTCTTCGTGGCGGCCATTACTGACCGCCGCTCCTCCACCTTGGGAAAATTCTTCCTTTTGTTTTAAGTAAAGGGAAAAGTCAGGCTAGGAAGTTGCAAATAATAAGATTGGTGCATGAATGAAGAAAGTAAAATAATCTTGTTTAATGAAATTTTAGTTCTCAATGATTATTGAAGCACATGAACAAAACTGAGGTGTAGGACCTTAAAATTGCAGTCAATATGATATTTTAAGGTTGTTGTTTTTTTAAAAAAAATACTAGGGATTATAATGCTTTTTTCTTCAAATGTCTCACATTTATAGAAACTGTTTAAATGGTCAAAGAAAATTATTACTGCTTTTCTCTTTATAAACCCAAGCAAATACATTGTTAAATATATTTGACTTTTGGAACAATTTTCTATTTACATCTTTTAAATGTGATTAAATTAATAGCTTCCTAGCTCAATGAACTTAAGAGTCCTAATGAAGTATTTAGTGCCAATGAACTGTTTTACTGTCCCACTTGTTCTATATCTAATTTTCCAGGCAAACAGTGGCTGCCAAAAGTAATTGAAAAGCTAGATATGTGCTTTGGTAGAAAGCTACAAACAACTGTGCTGAGACTGACCAAATTCATTTTATTTTATTCATTGATCCTTATTAAGCTGTACAATTGACTGAATCTCTAGAGCTGAAAGCTTTCAGAGCAATTTTGGATCCACTTGGCTTCTCGTAAATGTGGTTTCAGTTTGCTGTGGATCAGTCTGGACAATGGGTTACTCAAAATGCCAGCTACCCCTGAACAGCATTTGCAAAGATAAATACAAAAAACAAGATTGCCTTACTCTCCTTCACAACACTAGTTATTCATTTCAATGAATAGAGTTAGGGATTTTAGTAAAACAAATGTGCTTCTTGGAGAAAGAAAAAATGATTGGATCGATAAGGTCATTCATTTAATTTTTTTTTTTTTTAAAGTCTAGGTGTCTGGACAATTGCTGGGATTTATGCTCTTCTGCCCAACTTTTAATGTTAACTTTTTTAATGCTATGGGAGCAATGGACAATCAATCTTCCTTTGATCCACTATTTACCAAAAATGCATCCCCATTTCTTAAACTTCAAATATTCGGTTTGCACCAATGAAATATGCAGTTTTGATTTTTAAGTGCTGGCATCTGAGACAGAAGTGGAATGTTATAAACAACAAAATTCCTTTGTAGCCTACTATTTCTTACATTTAAATAAATAAAAAACTAGAAATACAACAGACCTATCTGGTTTTATAATTTGTCTTATTTGCCACTGACTCAAAATTCTTTGGTTCCTTTCAATTCATAGCAATAATGCTATGTTTACCTGACATAGCAATGATGTTTTCTTTAGTGTTGTAAGCTGACCAGAGTCATTGTGTGACAAGATCGGCAGCAAAATATTTTTATAAATAAATGAATTTTATAATCATATTTCTATACATATTTGCTATTAATTCATTGTATACTTAATACATGAAAATTTTAAATGCCTTGCTTTTGTTTAATCAAAATGAACATTGAATTGAAATATTTACGTGTAAAATAGCAAATACATCTATGTTTACAAATATGAGTAAGTATTCCTGAGTATGTAGGACATATGGAAAATGACAAGGATTTTAGTCAAGTTCTAATCATGGGCAAATGGATGAAAACAACAAAATAGGCAATCATGCTCAAGACTGTGTCTGTTGTTAGGGAGAAAGAGGCACTCATTTTACACAGCAGATGCTTAAAAATTGAATGCAGTTTTCTACTATTGAGCTTTCCAATTTAGATGATCTGTACCAACTAATTTATTCCCATCCAGTTTGGTGTAGCAGTTAAGGGACCAGTCTAAAAATCAGGAAGCCATCCATTTTAGTATTACTTTGGCCACAAAGCCAGCAGGGTGACTTTGACCAACATCTCTCTGCCAGCCCTAGAAGCAGTCAGTAGCAAATCCCTTTAAAAATTCTTGGCAAAAAAGCTGCAAGCACTAGTCCTTATAATTGCCAGAAGTCAAAGCTATCTTGAAGACATCCACACCTATACAAAATAGTGATAATATTGCTCCATCATGAAATCCTCTGCATGGATTCTATATCTGGAACAAAGCTGATAAGGGAATAAGAATTCTAGACCCTGTGATTGGCTGGCCTGCTGCTACAATGTGTTACCAATTAAATCATTTTGTTATAGGTTACATTGCAATTTTAAGTGCTATTTTACCTTTTCTCTAGTTCTTCATTATAATTCTAATCTAATGCATTAGATGTGAATGACCATTATTATTCACAACAAAAAAGACTCACGTCTCATTGATGAGAATGTATACCACAAAACATTAACTTCCTTATCAGCTAAATGTGGTATAGGTTACTATAGTATTCAGAATCCCAGTCTACAGTTTGACAATTGTGTCAAGAAATTTACCAAGCTTTTGTTTTTATAAGCACTACTCTTAGGGACGCAGTGGCTCAGCGGTTAAGACGCTGAGCTTGTTAATCAGAAAGATCAATGGTTAGGCAGTTCAAATCCCTAGCACCGCGTAACGGACTGAGCTCCCATTACTTCTCCCAGCTTCTGCCAACCTAGCAGTTCGAAAGCATGTAAAAATGCAAGTAGAAAAATAGCGACCACTTTGTTGGGAAGATAACAGTATTCCGTGTGCCTTTAGCATTTAGGCATGAGTTTACTGGCTCCATCTCCAGTTCAAACAAGAGGAAGATCCTCCTCCAGTTCAAACAAGGGGAAGATCTTCCATCTCCAGTTCAGACAAGAGGAAGATCCTCTATAAGTGGATTGCAATGTCATATTCCTAGCCCTAACCTTAACCCTAATTTCTTGATACTTTAAAAAATGGATCCTTCAAATTATATTAATTGTGCCTTGGCATATGCAGCCTTCTTTATAAATAGAAAAGATACTCCCCACCAATTGGACACATTCTGTTCAATATGTCTTAACTGCCAGCAAAACTGATTTACCCCAAGCAAGTTCCTGCTATACCATGCAAATTAATCTCTAATCCAGAGACTACCTTAGAAGTTTATAAATTAAAGTTGTTATTCAATCAACTCAGAGTCCATGCAGCATGCTGACATACTCATGATGCCTCTTTTCTAGTTTAACAATGTAACATTCAAATTATTTGTGAAGGCTTCTGTTGCTGATTTTTAGAGTCAGCTTAGATTTGCATTCAAATAATTATTTCCATACGCATAGCTCAGGCAGCATTAATTGATGCATATGGCTCATTAATCATTTCTATTTTACCCACATTAAGCGTGGAGATGTGATATTTTGGAAGCTTGAACTTTTGTAAACATCAGAAATGTTTTCTTTTTCGCCCAAGTTTAGGAATTCCTAGGCAAAGCATACAGTGATTTTTTACAGATTAATAAGCAAAGCATGCTTTAAAAATGTTTGTAAAAATAATTTGTGCTGGGGCTTCATATAATAGTGTGCCCAGTGAATAGAAATCTAAAGAACTATTGTACTTTGCATTCAAGAAGTTACTTTGTATAGATTTTCTAACCTTAAATTGGTTTGATTACTTATCAAGTCCTAGTGACTGCATAGATCGATTTTGTCCATGACCATCTATCCTGCTCTTTCAGTCTTCCAATGGTGCACTCATTACCACCATAACTGAATTCATTCTCTTCTCCTCTTTCATTTCATCTTTCTCAGCATTAGAGCTTTTTCCAGAGAACTAGTTCATTGCATATTGTATCTGCAGTAGGATAGTATGGGTTTTGTAATGAATTCCTCAGGTGAAAACTCTGGATAGATTGGTTCAATAAACCATCAATTTCATTTCTTGGCTTTCCACAGTATTCACAGAAGTTTTATAAGAAGTCCTATGATTTACAAATATAAATATAATAACTATCTTTATAATGGTAATAAAAAATTGTGTGTGTGTGTATGCATTTTCCTGGTGTTTTTTTTAAAGTTCCATTAATAGCTGCCAAAAACCACATGCATGTACGTGCGCGCACACACACGCACACACACACACACACACACACACACAAACACACATCCCATCAATTAATCAAAGTATGTCTCGTGTTAGTTTCTTATCATTTTCTTTTTCTTTCCTCTCAGGAACAGCTTCACTATGTAAATCCAATATAAGAAAGCTTTCCAAATCATTCTTCTGATTTATTATTTATATGACCTCCTATAGTTATTAAGACATCAGCTGGTTTCATTTTTGAATCAATTGTGGCATCTTTTTCCCTCTTATAATCTGGCATTTTCAAAACCACACCATCTTTCTAAGATGGCATAGTGGTTAGAGTGCAGGCTATTTCTGCTGCCTTCTGGCTGCCTGCAAATTGGCAGTTCAAATCCCACCAGGCTCAAGGTTGACTCAGCCTTCCATCCTTCCGAGGTGGGTAAAATGAGGACCCAAATTGTTGGGGACAATATGTTAATTCTGTAAACTACTTAAAGAGGGCTGCAAAGCAATATAAAATGGTATATAAGTCTAATTGCTATTGCTATTGCTATCTTCCCCCATCTCTCTTGAAGTCTAGCATTTTTAAAACATCCCATTTTCAAATTCACATTGGAGTCAGCCTCAATTTCTATTTTGTCCAATAAAATCTATCCCTCTTCTGTAGCTTCTGTTAAATCCATTTTTTTATAGTGGCAAACAATCTTGAATGTAATTTCTGAGTTCATTGTTCTACCTTAGTCTTAATTTATTTTGTAGTCAAATAATATTGTCTCACTGTATTAATGGCTTTCTTTTCCTCTAATTATTTGATAGTTCTTTCTGGTTCCTCTAATCAAACTTCAGAGTTCCCTCTTATCATATGCTTATTTTCCAGCTAGCAAAATCTTTCCACTGGAGGATTTTTTACAATTAATTTCAAAATCCCAAATTATAAAATATCCCAATATTTAAGGGGCTGCCACAAAGAAGAGGGGGTCAATTTATTCTCCAAAGTACATGAAGATAAACAAGAAGCAAGGGATGGAAACTAATCAAGGAGAGAACC
Source organism: Hydrophis major (assembly GCA_033807585.1). Classification (NCBI taxonomy): domain Eukaryota; kingdom Metazoa; phylum Chordata; class Lepidosauria; order Squamata; family Elapidae; genus Hydrophis; species Hydrophis major. Next base: position 95,587,172 of record CM066328.1, read on the forward strand.
AACCTAGAACAAAGGAGAAATTTTCTGATAGAACAATTAATCAGGGCTGGAGCAACTTGCCTCCAGATATTGCTCCAACCCTGGAGATTTTAAAGAAGAGATTGGACAGCCATTTTCTTGAAATGATATAGGGTTTCCTGCTTGAGCAGTGGATTGGACTAGAAGGCTTCATGTCCATTCGGCTCCTAAAAGTGAGACTAGAATCAACATTCTAGTGTCTCTGATTTTCAAAAATCAAAAATTTTCTTATTGATCTGTAAACATAAACTTCAGTAACAAAAATAAATCCTAAAGTGCTTAAGAAAGGAAGCGGGCAAATCCAGTGTCTAAATGAAGGCACTGAGGCAGAATAATTTTCCTCCAGCTCCCAACCTTTCAAACCCACTGGAGTTTTATGATCTTTTTTGTGGGACGCTTCTGTATAGAGCAAATGCATGGGCAACCATAATCCTCTCCTTGATCCAGAGAGTTCTGATGAGCTGATCCCTCACAGTTCATCTTTTCATTATAGCTATTGAATCTGTTCTCAAGTGTCTTTTGAGAACCACATATAAAAATGAGACTTTCAAAAGCAGTTTGATATAAGATCTAAGACATAAGTACACACTTATTTATTTATTTATTTTGAGTAGTTTCAAAGGATTGTGTATGTAATTTAATGCCTAGATTACTTAATCCCCAGCATTAATTAATTGCAGCTAATGCAATATATTTAATATTTATTTTCTATTGATTATAGTTATTTCAGATCCCCCTATAAAATAATTTGCTACTCCTCCCATCTGTAAACTTCTTTGATTTTCCATCTTCAGAAGATACAATATTTCCTCTTAGCTTACCAACTAACCAGCAATATTCCCTGGATGTAAAAATGAGAGCGCTTGTACTGGGTGTGTGTATGGAGATTCTGGAAGTGATGCTTCTCTCAGAAACAGTCAAGAAATGAGAGAAAATAAGAATTATAAGAAGTGGGGGAAACAATATCTAATTGTGTGGGGAACAAGCTGAAGACTGCAGTATATGGAAGGACACAAAGAAGAAATAAAACACCAATGCCTGAGCAAATATGCCGAGCACAAACCTTCAATAACTGCAACTAAGCAAGATCTGTTTATATCTTGCCACACAAAAACATATGCCCTTAATCAAAACATATCAATCTGAAAAATAGTGATTAGACTCATTCTGATTTTTGGTTACCATCTAGACTAACATTCATCTCTTTCTACAATATGTGATATGCCAATAAAAAGGTAGAATCTCGTTGATAAGATATTTCTGTACTTCTCTTTTTCAAACAGCCTCCAACTATTGAAGCTGAAGTGCTTTGAAAACCATTGGAATAAATGAGCTATATATGATTATAGATGCAATATTAGACAAATATAGCACATGGTGTTTTCCAGAAGCATCTAGGAACTTTGAGCAATCAAACAGAGTTGAACGAAACCACCAAACATCTACATTCAGAATGTAGTTAAATGTGTGGATAAAATGTATTTATTAACTCACTTAGATAGTTACATACTTAAACATTTTAATGCCACTTATTTCAGTGTTTCTCCTATGAACATTGTAATTTTAATGCTTATTGCATATTGTGTCAGCATAAAACATGAATCCATTAACTGGCCAGCCAACTTTTAGAGCTTGGTCAATCAACCTTGAGAGACTGTTATATGATTCTGTTCTCTACTTTCACATTCAGCTCCACCCTCTGACCTGAGAAGCTATCATGAGGTCTCACCCATAAGTTTCTTAAAATAAAAAGTGACATGTATGCTGAAAAAAGAAAAGAAACCCTGGCTTTTTCAAACATTCCTGTTTGCTTTCTTTCTTTAGTGATTTGAACAGTCTGATCTTATTAAACATGGAAAGTTTACTGTAAAAAATATCTAATATATATGTAATATTTCATATGTTTACTTCTAGTTTCCCAATTGGCCTAGAGAATGTGGGATTTCTATATTAAAGAGGGTGTTTACTGTTATTTTCAATGCATATATGGTTGTATGTTTTATTGTTTGAATGAATAAATAGGCTTTATTAAAGTCAGCCTGATCTAGTCTGGAAAGGAACTAGAGTACGTAGGAATTCTGGGATGTTGATCAAATACTACAATATAAAAATATTTTTTCCCCAAATTTTGTTCTATTGTACTTTCCTAATTTATTTGATTCTTTTTGTTAGTTCTTATTGTTTTTATTTTTATTTTTTGTTTTAAATATGATTTTACATTGTGTAAGCTGCCTTGAGTCGCCATGGGTGAATAGGCGGCAAAATAAATAAATAAATAAATAAATAAATAAATAAATATTGAAACATTTCAGAAGTATTAAACATTGTAACTCACAGCAGGCTGAAGGTTACATAACAGCATTACAAAACATAGTAATGTTTAGGAACCCTTTTTTTTTTTGTTTGTTATCTCATAGATAATTCAAGGAAAAAAACCAGAATGCCCTAAGCATTTAGAAATAAGAAATCAATTGAAAATCAATCTAGATAGAAAAGGAATTAGAACAAAACTGGGTTGCATCATAGGGCATCACCATTTTGCAAAGAGTTCCTCCCCCCCCCCCCCCTGTATTTTCCTTCCTATGCTGCTCAGGGAAGTATGCTAAAGGATAATGTTAAATGTAAAAGGATAAGATAAAGTCTGAAACAGTGATCTTATTGGTATGCAGAATTGTTTATGTGTATTTCATAAACTATTTAATAAATATCTTACAGGAACATGCTACGTAGTCTAGTTGTTCTTCATCTAGAATCCTTAAATTGGCTTATCCCATGCCTATTGGCAAAAGAACTTGCCAAGTAAAGCCAAAGAAATATAATTTCTGGAAATAGTTTTCTTTCTTTATTATGTTGCTCATTTCACTATTCAAAGCAATGTTGGCATGACTGGTAACTATTGATTTGTTTGTTTGTTTGTTTGTTTGTTTGTTTTTTAAAAAAACTTTCTCTTGCTATCTTCCTTACTTATTCAAAATGAGCAAAAATATGGCACAAGGTTTTACTATTTCCTTCATAGAATATTTCTGGCTGTTCAATTCCATATTTGTGGGAATATTTTCAGAAGTATTACTGAAAATACTGCAAATACTTACAAAAAAAAAGCAACATTCAAAAATACTATGTCTTTCCCATGTAAACGGAACAGGGAAGATGGTCATATTTTCTTGCAAATCATATGTTATAAACTGGAAAAGTATTGAAGTTACACTTTGAGCATATCTGAGTTTGTGTGTGATACATTCTGTAATAGCTTCCATGTTTTTTTGTAATTGTTATTGTTTCTGGCTATTTTCTCTATTTTGGTTCATCCTTCTATTATGACTTTTATGACTTTTAAAAAAGATTATGTTGATGTTTCAAGCTAATATAGCAATAAGTATAATATATATAGCAATAAGTATAATAACAATTTGATTTTATCTAGCTAAATGATTTTAAATCTACAGCTGTGGTCTGAAAGAAAGTGAATCCAATCCAGATAAGAACATTGCAACAAGAGATACTTTGTTCTAATTTAGAACTTTTTTTGCTAGCTTCAGTCAAATCATAACTGAACTGGCCCCATAAGGGGATTCATTGTTGGCTCCCCCCCCCATAATTAAAAAATTGTTTCTCGGAAGCACTTTTAAATGTCTTTTTTCCAATAAAACAATATTTGCATGGAAGTAACCTACTGTATTAAAAACTCCCTCTTTTTTTCATTTTTTCATTCTTTGCTTTGGATTTTTGAGCAATGGGTTGGTAACCCTGCATGCCTTTAATGGCCTTGCTGCCTGTAGCTCTCCTTGTCTCCTTGTAATTCTTATTTATTAGCAGCAGGCATTCTGCTCATGTAGCAGCTACTAGTTTTATTCCTTTGTCCTTTTCTGTTGGATGGTACTATTCTTTGGGCTGCTTAATGGCAATTTTACTACAACACTCTATAGGGAAATGTATCTCCAAACACTTCTTTAGCCATGGGTAGGGGTGGAAAACAAATTTAAGTTTTTCCCCCCTCCATGTTTGCCTAGTAGGAGTTTCCTGCTTGCTTTGTATGTTTCCAGCTAATTCCCACATATTCAGGATATGACTTGATTTCCAGGAGTCTACCTAATGAGCCATCACACGGAAAAGCTAATAACAAAGCATCCTTATGGCCTTTGCCTGTTGGTGTGCTGTCCCTTTTGTACTTGGTGGCCTTGGACTGGGAAGAAACAGCTTTCTTCAAAGAGCTGAAAGAGAGAGCTCATGGAGAGAGAGAGATGGAGACATATTTGCTATTGTTCCACATGGCAGGAAATGGAACAATAGATTTAGACTACAGCAGGACAGATTCTGAATCAGTGTTGAGGGAAAACCCATCCTAATAGTGAGAACAGCCCAATAACGGAGCCATTTACAACTACTTACTCAAAAAACTTTCTTTACTAGGTGTGTTAAATATTGGACAACTAATATTATGGATACTTTAGTTTGGATGTTTGCAGCAAGCACCAAGCAGTTTCACTTAGTGGTTTAAATGGCTCCCACCCCACTTTACAAATCTTTGATTCCAGCTTTGATTTTGTGTAACTAAAGTGCATGTTTAGCCATCTGTCAGAACTTGCGGCTGATTCAGATCTTCAAATAGGATTTGATTTTGGGGGTTGGCTCAAAACTGTTGGATACATGGCAAGAATTTGCTTGAAAGATCACAATTCTGCCCAAATGAAAAGAGAAAGTCCCTGAAGGACAGTACCCCATGATTGGAGGAGAAGGGGCTTCTTCACTGCAGTCTAATGTAGTCAATAGACTGATCACACTCGCAAGGAATTATTTTACTGTGACACAGAACAAATAGTCAATGAATTACACAGCTTTGTGGCAGCAAAGCCATCTACAATCCCAATATTTTTGCTGACATCTAATATTTGTCCAGATTTTTGTATCACAAGTATCATAATGTAGTCCTGTGGCTGTTCCTTTGCCACAGTAGAAATGGTGAGAGACCCATGAGAGTCTCTCCTCACTAACTCCTCACTTTTCCCAGCAACACAAACACTATAAAATTTGAAACACATGTTATGTATCTCTAAGCCGATATAGTTTTGTTCTACCTCAATTTTTATTGTGACTGCTGAATCAGATAACATCACAGTTAAGTTCTTTTCTTGGTCTGTGTGGCTTCATCAATATTCATAAATGAAAAACATTTGTAACATATTGAGAAATCTCTTCCCATAATTACCAATCAAGAAATGTGTATTCTTGGATTCATACTAAGTGAATTTGAAGGTGTGAGATATCCGTAAATACAATTTAACAAACTATATTGCAGCAATTACTTAGAACAGTGTGGTTTCATTCATTATTAATTGATTAATGCTGAGTTATATAGAATTATGAAAGTTTTTGAGATAATTTATCTTCTTTAATGATGATTTGTCATGCTTTATCATACATATTTGGTGTTACTCTGCTGTTACACATTATCTATAGGTCTGAACATAAATACACATAAAAAAATCTAAATTCAGGTTCAAAAGCCCTATATAATAGATTTTATTTTTCTTTCTCCTCTTCTACCAAGTCAAATTGTCCTTCTGTTAAGAACTCCAAATTATGTAACAGACTAATTTTAAAGTTAAAATTGGCTTTCTCAGGAATGTACGCAAACTATTACAAGATCTTTAATTTGCTGAGCACCATTATATCTAATGCAAGCTGGCTACTTTTTTTAATATTAACAAGAGTCAAAGGAGGCTAAGCAAAACAATACCAAATAATGATGCAAAATCCAACCAAATGAATCCCATTTTATAGTAGTATAATGTTATTGTTTATTATTTTTCTTATTTTTTTTAAAAAAATACACTAATTATATTCTGACCTACAATATTTATATTGCTGTCAGAAAATATGCAGATTAAAAACAATAATCACCAATAAGTGTAAGCAATTTTCCAGTTTTCAGGTCAACATCTCTTTTTGTGATTATGATGACAATATTCTAAGTAGGTTATCAAATTAGGAAAATTTAAAAAGTAACTGTACAGTTAAGTGTGTCGGAACGTTTGAAGAAAAATTGAAAGAAGTGCTTTGATACCTTTTGGCCATTGTAGACACAACTATATACAGAAAATAATTAGAGACGGATCATTTAGTTACTATTATTCAAGAATTGTTGCCTGCATACCTTTAAATATTATCTCCTATGGGTTTTCATGGGCCAAGAATGTCATGTAGTTCTATTTAACACAATTTTAAATCCATTAAAATTGTAAAGTTTCTATTCTATGGAATTTTAGCCTAAGAATTCAATAAAATAACCATAGTATGTCTCATGTATTGTCTTCATTAAATCTAGACTTTCTCCTTTGCTTATTAATGTCACCATGTAATCTCCATATAGACACAAGCTCTTGCTTTCTATATACTTTCTATAGAGTTCAAACCGGGGTGGGATATGACCAGTGTAACTACCATTTGGTGATTTTACATTTTGTGTGCGCATGTGCAAAATAAAGGTCAGCTAAGAGCCCGGGTGGGTGGGTGATACAGGATCAGAGCTCACCAACTCAAATCCCCCAGCAACTAAGACTAACCTGAGCACAACCAAGCCCCCACCTTAACAGAACACACCCCCAGCCAATCAGAACACAGCCAACCCCCCAACCAATCAGAACACAGCCAAACCCCTAACCAATGAGAACACATTCCCACCCAATCAGAACACAGCCAAGCCCCCACCCAATCAAGTCACACTCCCACTAGCAGTTAAAAGGAAGAAGCAGCTGCAAGCTCACATTACTCTGAGAAGCACAAAGCCGAAGACACAAGCCTGAAGATGGCAAATGAGATTTTGTTGAAACATCGCCAAGATACTTCCAATTTTATGTGGGAGAAAACCCAAATAACCAAAGATACATACATACATACATATATACGTACATATATACATACACGTATGTATGTATGTATGTATGTGGCTTCTGGTATGAGTTGGCCTAAATGAAGAATCTGAATGTGTTCCACTACTTACGAATCAAGCTGAATCTTCATTCCCCTTGATGAAGACAATCTCATGCACCCAGTTAAATGATGACTCTGCTTATGTAGCTGTGTTTTAATTAGCAGTTTGTTTGATCAATTAGAAAATGAACTCTAAAGTCACCTAACTTACTTAGATCTGCTTTGAACAAGGATTTTCATCTTAGCAATGGCTCCTAAAGAAATGAAGAGGAGAAAATATAATTAAACCATTAATGGATGAAGAAGGGGAGAAGTACTAGTTAGGTATTAGGTGCTAAATATATAGATTTCTAAACAAATCAGAGGTCCAAATGGCTCTTGGTTTGATCCTATAAACCGACTCTATATTAGGCTTCCAGTCACTGATTTTCACAATTGCAAGGATGTTTCCTTTTAATGAAATCACTGGTGAAAGTCCCATTGACTTCATCATTGAAGCATAGATAGTTGAATATTTGAATGCACTGTCAGTATATCCAACATCACATCTTGACTAAAAGAGCAGAACATTTATTCTGCAATTTCTATGTCTATCATGGGTAATGCACTGATTACATCTTATAATCAAAATCATTATGCAAACTTATTCTTGACTCCAAATATTTTGAGTGCTCCACTCTCATCTCCTCCCTCCCTCCTCCCCCCCCGCCTCTGTATTTTTTTAAGTTAGGCATTAAGATAATTGTTGTTGTCTTCCCTGAATATGTAACAGTATGTGTACTAGATGTCTCAAGCCATGCTAACTTTTTATTTTTTTAAAAAAAATAAACTCAAGAGAAGCATTGTGTGATTCCAATTAGCTTCAATATGACATATGTGGTGTAATGAAGCACTGAAAAAGAAAAGGGAAAAACTATAAACTTGAGTAAATCAAACAGTCTGTATCTTTTTAGTCCAATGTGCATGAGGCTTCATTCAGTAAAGGCACAAAAATTGTTGCCATGTACTTTTCAACCAGTAAAAGTTATGAATGGGACATGATATTGTCTAGAACCTGACAGCTGAGATCTTTACTGTAGTGAAAACTGAGATATTTATAAAGAGACATCTGTCAAGACCTGCCCAAATCATCTCTGTTTAATGAATATGACCTTTATTTTTCATTAAATATGAAAAATTTATCTCCTTTGAGTGCAAAAAACTGTGTAGTTGGTTGCTGTGTTTACATTTTTTTTTAACCACTTCCATTCTGTATTTAGTTAATGCAATGCATTGTCTGTTTTAGGTTCTGGTTTGATAAAGCTTTTGGATGCTTATACTATGAAAAAGAAAGCCAGTGATGAAGACAGTAGTTTTTGATTGCAATTTTCCACTTGTGAAATTAAACTAGTTTGTAAAAACTTCATGTGGGTCCTACTTTATGTTGTCCAGAGGTGTCAAACTTGCATCATGGCATCATTACATGATGTATCACAACTTTCTCCCTTTCCTAAACCAGGCATGGGTATGGCCAGCGCATGATGCATGTAGCTCATAGGCCGTGAGTTTGACAATCCTGATGTAGACCCTTGATCCAGGATTTTAATAAATAACACAGATGTCTTGTTTATTTCATAGGTAACCATATGCTAGCATGGAAAAACAATCTAGTCCATTCAATTAATGAAAAATAAAGGTCATATTCATTAAACAGAGATGATTTGGGCAGGTCTTGACAGATGTCTCTTTATAAATATCTCAGTTTTCACTACAATAAAGATCCCAGCTGTCAGGTTCTAGACAATATCATGTCCCATTCATAACTTTTACTGGTTGAAAAGCTATCCCAATTCTTATATTTTACTTTCACTTTCCTGCATTGTGGATAGCATTCAATGGGAAAGAGAGACAAAACTTAAATAATCCTAATTATTAATGGAACTTCACCTCTTCAGGACATTCATTGGTACCTTTGCTTCATTTTTTCAACCTTTTGAATATCCAAGAAGATTTTATTATCTGAGAATAACTTACTGGTGTTACTTTTAAAATGTATGTTTATATAGTCTTGTTGCATTTTTGTTTACTTTTCATAAGTTTTTTATTTCTCTCATATGAAACACCAAGAAACAATCTATCAAGTTTTAATATATAAATCCATCAAATAAGTAAATGTTTCCCCAACATATAAATGAGTATCGAATACTATACAATTTAATTTTCAAAGTAATGAATGGATAACACTATTTCCATTAAAGTGCAATGAACATGTACAATATTGCATAGGATTTGAATGTAAGAATTGTATGTATTTTCTTTTGAAGTATCACTGAAGAGTTTATACCTGTTTGTCATCTTTGTGAATGATTTGAGTTACAGAGTTATTATGGAGAAAATGGAACAGGAAAATGGAGGTGCTGAAAGAATATATCAACTATTTTAAAGCTACTCAAAATCTTGTTGTAAAATTGAGAATGATCCATTTTAGAAGCAGAAGAAAATCATTTGTACCTGAACATTCCTTGCTGAGGTGTATTCACATTCTTTTTGGTAGGATTCATGTCCACTATATCTGGAAACATCCTTTTTTCCCCTCCCCAACTTACTGTGGCCTTGGCACTCTGATACAACCAATCTTTCTTTTAAAGAGTCCAGTGTAATATCGCCTAATGTTTGCCTGCAGTGTTTGAGCATTTTATTAAGCTGATATTTTTATTTTCCCGGAAAGCGATATTGGCAGGTTCTAGAATTCCCTTCCCACAGGCCATCTGCAAATAATGCTCTCTGCTGTCTCTGAAACTATGTCTTGAATAAGTGCTCCTTTATGCATTGGTAGGAAGGGCTTCCTGTTACCAAGTTGAGACAGGAGATGCACTCAGATCAGAGTCAAAATTAGAGGCATGAAAGGAAACATCATTTCAACTTTGAATCATTGTGACCTCAGGACAACTGTTTTGAGTATTTTGATCAGGCAACAAAACATGTTGGCTAGGACAGCGTAAATTAGAAATGAACAAAACAAAGAAATGGATATGTTCCTAGAATTTTGTTTCAAGGTCAGGTACTGTTTTATTCCAAGTGTTAATTAAATTTTGTGGGGTTTTTTTTTTTTTTTTTTTAAGAAATGAGGTTTCTAAGTTTGACTGTTCTGAGCATTGTAATTAGGCTGTTATCTTCTGGCTTGCTTTTCCTTCCTTCCTTCCCTACCCTCAATCTTAGCTAATAAATATATTTTTTGTGCCGGATGCCATTTGTTTTAGATGGGATGGTAAGATGTTGAGGGCAAGGTGTCCATTGGAGTGGAGTGAGGAGTTTTAAAAAATCATGCTGGCAGCCACAGCCACATGATTAAAACCTCAACCTTTTTCTCAACACACCCAAGAAGAAGTTAGGCTTGAACTGTCATAGCCACTATCTTGATTTGTTTGATCTTCCCATAAACCTTATGTGGGAATGGGATGTGCAGATAAAAGCAATCATGACCAGGCAAAAAATAAAGACATCAGTTACTGCCTTTTTGTTTTTTGGTAATTGGGTTACATGAAGGATAGATTGCCTATGTGTTGTAAAAGGAGTACTTAGTCTACTTTTGGGTTTTGTTGTACTATTCTGCTTTGATATGTGTTCTGCTTGGTCCTGTTAATGTTGAATTTCCGGCTACATTTACAAAATGCAGAACGTCTCATTTGTGAATATTTGTTGGGCTCTAATATATTTTCACAAATCTTTGTGTTTTGATATTCTTTTGATATTCTTGTTTTCTGTGCATGTGTCTTGATGCCGCACCGGCCTCTTTTTTCCCTGACAGTAGACACTTCTGTATGCAAGCCAAGCCATCAGTGAAGAGCAACGTAGTTGTTTTTGCTGCATTGTGCCTAGTAGACAGGCTGCAACACCAACACAGAGATATCAAATCTGTTGCTTAATCTTGCTAAGTAAGTGAGGTGTCAGTGTCTACAGAAAAATTGGCCAAGGAGGTTATATTTATTTTTATTTAATTTATAACACTAGAAAATTTCATGAGAATATGAGAAAGTACAGTTTCTGTCTGCCTGCTTGCTAGCCTGGCTTTTTTATTTTCAAACCTGAGCTTGTTTCTCTTCTGGTCAGGGTATGTTTTAATTAAAATAAGTGTTTAGAAGATTAGCTAGTTTCTTTGACTCTTAATCTGTTGGGTGAACAGTGCAAAAGGGTTATTTAATGGAATTTGAAAGACCTCTACATGTTTTCTTTTGAAAAGAAAAGGATATTTTTGATCATAATCAAAAGAGTAGATAAATTTTTCACTGGTTAAGAAGAACATTATGTGTTCCATTGTAGCTTATGGTGATTTATTTTAATGTTTTTAAGAGTGCTTTTAAATAATTCCATTAGACATGATTTCTGCAATCAGAGTAATAAGTACCACTAAATGGCCTGCAAATATTTTGATGTGGTTCATTTTTATCCACCTTATTCAGTGCTTCCCAAGCACTTGGGACAGGCAAATATGAATGTTTGATGATGTTAAAGATTTTGTCATAGGATGTAAGCAGAGGTGGGCTGCTAGGGTTTGCAGGGGTTTGGACAATCCTCTAGCTCTGTGGGGTTCAGTGAACCCCCAAATCCCACTCCTGGCTGGCCCCAACCCCACCCCACCTGATTGATCTTCCCACTCCTCACCTTGTCTCCTTTGGCCATTCATGTCTGGCTTCCTCGCTTGCTTACCAGCCTTTGTCAGACCAGTCTCGTATGGCCCAGCTCTGGTTCCCTTGCTACTCTTCGGATTCCTCACTCCTTAGGTAAGTTGCCATGGCCCCTGGGATGGGGGGGCAGTGCGGCTCCGACAGCCACCTTTTGGCCTTTATAGGCCAGACCTAGATGTCAGATTCTGTGCACACCTGCCGTGCGAGGTCCAAAGCTCAGGGAGTGCAGAGTCTGCCTTTTGGGCTTGCAGCATACAGCTGGAGGCTCGGAGTGGGGTGGGGAACGAATGCGACAGGAGTGTACCTTGTGGTGCCATTTACTCATTTGCAGACTGTGGCAGAGAGAAGTTCCTTTCTTGCTGGGCCCAGCACTTCCTCTGGTCTTTGTGCTGCATATGTTTACCTTGGTTGCTGAGGGAGACACGTGACGCAACCGAGACACTAGTCCAGCCTGGCCACTTTTCTGTGCCACTTCTGTTGCTGCCTCCATGGGCTTCACAAGATGCTGAGAGAGCTCTTGCAACATCTTGTGCAGCTCAATATATCCTTTTTTGTGTAATTAGGACAGAGAAGCGACATCAAGGTGGTCACACCCACCTAATCACATGACCACCCAACCATGCCCACCCAGTCATTAGGGCAGATAACTCTTTGCAAAAAAAAAAAATGAAGTCCACGCCTGGGTTCCAAGTAAAGCTGCATTTTGCAATTGACTGATGATTATTTTGTCAATGCTGATGTTCAAGTGATGCTCCAGTGGCTTGGAGATTGTCACCAAAGCACCTGTTAATATTATATCTTTGCTTTCTTTTGCAACAGTCATTCTATTTCTATTTGCAAGCCTTGCATTTTGTTCTTTTTCCTTCTATTCTGTTTTCTTCAGGTATTAAAACATTTCAGCACTAAGAATTGGCTTATTTTATTCTAACATCATAATAAATGATTCCTAATTTTTGTATACTTTACTGTGTACCTTAACTGAGCAGAGCCATATCTGAAGATTTCCTTCAAGCAACAGTACAAATAAATATTCTAAATTTTTTTTTTCAAAACCATCTCTCATTTTTCACCCCTGTATATAACTTATAATTTAGTCTTTACATGATATTAACAGCTTGGCAATATAAACATTAAAAATATATGGCATTACTATAAATAAAATGCATTACCACTGTTACTGGAGTAACTAATGTAGTAGACAGGATTTTGAGATGCACCTTTTCAAAATTACAATAAAATTGACTGATTGACAGAAAACATTTCAAAATTTGTTTTCTGATTGACAGAAAACAGATCAAAATTTGCTGCCTTTTCTCATATATCTTCAGTGCATAGCATTTTCACTCATTTTAGCATTTGTCAGTGGCCATCTCAAGGTTTCTAAGAAAAACTGGTTACATGTATAGTACAGTACAATCAAATGTAATTGTCTAGAAGTGTTTTATCTGAGCATCACTATAGCCTACAGAAATTAGTACTACTAATTAAACTAGTATTAATCAGAGAGTAACCCCTGACTCTGTTATGGTCATTTAGCCATGGTCATTTCCTAAGTATGGCTTAGTATACCATATAGCCATGGTCATTTCCTAAGTATGGCTTAGTATACCTGAAAGCAAAAGGCAGAAGCCAACAGATTTAGATGGAATTCAGTATTCCAGATTTTAGGAATTCTGTTCATAGATTCAGAAGTCTAATTAATCCATCATTTGATTGCAGTTTAATCCAATTAATTAATGAAAATGAGATAACTTGAAATCCATATGGAATAGTCAGCAGATGCCAGTGTGGATAAAATTGAAGAATATTTTTTGGGGGAAGGGAGACTTTCAGTTTTGCTTTATTAATTTTTAAATCTTCTTTGACAAGGTTTTGCTCTAAATCTGAAAAATAAATTCCTGAACAAATTTTAAAACTACTTGGTACTTGAAGAAAATCCAGTCCAGTGTCAATGTCATAATAACTGAATAAGATAATGAGAAGGCCTTTGGGACTTAGTAATCAGCATTACTGATTACTTCCAGATAAGACTTCCAACTTTGGAAAGTTTTATCCCTTTTGACATAGGTAGATAGTCAGTAGCCAATAACATATTACATAGATTCCATAGTGCTTTACTGACCTCGAAAGGATGGAAGGCTGAGTCAATTCTGAGCACTGTCAAATCAAACTCCAGCTGTGGGCAGAGTTAGCCTGCAATACTGCATTCTAACCACTGGGCTAGAGAGAGAGAGAGAGAGGGAGAGGGAGAGAGAGAGAGAGAATGAGAATGAGAATGAGAATGAGAATGAGAATGAGAATGAGAATGTAGATAGATAATGTAGATAGATAATGTAGATAGATAATATAAAACTCTTGTTCTTCTAAAATTTATTCAACTATTTAAAAGCAATATAGCCTAAATTGATTAAAACAAAATTTAAAAAACAATTATACATTAAAGAAATCCTGTTATCATACAACACAGAAAGGAAACTTCTGGACAGCTCTAGGAACCTTGAATAAAAAGAAAGAAATGAAGCTGAAATGTTATATTCACAGAGAGCCAAGAACAAAAATATTTGCTCTTATATTTTTTTTCATTGCCTACTTAGTTTCAGTGCCCTACACTGAAATCTCTGGTGGCCATATAGTTTTTTTTAAGCAGCTTTGGAAAGCCTAATGTTCTCATTTGTTTCTGAGAAATAAATAAATATCAAACAAGCAAGCAAGCAAACAAGCTTACATGTCTCGATTATTCCAGCAGTTGCAAAAATCAGGAAAAGAACTTAAAACTGTTCCTATCAGAATGTTAAAAATCTTTGCCAGTATAATGAGGAGATTTGCATAATCAGGCATCTCTACATGCTTTTGGGATTATAGAATTCATGGTTGCTTTGAATGAATTTCACATATATTGAATTTCCAAGAATTTGTTCCTTCTTTCTGTATGTCTTATTTTTTAATGTGAAATATAATAACAACATAGAGAGGAATTCTGATAATTCAGTAAATGTTCTCCAAATTCTTTGTAAATATAACCAATATATGAAGCCTATTCGATCTGTCTGTCTATCTCTGTCTGCCTGTCTACCTATCTTATAATGCTTCTGCTATCGTATCTATATAAATGTCCTCTCTGGGTCCATTCTAAATATAAACAAAATGTAATGCCTTTTGATATTATCTCCATCTAATAATGCCTATTTTATGTTATCTATATAAGTTTTGGCCATTTTTCTTTTAGTAACCCCCATCTTGTTTTACAAGCATCAGAAGCTGGATGAATTTAGAATGGGGGAAAATCATGTAATTTTAAGTAAAAGTCAGAGGTTAGAGTAAATGTTTTGCATCTTCATAAAAATATATAAACTTAGATATTTTTAGAGTGCTACATCATTTAAAATTTGCACTTTTCCAAATATTGTGACATAATTTCAGATACAAATTTCATACTGAAAAGAAAACAGGAAAAGGCATAAAGATCAAATTGTGATAGAGCAACCCTTTCCTCAAAAATATACAAAAAAATCAACAATCTAAATCCCCCAAACAAACCAAGGACACACACACACACAAACTCAAATTGAGAGATTCTTCCATGCATATACTTACTTATAAATATTCAGAGTGTATTATTTTAAGCATAGAATGCAACATTTTACTTGGCACACTTTTTTTCTTTTGGTATGCAGTTTACCAATCAGAAAAGAGTCACAAGGCTTATTTCCATAATTCCACAAGAGAAATTTGGGTTCATCAATACATGAAGTAGATATAATTATATCTATTATGATAGCACACCAGTCTGTTATCAAAATTAGAAGTGGGAAACTGGTAAAAAAAGAGTAGCTTCTATCCTACTGGTTCCCACTGGTGGGAGAAAAAAAAAGGCATAAGATTTTGAAGTTTTAATTACTACAACATGATAGTTAAAACAATTCTTTCACAATGGCTTCATTTATACAATGACTCTATGTATGTGAAGGTGTTATGTGTTTGAATGACTGCTTACCAGTTTTCGGTCTAGATCACCTTGAAAAGTCTTGCACTTCTTCCTGCAGGTAATCCGTGAGTTACAATCACAAGCTTAGCAACCATTTGCAGTTACAACAGAACCACCCTCACCCAAAGCTACTTACAGCCTCTGGTTGTTTACCCTTATGACTGACTGCAGGAGTGCTGTAGTAGCTACCCAACTACTACAGTCCTATAGTGCTGCAGGAGTGCTGTAGTAGCTACCCAACCTACCCCACCAGGCCTCTGGCTTGTTCCCAACCCAGTCACTCAGCAACTCAAGAGAACCTAAAGCTGGGCAGCAGAAGATACTGGTTCATGGTGGGGACTGTTACAACAGGTTGTAGGCCTTGGTCCACTCCCCACTCAGCCATCCAAGGGCTTTGCGGGACTCAACCCACTAACGTCATAAAAAAATGAAGATTCCTTAAAATAGCGGCCCCCAACCTTTTGGATGCCAGTAACTGGTTCCATGGAGAAAGATTTTTCTGTGGACTGGAGGGGGCATGGTTTTACATGCTGCCTGCATTATGTGAATGGAGCTTTGCTGTGTTTGTGTGGCCCTGTTGCTGGCATGCCATGGACTGATGCCAGTCCATGGACCTGGGGTTTGGGATCTTTGCCTTATTGCATTGCATTATCTCTATAAAAAAGTTGGAGGTTGCTGTGCCCTGGAGATACTGGGGAGTAGTTGAATGCTGCAAGTCCCAGCTGTAACAGGACCTTGCACATTAGTAGCTTCTAGATCAGGGGTGTCAAAGTCATGTCATCACGGCAGTGTCACGTGACATATTGGGACTTTTTCCTCCTTTGCTAAACTGGGTGTGGGTGTGGCCAGCACGTGATGCATCTGGCCCACGGGTCATGAGTTTGACAGCCCTGTTCTAGATGGATAGATGGACACATTGCACATGACAAATAGATAATAGATAATGTAGACAATTTTGTTCTTATGTGTATGAGAATGTTCGTACATATACACATATGACACAATGTACTTGGAATCATACCCTAAATTTGGGCATCAGGGAACCTAGCATTATCAACTTGCAGGACATCCTTTCAACCTTGCAATCTAGCAGTATCTTGCAAATAAAGGGCCCACAGGATCGCAGCAGCAGTTTTGAAGATAATGGGACAGTTTTCTTTTTTAATGCTCAGCATCCACCATTCTTTTATATATATATTGGCTTCTGTTAGACTATGTCAGCTGGAAAAAGACTGCAAAACACAAGAAGCATCATAAATAACTAATGTAACCGCTTCAGGGTCTATGTTAGGAATATTGCTTCATTTCTCATAAGAATAACAGATCCTGTTACAATAGAAAACACAGAAGTGTTCAGGAAGGGTGAAGAGATGAAGTATGAACTTAATATTACTGACAACAACCATAATTTTGCCTTCTAAGTAGGGATCTCTATACTAATACTTCGTAGGAAAACAGTGATTTAAAAAATCCTCTCTGTATAACTTTGCTTATTTAATACATGTTTATTAATGAATCAGCAAAATCCTTATTCAATTAACACAGAATCATGTTTCTTTTTGCTCAGGTAGTTAAGAGTAAGATGTTAAGTAAGATAGTTTTGAGATGAAAATGTTGTGTACTAACTCAAAATTCATCCCAAACTTATTTTTGCTCAATCTGAATTTGCAGCTATATCAAGATCAGCTAACATTTTTTCTATATAAGGTAATTAAAAATGCACCTGCTAAGTACTCTGTTCCGTA
This sequence comes from Hydrophis major, assembly GCA_033807585.1. NCBI lineage: Eukaryota > Metazoa > Chordata > Lepidosauria > Squamata > Elapidae > Hydrophis > Hydrophis major. Next base: position 95,604,514 of record CM066328.1, read on the forward strand.
GGTTCTCATGTCATATAGCAAGCAAACACAGGTTATGTATAACCTTTCACAGTAGATGGGAATTAATTCTATGATTTAATTGCTTATTATATCCTATGACTATTATTAAGTGTTGTATCTTATGATTCTTTACTCTTGATGAATGTATCTTTTCTTTTATGTACACTGAGACCATATGCACCAAAACAAATTCCTTCTGTGTCCAATCACACTCGGACAATAAAGAATTCTATCTATCCATCCATCCATCCATCCATCCATCCATTTTGTGTTTGTAGGCAAAGGATTCTTGTGGGGCTGTTGTTTTTTTTTTTTTTTGGCAACTGAAAAATATCCCCATAAAAATCTGAATGAAAGAGCATATTGTACAAATAAATAAATGACTTCCTTTACCAATCAGAGATTCTGCACTCTTGTTAAAATGAAAGCAATTTCACTGCATAATACATTCAAGCAGCCTCAAACAATCTTTACATAAATATTATTGCATAGGAGCAATCTTGTACCTGAAAAAAGGGAGAATGTGAATTAGCCTTATGACTTCTGCTTATTTTACTCCTCTGATATATAAATTACAATGAATTTTTTTTTCATAACATACCTGTGATTAGCAAAATGTGTGTATTGCTGATATTTCCTAAGTAATAATGTTTCCATGTCAAAGTCTGTGCTTTTTATAAGTGATACCGATAGATATCCCCATTCTGAATGACCTTATTCACCCTGAAATGCATTTTTTTCTTGCTTGCTTGATCTACCAGTTTATTATTTTCATTATTTCTGGCATCACAGAGTCATCCTTTGACACACAGGAGAAAGTAATAGTTTGTGACTGCTCTTTTAATGTCCTTTCTTCACCATTGAGTATAGTTTTATTGTCCTCACTGTAAAAAGAAATAGATCACTCAAAGTATGGACTGGCAGATAGCCAGTCTTCCTTCCTTCCATCCTGCCGAATGGGGATTTCCAGTCTTTTGAACACGTATGCATCCTGACTGATCTATTATCATCTCATTATCTTCAGTGCATACCATAAGTCAGTCATATTATTACACACAATATAGTTTGCAACTAGTAACAACACAGAAATATTTTACTGGATATTGCATTAGAGGCTGACTTTTCTTGCATTGCACCAGTCCAATGTACTGTTAAGCCTTACTGTATATATTGTCCCTGGCTGTAGCTAAACATGGTTGCTTTGAATAAATCAATACAAATACATAGCCAATATTATCAGTCAAAGTATCAGTCAAACTTATATGTTGCATAGCTTATATGCAACATTTAGGCAACCACTTCTAACACCATTAATAAACAGCTGTAGATAAAATTAGAATTATACACAGCATAAACGTAAGTATATATAAGTGACTGGATGAGATCTGACCATGTCTATGGAGATTCTCAGTCATCCAGGTCATGGTTGTCCCAAAGATGCTTTTTTGAAAGGTAACTGGATTTCCTTTGTTTTTTGCTTCTCGACCAAGAAGCTTCTTCAGTTCTGACATAAGCATATTGCTGAATATTAGAAATATTACATCTGGGACACAAAAATCCCTTCTAGCAATAGTGATATTACCTATTTGGATAATGAACCATCTTCAAGAAAACAACCAAGATCAGAGAGCACCAAGGACCCCCCAAATTTATCTGGCTGCTAAATGGCAGCAAATATATACAGGAAAATTAACCCCTTGTGACATCTAGTGGTCATCTGGACTTTTTCAGTTCAGATGTAATATGCTTTGTGTGTATTTGTATGTTGTACACATACATATTGATATTTAATCTGCAAACAGCAGTCTACGATATGATTTAATTTTTAAAAAAAATCAATAGTCCTTTTTTCTTCAATCTTACTATCTCTAGTAAGAGGAGAGTCATCCTTAAATTAGAAGGACCACCAATCAAGAGATTAGTCATAGAAAGTTTCAGCCATAGCAACATTTATGAATATGATACCACTGACTCTGGCACTTTCAGCCAGAATCATGTTTATCCATAGCATAAGAGATCATTACCTCCATGCCAAAAGGAAGTAAGTAGAGGAATGTTGTTACAAAAGGAACCATCTAACACAGGCCACTTTCTTGAAAGCTTGAGGCTGAAGCTGGAAATTTGGATTAATCAATGCCAGTTGTAGCCAAGCAGAAGCTGAACACTTCCCTAGTCAAGTTACCATTTAGATGCAGTCAGGTGTTAGAATCACTTTTTTAATAATTCGACCTTCTATTTTGTTTTAAAGTACCACATAGATTGCTATGAAGTTTTCTTGTCCCTGGAGATTTAATCTCTTTGAAGTAAGTAGATGTTCTTGGATCAGTCTTACCTCTTCATCCTTCTCCTGGCTCAATACCTCTCCTCTTACCTAAACCAAAATGGGAGATGAATAATCAACTGTTCACAATAATTTGTATGTTATCTACTCACCAGCCTTTAGGCCAAAACATACTTCAAAAACCCTATCAAAGATAACTGTTTTCACTCTCCTTTTGAAAGATAAATGAGTGGAAGTAAACTCTCCTGTAGGGAGAGAGGGAGAAAGAAGCAACACAAAGGTAATCAAAATGAAAGATGCAGCTGCCATGAGGCTTGGAAAAAGTACTTTAGAGTTGGCCAATGTGTTCAGAAAATATTTCCTTAGCAGAAAACTCTGTGCATTGATCAAATTGAGTGCTTAAGGGACTGCTATTGAGAAGGCCATTTTTCAGGCCTTTACTCTCTGATTTCTTGAGGTCAGTGGACACTTGGAGCATGATCTCATGGACAGAAGATGTAAGATAAACAGATTCCATCTGCTCCAATGTTAATTAATGCTAACATTATATAAGAATTTATAGGTATTTTGTACTAGTGATTTGAATTAAGCCTTGAAGCTTGCCAGCAACCAATGCAGCTCCTGAAAGACAGGTCTTATTCTGCTGCTCAGGCTGAAGCTGCAACAAGCCACATTCGATGCTAGCTGCAACTTAGAAGTCATTTTCAGGGGCAACTCTATGTGGAATAATTGCAGTAACCTAATTGGGGTTTGGCAAGGATGGAGTATGTTTTTAATGTTTCCTAGTCCTGGTAAGAACACAACCAGTAGACCCAGGGAAGCCAGAAGCTTTCTTGGCCATGTTCTGTATTTATTGCTCTAGCCATGAGTGCAAGAGAATCCCAGATTTCATATTTGCCCTTTCAGAGAAGCTGCAGATCCATCAAGATTAGTAGTTGGAACATCCATAGAATCAGAGGGTTTCTGTATCTTGCAGGGATTCATTCTGAGCCTGTTCTATTTCATCCACCTCCTCACAGCTGCCAGATACTGGGTCAGGAAGTCTTCCCCATCTCCTCTTTGGCCCCTTGGTAGATTTATAAAACTGGATTTCATCAGCATATTGATGATACTTAATCCAAACTGACAAGATGTCCTTCCCTGGCATCTTCATAAGATGTTTGTGAGGTTACTTTTCTTTCCAAGGACTTGGCACACCACAGATCTGTACCAAATGCTTTGTTGCAGCACCCACCATCCCCAATAATACATTGCTGTCCACTCTTCTCAGATTTGCAAGGTGATGTTGCCATCTCTCAGTTCTTTAATACTTAGTTCATGCAGGAGTCTAAAAGTCTGTAAACTGACATGCAAACTTTGCCTCCTCTCAAAAGTTCTTATAAAAGTTGGAATGAAATGTTGCTTTAGTGTGGTTGTTCATGTTCTAGTTGCTACCACATTTTTGGTAGCAACTAGAGGGTATGCTGGCAGTGCTGTATTAATCATTAAGCAGACTAAGCATGTGCTTAGGGCACCAGGCCCAAAGGAGGCACCACAAAGTTGAGAATTTGACTTCATTTGTACAGTATGTACAAAAGAGGGGGGCACCAAGATTTGTCAGTGCTTAGGGCACCAGTGAGCCCTAATCCACCACTGTATGCAGGATAAGCTGCCCATATAACTTGTGGTGCTGGCAGTTGAATGATAGTCTTCTTTTCTGCCTGTAATGCTAATCTCCAAATGTTTCTTCCATTTCTCTATGACATTTGCTTATCACCTTTCTTTCTACACCCACTTTTATGAGGGAAATGGGGTGAAGAGAAACATTTCTTTCTGGCTACAGCTCTTTTCCAAAATGCAGAAGCAATCTCAACTCTATTCCGTCACAATGTTAAAACAAGAGATAAAAGGAGAAAGAAGCAAATTTTGGGAAATCTTACTATGAAGTGTCCAAGGACTTAATATCTGCTGAATCAATAGCAGTTGAAGCTATCTACTTAGGAATGAGTAAAATCACTACAAAGAAGTGCCTAAACCCGTAATCCTCACAAAAGAATAGCAGAGTTGATGGTACCAAATGCTGATCAGAGATCTATTGGGATCAGAAGAGGTACATCATCCCAATCCTGGAGCTACCACAGGTCATATGGTGCAGTGGTTACAAGGTAGTATTGCAAGCTAACTCTGCCCACTCCCAGGATTTCGATTCTGAACAGCTCACGGTTGACTCAGCCTTCTGTCATTCCAAGGTCAGTAAAATGAGTACCCAGAGTGTTTGAGGCAATATTCTGACATTGTAAAAAGCTCAAAAAGTAAAGCACTATGGATCAGTATAGAAATCTAAGTGCTATTTTCAAGATTGAACCACTTTGCTTCTTTAAAACTTTATCACTGTTCAACTTGCCAATGAACTGGGGGCGGGGGAGGAGTGAAGGGTGGAATAGAGTACTGAGAAATTGTGCATGGATCATGAGAGCCTGGAAACCATCAAGGTCATGACTGAGGGTGCTTGAGAAGAAGGTGGACTGTTCCCATAACAAAAGGACATCTTATAATTGAACAATGTGATCCCCTAGGGATGGGGAGAAAAGGAAACTGTTGTTTAATTAGGAAAACTGGTTACCAAAAGTACCAGAATGGTGTATCCAATAAAGTTTTACTTTTGGAAATTCAAAGCTCCTAAGTGTGTGTACTCGTTTTGGGTGCACTAATCAGACAGTTGACAGCTATAATTTTTGCTAACCTAAAGATTGTCCCATGAAATTCCTAACCCAACCCATATCCATTCCTAAACCAAACTGAAAGGAATATATATAATCTACTTCATCCAAAACCTTTTATAATTAAAGTTCAATTCCCTTAACTAAGGAGAGTAAGCTGACTGTTGTGGCATTCTCTCCAACTTTCCTTTCTTAAACCAATAAGTTTTGTTTCATTTCATCAAATAATATGAGAGTTTGCATCTTAATTGATGTTAATATAATTAATCTTCCCTACATGGAATCCAGTGGAACCCATAATGAACTAAAGAAAAATGACATGCATATTATTATGGCACCACTTAAAGACTCTATTTACTAATACTACTCATGTCAACTGTACCCCAACATGCACACACGCACACACCTACTTCATGCAGCTTTCTTTCAACAAATATTTGATTGATGATGATGGTAGGTACCAATATATATTTTTTATTTGTTTCTCCATTTATTTTAATATGGATGCTTTCTAAAATCTGATGAAGTTCAATCACTTATCTTTCTAAGCAGCACTAGATACCTTTAATATAGGCCAAATGATTCAGAGAACATTTCATTTACCTATTGAATGACTGTGATATTGGATAACGGAGGAACTGGGGGAATAATCATGCAAGCATCATCCAGCCGTAGCTATGACAACTTATCTGCATTGATGATATTTCTGCACAGCTATGGACATTTAAAACTCACTAGAATTGATAATATAGAGGAATCAAATTATTGGGATTCAAATTCACAATCTAAAATTCATTCATTCATTACATTCCCAACATACATAAATACAGTCTTTCTCTTGAGGTTTATGTTGCCGTAAGTTTCTGAATGTTAAATGAGAAAATCTCTAGGACAAGCTTATGAGATCTTCACCAACAAATATGAATTACCCAATTTACCCATGCCTAGATGAACAGTTGGATACATTATAATTGTATGATACTTGCAGGTGAATGTGTTTATTTTCTTAGTAAACTGGACACAATGAACTCCCATATTTTATGGAGCCTTTATGGTAATATTATTATAGATAATATTGCAAAAGAAAACAATCAAATACAGCAATTAATGTCCAGTTTGCTTTTTAGCAGCCCAAGGCAGGTCTGCTATGGTTGTAATCCAGTTTAATAAGTGTTTCAGGAACAAAAATAAGTCCTCTAATAAATGTTTTTGCTTTTATAAGGGGCATCTTAGCAATCTTTGCAGTTATCATCACAGTATAAAGGAACTAAAATAATAGAAGAATGTAGAACCAGGCATAAGCTGAGAAATTGTTTTTTAGTAGGATGACATAAGCAAAGCAAGAATTGGATTTAGGTAAGTTACATTTTCAGTTTCACAATTACGTTGTGTCATATTATTTAGAAACTTCTTTAGCTTTACAGAATTGAAAAAATATTCTCCACAGGTTTTAGATCCCATGTTTAGGATGAAAATTGCTACCTAAATTCTCAAACTAGATATATTTCCTAAACCTATATTTGAAATACTTTCCCTTCATTTAATTTGTAAATGAATTTAATTTATAATTAAAATCATACGTGCTACAAGACAGTTTTTTTTTTCCAACAATATACTGCCTTTTTTTTTTAGCAATCTGTAATTAACCAGGATTTTTTTTATTATTATTCTTATGGCTTCAAACAGGTAATGATAGTTGCAGCTTTTTTATTTCTTTTGTAGAACTTGCTTTAGAAGTTCATTAAATCAAAAGGGTTTCCTTGGGATAAATCCACTCATATCCTCCTTTATTTATAGTTTAATTTATTTGGTGATCAGTGTGTCTATGTGAAAGCCATGGCTTTCATTAGGCAATACTTTTCCAAATAGTATCCAGCCTCCTTGGGTGCTTAAACATCTGTAAAATCCATAGAAACTATAATGAAGGAACTCTTCCCATCATCAGAATTTTTCATATATCAAAAACTATTGGATACAATAAGTCACAAGCTTGTCATTTTCATCATCTAATTGCTATTTGATAGTTTTTGAAATAAATATTCTGGAACTTTTTAATTTGGCTGATTGCACTTTATTTTTCATTTTAGACTTAGATAATATCTTCTGAGTGCAGTTCAGATATGTGTGGCATACCTTTATAAAATATTTTTCACAAATATGATTTCAGGTATGTTGTTTTTGCATGTTATATACACACACAATAATACCTGTAGAAAAAGTGAATGCCAGAAATAAGCACTATTACCTTACAGTCATGGATTAGGATACTGAGGATGCAGAAGCAATATTTGGCTCAGAGGTAAATATAATGCTGGATATTTATGTATTTATCAAATTTATATAGGAACAAATTTATATTTAGATGTTATATTTGTAGGGGGTTTTTTAAGTACAGGTAGTCCTTATTTGGTGCAGCATATGGCTCAGTGGTTAAGCTGCTGAACTTGTGGGCAGGAAAGCCAGCAGCTCAGATTTGAAATCTGAGCACTACACAACAGGGTGAGTTCCTGTCTTCACCCCAGCTCCTGCCAATTTAGCAGTTTGAAAGCATGCAAATGCAAGTAGATAAATAGGTACCACTTCAGAAGTTAATAATGCTTTGTAATGTCATGTTGGCCATATGATTGCAGAAATGTCTTCAGATAATGCTGGCTCAATGGCCTTGCAACAGAGATGAGCACTACCTCCTATAGTCAACAATGACTAGTGGAGAAAAACTTTTTTTACTTAGTCCTACTTTACTGCCCATAGTAAGGACAGCTCAAATACCACTCTTCAGTTTTTTAGGATGCATTTGCAGAATCTCTAGCAGAATATTCCCTTCTGTCACGAGTTTATAGAGAAAAGCAGAATTTCTTGACATGTGTAATGCATTTACTAGACACAATGAGATGTACTGTACTTCCAAATAAAGATACATACCAAGATTACATTTTCTACCTTCATTCTTTGCTGAAGATATGACTAGATATGTGGAATGCAACTCTGTCTTGTTATTTTTGATGCTATCTTCTTGCTTAGTTTTCTTTTTAGATTTCATTTCCTACCCTGCTTCAGATAATGAACTATCCTGTTAAATCTGTAAAATATTCTGCAGATTGATGGTTATAGCAATCAGAATACAGTTCATAGCAGAGAATACAGTTTAATCCTATTAGTATCCACGACAAAATGTGCATTACTTGGTATATATGATGAGGCCTTTTCTCATTTACATAGTTCAGATTAAAATATCTCTAAAAACAAGTCCAGAATTTTCAGTAATTTTACTTTAGATCAAGTTTATTTGTATTGGATTTTCTACTGCTCTAGAGAAAAAAAAACATACACAAGAATCCAGGCAGACTTAAGTAGGAGCTACTGAGTTGCTTTCATCAGGATTAAAGTCTTGTCAGTTGCAGGCAGCAGGTGCCAGCCATCCAGCCAAGTAAGATCAAACTGAGTTTGTTAACCTGTAGTTAGCAGTTTTTAGAAAAGTATTGTACCATAGAAGAAGGCACCTTAAGAAGAGATTGCTCCAATTGGTAGGGTGGCCAATTATAATCCAATTAGGATATAGGAAAACATAAGAAAAAGCCAATAAAAAACAAAAAGCCCAAAATTGAAAAGAAAAAAGGATTAAAAATAAAAATAAAAAGGAAGTTCTTCAGGTTCTTCTAAACCTTAATCCTGTTATGGGATAGTCAGTTGTTGTTCAAAAATTAAAATTAAAAATAAAGAGAAAAAGAATAATACCCAATAATATTAAAAAATAACAAGAAAAAAAAGAGAAAGAAAATTCTTCAGCTTCTTCACACCTTAATCCAATTGAAAGGTCACAAAAAGTAAGAGATAACCATAAGAGTAAATCAGAAATGGAAATGGGGAATACAAAAGTCCCAATAAAGAAAAAGAAAAAAGATATTCTGAGGCTTTCCCTTTTAAAAAAAAAGAAAAGATAAAAATAGAATAAAAAAATAAAGAAAGAATAAAGAAAGAATAAATATACAAATATTACAAAATACTGTGGGGTTGAAGAGGGGCGGATAAAACAGCTAAGAGAAAATAAAAAAAGGAGCACACTGCATTTTATTTAAGTATCCAAGGCTCTTATTATGGCTTCTCCACAAATTTCAAAGCCAAGCTTCAAATGTTCAATTAATAGTAGAGGTCCCAGAGAGACACCTGTAAAAACATTCTCCAGTGCTCTTCCCTCTATCTTATCAAGTTCCAGTGTCCTTGAGGAAGAATTTTTCACAGTCCTCTCAACTTCAAATAAAGTATTTTCAAGCCTCTAGTTGGCAGTGTTGCAAAGTTTCTTTAATCCACTCCCCCTTCTTCCCAAAAAAAGCCTAATAAAAAAAGAAAATATACATGTATATATATGTATATATATATATATATTTAAAAAAAAATTACTAAAGGGAGCCTCTGTTTTAAAAAATATAAGCAGTCAAAAAGGAGAAAGAAAGTAAGTAAATATAGGAGAAAAATCCAGTCTGGTTATAGTTACTAAGTCGCAATAGAAGTTCAGTGAAGAAAAAAAAAGTAAAAGTAAAAAGCCAAGCCTCACTTTGACAATTCTCTTTAAAAAATCGCCGCTCGGTCAATTTTATCAATTTTTGTCAGAAATCTTACAGGTTTCTTCTCATTCTAGAGTGTCCTTAAGTCTCAAATATTTTTTTAAAAAAATCCTCACCAGCCGATACACTTTCTCTTTCTGTCTCTTCCTTCCAGAGCTGTCCCTGCTTCAGCAGCTTAATGGCTGCCTCTCCGCCGATGGTAGAAGGGCTTCTCCCGGATCAACCAGGGACTTGCAATGTCCTTGGGATCAACGGAATGCGCCCCTTACTGTCACCATCTCTACGGGATGGTTTAGGTCCATCAGGACCGACCAGGGGCGAAGATATCAGCTGCGATCTCGGAGCCCCGAGATTGAAGCTGTATCGCGGCGACGTGGCTCCACCTTCTCTTGACATGTGTAATATATTTACTAGACACAATGAGATGTACTGTACTTCCAAATAAGGATACATACCAAGATTACATTTTCTACCTTCATTCTTTGCTGAAGATAAGACTAGATATGTGGAATGCAACTTTATCTTGTTATTTTTGATGCTATCTTCTTGCTTAGTTTTCTTTTTAGATTTCATTTCCTACCCTGCTTCAGATAATGAACTATCCTGTTAAATCTGTAAAATATTCTACAGATTGATGGCTGTAGCAATCAGAATACAGTTCATAGCAGAGAATACAGTTTAATCCTATTAGTATCCACTACAAAATGTGCATTACTTGGTATATGTGATGAGGCCTTTTCTCATTTACATAGTTCAGATTAAAATATCTTTAAAAACAAGTCCAGAATTTTCAGTAACTTTACTTTAGATCAGGTTTATTTGTATTGGATTCTCTACTGCTCTAGAGAGAGAAAAAACACAAGAATCCAGGCAGACTTAAGTAGGAGCTACTGAGTTGCTTTCATCAGGATTAAAGTCTTGTCAGTTGCAGGCAGCAGGTGCCATCCATCCAGCCAATTAAGATCAAACTGAGTTTGTTAACCTGTAGTTAGCAGTTTTTAGAAAAGTATTGTATCATAGAAGAAGGCTTGTACCTTAAGAAGAGGTTGCTTATTTAAGAAATCTTTCCATTCTGTGAGGAGGGATAAGAAAGGGAAAAACGACAAAAAAAAAAAAAATGGACCAGGAACAGGGTAACACACAGTAGCTGATCATAATGGCAAATATATGGCTGAGAGAAAGGAGAGAGAGAGAGACTGCAAAGTTCATAAATGCAGGCACTGGTTGAAAACTTACTTTTTCATCATTATCATAACTTTGAACATTTATTGCCCGAAGCAGTCAATCAGTGAAGTCTATTTGTATTGTCCAAAACATGTTTGCTTATACTAGCTGTTTTATAAGCTTAACTGACAGTAGACTCTATGTTCACATAGCCTTGAGATTATTTGTGTTATATTGTGAGCCAGAAGAAGCTTCATAAGAAGTTCTTAATAAGGCACCCTCCTTTATCTCAGGGGTCTCCAACCTTGGCAACTTTAAGACTTGTGAACTTCAACTCCCAGAGTTCCTCAGCCTCTGTACTATCTAGTATTCCTTTGTTGCTAGTGATAGTTGATGTATTCGTAGTCCAAATTTTCCAAAACATTGTTTTAGTTGGAACAAGCTGATCTAGACAATTAACTGAAACATGTCTTTATGCAGCCCAGCATCTGCTGTCACGGCATTGGAACACTTTGCTGCCAAATGACAAGTGGAAATGGTTACAGATTCTCCATATAGTTTATCTTCCAAATAAGATAAAGATAAGTGACCCCCAGGAATGGTCTAATATAGCTTTATATATGGCTAGAATATTAGAATATTATTTTTGTTGTTTTGATTGTGTCAGGAAGATAATGACAGTCTCATTTTTTAATAAGAAAATTCCATTTTTGCCCTTTTTCTGGGAAAAACACCATCTCCAAATTAGGAACAAATTCATATGGTAAAATGAAGCTCAGATCAACCTAGAATAAAATGGGGTACATGATAGTCTGATGGGTTTGTACTAGAAAACCTCCAAGGTCCCTACTAACTCTGTTACTCTATTGCCATATTTCTTCATGCCCTACTTAACAATGAAAAAGGGTTTGAACACTGTGTTGGCAAGTGAGATGAGATATGAATTGGAAAAATGTTATTCGCTAATTATTTCACAAGATATAAAATTATCTGAAAGGTTTTTTACTTTTATATATCCCTTTTCTATATATTTATATATCCCTTTTATATATCCCTTGTCCAGTGAAGAATCATCTCTGTTTTGGAAATATTACATTGGCATTCTTTTTTCTCAATACCTTTGAAAAAACTATTTCATTTCTATATGTAGAAATAGGTGGATGTGAGGTGGATATAAGGGTGCATACACAATTGCTGGTGTTAAGAAAGGAGAATCTCTTCTGTAATTAAAATCTTAGATAATTACATGATTATTGTGCAGCTACAACAACACTTCTCCAAAATATTTTGCATCAAACCTTAATTTAGTGAAATTAATTATAGTACTTGGTTAACAGTTTCCTACAGATCATGGAAGCAGATCAGCTCATCATCATATAAGCAGAATTGCCTCTGTATAGCTTCAAGAGGTAAAAAAAAAAAATGCATTATTCTTCCAATACATTTTCTTACCATATCTAATCCTGGAGTACCAGGAAACTAACAGAGAACTAAAAAAGAGGTTATTTGGTTCCAGTCTTCAAAAAGAGAAAAAAATACAGACCAATCAGCTTGATCTGAGAAAATCCTGGAAAAAATAATTAAGTAGTAAATACCTAGAAACAAGCCAAGCTATCACTGGAAGCCAATGTGGGCTTGTTAAATACAGATCATGCCAGACAAATCTGATTGCCTTCTTTGACAAGGTGATTAAATTAGTGGATCAGAAAAATGCTCTGCACATAGTTTAAAAAGGCATTGAACAAAGCATATTTCTTGGTAAGATAGAAAAATGTAGAATAGACAGCATCACCATCAGATGGATTTGAAATTCACTGTCCAACCAGACTCAGTGTGTACTTCTTAATGGAACTACATCTAAAGGAGGGAAGTGTGCAATGTGGTACTGTAAGTTCTGTGTTAGGCCCAAAAGTCTTCAATATCTTCATAAATGAATTACATGAGGGGATAGAAAGTAAACTTGACAAATTTGCAGACAATAACAAACTGGAGTGAATAACCAACATTTTAGAAGAAAGACTCAAAATAAAGAAGGATCTTGACAGATATGAACAATGGGCCCTATCCAACAAAATGGTATTGAAAGGTGAGAAAAGTAAAGTCTTACATTTAGGAAAGAAAACAAAAACAAATGCTCAGGTATAGAAAAGGTGGCACTTGACTCATCAGTAGTAACAGTGAGTGGACTTCAGGTATCATAAGTAAGTAAGTGGGTGGTCACCCACTAAGTAAATGGGTGACCACTTACAGTAAGTATGAGCCAACAGTATGCTGCAACTATCAAAAACAGCTAATGCACTCTAGGGCAGCATCAACAAAGGGATAACATCAATATCATGTGAAGTGGTGGTACCACTTTATATTGCACTGTTAAGTGTACATTTGGAATATTGCATCCAATTCTGGTCACCATGATATAAAAAGATGTTGACACTCTAGAAAGAGCATAGAGATGATCAACAAAGATGATGATAAGGAATCTGGAGGTAAAACAAGATCTTGATATATCTAGTGTAACAAAGAGAAGGACTAAGAATGATCTGATGTCTTTCAATACTTGAGTGGCTGTCACAGAGAAGAGGGAGTTGAAGTTAAAGCAGGATCTCATCATACTCCCATTGCTGAGCATATACAACTCTAGCTGAAGTTAGTACATGTAAAATTAAGTATATAGGCTCTTTATCATATTTTTTTCTGATAGAATACCCAATAAAAATATCTCTAGTTTCATATCTAAATGTTGTTTTATCATTTTTTTCAACCAGGTATGTAGTTTCATCCAATATTTTTTAACTTGTGGACATTTCCATCACATATGGTAATATGAACCAGATCTTTGATTACATTTTCAACATTTAGTAGATCTATTCTTATAATTTTCACTAATCTTGTTGGTGCAAAATGCCATCTGTAAAACATTCTGTACAAATTTTATTTATATGCAGTTGACGTAGTTGGTTTAACATTTGTATCCCAGTTTCTGTCATTTATCTAGTTTCTATCTTTACAGCAATTAGGAGTTAAACTGCCATATAAATGGAAAATGAAGTTATAAGATAGAGCCCAAAGATATAAGCATTCATATTAACAAATGATTCTCACATACCTTCTACGATTTCTAAGGTCTACATTTTTAGACAGAGCCATGAGTTCAAAGTTCAGAGAAAAGTTGTAAAGAGCAGATTTCAAAGATGTCATTACCTCTTGCTTAAGCTCTTTGCAGACTAAAGACTGCTGCTATTTTTTTTATAAAACAAAAACATTTATTGGAAACTTTTTGTACAATTTTTTGTCCTAAGATTTTGCAAGTTTTTATTTTTTTCTGCACAAAAATTGTTGGTGCCCTTTTTGATTTCTGTGAATGTAATTCATTCAGGTAAGCTATATTGATTATAAATGCAGTGTTGCAAAGGATGAATTATTATAAATTCGAGGAAGTTGTTGAATTATTAGAGGATATCTATCTATCTATCTATCTATCTATCTATCTATCTATCTATCTATCTATCTATCTATCTATCTATCTATCTATCAATCTATCTATCTATCTATCTATCTATCTATCTATCTATCTATCTATCTATCTATCTATATCTATCTATCATCTATCTATCTATCACCTATCTGAATTGCCCTATGAACAATTTAAAAAAGTATTTTTGTTTTCTTGAAAAAGTTTCATTGTACACAATGCTAAGATATTTATGGGAATATTCTTGGTTCCTAAATATAAAGTGTAATTGGTTCCAGATTAGATATACTGCTGCTGGTATTTAACAGATAATCAGAGTTGGAAGGGACCTTATAGGTCATCTAGTCCAACCCCCCACCTAAGCGGGAGACCCTATACCATTTCTGACAAATGGCAGTCCAATCTCTTCTTGAAAGTCTCAAGTGATGGCGCTCCCACAACTTCTGAGGGCAAGCTATTCCAATGGTTGATTGTTCTCACTGTCAGAAAGTTTCTTCTTATTTCCAGGTTAAATCTCTCCTTGTTCAGTTTCCATCAATTATTCCTTGTCTGGCCTACAGGTGCTTTAGAAAATAGCTTGACCCCTTCCTGTCTGTGGCAGCCCCTCAAATATTGGAAGACCGCTATCATGTCTCCCCTGGTCCTTCTCTTTACTAAACTACCGAAGCCCAGTTCCTGCAACCATTCGTTGTACATTTTAGCCTCCAGTCCCCTAATCATCCTGGTTTGCTCTTCTCTGTACTTTTTCTAGAGTCTCAACATCTTTTTTATAATGTGGTGAACAAAACTGGATGCAGTACTCTAGGTGTGGTATTACTAAGGCATTATAGAGTGGTATTAGTACTTCTCTTGATCTTGATTGTTTCCCTCTGATAATACAATTTAGGATTGCATTAGCTTTTTTGGCTGCTGCTGCACACTGCTGGCTCATATTTAGCTGGTTGTCCACTAAGACTCCAAGATCCCTCTCATAGTTACTGCTATTGAGCCTGCTATTTCACCTAGTCTATATGTGTACTTTTGTTTTTTCTTGCCTAAGTGTAGGACTTTACTTTTCTCTACATTAAATTTCATTTTGCTAGATATGGCCCAGTGTTCTAGTCTGTCAAGATCCATCTGGATCTCGAGCCTATCTTCTTGGGTGTTAGCTATTCCTGCCAGCTTAGTATCATCTGCAAATTTGGTAACTTCCCCTTCTGTTCCCTCATCTAAGTTGTTAATGAAGATATTGCAGAGTACTGGGCCTAAGACAGAACCTTGTGGCACCCCACTGCTTACTTCACTCCATGTAGACTTAGACCCATTAAGGACTACTCGTTTAGTGTTTGCCAGCCAGTTGTGAGTCCACCTAGTGGTGGTGCTATCTATTCCACTTTTTTCTAGCTTAATAAGAAGTAGGTTGTGGTTCACTTTGTCGAATGCTTTGCTGAAATCTAAATACAGTATATTATGTCCACAGTATTTTGCTGGTCTACTAATTTAGTCACTGTGTTAAAGAATGAAATAAGATTAGTTTGGCATGATCTGTTTTTAACAAACCCGTGCTGACTGCTAGTTATTACTTTACTTATTTCTAGATGTTGGCAGATCTGTTTTTTATTATCTTTTCCAGTATCTTCCCAGGTGTTGATGTTAGGCTGATTGGTCTATAGTTTCCTGGGTCTGTTTTTTTCCTTTTTTGAAGATGTGAACCACATCTGCTCTTTTCCAGTCCTCTGGTAGTTCCCCGTTGCTCCAGGATTTTTGAAATATATGGTGCAGTTGTTCTGAGATGACCTCTGCCAGCTCCTTTAAAACTCTGGAATGTAATCCATCAGGCCCCAGTGATTTGTGTTCATCAAGATCAGACAGGTGTTCTCTTACTATTATTTTGCTTATTTTAACTTTTATTTCTGGTTTGTCTTTTACAGATGTTTTTGGTGGGTTAAGCTATAGCTTCTTTTTGAGTGAAGACTGATGCAAAGAATGAGTTAAGCAGTTCTGCTTTTTCTCTGTTGCCTGTTACTTCCTTGCCATCTTCTCTCTTTAGTGGACCAACTGTTTCCTTGATTTTTTTCTTATTATATTTTGGAAGAAACTTTTTTTTTATTATCTTTGACTTTTGTTGCAAGTCTTTGTTCATTCTGAGCCTTTGCTTTCCTGACTTCGTCTTTGCAGATTCTGGCTATCTGCTGATATTCTTCCTTAGTTGTATGTCCTTCTTTCCATTTTGTATACTTGTCCTTTTTTTCTTTCAATTTGCCAAAGAGATCTTTGTGTAGCCATGCTGGTTTCTTCTTGGATTTCTTGTTTTTCTTTCTCAGTGGTATTGTGCTGGTCTGGGCTTCTATGATCATACTTTTTACAGTTTCCCAAGATTCTTGAGTTGTTTTCCCCTTTAGGATTTTCATCCATGGAATCTTTCCCAAGTTCTGAGTTTATTGAAATCAGCTATTTTAAAATCCAAGATTCTGGTGTCATTATATTCTGTTGCTTGTGTTTGTATTATGTTGAATTCTAGTATGATATGGTCAGTCTCACCCAAGGTTCCTGCAGTTTCAACTCCCTCTATCACTTTTTCTCTGTTTGTAAGAATTAAGTCAGTATAGCTGTCCCTCTAGTTTCACCTTTTACCTTTTGGACAACAAAGTTGTCAGCTAGGTTGGTTAGGAACTTATTTGATTTCTCATTTGGTGCAGAATTAGTTTTCCAATTGATATCAGGATAATTGAAGTCTCCCATTACTATTGTTGTGTGCTTCCTGCATAGTTTGTTAGTTGGCTGGCAAAAAGGACATCTATATTTTCTACTTGATTGGGTGGCCTATAATATACACTATGGCCACGTCATTCTTTTTTTTTCTTTTATATTGACCCATATGCATTCTAGGAGATTTTATCTTTGATTTCATGCATATCTGTAGCAATATAGTGGTCCTTTACATACAGTGCAACTCCACCTCCTCTTTTATAGGATCTGCTTTTTTAAAATAGTTTGTATCCTTCTACCAGTATGTTTCAGTCATGGGTTTCGTCCCACCAAGTTTCTTTATTCCAACTATATCATATTTACCTTCATGTATTCATAGTTTGAGTTCACCCTGTTTGTCCCCCAAACTTTGTGCATTTGTATATAGGCACTTGAGTTCCTTATGTCTGACACTGTGTTTACTGTCTACATAACCTGTGTTCTGCCTTCCTGTCCCTACTTTCTTGCCACCTGTTTGATTAGTGCACATGGTATGGAACTCACTATTAAATGCTTGGTTTTGGTTGGCATCAAGATTGATAATCTTGCCTGCACAAACATCTATTTCTGGTATCCTTATTAGTTTTAGGTTGCTGGAGACAGAAATGTTCTGAATCCATTAATTCACTGTCCCCCTGTTCAGTTTAAATGTTTACCCAGGAAATCTGTGAATTTAATGCCAAGTAACTCAGTCCCTTTCTTTGATGGATGCAAACCATCTCTTTTGTACAGTTTTTCATTGGACCAGCTTCAGACATCGTGACTAATAAAACCAAAGCCTTCCCTTTTACACCACTCCTTTAGCCACACATTAAACTCTGCTACATGCTGCCCTTTCCCTTTTTGATCCTTGTATACTGGTAGAACCTCTGAAAAGATAAACCTACAGCCCATAGTACTAAGTTCATACCCCAAGTTCTGGAAGTCTTTCTGAACAGAAAGTCCATCATTCTGGGATAGATCATTTGTACCAAGATGTATAATAGCATCAACATCACAGACCTTGCTCGCATTCTTGACTATCTTAAGAATACACTTCTTGTCTCCGCTGGCAGTAGCACCTGGTAGACACTGACCTCTTTCAAAACCTCAGTATCCTTTCCTAAATTTACATCCCTTACAATTGAGTCCCCAACCAGAAAGTGGCTTCTCTTTTTGGATGCCTTGCTCTTCTTGTGTGACTGGTGCGTAATACCTGATTCACACTTTCTCCTTTCCAAAGTAAGTTCTTCTTCTAGGACCATGATCCCCGGCTTGAGTTATCATTATCACCTTGACCTGTCACTTTAGTGTCCCTATTAAGGTCAGCAATGGCACTGTATCTGTTATGCTGGAACACAGCAAAAGCTTTGTGTTTATGGTCCACAATTCTCACCCTGTCAGATCCCACGGTTGTCCATACTGCCCTTTTCCTGTAGGATCTTTGTAGTAGTGGGGGCTGGTAGCACGGCAGTTCAATAGATGGCTGGTTTGGGTACCTAATTTCTGCTCGGAGAGCACAGATTAGAGATTCTAGATAGGTAATCTTTCCATGTAGACTGGAGATTTTTTTTACAAAGAGGACAGTATCCAAGTTTGAAAAGAGTACTGTGAAAGACAGCTGTAAAACAAGTATTATACTGAACTAAGCCGGTCATTTTGAAATAAAACAAAATCACAATCTCAAGCGCACTTACCCTAAATGTCTTATTGGTATTCTTGGTTTATAGTTATGTGATTCGCGTACCAAATGGTGCGCGGGCCACTATCTTTCTCCTTTCTACTCACCCTCTGCTTCCTTCACAAGCAGCCAGTAGCTCCTCCCACAACCTCTGGGAATTTGAAATGCAATCAAATATATGTGTAGCATGTATGAGTCAAGAAATATAACATGAAGGGAAAACTGTCATCTCCTATTTTATTAAATATTCTAAGAAATATATTAAGTTCCATTTTAAGATATAATCTGAAAACTGGCATCCTGATCTTTGAATGTAAATTCATTATATCTTATTGCTGATTGCAAGCCCCATGGTGTGGAATCTTTGTTTTTCAAATAATGCATTTCTGAAGGAACAATTTATGGTAACTGCAGAACTTTGATAAGGATATACATGTTTAAAATAATGTAATGGGTTGTAATAGAAGTGTCCACCCTGAGGCTATTCTTGGAAACTGATAGCATATTTCTACAGTCATAAAATGGTGAATGTTATGACAGCATTTCAGCCTTCCTAATTATGGTTAGGAAGACATGTTAATATGGAGTTTCTTGTAAAAAAATATGTACTGCAATGTCTCCCTATTTTAGATTGTTTGTAAATGATCTATTTCATGGGGAAGGGGAAATAAAAGATAAGAATTTCTCTTTTGGGAAGAGTTTTGAAAGTTAGTTCTAAAAATCTGTTACACTAATAAATTAGGGGCTTTAAAAAGTCATTCAATATTTTTAAGAATTATTTTAACTATCAATTTCCTCCTTGTTGGGTCAGTTGGATTATTTTTACTTTCTTAGGCAGCGTAAATTAAATAGTATGCAGCTCGTGAAGAGAACACAAGGCAATGGTCTCTGGAAGGTTTAAAACTCTGTGAGACAAGGGAACAGTTATCTCATTCTCCCTCTCGCTCATTCTCTCTCTCTCCCTCCCTTCTCCACAAGCTATGGCTGTCACTTTCAAAAATACATTTGGTTTCATAGTACCTTTTCTAATCACTTTTGGATATTTCTTCTTAACAATGTTCTGTTAACAATCTTTGACAGTGCTAAGTGAGTTTCCCTTTAATACTGAGCAAATGAATACAGTTCATTTTAATACAGTTTAAGAACTTAATTTTTTTGGGGGGGGGAGTTAAGTTGCAAAAGGATGGTTGAAACTTTCATTTTAGAAAGTTACAAATGGACTGGACGCTCCATGAAAATTTTGAAATAAGATTTTGAAATTCATTATAAAGAAACCTTCCTATGGGAAAATGCTTTTAACTTAAAAAATAATAAAATAAGGTTATAAAATTTGGAGATTAGAGGGAACTAAATAGTATTATTAAAGAAGAAGAAAAAATGGAATCAAATGTGCAATTACTGAACAGAGAAAACTATTCTAACATTGATCATATTGAACTATATTTTTGAACAATGGGTTCAAAAACTAATATTAATAATGTCAACAGGGGCATCTACTTCTGTAGATAGACTGTATTTAAAATATGTTCTGGAATTAGAACAAGGTTTATCTGATAAGATTGAGAAGGAGACATAAGTGGATTTAGAAATGACAGGTTAAAACAATTACATAGAAAATGATGTTACTGGACATGCAAAACAAACAGCTGAAATATGTAATTAACAAGGATATACAAAGAATAAATTAAGATAGTTGCCTAGATAATTTTCCTGTATTAGCTTTACAAAAGAAAATTATTTAGGTTTTAAAGACTTGTAAAAGGAAGGAATATAAAATTGGTTCATTTGATCAAAGTTGAAATAGGTATGTTATTTTTGGTAATTCTTAATGGACTTTTACTGACTAGCACTGATATGATGCTTCTTTACAAATTTGTTCATAGATGGAATATGGGAAGATATCATTTGTTGCATTTTAGGAGAAGATAAAAATTTACTACATTTGTTTATACTTTGTTATGATAAAGATAAAAATCACTATATTTTTACTTTTTGCTCTTTAATGTTTCTTTTTCTCACCTACAACTCTTACTTTCTATTCTTTTAACTTTTAACTTGTATTAGTTTTTACTATTGTGATTATAATAGTTAATGAAATTGCTATTTAAAAGGAAAGGGTTATAGTTTGCAAACTAATTGGCACCATTCCTTTCTATGACTATAATATTTTCCCAATAGTAAAATGTCCACTTTTATAGGTAGAAGGTAGTGGTGACACTTGCTAAATAGCAGACTATTATACTGCCAAGATTTTGTAGAGTTTGCAGCAGAAATTCAAGTCTAGAAAACACACAGAGCTATTCAGCAGGATCATTAACTTCTTTATAAACATATTAATATGAGTAAAGTTTACAATGCCATTTGTAGATTATTTCAATGTAACATAACCCAAACACAAGCAGCAGCTCAGAAGACTCAGAACAGATTACTTTCAGTTTAGATGGGAAACAAGTCAGTTTCTCTTTCACTTTAGAGCTGAGCACAGAACAGAGATAAACCACGCCTAGATTCTCTTTAAGAAACCAAAGCATTTGTTCATCATTAGCTAAACCAGGAGTACACAATCTTTTAAGAGCAGTTATTTCTGAATCTTTTGAATCTTATTTCTAATGCACCAGGTGATTGGATTGATGTCACCTTAGTGATTTGGGCTTGGATTCCTGAAGACAATAATACACTTTGCTTTTTTGTTATTTGTAATACAAATATAAATTTGTTAAGCCTGTGTTCCCCAACCAGGGTTAAGGAGTCAAACTAAACAGAATGTGCAGCATTAGTCAGATAGGCACACAGATAAATGAGTGAGATAAGTTTGTATGCTTGTGCTATCAAAAATATAGTTTATTCCATTTATAGCATAGTCAAAATAACAGTCCATTAGTCATGTATCATTTAGTCAGTCCATTCAAGGATATTCAGTTAGCAAAGTCCGTGTGAAATATCCTATGTCAGTTCATTTACAAATTAGTCCTTTGTTTATCTCTCCCCTTCGAGTAACGCAGTCTTGAGTCAATGCAGTAATTAGGGATCATCAAAGCCAGAGAGAGAGCAAGCTGTCTCTTGCTTCTTTTAAAGTGCTTTCACAACCACTCCCCTAATTACAGTCCTACAGTTAAAGTTGCAGACACTTTAACTAACAAACTATGATAACATATTTATTATTTTACCTAAACCAGTTAGGGTAAACAATGTTATCCCTAACATTCTCCC
The DNA here is from genome assembly GCA_033807585.1 of Hydrophis major. Classification (NCBI taxonomy): domain Eukaryota; kingdom Metazoa; phylum Chordata; class Lepidosauria; order Squamata; family Elapidae; genus Hydrophis; species Hydrophis major. Next base: position 95,626,289 of record CM066328.1, read on the forward strand.
CTTTTAGGAAATAATAATAAATATAACTATTTACATCTTTAAAACATATTTGTTACAACTCTCTTTAAATTTGATTACTCCTTGAGCTTTTGTAAATTGGTCTGCAATGTTTTCTTCTGTCATGCAGTATTCCAATTTAATTAGCCCATTCTTTACAGATTCTCTAACATTTAAGTATCTTAAATCAGTATGCTTTGATCTAGTTTTTACAGCAATACTAGTAGCTAACTTTATGGCTGCCTGGTTGTCCTCGTACACAATAATGGAATCTTTAACAGTCATACCCATGTCTAATAATAATTGTTTATACAAAATCAAGTCAGTGCATAGTAATGACAGACATGAAAATTCCGCTTCCATCGTGGACAAGCTAATATGCTGTTGTCTGATTGACCTCCACCCTATTAGTGTCTTACCAAATAATATAGCCATCCCAGATGTTGATTTTCTAGTGTTTATGTCAGTTGCAAAACTTGCATCTGCATAGGCACTAAGACTCAAATCATCCTTTGGTTCTACATACAATGCATGGTTCATTGTTCCTTTAAGATATCTTAAAATTCTTTTTAATGATTGCCAATGACATTGATGTTGATCCGAATTAAAACGTGCCAGCTGATTAACACTATAAGCTATATCAGGCCTTGACCAATTGCTGATATATGATAAGCTGCCAATCAAAGATTGATATAAAGACTTATCAAATTTGGGACTTTGATCATCAGTTTGGCAAACTTCCTGACTCATTGGAGTCTGCCGGTTTACAAAGTTCCATTTTAAACGTTTTAATTAATTGGCAAATTTTATCTTCTTGAGATATTTTAAAACCATTTTTTGTTTTGTAAATTGTCAATCCTAGATACTTTTTAATTTCACCTAAATGCTTTAATTTTATCTTTTTGGCTAATAATGATATAATCTCATTAGCTTCATTATTACTTAGTTATCAAAGCAATATCATCTGTAAATAATAACAATAATGACACCGTTCCATTATTTTCTCTTTTAAACACACATGGATCTGCTAAACCAGATTTAAAACCTATATTGTTTAATTCTTTCACAATATATTGGTTCCACTCAAAGCCAGATTGTTTTAACCCATAAAGACTCTTTTTGAGTTTGCAATAATCATTACTATTTACTTTATTGTCTTTTATACCTACTGGTTTTCTTAAATATATAGTGTGCTGCAATGGTGCATGCAAATAAGCAGTTTCTACATCTAAATGGTTAATGACAGTTTTTCTTAGCTGCCCATACTAATGCTGCTCTTAAAGATGTTGCTTTAAGACTTGGTGCAAAAACTTCATCATAATCAGATGCAGTTTGATTAAATTCTTGAGCTACCAACCTAGCTTTATGGGTAACAGTCCCATCATTTCCAGTTTTTACTTTAAATATCCATTTGCACCCAATGGATTTTTCTCCTGGAGGTAATTTAGCATCTTCATATACTTTCATTATCTTTAATGAATTTAGTTCTTTTTTCATTGCCTTTTGCCAATTCTCCTGATCCTTAGCAGGATACATCCTAAGTTCATCTATACTAGTTGGAACTTTAGTTACTTGGCAAACTATACTTGCTTGATACCTATCAGGTGGTCTAGTTATACGTGTAGAACGTCTAGGTATTACAGGACTTACAGGTGGACTTTCATTTATTAACTCTTCTTGATTATCTAACTCTTCCTGATCAACTGTTTCCTCTTGTTCTGGTCCTATTTGTTTTTCGTGGATTTCTTCTTTAATTGGACTCTTCTTATAACTAGTCTGATCTTTCTGCCTTTTGTAGGGTTCAATAATTACTTCATTATTTAAATCTTGCTCTAATCTATTCCATCCTACATGTTCTAGGAATTTTGCACTAGCGCTGGTGTAAACTCTAGATGTACCTGGTTCCCAGAATCTATAAGATCTATGATTAGATTTATATCCTACAAAAAATAATCTTTTAGCTGTATGTTGTCCTTTGTGTCTGAGTTGTGTAGGGATATGCACCCATGCTGGTGCTCCAAATGTGTGCATGTAACTTAAATCAGGTTTTGTACCATGCCACAGTGTGAATGGTAATTCACCTGTTGTTGAATTAACAACATTATTTAACATATGATTACCACACATTATTGCTTCTCCACACAAATTGTCAGGTAATCCTGAATCAGACATCATAGTATGTGTCATTGATTGTAATGTTTGGCCTCTTCTCTCTATAAAGGCATTATGTTGTGGCCTATATGGTGCAGATTTTTTATGTTGAATACCTAACATTTTAAGTCTATTCTGGAATTTATTATTTGTAAATTCCATACCATTATCTGTTATAAGAGTTACTGATTTCTTTTTAGTTTTCCTTTCTGAAAATTTTATCCAATTAAAGATATTTAGATATGTTTCAGTTTTGCTCTTCATTAAATAGCAAAACCCATATCTAGAAGAGTGGTCCATTATACTAAGTATGTATCCAGCTCCTCCTACACTTGGTTTTTTCGGACCTATTAAATCAGCAAATACTACTTCTAAAGGCTCTTTGGTAGTAAATCCATCAACTCTATTAGCCGGTATGACCTTGCTCTTGCTTTGATTGCAAATAGAACATTGCAAATACTTATTACAGGGGTTCAAACTTGTTCCCTTAGATAATTCAACAGTTTTCTTAAGCATTTTAAAATTTAAATGCCCTGTGAATACATTCATCATGAGGTTTCTTATTATCATAAACTGTGTTTGCCACCTTTAAACCATTATCATTTAACACATATAATTCACCTCTTAAAGATAAAGTAATTTTCTTATCTTCTTTTTCAATTATGCAGTTATCTCCTTTAAAAGTAACTACATATCCTAGTTTAACCAAAATTCTAACTGAAATTAAATTAAACTTAAGTTGTGGTGCATATAACATTTTTACATTCTCTTTTATGAAAGAACAATATGCTATACCCTGACCTTTAGCTTTCAGTTTCCAGCCATTGGCTAACGATATCTGCTGTGTACTCTGGGACATTTTAATAAAATTTTTGTTATCATTTGTTATACAGTGGGATGCTCCACTGTGAAACCACCCATAAATTATTTTTTACAGCTCCGTTAGTATACATGGCTAACTCTAAACTTTTATTTATCTTTTGATAACTTTTAGTATTCTGGCCAGCGTTCTGGCATTTTGCTTTTTTACAAAATCTTGCCAAATGTCCTCTTCCTCCACAATTAAAACACTTTTCAATTGCGTATGCAGTAGGAGATTCATTATCTTCTTTTTGAGGTTGTTCCCTCCTTAATTCATCTCTTTCAAGTCTTCTTCTGGCCTCTTCAATCAATCTGCCAGTTATATCAGTTAAAGTTAAACTTTCCTTTGGCAATATTTCAAGGGAAGTGACGTAATTGTCATAACTTTCATCAAGTGATGATAGAATTATGTAGACTTGGTGTAGTTCAGAGAAAATAAGCTCTTTCTCGTGCAGTTCTTGAAAAATGCTTTGCATAGTTTTCAAATGACTCAGCATATCACCATTCGTTTGGAGACACGTCCTGAAAAGCTTCCGTGTTAGATTTATGTGTGCACCAACGTTATCTCGAACATAAATCCTCTTCAGCTTCTGCCAACACCCAACAGTCGTTTGCTCTCCATGGATATGAACAAGTTGTTTGTCAGTTAATGTTAACCCAATTATGCAAATAGCTTGTTCATTTTTATGCATAAATTCTTCTATTTTTAGTCTATCTTCATTATCCTCTGGATCCCATTCCTCTACGTTTGGTGGATTTTCAATTATGTTCCACAGACCTTCTCTACGTAGAAGTAGACTACATTTCATAGACCATGATACATAGTTTGTTCCATCCAACTTGGATATAAGGGACAAACTTTGTAGATTGACTTGTGCCATGTTTTCTATATATGGATATAAAACTATAATTAATAAAACACAGCTGTCTGTTTACTGTAATGTTTAACAACACAAACTCTCACTTTTTACATAAATCTGTTTTATCCTAGTTAAACTGACTTTGCAGCCTCTGGGCCCATAACTAGTGTTAAGCCTGGGCCCATAACCAGTGTTAAGCCTGTGTTCCCCAACCAGGGTTAAGGAGTCAAGCTAAACAGAATGTGCAGCGTTAGTCACATAGGCACACAGATAAATGAGTGAGATAAGTTTGTATGTTTATTAACATACAGTAAAAATAACAGATACGCTTGTGCTATCAAAAATATAGTTTATTCCATTTATAGCATAGTCAAAATAACAGTCCATTAGTCATGTATCATTTAGTCAGTCCATTCAAGGATATTCAGTTAGCAAAGTCCGTGTGAAATATCCTATGTCAGTTCACTTACAAATTAGTCCTTTGTTTATCTCTCCCGTTCGAGTAACGCAGTCTTGAGTCCATGCAGTAATTAGGGATCATCAAAGCCAGAGAGAGAGCAAGCTGTCGTCTTGCTTCTTTTAAAGTGCTTTCACAACCACTCCCTTAATTACATTCCCATATTTAAAGTTGCAGACACTTTAACTAACAAACTATGATTACATATTTATTATTTTGCCTAAACCAGTTAGGGTAAACAATGTTATTCCTAACAGAATTGATGGCAATCCTTCTATTATTGGATGATTTTCTACCAAATTTTGATGGGATTGTTTGAGGAGGTGGAGAAGGAATAGAGATTTGCCTAAAGAACTCTGGGAAACGCTTGTGACCTTTGGGCTGTTGGTTTCTCAGTTCTGAATTAAATTTCAGATTCCATTTTCTCCTTTCTTTCTGAGAAGTATATCACTGGAGAAAAAAGTGGACCTATATTTTTTCTCCTATTTTGAATTGTATGTTATATTCATGGCACTGTATGTGTGTGCTCCGTGTAGTCAAGCAGCACATTTGCTTTATCAGGATGCTGTTTCAGAAGCAATAGGCATTTTATGTTTTGTGTAGAGTGATTGAATTTTTAATGTTGCTCAGGTATCAGCTACTTCACTGGGGCCCAAATACCATTAAACACATTGTCTGAGGCAGTAAAACAGATGAACTCACATTTTCTGATACAAATCAGCTTCAGTTACTAAATCTGTGAGCTGATTGCTTCATTTTCTTAAAGCAATCATTTGTCAATCACTTATAGCAAAAATTAAACACACTGGTTATAGATTTTGATGCTACCTGGGGATTGAATGGAATTCTTTCCTTTTGCAGTATCACTAATTAGAAACATTCTCTTTTGGTTCACTATGCTGAAATTAGTTTAATTTCAGGGAAGACATAATGATGTGCCTTTGATTTAAAAATTGTTAGTACAGATGTTTCTGCAGAGAAAAATATTCTAAAATATCTCCTCGCTATAAGGTTCTCTGAATACGTGCTTAGCAGGGCAGCATGTTTTTTTTATATTTTTTTATATTATATTTTATATACACATGGTAAAGAGATGAATGGCAAAAGAAGGGTCAGATAAGAGACAGCATAGCCTGTAATTGTATAGTAGGTGGGGCAATAGGCACAGAAGTCACCCTCCCCAGTATTTCAAGCTGTAAAAGAGATGGGGGGGGGGGGGGTTAGAGAGAATTATACTTTGAGATTTGCAAGATTGATGTTGTCCTTGCAAGATAAACCAGATTGGAATCACAACCAGATGGGCTAATTTTACATTATTGTAAAACTACATTGATAAGAGTTTTCAAGTCAGAAAATACAATTTTCCCCATCACATTAACCTTGTCTCCCTTACAGGCTGAGAAACTAGACAGGGTCTCTTTTGAACCTGTTGCCCCACCCTGTTGCAGGCTGTACTGCCTCTCACCTGACCGTTCCCTTGGCAGTGTCTCTCTTCCCAGTTTCCCAATGATTTTCCATATATCACTGTGTCATATGATAGCAGGGATAGGTTGATATCGTAAAATAACTTGTAGCTAGTTTTATGGCTGGTTCACCAAACCAGCAAATCCCACCCCTAGCTGGCTGCACCCAATGCACCCCTTCCCTCCCAAAAGTACCCACATGTCCCATTTCAATGCCAGGTAAGTGCAGGGCCTACATGGAGGCTTGGGGAGGGTAAAAACCAGGCCTCTGGAAGGCCAGAAATGAGCCCATTTCTGGCCTTAAGAGGGCTTCCAGAGCCCAGGAGGAGGTCATTTACATCCTCCTGGAGGGTCGAGGAAAGCCTCTGGAGTCCAGGGAGGGCAAAAAATGAGCCTCTCAAAAGTTCTGGAATGCTGGAAATGGGCCTCCGGAGGGCCTCCGGAGCCCAGGGAAGGTTGTTTTTGCATGGCCTGTTTCAAATTTTATCCTTTGGGATCTGGATTTTTTAAAATCATAATTACAAGGGGGAAGAGGGGGGATTTGCCAATAAGTTCGGCAATTGCCCCACTTAATCTTCAAACGCTTGACCTATTTTTTAAACATCAGTGTAATCTTTGATAAGAATTTCTGCTACTCGGTTCTCTCTTTAAAATAAATAATTCTAATTTAATTTCTGATATATTCTCTTTTGTCCCAAATTAAATTACTGTCACTACTTTGAAATGAAGGTTGCTAAGGCTAGGAGAAGATCCCTGTCTGTTGTGACCTCTGTTTTGTGGAGTAGCCTCCTGTAGAAGTGTTGCATCTTTCCAGCTCTGCTGACTTTTGGAAGTTGGTCACAATGGAACACTACTGAGTGTTCTTAATGTATTAATATAGCATTGTTGCAGTTGCTAATTGTTATCAAGGTACTGTTTTAATTTTACGTTAATGATAATGTTATGTTTTTACTATGTGGTTTATATTGCTGTGCTGCTGATGTTTTAGTTTTGTAAATTATAGTCCTAAGATTGCTATGCCCTAAAGTCTAATAAAAAATAACTGTATAGCTAGCTATCCAACTGTGCAAAAAAGCAAATTCCATGCAGAAATGTCCCATTTCATCTTCAGAACAGTCATTTTTGAGCTACAAACTAGATTTTTGGGATCAAGATGTTTCACCCACAATATCACTTTGCCTTGCTTCATAGTTCTCACATTTTTCTGACATTCCATGTACCATTGTTCTAAATATTTTTGCCACATCAAACTCTTCTTAACAACTAAAGGTGCACAGTTTTGTCAAAAACTTAACTTGACATTCTTGGAATTAGTGAACAGAGATGGAATTGGAATGGTTACTTTACATTGAAGAGCACCAAATATTCTGGTGTAGGGTCTTCCGCTTGGGCAGGGGGTTGGACTGGATGACCTGCAAGGTCCCTTCCAACTCTGATTATCTGTTATCTGTTATTCTCTGATTCTCTGTTATCTGTTATTCTATTGCTTCTTCATTAATGTTAAAAAAAATCACCTTTTGTAATAAAAGAAAATCTATAAGGTCACTTTTGAGGCCTGTGACACTGCAATGTATGGCTAGGAAAATAACCCCCTACTTCCCTTTCTTTTTCAGAAGGAAGGAAAGGAAGGAAGAATTGATTCAGTGGTGAAGAAGATAGATGTTTAAATTACAGATCATGACACAAAAGAATTTATAAAATATATAGAGAGATAAATATAAGATTCTGGGCAGAACCACAAAACAGTATTGGTCTACTCCTAATTTAAAGTCAATTCTTCTCTAAACTGTTTTCAAGCTGCATGAGGCGCAGCATTATGGATCTTGTAAAAAAGCAAAGATACAAGCAACAAAATAAGCTTATTATGGTGTCTTCAGAGACTGATCATCATAACTGCATATACCACAAAAGTTATTTCAGATTGCTAAAGGGCCTCTCTGAGGCTTTTGCAATGTTCTAATATATAGGTTTCTACATTTAAACTTTTATTATTCCATTTAAACTAGATATTTCTGAACTGCTGAAATCAGAAATATTTTAATTTTTGCATAAATCCTATGAGGATTTAGCAGAGGAATGGACAGTGTATTTGCATTCAAGCTTCTGTGCCATACCAATATTTTAAATGAGGGTCTGAGCAAACATAAATGAGTAGGACCAAAGATGAGAGATGCTTATGCTAAAAGAGGAAAATGGAAAAATAAAACTTTTCTTGAATAAAACATAATCAATCAATCAAACAAGACAGAACAATTAATCAGTGGAACAATTTGCTGCCAGAAGTTGTGGTGCAGTTTTTTAAAGAAGAAATTGGATGCCTGAAATGGTATAAGGTTTCCTACTCAAGCAGAGGGTTAGACCAGTAGATCTCCAAGGTTCCTTTCAACTTGTAGATCTCCAAGGTCCCTTCCAACTCTATTATTCCATTAAAGTAACATTCTGATTTTAGAGATGGTCAGACAGATGTTGTTTATGTCTCAGGAGACATTCTGATTTCCTCCTAATTTAAAGTCAACTATTTTCTAAAGTGGTTTCACATTGACACGGCATTTTTGATATTAAGAAAGAAAGCAAAGGTAAGAAAGCAAAGGTACAAGCAAAAAATGTTGGACTGAAGTAAAATTTAATTTATTTTTATTAAAATAAAAACTAACCTTATATAATATTTCTAACTATTTTAATCCACCCTTTCAGGGATAGCTGTTCATATTTTCATATATTTCTTTAACCTGAAAGTTACCCTCCAGACTCCTGGAGTTAAGTTAGTTTTAATGTTGCTTTTAGATGAAATGAACGCAAGGTCGGTTCTCACTGTCTTTATTTTAATAAGACAAAGTTTTTCTCTTTAATAGAAAGGGAGAGGGTATGTGTCTATAACTCCTGCATATACAGCATCTCCAGCTATGCCTTAGTCATATGAGCATGGAAGTTCAAATGTTTGGGGCTACCCACAAATGTAAGATTGTTCATTGAAACATTATATAAATGTACTGTTTATTCACTAGATCTGCAGACTGGGTATTAGATAACATGAAAGATGAAAGAAAATTCTGAAGATATTGCTTTGAAACATACTAATATTCTAAATTTATCCTTGGCTTATTATATTGTGTGGGAGCATTCTGCATTTGTTGTTGTTGCTTTAATTGCAGTGGCACTGTAGAAATTATTGTGCCTGTTCTCTGCATGATGAGAGGGCTAATTTAGTTGTGTATATAGGTAAAGTGTGAAATTAAAGACAAAAGATAGCTTCAATTACAACACCCAACCAAACTGAAACAACAGGGATATTCTTGGATTCTAAAAAACAATACAATCTCAATCTTTTTTTAACAAAATATATGGCTTTTTTATTATCTTCTTATTTGGAATAAACAACTTCCCCAAAAGGGAAAAATTAATAATAACTTTAGAATGATGCTGTTATTGCTGAATAAACTTAAAACAATGGGAAAGTATTAATCACCTCTTTTGCTGCAGTGATAAAGTAGTGCATTAATGCATGAGTGATGGTTCTTCTTCACTTCCTTACAATACACTAAATAACAAGGAAACGAACAAAACAACTTAAGAATTTATAGTCAGCCAGAATCATCTAGATTACTGTGTTTTTCTATACAGTTAGAAACACATAGACTTTCCCATTGTGAAGGTGCACAAGGTATTCTAAAATGCTTCATGAAGCATGCTACTATGAATTTCCACATTTTTATGTGTATTTAATACAGGCAACAACAAAGATGCTTTCACAGCCTTAGAAGACACAAATGGTTCATTTTTTTGAGAAGATGTGGTTTATTCCCATTAACATCTTTCCACAAGCCTCTTCCCTGTGAGAAATAAATGAGAAATTTATCAGGCATTAAAATCAAATGGCACAGCTTAGAATCCTATCATAACACATTTTGCCAAGCTTAACACAATATACTATATGTTCAGGTTCTTCTTGCTACAATTGATGAGATTGTAAGTAAGTATGATGGCACCCTCTGGCTCCAGTTCGGACAACCAGAAAGAGCTGACTCTGAAGATATTGGAGATGGGCTATGAGAAGCATCACGGAACACGGAAGGCTCTGGATGGATGGTTGAAGCAAATCTGTGCCAGGAATAAGATACAGTGGCTGGATGAACATGCTGGAGAAGAGGCACAGAAAAGTAGGAATTGCTGTACCAATCTGATCTCAGGTTGCACAGAGATGATCAGAGGGAGGTGCAACAGAGGTCAGCGAGGCTACTCATGAAGAGGCAACCTGTCCTTCCTAATGAGGAGCATTGGTTGGTACCTATTTATCTCAGCTCTTGTAACCTGGTAGCTGTCAGAGACAATTCATAATCCATCCATCCATGAATGATTGTTGCCTTGATCTCATTGATACTATTTTGCCATTGTTGTGCCTTGCACTCATTGAAGTCAAGTTGCCATCTTCAAGCTTGAACCTGTAGGAGTTGTGTTGCCTTTGTGATGCCTTGAACCTATTGAAGCCAAATTGCCTTTCCTATGCCCGAAGTCCTGGAGTTGCAGTTGGCAGATGGTGTCACCCTACTTGGAGTCTTTTAATTCACCTTACTGTGATCTTGCCTGAAGCTCACAGATTCACCTTGCTATTGTCCTGCTGAGAGTTCTGAATTCGCCTTAAGGGTGCTGTCCCTGTGCTTTAGGTGCATAAAAGACTGAGGTTTGTTGTACTCCCATTGCTTTTGCTATGTCTGGTTAGTGTTTTTTGGAGAGATAGTTTGCAACTGACTCTAAGGAATACACACATAGAGTTGGACCTGGGTAAGGACTATGGGGTTGCTTGTGTGGAATAAACATGCTTAAACCCCACTCCCTCCCTCTCTCTCCCCCTCTTTCTCTGAATCTGGACAAAGCAGTACCCAAGACAAGCATTAATTGTCAGTTTATTTATTTATCTGCCTATCTTCGTTTAATAAGGTCACCAACATATATGTTGGTATAACACAAATGTTACAGTGGTAAACTAATTAATTCTGGAGTTAACATTACTGTAAGCAAATGTCTGAGAATGCTTTATATTGATTAACTTTAAAGTCATTTCTTATTTTAATGGTCTTCACCTGGTTGTAATCTATAATCCGAGGATAATACTCCAAGAAGTATAGCTGAGGATTTTTTTTTTTTTTTTGGCCAGCAATCAATAGAGAGAAAAGCCAGTGTGGGAAATAAAATGAATAGGGAAGAAGTTGAATCAGCCCATATTTGCCTGTTTGTAATTAGTGTGATCTAGTTAATGGAATAGACTGGTACAGTTCTATTCCACTAAAAGAAAAGATATGTGGTTGGAACACCTGGTAGTATGTGAAAATAAATGTGAGTGCAAAGGTCCAGAGTCACTTTTCAGAATGAGATGGGTACCATATAAATCTAATAAATAAATAAAATTAGACATATAAGAAGTTATATTTATTTTATATTCATCTCAAGATGCTTATCTTATCAAATAACTTTAATGCTTATCTATCATTGCTCCCCCAATCTTTCTACAGTATGTTTCAATTGCTCTATTTTCTGACAGCATTGTATTGTTTCTGTATTTGCTTTTTTATTTCAAGCTTTAGATAAAATAGATCAGAACTTTACTATTTATGGTGGTAGAAGTCAACAAACTTAATCTTATGTTAGTTGTTTCAATAAACATATTTGCTATTTTTAATTGGCTCATTTTGAGGTAGGCTTTCTAATCACATCTACTACTTGTAATGTGACAATGAAAATATCAGTATGAAAATTGGGAAGAAAAAATACTTATGGTGCGTGAAACTGAAAAAGATCTGAAAAATGAAACTTTAGTTCCCATTCTGTACCTCTTTTGAATAGTGTTTCCTATTTGAAACCTGCAGGATTCAATTAAAGTATAGAGGACTTACAAGTAAGCTTGGTCAATTGAATCAACCCTGACTTGTGGTAATTACAGGAACAAGTACCTGCTGTTTTCTTTGCAACATTTTCACAAATGACACTCATAGAATAGTAGGGCTGGAAGAGACCTTGAAGGTCTTCTAATCCAACTTCCTATCTATGGCAGAAGACCTTCTATCGTCCCAGACAAATGGTTGTCAATTTTTTTTTCTTGAAAACCTTCAGCAATGGTGCATCCACAACTCAGAGAGGCAAGATGTTCCATTGGTTAATTGATCTCACTGTCATGATCTTTTTCCTTAGTTTTAAGTTGGCTCTCTTTAACAATCTTCCACCCTTTGCTTCTTGTCCTATACTCAGGAGCTTTGGAGAATAAGTTGACCTCCACCTCTCTCTGTGACAGCCCCTCACATACTGGAAGACAGCTACCATGTCAGTCCTAATTCTTCTCTTCATTAAGCTAGACATACCTGGTTCCCTTAACTGTTCCTGGTAGAATTTATCCTGCAGTCCTCTTATCATCATAGATGCTCTTCTCTGCAGATTTTAGCTCTCTAGAGTTAAGAGAGTAACTGGCCTAAAGCCACAGAGTTGAATTCATGCCTAAGGCAGAATTAGAACTACTGTTCATATTTAGACACAAGACTCTCACTTTCACTTGTTTTATACTAAATGTTTTAGAAGTATCCATGTGCACATCCAAGGATATTTAAAAAAAGGAAAAAGATTAAAAAACCATGTATCTTAGCAAAGCCTCAAACAGATGAAAACTAAGAACAATTAGAATCTTCAATTGCTACTGGCCTTGCAGTTAAATTTTAGGTAATTCTGATGGCTTAAACAGCCTGTTACAGTAAAACAAGGATTCTACTTCATTCATAGTTATTAAACAACATTTTGTTCAATTTAATCAGTAAGTTCATGAAAGTTTTGCCAGGAATGTTTTCATTCCACATAAGCAATTGTCTATAATGACTCAGCTTTACTTTAATAATTAACTCTAAGTGGCTTGTTTTCCACCTCCCACTGACCCTTTATAGAAGAGGGCCATTAAACAGAGGGTGGGAAACCTTTATAGTACAACTAATTTATCTTCTGATACACTTCAAAATCCTATTGAAATTAGATGTGAACTTAGGAGATCCAATGGAAGGTAAAATTAAGAATTGTACAGTTGGAAAGAGCCAATGACTAGCTAGCCCAGCCTGCTCTTGGTGAAAATAACTCATTTATACAAAATTTGTCCTATAAGAAATCTGATGAATGGAGAATCTATCACAGCCAATACATTTTATTGCTAAATATTTTTAGTTATTTTCTCATTATTACTTCAAAGCAGAATATGTTTTTATAGTTTTGTTTATATCATTTTTACACTGAAGCAAGTTAACATTGCATGTTCATTTAAGTCCAGGCATGATAATGTTGATCCATGTTTAGCTTGTGGTCTATGAAAACCTGTTTTATATAAACTACTTAAAACTTCAAAAGATTTCCTCACTTTCATTTTTCATTATAAGCAATATAAAATAAAAGTTCAGACATGTTAAGGGCTGTGTTTTTATAGACACTAGCTTGAATTACAATGTTGGGACTAAGATACAGCTAAAAACATTTATATTTGTATCTTGCAATTATCCCATAACCCAGGGATGTCAAACTCACGGCCCGCAGGCCAGATGCATCATGCACTAGCCACGGTCACCCCAATTTTAGCAAAAGGGGGAAAAGTTGTGATACATCACATGATGACAACATAATGCTGTGAGTTTAACACTACTGCTATAACCCATCCCCAAGCCACACACAAATCATTAACATTTCAATTCTGATGTTAAGCAAAAAGTCTATACAGGGACTTTTTATAGAAAAAAAATGTTATAGAAAAAAATCTTATTTTAACCTTGGTCAAACTTTCTTCCTTTCATTTCTATCTGTTTAGATCTTTAATTGATTCAGGTGTTCTTATAGGATTTGATTCTTTTCAGTTTTTCTGAAAGGCTTCTTCAAGTCTTTAGCAAATGTATTTGGTAAACCCAGTAAGGAGTAATTATCCAGGCCATTCCTTTAGCTCATCATTTGTATTTGTACTTTACTGTCATCTCTTTCATCATGCACTTTTTTTTAAAAAAAAATAAATCCATTATTTCTAATGTTTTTATTTTCTTTTTATTCTTTCTACAATCAAATCAAATGAAGTTTGTTTCAGCTCCTTATCTTGTAAACCTTTCAAGGTATTCTCTTTCAAATCTGTCATTATTTATTTGACAACATACATAGTCCAGTAATAAAAACAGACATCATTGCTGACAGTACATATCCTAGTTTCTGTCCTATTTTCCAAATATCTTCTAGAACAGGGGTGGGCAAACTTTTTGGCTTGGGGGGCCTCATTGACTTTTAAAATTTGACAGACGGGCCGCCACCTGGTGTCGAAATGCCTGTCATTACAAGTCAAAATCAAATGAATGCAATCATTCAATCATTCACATCAAACCTTAATTCTGTACCAATCTTCAGCGGGCCGGATTAAAAAGACCAACGGGCCAGATGTGGCCCGCGGGCTGTAGTTTGCCCACCCCTGTTCTAGAATATTTCAGATGTCATACTATTTTTTATAATTTTGTCCAATGCTAACCAAAAACAAACCCCTCTCCCTGTTTCTTTTACTTTTATGATTGGAATCTTTATTGTCCAATTTCTTAAGTCATAAATGTTACAACTTAGAGTAACAATTTGGTCCACATAAAGGTACTGTTTATACAATTATTTCCAAAAATGACAGTTACAACTCAATAGACAAGACTTGACTTAGGACAGGACAAAATTTTTATTTGTATTTTTTTAAAAAGAAAGATGCATTGGTGAGTATTGGTAAGGAAAACCCACAATTCTATAATACTTAAATAGGTTGAATCTAATATTCTTGAGTTTAAGCATGGATAATAGAAGTAGTGGAACACTTTTAGCATTTATGATATTTTTAATTTCATATTTTTAGTAAAGAACCCAAACTTTGTGAAAATCTCAAAAGGTGCTTGACATATATTTTAAGTATTCATGCAGCATCAAGATGTTTCCCTAAAGCCTAAAGTCATAGTTAATCAATATAAATTAATGTGCTTTAATGTTCTTTGGGCCTAATTAATCATTTTCTTCAGAGAAGAAATATCAGATATTGATCCATGGACGTCCATATGTTACTGTCATGTGTACTGTTAATTTTAACTACCATTAGAATGGTAGACTTCTGCATATAATAAGAGAGGAAAGTGAAATTGTCAAAATTGCTTAGCCTTTTCATTTCAATGCTATTCAAGTTTGCAAGAAAGTAAGTGCAGCTAAATCAATAGTTTATTAGGAAATTTGATGTTCAAAATTTATCATGGAAATAATATTATGAACTCTGAATATATTATCATGGAAATAATATATGAACTCAATAACATTCTGTTATTGTCCAATAAAATGAATTTAATTAAACTTTTACTTCTAAAAACACATTCTGCAATTTCCCTGAAGTTAATTTCTTAATTGTACATTTGTTTTCTGTTTTTTGATGCTGTTTTTAATTGCTGTGAGCCACCCCAAGTCACTTAGGTGAGATGGGTGGATACACAAATTGAATAAGTAGCATAAAATGTCATAAATTAAAATAAAATACTATTCAAGTTTTCTCCTCACACTAAATTCAGTGGAACTTTAACTCAGATAAAAAAAACCTATGTTTTTAATTGTACTCTGCAGAATTATTTTAGATTCACAATCTTTCAGTTTCTCCTGTGAGTAAAGAGTTTGAAGCATGAAAGTTTGAATTTATTGTATCATTAATGCAGTCCTGGTTTCTTTGTGTACTTTGTTCTAACTGATTTGATGTGTACTCAGTCTCTCCATTGCTAACTCATCTATGAGATTAAACTCTTACACTCAAGAGAATGATAACAGTGAGATATAGAACATTACCTGGAGAGAATTAGTTCCTTATGTTAGATAAGTTTTAATCATCACCCTTCGGAGGTTTCTCCAGGGTTTATCCTAAGCTTGTACCCAAAGAATTATAGGAGTAGGTTCTAACACAAAACAAATATATATTTGATTACAGTGTAGTTTAGAAGCTTCCAGATTATCTAAATTACACAAATGTATCCCAGAAGTCTTTATCTGCCAATGATGCTTTGGTGAATGGAGAAGCTTATACACTGAATACCTCAAAAATAGAGTGCATTCTCCAAAATGGCATGTCAACAATTTAAGTTGTGGAAATAATTGCTATGGCTTTCCATACTCATTTATTTTTTTCCCTTCACAAGCTCTGTATAACAAACTTTTCTTTAACATTAAAAATCTATGTTATGATAAAACCTATACAATTACAAATTCTGTTTCACATGTCCCAAGTTCCTTTCCCTTATACACAACAAGGAAAAATTTAGACGACTGATCATCTGTTCAGAAGAAAACATCATGAAGTTGATTTTCATGGCTTATAGCAAAGCTATTAAACTCTTGATAGGAATATGTGCAATATCAATTTCCATACTAAAATATTTTATTCTGGGGTCTCCAAAGATCACCATTGACTCAGATAAAATAAATAAGATAGAGATGACCTAACTAAATTAGACCAAAGCCTGGCAATGCATTGCTTAAGGAAAATCTTTTGCTTTAATAAAATTTGAGAAAAATAACAACCAGAAATATGTCATTTTTGTTTAAATGCATTTTGGCAAATACTCAGGCCAAACTTCAAGACTTATTGCCAGTGCCATAATAACACTGTCAAAATTGGGAGAACATAAGTATCAGCACTTGCTTGTGATGGGAACGGAAGGAAGAGAGAATGTGGAAAAGGATTGTGGGAGATTAAGGGCCAAAGTTGGTTTACTATTGTTTGTCTATTTATTTATTTACCAACATAAACACTTCATGTTGGTCAAAATCAGTAGATTTGCTACTAAATTTCAGTCACATGATCCAAAAATACTTTGAAGTTACTGAATGTAGATTTGACAACTGAAATACACACCATTAATGGAATATGTGTAACTTACTGCTCATTTAGAGTCTGTTTAGTAAATTTTCAGATTTACTCATGTAAAAGTGTACATCCTTCTCATGAAATGAAGAGGCTGATCTACATTAACATTCGCCTTTATAGAAGTAAAGACGCTCAAAGTAACGTAGCTAGATAGCTAGATAGATTTATTAGATTTAGATTTAGATTTAGATTTAGATTCAGATTTAGATTCAGATTTAGATTTAGATAGCTCTTTATAGATATGGGAATATTTGGTGTTATGAAGTGAAAGATGGCAGGAAATCCAAAAAAAAAAAAGCCATATAATTAAAAAAACAAACCCACAACCCCCATAAATGGTGGAAAAGTTACTGTTCGTGACATTCAACTTGGTTTGCACCAGACATGCTCCCAGTAAATCCATATGTCCAAATCAGAGCAAGCACAGATACATACAGATAGACACAGTTCAACTAATAACAAAAATGGCCTTATGTTTATTCATTATATTAAACATTTAAAAAGTGACAGTAATGGGATAAAAGATAGGCAAAAGTAGAAAGAGAGAAAGTAGTGAACCACAGGCAACCATTAATTATTTGTATCTATCAAATGACATAAAATTTCCACAACTGCAGAAAAATAAAAATGAGTATTTAGCATGGGCAATCTTAAAGAGTGTAATTAGTTATTCCAGCTTTAATCCTTTTATGTACAAAATCGAAATGGAAAATAGAATACTAGGTGATTCCTTCTCTGTTCTCTCCCATGTATGAGAATTATGTAGCGAATGCATATTGTAGAGTAATTATGGCTATCTCATCTAAAATAATGTTCCTTCTATTAAAACACACTGCTTAAAGTTTTCTTTTCTCTTCTTTAGAATCCTAGAAATGGGTGCACATTCAGGTGGAAATGGGTGCACATTCTAGCATATGAAAGGAAAATTAAAAATAGTTGCTAACCAAGCAACCTAGAATGATGTTTTGTGAGTTTTCTTAGGATGGGAAAGAATTTCCTAGTTCTCATAGTGATTTCTCACATTTCCCTTTTTTATCACTTCTAAATATAAATAGAAAAGGAATAGAGAAACATTACAGGTTTTCTGTATCAAGCTATTTTCCCATTCTCAGCTGCTGTTAGTTAGATTTAATTAAAAAGGGACCTTTTTTAGAGTTTGTGCAAGCAAACATGGAAAAAAGCATCCTGAATCATTTCTGTAGAGCTTTTTGGCACAGTACAGTTTTAAAATAGCTAAGCAATCTGTAGAGTGTTTAAAACAACTTGGACAGCAAACTGAAAGTAAATGCAATTTAAAGCAGCAGATTTAATATCCTGGTTTGGGAGAGTGGGGAATGAGATTTTAGATTAGAAATACTTGCCATATCATTAATTAAACTGAAAGGTGCATTCTGGTAGTATTCTAATATTCTTATAGAAAACCCAATGAATTTATGTAAGTATAGAAATTGGTAAATGTGTGTAGCAATGGTTTCTGTTCTTGTTTGGTTTGGTTAGAAAGCTTGGTTTCTAGTCAAAAGAACCAAATCAATCCTCCTGTGGTTGCCTATGATACATAATATTCTTATAGCTAAGGGACAACACTTTTTTTTTTTTTGTAGTGAAGGTTCATATCTGATTATAGTTGTTTGCTTTTATTATTATTTTTATTTCAGTGGCCATGGGGAGATGGTGAAGAGATGACTTTACGGTATTGTGTAAGTAGGCAAGGCTGGGATTTGTGTGTATGCACATGCTACTGCTTATATTCTTTTTTTCCTCTTACTTCTTGTACAAAATGAGTATGAAATTGTGCTGGTGATGTTTGGCAGTTTTCCCCTTGACTTTTGGCAGTGCTACATCCCAGAACTACAGGAGCTAGATAAAAAATACTGTAGGAGCACATGCATGTTACTAATTGTCTAGCTGAGCTTTGATATCCATCAATAAGTATAACAAACTATTACTGGAAGCATTGGGAACCATTATTTTCATGTAGAAGTGGTCAAGGATCCCTTGAACCCAAAATTGTGGTGTTTTATTTTTTATTCTTTGGTTATCTAAGGAGATGGCACATGTGTTTCTCCAAATGAAAGTGTTTGGATGTTGGTGACATCTCTTCCAAACGAATATGGATTTTAATACAACCATTAATCCATATATTGTGTGATAACGGAGATGCCACACAATTTATCTTCACTTGTGATAAGAGATGGCCTAACCAAGCAAGCTCACTTCCAGGTAAACCCTGATCTCCCCGATTCATGAAGACAAATATCATAACAGCAAGGTTCAGACATCAAGAGTCATTGCAGCTACAGATAGATAGATTAGGTATTACTTTGTGTGCCTGTTACTCTTCTTCTTGTGTAACAGAATTGTGGACACACAACCTTGAACTCTGAAATTGTTATTTATCATATAATGAACTGTAGCTTTATGCCTGGTCAGCACTTGAAGATCACAATGTGCAGGGAATGCAAAGAATTGCAGGAAACAATGTTTTGATTCATTAAGTGCTGCTTCCCCACCTCTTTTAATTAGCCAGGGCAACAGCTTAGAGCCAAAGGACACTGTACCATTTGAAGGACTTCTTTGGAATGTGACCCCAAGGCAGCATCTTTAACACTTCAGGTCATCAACATTTTTGTGATAATTTATATTTTTAATCAAGTACTACCATGCTGTTATATTTTCCTTGGTTGCTAATATTGATCTCTTCCCAAGAGACAGATGCTTTTTAAAGAAGGGGTAACATGATATTATATCTAACCTAAATGAAAGCTTATGAAATTCCTTTGGGATGTTTTCAGATTAAAAATGAACGGCATTTTTCCATTACTGCTCTGTTGTTGTAATTATCTTATCTTAAAAAAGAAGTGTGCAGTTTTTTTTCAGGCTTAAATACCATAATTGGTCTTTAGATAATGGGTCATGAGACAATCTAAACCTATGATGGCGAACCTATGGCATGGGTGCCACAGGTGGCATGCAGAGCCATTTGTATGGGCATGCAAGCCCCAGCCAAACTTAACTCACTGGGCATGCACGTGCCTCTCAGCTGATTTTCGACCCGTTTGAGGGCTTTTTTGGCCCGAGGGAAGCCTCTGCAGCCTTTGGAGCCGAAAAACAGGGTCGTTTTGTCACTTCTGGTATTTCTGATAATGAGCCTGACAAAAAATAAGTGGAGGCTTTCCTCGAGCCTTTGGGAGGCCAAAAAAGGCCTCAAACAGGCCAAAAATCAGCTGGGAGATGCATGCATGCCCAGTGCAGCTAAGGGAGGAATTGCGCATGCATGCATAGGGGCTTGTGGGGTATGCATTGCCTTCTGGGTGCTGGCAAGTGAGTTTCGGCACAGGAGCCCAAAAAGGTTAGCCACCACTGCTCTAAACATACAGGGAGGCAGCATAACCAAGAGTTAGGAGAAAAACTGGATTTAATTCAAATGCCATTTAAATTGTTTAATATAATTAAAATGATTACTAACAATAAATTAATTATTTTACCTTCTGACTATGGAATAGGGAGATCTGCATGCAAAGACTTTTATTCTGTCTTATTTTGCTTTATTTCAGTGTATTTTCTGGTGGCACTATCTTTTAGATTCACAGGTCTGTCAATGTCTAGTATGAAATTCTTTTTTTTTTTAAGTTTTATTGAGTTTTTTTATTTTTAAGCATACATCAATATCAATAAAAGTGGTCTCTGGATATAATTCATTTTTATACAAATAGCAATATTATTATTGTTGTTGTTACATTAATCAAACTTATATAATCCTAGTATTGATGTGCATGATTGTTTTAGTTATTCAATATTTCAGTGTTCCATTTTAATGCCAATTATATTATTAAGAATACATAGTGATATTATCTTTCAACTTCTAATCTTTCCATCTAATTGTTACTTATATTCTATTACATAAAAATTATATCTGCTAATATTCCCCCTATTTCTTATTTCTACCTCTATTCTAGCTTCTAGTCAAGTCACCGTTACTAATCCTAGTGTTAATTACCATATTTATATTGAGACATAATCCTTTATTATTTGGTTGTTCAAAGTCACAATATGCCATTCAAGTACCAGTTATTCTATTATTTAAACATACCTAATAATACCATCTTTCAATCTCCAATCTTTCCATCTTATTGTTTATATAAAGATGTGTATTCTTATTTCTACCTCTCTCTTGACTTTTAATCAGGCCATAATTATATTAGAAAAAGAAGAAAATCCTTTCAATCCATCATTTCTTGTCCATTTTAATACTTCAATTCTTATTCATTTTTGGCTGGTCTCCAATATTCCAGTATGACGTACTAAAATTGTGTTTATCATCCTGTAATTTTGCTATTCCAGAGATGGCGGCCATGAATCTCCTACATCACAAGGCATCCAGTACCAAGTAGTCACTGCTTGACTTCTTTTGCCTTGGTATACCCTTATGGGTCCAACTGATTGTTCCATTGTGCCATGCTAGTAACATGAAAACATTGCAGGTTTATGATAATTGATTCCTGCAATTATTGCACTTTTATTTTTCTTAACTAAAAGTCTAGTAACTCTTTTTGTGAACATTGTTAATATCTTAATTGATGAAGCTGCATTAGCTAAGATCCCAGGATGTTACATATATTCTGGAGCACTGAGAGTTATAAACAGTAGGAGAATTGCTTGCTACATCTTTTTTCCCCCTTGAAAGGGATTATGAGAAGGAAATGGTCAGAATATACATTAAAGCTAAGAAAAAGAAGGATGAAGAAAAGCCAATTCATCTAATGTACCACAGGGAGGATGGACCAAGGCCCAGACCTAATTGTTAACTCTGCTAAAACAACACCCAATAATGAACATACTTAGCTGGAGTCTTCATGTTCTACAAGGCACTGAACATTGTTTATTCCACCATGATTTTGCTAATGATAGATCCTAGCTGGGCATTATAACTAACCCCTATTTATTTTGTATGTTATTATTGCTTTTATTCTGTTCTTTATTGATATTTGTTGTAAATTGCCCAAAATATATATGGATTGGAATAACTGACAAACACCATTTCAAAGATAGTTACTCTACCTCAAAAGAACCTTCAGATAAATTATCTGAAAAGGGATACATGGTAGTAGGAAACACATTAAAATAGTGGAAAAAAAATACCTCTGCAGGAGGAAATTATTAAGAAAATCATGGACTGTGCCGAAATGAGTAAATTGGCATTTGAAATTAGAGAACAAGAAGATAAACAATTTTATATGATATGGGATTTATTTTATCAATGGTTAGATAAAAAGACATGGTAAAGAAATAGATTAGCAAGCTTTATAATAAAAGTTAATAGATTGATATAGAATACAATATAAAGTATATAACCATTGGATAAATGTATAAGATTAAACCATAATGAAATTTAGAATATCTTGTATAGAATGATGGAAAAATAGTTTTGTCAAATGAATGGTTAATAATTGATAATACATAAGCACAAGTTAGATTGATAAGGTGAGAATTTATATAATTTGTGGGTAATGGTAAAAAAAAGGACAGCACAAAAGATTGTAACCAACTGACACACTGTATGAATATAATTGAAAGAGAGTTTTATGTTTTTATGTTTTGTCTGTATGTTTGTTGTAAAAAATAAAAACTTTTAAAAAATAGTGAAAAACATAGGAAATATTCCTAATACAACACTAACAACAAAACGTATCAATATCTATGAGATTTTTAAAAAAATAGATAGTAGAAAAAGTAGACAATAAACTGAAGATTGAAGTTTGGACATTCAGTTTGAATGTGATTCAATCAATTTCTTCCTTTAACTGATTGTGTATTGAAATGTTGATTCAACTGGGTGTTTTTAGAATGCATCAACAATTTATAGTATGAATGTGTCTAACAATACCTTTTAACAAACTAAATCAATAATTTAAAGCTATGCAATTCGAAGATTCACAATGATAATTAGATTTGACTGGACTTCTTGCCAAACCAACAATCTGAATCCATGTTAGATTTCATTTAACTTGTTTCAAATCAAAACTGTGAATCAAGTATTGGCAGAGTTAGTCCAAATAAAGTTGAATTTTGTCTCTATGAGTATTAAGAAAGTTCATTTTGGCATGGAGCTAAAATATAGTGTAGTGGTTCAGATATTGTATTGGTTACAGAATCATATTGAATGGATAACTTGGGGCCAGTCATTATCACTCATACTAAAATCTCACAAAATGATTGTTGTGGGGTTAAAATGAGAAGACCTTGCTTCCCTAAAGAATCTTAATAACTCAGAAGGCAGGTAGGATAGAAACGTACTAATAAATACATAAATAAATGAAAGGATGCAATTAAATATTTAGACAGTCATTTTAATTAAATATTTTTCTAGTAACAACTTTCACCAAGTTTCATTCAAATCTAATTTTCAAGGTTCTCTTCAAGGAAATCATAATAACAATTTTACGCAAATCCCAAGGCTAATAAGATTGCTGAAATTTCTTTGATAATTTTTGCAAGCGCACTATTTTTTTTTAAATATATATATATTTCTCATGCAAATGCATTATTTATACATTAAAGTATAGAAAAATATATTTTGTTATTATTCCAACATTCTGAGATACAGTATGGGATTGTGAGGGCAGGAGCAAAATAAAATACCCTTGATTATATTTGTAGATGATAGATGACAATGCTACTAGTAATAAACTATTTTAGTTGTTTAGGTACATGTATTCTCAAATAATAATAATGAACTTGAATCATGACTACTACTTTAGCATTCTTTGAGGATCTGTGAGCATAAAGAACAAATGCAATTGAACACAAATCTTTGTCATACATAAATATATGCTGTAGTTTAACTTTACAGTAAAGTGGCTATAGTTTAACAGTATATAATAGTAATATTGACTGGGTGAACATCTTATCCTCCACCTCAATTTTGAGAGTCACCATATTTAAATATGCTTATTTTTCTTTATGTTCATTTTCTGATGCTTTGTGATGTCTTCTTTCTGTTTCCTTGGCAATTCTAATCTCAGATTCTTTATCCATGTATTACAATGTCTTTTCCTGTGAAAATATATCTGTAATATGTTACCAAGTAGCTCTGGCTACAAATCTATAGTGAGATTTGCATTATCCCGCTACAGAGATCCAAGCTGCATTGATCATCCATGTTGCTGTAAGCATAAATTCTGTCACTTAGAGAAAGTTAACTGGCATTTTACCAGTTGTTCCTTCAACCTTTGCACAAGAATCTTTGACTTTTGTGCTAAGGCCTTTGGCAGGCTTTTCTAACTCCCCAAAATGCCTCCAGTTTATTCAATCAGCAGTTGCTAAGGTTTCTTCTGAGTGATCACATAACTTTGATCTTAATTTTATGACACTTGTTTCCTCAGCTTTTTTTTTTCCTGATTGTAATAATCACACATGTTCACATATAATATGCAGAAGTGCCTGTAACCTCTTCATTGCTCTGCAGTGATAGATCTGGTAATAATGTGCTCACAGTTCTCACTGTGCTGTACTTTGTAACACCCAGAGTTTAATTGAAAATACACTCTGACCTTGGTTTTCTTCACTGGGCACAGAAAGGACATAATTGCTGTGAAGCTGCTGAGAGACATTATTCCAAAATGTCATATTGCTAATTTTGGCTGTAGAAGTCCCTCCTATTAAAAAAAAAAAAATCCCAAAATCCAAATATTAATATGGAACGTATCACTGTTTTGTATTGATAAAACAAGTATTTTTTTTTTTAAAAAAGACTTATTTCTCTGTACCATTTCATTATTTTCAAAATGTCATGGGAGTGTAATCATTTGATTTCTTCTAGTGATCCATTCCTCATTTATAATTACATAAACAGCTTGTAAACTGCAGACCACAAAAATATCTATATTCCATTTTACCTTCCAAAGGTTTCCATAGTTACAAAGGACAAAATTATAATTATCATTTGCTGGACGGAGGATTCTTAACAGCATTTCCACTTTCATACATAATTGTGATTTTCCTTCTAATTACATTATGTTGGATAAACTGCAATTGTAATGGATATTCTATATATCTATAAACATTATATTTCTAAAGTCTATAAACACTGTCCTCTGAATATGTAGAATGTTTCTATTACTGGAAGTTTTCTTTAGAATTCCGTGTTTAGTTTTCTTATTTGTTTTATTTCCTTTATGTATATTTCTTAAAGTGAATGTTAAGGAATCTAAAACAGAAAAAAGACTTCAGAATATCAATGACCTTTCAAGAATGACTGAAATGAGGATTAGATAAGCCAAGGATCATGTTAAGTATGGAGCATGGGCGAGAAAGAATGGAGACAAGCCTCTGGAACGGTGAACTTCAATTCTTTATTTACATAGTGACTGCTCAAACTCAATGGCAGTTATAGCCCTCCTTATAAAGGCAACCCAATAACTATTAACCAATAACAATCTAGGAGCGCTAGCTCCCTTAACCAATAAGAATGCTCCATTAATAGCCAATCGGATTCTCCAGAACAGGCCAATCCGATCCTGCCGTTAACAGCCAATCAGAAGTGCAGTGCCAGAACCCTGCACTTGACTCCAAGCTTAAGATATCTTTATTAAGGCCTATGCATTCACAACACCCCTTCCCCCTGGCTTCTGTTTACAGGGCGCAGTTACATAGTCCTTTAGGTAGGATGGTTGCTTTATTAATCTTTTTGATTTTCACTGTGTGTTTTGCATTTGGCTGCAATCTCGCTGAGGTAGATCGTTGTTTGTTGACGGGGTTGCCTCTGGTTCAGAGTTCACGTTTCCGTCGTTACCAATATCTTCGGCAACTCCCTGAGGTGAATCTATTCCCTTCTCTAGTTCCAATTCCTGTGTCTCTATTCCGCCATTGTTCCCTTCGAACTAGTTTTCTTCTAATTGAAATTTGTCTTCTTCCGTATCTCCCCCCCCCTCAGTTTGGTCATAAGGGAGTTCAGAATTGCCCGACCGGAGCCGTGATCGTAATTGATCGAAATGGCGTTTCCATAGTCTGTCATCAAGGCATTGTACAAGGTAGGATCTCGGGCCAGTTACACGAACTACTGTCGCCTCTACCCACAGCGGATCGCCCGATAGGTTTTTTGCATATACCAAATTGCCTACCTGGAAGGTACGACATCAGCCGCTGGATCCTAGTGGTTTTTCCGGTTCATAAGCTGGGTGTAACCGGTTGAGGTGGGAGCGGAGTTTTTGTCCCTTTAGCAGTTCGGCGGGAGTTTTGTTGGTGATGCTATGAGGTGTGATGTGTTGTAGAAAAAGGATTCAGTTGATTTTGTCGTTGATGTTATCATAGTCTAATTTCTGCAAGGTTTTCTTAACAAATTGGACCATGCGCTCAGCCCTGCCATTGGTTGCAGGGTGCGCAGTCGAGGTGAGCGCATGCCAGATGCCGCGGTCAGCCAGGTACTGCTCGAAGGACAGCGCGGTAAATTGGGGCCCATTGTCGGATACCAGAAAGTCTGGTATTCAGTGGGTTGCAAACAGTCTTTCCAACTTTTTGATAACCGCTTCAGTGGTTGTGTTCGTCATGCGGTGAATCTCAAGCCAATTCGAGTAGGCGTCGATGGTTAGAAGAAAGGTATGGCTTTTGGTCAGCCCCGCAAAATCCAGGTGAATACGGGACCAGGGTCCCTGTGGTGTCTCCCATTCAGTAGGAATGGCTTTTGGTGGGGCGTTGCTCACTTCCTGGCATCTATGACAAGCTTTAACCCAATTTTCAATTTGCTTTTCGATGCCTGGCCACCATGCATAGCTTCGTGAGAGGGCTTTCATCCGCACGATACCGGCGTGGCCATCGTGCAAGGTTCTCAGTACTGCTTTTTGGAGTCGTTCTGGGATAACGACTCTATCGCCTCAGGTGACATAGACTTTTTGAGAGAACAATTCCATTTGTTGAGTCTTGAATGGTGTGAAGTCATCTGATAAATGGTCCAATGGCCATCCGCGTTCTACCCAGCCTAGGACTCGCGCCAAGGTGTGGTCATATCTGGTTTCTCTCGCGATATCTCGAGCGGTTAATGGCGGCGAGTGGAGTGTTTCAATTTGTAACGTGGTTACCGTTGGTGCGGGATCGTCAAGAGTCTCTGGAAGCGGTGCTCGGCTCAATGCGTCGGCGTGGGGAATAGCTTTCCCCGGGCGGTATTGCAGCTGATAATTATAAGCAGCCAAGAATTCTGACCAGCGAGTCATCCTGGGGGATAATATGTAGGGAGTCAGCTTATCTCCAGCTATTATCCCCAATAATGGTTTATGGTCAGTCACGATAGTAAAAGCCCAGCCATACACATACTCGTGAAATCTTTTAATGGCCGATACAATTGCGAGGGCTTATTTATCGATTTGGCCATAATTTCGCTCAGTTTTTGAAAGTGTCTTTGAAAAATATGCAACAGAGGCTTCATTACCATTAGGCAGTACATGGCTCAAAATGGCGCCCACTCCGAAGGGCGAAGCATCACATGTGATATTTAACGGCAAAGTCTCATTGTACTGCATGAGTACAGAGTCAGTAGTCAGTAGTTTTTTTACATTACGGAACGCCTGTTCTTCTTTATAACCCCATAACCAATTTGCTTTCTTGTCTAGCAAACGATGTAACAGCTCAGTGACAGTTGCTTTAATGTGGTAGAAATACAATATTAAAGTTGATGAGGCCTAGGAGCGCCTGGAGATCAGCCTTGTTCCGAGGTCTGGGAGCGTTTGTTATTGCTCTTAATTTACTGTCGGTAGGGTGAATACCCTGACTGTCAATTAGGTACCCTAAAAACTCAACACTATCTGTACACAATTTACACTTATTATTTTTTACCTTAAGATCGGCGTCTTGGAATTTTTGTAGGACCAACTTTAAACGATCCCGTAAGATTTTTTTGTTGGTGCAGCAATTAATACATCGTCAAAGTAGGGGACCACGCCTTTAATCCCTTGTAGTAGCCTCTCCATAAGGCTCTGAAATATCCCCGGGGCTACACTGACTCCGAATTGGAGCAGGGTACATTTAAAGGCACCTCGGTGCGTCACAATCGTTTGTGCCTGTGCCGTCTTTTCATCAACAGGTAATTGCTGATATGCCTGAGCTAAGTCTAATTTAGTGAAGACTTTTCTGCCCCCCAGGGAATGGAGGAGATGTTGCACCACCAGCACCGGATATGCATTTTGCTGTAGGGCGTGGTTCAGGGTGGCCCGGTAGTCCCCATAAATTTGGATTGAACCATCCAGCTTAATGGGTGTTACGATTGGGGTTTCCCAGGGAGAGTGATCGGTAGGTTCTAGCACCCCCTGAGCTATTATTTTATCGAGTTGTTCATCGATTTTCGGCTTTAAGGCGAACGGAACTTGACAAGGCTTAAGGCGGATGGGAGCTATCTTTGGATTAAGGCTGAACGATATTGGGGTCCCCTTGTACTCGCCTAATTTTTCCGCAAATACGTCCTTGAATTCATGGATGAGGTCCTCCTCCCAGTCACTTCCGCTGACTCAGTTTATGCCTGCCACTTCAATGCCAAGTGGCGTGAACCATTGGAGACCTAGCAGACTAGGCCGATCTTTGTCGATCACAGTTAGCGGTAAGTACGCTGTGTGCTTCTTGAATGAGACCCGGACTCGGCAGGAACCAACAACAGGGATTCGATTCCCTTGATAGTCCTTAAGAATAAGTTTTTGGAAGCGGAGGTGTTGGCGCTGGATCATGGGGATGAGTTGCTTGAGGGTCTTCCATGACACCATCGAGAGGGACGATCCCGAGTCGACTTCCATGTGGCAAGGCTGGTTCTCGATGGCCACTGTAATTTGGATTTTCTTGGCATCCAAGGCAGAGGCGTGACCGATAGTGATAGTATGGTGAGCCTCTTCTCGCTGCAAAACTCGGTTTCTGTAAGAGTGGTTTACTGGTTCTCACCTTACAGGACGGTTTCCTGTTGATTGGCGATAGTTAGCCCCTTTTGAGGCCTGGCCGGGTCCTTGTAAACTTCGGCACACCCGTCCGATGTGGCCTCACTTCCTGCACTCATGGCAGAGCACATCGCGGAATTTGCATTCGGACCTGGCATGGTTGGCTCCACAGCCAGCGCAAGGGCATAGGGAATTCGGATGGTGGTCCTGGTCGGACCGCTGTCGATGGCCCTCTTCTTCGTCACTTTCTGATGACGAAGAGAGGTCCTCGTGGTGTGTCATTGAAAGCTGCCCTTCTGACTTGGGTAAAATTTCGCTTGTCAGTTGGTGTACCGGAGCGCGGTTGCGGCGTAATTGTGCAGCCGACTTCCTGGTTGCTTCTGTTGCAGTAGCATCGGTGATGGCATCGGCAAGGCCGATGTCGCCTTTCGCCATCAGCTTGCTCTGCACGCCTGGTGCATCTAATCCCAGAACTATTCGATCTCTCAGTGCCTCTTCCAAATCGGCGAATCCGCAGAGGCCTCCCAGGTTTCAGAGGTCTGTTATGAAGTCGGCGACGCTTTCTCCTTTTCGCTGGTTTCTCTGATAGAACTCGTGCCATCTCACGAGCATGGGCACGGTCGGTGCGTAATGAGCTCTTAGTAGGGGTTCGAGGTCATCCCAGTCCATCGTCTTCACTTCGGTAGGTTTGGCTAGTGCTTTATCCATCTTAAATATGGTTGGACCGCAATGCGTTAGGAATACCGCCCGTTTCTTCCCGGCCGTGGCATCCTTTAAATTGTTAGTTTCCAAAAACATTTGGAAACGATCCATGTAGGACTCCCAGTCCTCTTGCACTGGATCGAACAGAGCAGGTGGTACGATGACGCCGGACATGCTCGCTGTCAGCCACATGCTCGGTGTTTCTTCTTAGTTCAGTCGGCTCAGACGTCTCCAAATCCCATCCTCGTCGCCAGTGTTAAATATGGAACATGGGTGAGAAAGAATGGAGATGAGCCTCTGGAATGGTGAACTTCAACTCTTTATTTACATAGTGACTGCTCAAACTCAATGGCAGTTATAGCCCTCCTTATATAGGCAACCTAATTGTTAAGTACTGATCATGGGTCGGAATAAATGAGACAGCCTCTGAACGGTGAACTTTCAGCTCTTTATTTGCATAGTGACTTCTAAAAACAACAACAGTGAACTCTGCCTTATATAGGCAACCCCTGTGAGAATTGTCCAATAACGAGCAATGAACACTAGCTCTTTTAACCAATAAGAATTCTCTGTTAAGGGCCAATCAGATTCCTCAGAACTAACCAATCCGATCTGGCCGCCTAACAGCCAATCAGAAGTGCAGGGCCAGAACCCTGCACTTTACCTCAAGCTCATACTTTATTAACTATGGTACATACACAACACCCCTTCCCCCTGGCTTCTTAATTACGGTGAAGTTATATAGTCCTTTAGATAGGACGGTTGTCTTTTAAGTCTTTCGGATTTTCGTTGGACTGGTTGGTTGCAATCCTGTTGAGGTAGATTGTTGTTTGGCAGTGGTTCTGCTTCTTGCTCAGCTGCCATTTCTTGCGGTGCAAACGTTTCTCCTTCCTGCTCCATTTTCTGAGTATCACTTAGTACGTCGCTCCCTTCGAGCAGGTTCCCTGGAACTTCATCTTCTTCCGTACCTCCCCCCACCTCAGTTTGGTCATGGGGGAGTTGTTGACTGGCCGTTGTGAGTCGTGACCGTAATTGGTCGATATGCCGTTTCCACAGTTTATTGTCACAGCATTTCACTACGTAGGATTTGGGGCCGGTCACTCGTACTACTGTCGCCTCTATCCATAACGGGTCGCCCGATAAGTTTCGTGCATAAACGAGGTCTCCTACCTGGAAGGTGCGACAGCGGCCGCTGGATCCTATTGTCTTTTCCGGTTCGTAAGCAGGGTGTAACTGGTCGAGGTGGGAGCGGAGTCTTCGTCCCATCAGTAGTTTGGCGGGAGTTCTGCCGGTGACGCTATGTGGAGTTACGTGTTGCAAAAAGAGAATTTGGTTGACCTTGTCATCGATATTGTCATAGTCCACTTTTTGCAAGGTCTTTTTAACAAATTGGACCATGCGTTCAGCTCGGCCATTGGTCGCAGGGTGCACAGGCGAGGTGAGCACATGGCGGATGCCGCGGTCAGCGAGGTACTGCTCGAACATTAGTGCCGTAAACTGTGGCCCGTTATCGGACACCAGGACGTCTGGCCATCCGTGGGTTGCAAAGAGTCTGTTTAGAATCTTGATCACCGCCTCGGAGGTCGTAGCCATCATACGATGAATTTCTAACCAATTGGAGTATGTGTCGACTGTCAGCAGGAAGGTATAGCCCTTGGTTGGCCCCACGAAATCCAGGTGGATTCTGGACCAGGGTCCACGTGGCATCTCCCATTCAGTAGGCATGGCTTTTGGTGGGGCGTTGCTGACTTGTTGGCAATTGGAACATGCTTTAACCCACTGTTCGATTTGCCGGTCCATGCCCGGCCACCATGCATAGCTTCGTGCAAGCGCCTTTATTCGCATGATGCCGGGGTGGCCCTCGTGCAGAATTCACAGCAGCGTCTTCCGGAGTCGCTCTGGGACAACGACTCTATCGCCCCAGATGATACAGCCTTTTTGGGAAAAAAGTTCAGTCTGTCGAGATTTGAATGGTACGAAGTCATCTGGTACTTGGTCCAATGGCCATCCATGTTCTACCCAGCCTAGGACTCGAGCTAGGGTGTGGTCTCATTTAGTTTCTCTCACGATGTTTCGGGCGGTCATTGGCGGCGAGTTGAGTGTTTCAATCTGCAACGTGGTTGCCGTTGGTGCCGGATCATCGAGAGTCTCTGGAAGTGGTGCTCGGCTTAATGCATCGGCGTGGGGAATGGCTTTCCCTGGGCGATATTGCAGGTGATAATTATAAGCAGCTAGGAATTCTGACCATCAGGTCATTCTAGGGGATAATATGTTGGGGGTTGGCTTGTCCCCAGCTATTATCCCTTGCAACGGTTTGTGGTCAGTTATAATGGTAAATGTCCTTCCATACACATATTCATGAAATTTTTTTACAGCTGAAACGATTGCGAAGGCTTCTTTATCAATTTGTCCATAGTTCCGCTCTGCTTGTGAAAGAGTCTTCGAAAAGTATGCAACAGGGGCTTCGTTCCCATTAGGCAGTACATGGCTCAAAATGGCGCCCACCCCGAAAGGCGATGCATCGCAGGTTATAACTAACGACAAAGTCTCGTTATACTGCATAAGTACAGAGTCAGATGTGAGCAGTTTTTTAACATTCCGGAACGCTTGCTCTTCCCGGTAACCCCATACCCACAATGCTTTCTTATCTAATAATCGGTGTAACGGTTCAGCGACAGTTGCCTTGTGCCGTAAATATACATTATAGAAATTAATGAGGCCTAAGAATGCCTGGAGATCGGCCTTGTTGCCTGGCCTGGGAGCGTTTTTGATTGCTTTTAATTTACTCTTGGTAGGATGAATGCCCTGTGTATCAATCCGGTACCCTAGAAACTCAACATTGTCAGTATACAATTGACATTTATTCTTTTTCACCTTAAGTCCGGCCTCTTGGAATTTTTTTAGAACGCATTTCAAACGGTCCTGTAAGATTTTTTGGGAAGGGGCTGCAATTAATACGTCATCAAAATAAGGGACCACACCCTTGATTCCTTATAATAACCTTTCCATAAGGCTCTGGAAGATCCCCGGGGCTACACTAACTCCGAATTGCAATCGGATACATTTAAAGGCACCCCATGCGTTACAATTGTTTGGGCTTGAGCCATTCTTTCATCCACTGGTAATTGTTGATAAGCTTGAGCTAAATCCAATTTAGCGAAAACCTTACTGTCCCCCAAGGAATGGAGGAGGTGCTGCACCACCGGAACTGGATACGCATTCTGCTGTAGGGCGTGGTTCAAAGTGGCCCGGTAGTCCCCACAAATTCGGATTGACCCGTCTGGCTTAATGGGTGTTACAATGGGGGTTTCCCATGGAGAGTGATCGATGGGCTTCAACACCCCTTGAGCAATTAACTTGTCGAGTTGTTCGTCGATTTTTGCTTTAAGAGCGAACGGAACTCGACGGGGCTTCAAGTGAATGGGAGATACTTTTGGATCTAGACTGAATGAGATCGGGGTCCCCTTATACTCGCCTAAGCTGTCCGCGATGACGTCGCTGAACTTAGAGATAAGGTCTTCCTCCCACTCACAACCACCGACTCGGTTCACGCCGGCCACTTCAATGCCGAGTGGCACGAACCATTGGAGGCCTAGTAGGCTAGGCCTATCTCTATCGATGACCGTTAGAGGTAAGTACGCTGTATGCTTCTTGAAGGAGACTCGGACTCAGCAGGACGTGACAACGGGGATTCGATTCCCTTGGTAGTCCTTGAGGATGAGGCGTTGAAATTGGAGGTCTTGGCGTTGAATTGTGGGGATGAGTTGCTTGAGTGTCTTCCAAGACACCATCGAGAGGGACGATCCCGAGTCGACCTCCATGTGGCAAGGCTGGTTCTCGATGGCTACGGTGACTCGGATTTTCTTAGTGTCCAAAACTGAGGCGTGACCGATAGTGATAGTATGGTGAGCCTCTTCTCTCTGCAAAGCTCGATTTCTGTAGGAGTGGTTTACTGGCTCTCGCCTTACAGGACGGTTTCCTGTCAATTGGCAATAGTTAGCCCCTTTTGAGGCCTGGCTGAGTCCTGGTAAGCTGTGGCAGACCCTGCCGATGTGGCCTCGTTTCCCGCACTCATGGCAGAGTGCGTCGCGGAATTTGCATTCGGACCTGGCATGGTTTGCTCCACAGCCAGCGCAAGGGCGTAAGGGCTTCGGGCGAGGGTCCCGGTCAGACCGCAGTTGATGGACCCCTTCTTTGTCACTGTCTGATGACGAAGAGAGGTCCTCGTGGTGCGTCGTCGCGAGCTGTCCTTCAGACTTGGATAAAATGTCGCTTGTCGGTGGTAGTACCAGAGTGCGGATTCACTGTAGTTGTGCAGCTGACTTTTTGGTCGCCTCTGCTGCCGTGGCTTCGGCGATGGCGTCGGCAAGGCTGATGTCGCCTTTCGCCATCAGCTTGCTTTGCAGGCCTAGTGCATCTAGTCCCAGAACTATTCGATCTCTTAGTGCATCTTCTAAATTGGCGAACCTGCAGAGGCCCCCTAAATTTCGGATGTCCGCCATGAAATCGGCCACGCTTTCCCCTTTTTGTTGGTTTCTCTGATAAAACTCGTGGCGTCTCACGAATGTAGGTATGGTTGGTGCGTAATGGTCTCTCAAGATGGGTTCGAGGTTGTCCCAGCTCATGGCTTTCACTTCTCGAGGTTTGGCGAGTGCTTTAGCCACCTTAAATACGGCTGGGCCGCAATGCATCAGGAACAGCGCTCTTTTCTTTGTTGGTGTGGTGTCCTTCAAGTTATTCGTCTCGAGAAACATTTGGAAGCGATCCATGTAGGATTCCCAATCCTCTTGGTTCGGATCGAATGGAGCGGGTGGTACGATGCCGCCGGACATGGTTCCATTGTTGGCGTCGTCTATCATGTGCTCGGTATTGCTTCCTGGCTTCTTCGGTTCAGACGTCTCCAAATCCCACCCTCGTCGCCAGTGTTAAGTACTGATCATGGGTTGGAATAAATGAGACAGCCTCTGAATGGTGAACTTTCAGCTCTTTATTTGCATAGTGACTTCTAAAAACAACAACAGTGAATTCTGCCTTATATAGGCAACCCCTGTGAGAATTGTCCAATTGCTATGAACACTTGCTCTTTTAACCAATAAGAATTCTCCGTTAATGGCCAATCGGATTCCCCGGAACGGGCCAATCCGATCCTGCCGTTAACAGCCAATCAGAAGTGCAGGGCCAGAACCCTGCACTTGACTCCAAGCTTAAGATATCTTTATTAAGGCCTATGCATTCACAACAGATCAACCATCCATTAGTATAATGAAACAGCTGCTTTGTAACTCTCCTAATCAGAAGAAATTACAAGTTTACAAAACCTGATTTCAAATGTCTTGCAATGAGGTAGAAAAGGAAGTTATTTTTCAAAGGTCAAAATAAGTGATACCAGTTAGTTTTGTTGATGACTGTGTTTACTCATGTTTTCAGTCGGAGTAAAATCTAAGGAACTATCTGATATTCTCATACATGCATAAATTCATTAGTTGATTATTTCTCTAAATAGATTGCTATGTGAACAGTAACATATTTGCCATATTTTTCAAAATACAAGATTTCCCCCTCTGATATGAAATTAAACTGTTTGAAGCTTTAAAGGAAAGCCTTTAGCATCTAGCATTTTTGTCTATCAAATGTGTATTTTATATCTGTGTGCTCTGGATTATTAATGTGCTTAGAGCTTGCTATAATTTATAAGACTTCACTTTGGCCTGATTTATAGGAAATTTCATTAATCTCTACAGCAGAGGGACCTTGCAGTGAGCAAGAGATTCAAAATGAATCCAGAGCTGTATTTAGGTACAACCACAAATGAATCAGCACTCAGAGATTTTGAATGATAATAATAATTTGCAAAGTTGAAAGTTCTTTTTCACTTATTCAAAGATCTGAAAGAAGCATTTTGGAAGGTGACTTGGAAATTGCCAACTCTTTATTTTTTCATTTGGGACACATTACTGATGACAGTTTCCATCCTGCAGTGGTCAAAATATAAGGATTGGAGACAATGTGTATGAGGAAATAAAATCACTTGAATTTTTTTTTTTTAATATCTGTTTTCTGAAGTAAGCAAACAATAAGTGTTCTGTCAGCAGATGTATTCAATAAATAAAAGCTTTTGGACATTTGCATAAATAATCAAAAGACATTTTCCTCCCTGGAGGAAAGATTTGCAAACCTAATATGATTCATAGAAATTTTTCCCCATAAAACTATGTGTTTTGGGTAACTTAACCCACCACTCAAAACTTCTGAAGAGCACCAGCATAGGGAAGCATGATATATAAAGTTACTAAATTACATATAAAGGGTGGGGGTAGATATTAAAAGAATATAGCCTAAAAACTGCATTTAAATCTGCTTTTTCAATTTTTTACTTTTGGTCATTTCATGGCTTAATGAACTAGAGTTAAAAACATCACCACACATTTAAGAAACATATATACAATCAATCTCTTAATCTCTGTTTCCCGTTATGTATGATTTTCCATATCCATAATTGCTAAAAAGATTTCAAACCTAAGCATATATGGTAAGGGTTTTACATCTGTAAGCTTTAGGGCTATTTTTGTTAATTTTGCATGTGTAAAATAGCAGACAGGCTTTGGCATACTCTTGAGTACACATAAAAAATATACTTTTCAATGACTTATTGGACTATGTCATCATTTGTGGGTGTTAGGTTGGTATGAACCCTCTGCAGTAAGGGCTATCGTAAGCTATTTGTTCATGTTTTTCATTTATCTTGCATCCAGATGGTTAAACAAATAAAAACTGGTCAGATATTTTATTTCTGGTGGATATGCTAGATTTGGATGCTAGACTGCCTTATTTGAAATGCTTGCCAAACCCTAGGTGAAAAATACAAATCTCATTTTAATCATTCAGTCATCATTTTATCCTTACCCAAAGATTAATGTTATGGATCTCCATCTTCAGTTTTAGAAGTTCTGCTAAAAACTGATATTAGTTTCCAACTGACCTATACATCCAATAATTAAAAATCTCTGAAAATAAATTCCAGATAAAGGTTCTGAATGTTCTTCTTTAAATAATGTTATTACAGGAGTGAATTATTCAGTAATATACCATTCCCTTTAAGTTAATTATAAATGTTTTAATAGCCATATAAATTGAGTTCTGATTAGACTTAAGATTTATTGAAATGAATAATTTAATTCTGATAATTTAGTTTAATTTTCAGATTGGTTTTATAAGTGGATAATTCAGTCTTTGGCTAGTTACCTTCAGATGGGTTGGACTCTTTTTCTTAATTCCCAGCCAACCTAATAGTGGTTGAGAATTGGATCAACAAAAGTTCAGTATATCTGGAATGTCTGCTGAAAACAGTGAATTGGCTTAAAGTAATGTTCATAGTTCTGCAATCTTGGCCAAAGATTTTCAATAGGCATTTCTCCTAATAATTAGAATTATATTTAATTATATGCTTTATTTTCTTTTACAAGATATTTTGCACCCAAAAGAAAAACCTATAATGACCAAGGGTAATTTTAACTGTTAATTTATATTAACAATTAATCCCCAAGAAGTTTGTTTCTAGGTAAATATATTTTTAAACAAATGTGTGAATGCACAATTATAAGTAAGAAATAAAAATGCAACATTTGATACTAATATTGCTGTTTTCTTTTTTCTTTAGACTATTGGAACTCCTGAAGGACCAACTCCAAATAAATTATGAATGTTGAACAAGATGAGCTTACATCCACAGCAGATAATGATAGGTCCTAGGTTTAACAGGGCCCTATTTGACCCCTTGCTTGTAGTGCTACTGGCTCTTCAACTTCTTGTGGTTGCTGGTTTGGTCAGAGCTCAGACTTGCCCTTCTGTCTGTTCCTGTAGCAATCAGTTTAGCAAAGTAATTTGTGTGAGAAAGAATCTGAGAGAGGTCCCTGATGCTATATCTACTAACACTCGGTTATTGAATCTCCATGAGAACCAAATTCAAATAATCAAAGTGAATAGCTTCAAACACCTGAGGCATCTAGAAGTCTTGCAACTGAGCAGGAATCACATTAGAACAATTGAAATTGGGGCCTTCAATGGTCTGGCTAATCTCAATACTCTGGAACTCTTTGACAATCGTCTTAGCACCATTCCTAATGGGGCATTTGTGTACTTGTCAAAATTGAAGGAACTTTGGTTGCGAAACAACCCCATTGAAAGTATTCCTTCTTATGCTTTTAATAGAATTCCTTCCCTGAGGAGGTTAGATCTGGGGGAATTAAAAAGACTTTCATATATCTCTGAAGGTGCCTTTGAAGGTCTATCCAATTTGAGATATTTGAACCTTGCTATGTGCAACCTTCGGGAAATTCCTAACCTCACACCACTTGTAAAACTGGATGAGCTAGATCTTTCTGGGAACCACTTAACTATTATCAAGCCAGGATCTTTTCAAGGATTAATGCACCTGCAGAAATTGTGGCTGATCCAATCCCAGATTCAGGTGATTGAAAGGAATGCATTTGATAACCTTCAGTCACTAGTAGAGATCAATCTGGCCCACAACAATCTAACACTACTGCCTCATGACCTCTTCACACCTCTCCGTCTAGAAAGAATCCACTTGCATCATAACCCTTGGAACTGCAATTGTGACATCCTATGGCTCAGCTGGTGGATTAAAGACAAAGCACCCTCCAACACTGCATGCTGTGCCCGTTGCAACACACCTCCCAACTTGAAAGGAAGATACATTGGTGAGTTGGACCTAAACTACTTCACATGCTATGGTCCTGTGATTGTGGAGCCACCAACAGACCTCAATGTCACTGAAGGCATGGCTGCTGAGCTTAAATGCCGAGCATCAACATCCCTGACCTCTATATCTTGGATTACTCCAAATGGATCTGTTATAACACATGGGGCTTATAGGGTTCGGATTTCTGTGCTCAGTGATGGCACATTAAACTTTACAAGGGTAACTGCGCAAGACACAGGCTTGTATACATGCTTGGTGAGTAACTCTGTGGGGAATACAACAGCTTCTGCAACTCTTAATGTAACCACACAGGAGTGTATTACTTATTTTTCAACCATCACAGTAGAAACTGTGGAACCTTCTCAGGATGAGGCACGGACCACAGAACAGGTTTGGCCCACACCAGTTATTGATTGGGATACCACTAATGCGACAACCTCTCTCACACCACAGAGCACAAGGTCAATGGAAAAAGCATTCACAATTCCTGTGACAGATTTAAGCAATGGGATCCCAGGAATAGATGAGGTTATGAAGACTACCAAAATCATAATTGGTTGTTTTGTGGCAATCACTCTTATGGCTGCTGTGATGTTAGTCATTTTTTACAAAATGAGAAAACAGCATCACCGGCAAAATCATCATGCTCCAACACGGACTGTAGAAATCATTAATGTGGATGATGAACTTACAGGTGATACACCTATAGAAAGTCATTTGCCCATGCCAGCAATAGAGCATGAGCACTTAAACCACTATAACTCTTATAAATCTCCTTTCAACCACACAACAACAGTTAACACAATAAATTCCATACACAGTTCAGTGCATGAACCATTATTGATCCGAATGAACTCTAAAGACAATGTACAAGAGACTCAGATCTAAACCGTTTACAGATTTAAGGGGGAATTTAAAACAAAAAAGACAGTTTATTAAAAAAAAATGACACAGATGACTGGGCTAAATCTACTGTTTCAAAAAAAGTGTCTTTACAAAAAAAGAAATTTATTTATTAAAAATTCTATTGTGAGCGAAAGCAGGCAAAATTATGTGTATTCCTCAGAACCTCTTTTTGATGCATTTATTTACCCTACTCTACTGATTTCCCTTTCCTTTCTTCTCTTCTATACCTTCCCTTCTATCCCATTTGCCATATTTTTCATAGAACAACTTGATTCTCTAAAGAACTGGTCTAGGGATTTTTGTAAGAATTCTGTTAATGCTTTAGGAATTTTTATGGTGAATTCTAGTGGTGAGATTCGGTCTATTTTGTCTTTTTTCATTTCATTTTCTTTTCATGCCCTTTTTGAAATGGTTCAGAAGGGGAATCGATGTTAGCAGTAGATTCACAAGAACAATCAAGGAACAGAAACAAACAAAACAAAATATTTTATTTTTATTTTATTTTTTCACATTTCTGTATTCCCTGAAGGGACAATTCTGTGGAAGGGTGAAAAAAAATCCAAGAAATTAATTTTCATGTGAGCATCTATAAAACCCATGATCTTTTAAACAACTCTAGAACCAGGATTTGTAGTACAAACACTAAAATAAGATTATAAATAAAATATTGTTGGTTTTTTTCTGTACTCATTTTTAGTGTGATGTTAAAATGTCAAAAGATTGTTCCACATTTTATATTTTTTTTCATTCATCATTCCATGGCTTTTCTTCAAAAACAAACAAAATGATGGTAAAAAAAATTATTATAACAACATTTTGAATTTTAACTGAAAGTAATAATACACTTTTTTTACTTAATAACCAGCATAACATGCCTAAAAGTTAATGATCACAGACAATAATTCAGGAAATTTTCTGGGGTTAAATAAATTAAATGAATTTATTGATGAAATGAATGACAGTTATCTTCACATTTGATCAGAATTTTTCATTAGATAAGATCATTTTGTCCCTGGAATGTTCTAAAAATTCTTCCTCAGAATTTTGGTTGAGCAATTTGTTCTTGTTTGGACACCAAAGGATTTGCTAATCTTGCTAACAAAAGTATGTATGTGGGAGCATCCGTTTTATATTTAAAGGTAAGAGAAAAAAAGAAAAAAGAAAATAAAGATAAAAAAGAGGGAGGGAGAGACAAAGAAAAGAAAGAAAGAAAAAAGAGGATGGAAGAAAGAACAAAAGAAAGAAAAAGAAAGAGATTTGAAATGGCATCTGCTATCCAAAGTTCTAAAACCACTGGTCCAAATAATTTGATCCAGCACTAATCTTAACCATGTGTTGGAATGTGGCCTTAATTTATAAATAAAGGTTATAATTAACCACAAATAATATTCATCTACTTTTTCTGGCTTTGTTGGCATCTTCTATACTATAGCAAGCCAAGGACATCAGCAAAGGGTTCCGATTTCACAAGGCTTGTTTGAAACTATATCATTAACCTTTAGTTCTAGCCAACATTTTGTTAGTGTTCATATGAAATGATGTTTTTATTTATTTATTTTGATTGCATGAAAACACAGCTGCAAATATGGATGCTGTTTGCTGTTTAATCAACTGAAATATGGTTGATCAAGAACTAACAAAACTGAAAAAATCCCAGAACAATATTCAACAACAGGAATTAATGAAAAATAATAATAAACTGATTCCCTTAATTCTTTTTCCTTTTATCTGACGTAGACCAATGCTAAGTGTCAGAAATCCAAGTGAGAAGTAGACCTCAATAGGATTTTTCTATGATGAATCAAATTCCTTAATTAAAACAATATGAAGATCCATTGGGATTGTTCTAGTCAGAAGATCTATTCATGCCTTTCTTCTTTTTTATGAGGCAGTAATTATTTTTTCAGAGTTAAGATGCAGAAACTAAAAATCAGAAACCAAGCCACTACAATCCAAATCTCTGAACTCACCAAGGGTTGTCTTAACTCATCAAAGTTCATCCCAACATTTCCCACCATGAGGTTAGACCTCAGCCTTGACAAAGCTCTGCTTTTTGAGGAAGATGATCCTAAGCAGAAAATTGGAATCTGATTAAACACTTGAAAAACACCTATCTTTATTTTCTTTTCTCTTTAGCAAAAATATTATTTGAAGGAGGAGAAAAATATTGATGTCCATATAACTAATAAATTTAAACTTGTGTTGATAATTAACACAAATATGTTTTAATAGGCTAATCATGTTTTTTTAAAAAAAATCTGTTCAAATGTTGGGCTTTGTGGCTCTTCTCATTTGAAAATTATTGTTGTGGTTGAATTACAGTATAATAACTTCTCCTCTACAATATCCTTAAATAATGCTTTTGACTTTGGTAATGGAAAATGAGAGTATATATTAAAATTCCTTATAATAACTGTAAATCTCATACCATATAAAAACTTGTTCTTCAGCAAAGTTTGGAAACTTACTTGTGAACTTTTCAAATCTTGAATCAAAAAAGATGAGCCTTTAAAGTGCTGAATGTACCTGAAGTATTTGTTTTCCTCCCAATTGGACCCCTAAGAACCTTACTCTGCAAGTCATCAATTTGCCAACACTTTTCCCCCCCTTAAATTTATTGTTTCAGGCAAGAAGAGCAAGTAGTGTGCTTGAAATAAAAAGGGTTTTTTGTTGCTGCTGCCTTCCCCCTTGACACCAGTATCTTATGTTCTGTTGTTCAATATTCATTGGTATATTTCAATTTTCCTCATATTCTTAGTAAAATCCCATCCCCCTTGCATCTCCAGTTCATAGCATGGGAAATCGTGGTTCAGGTTGTGGAATGGAACTGGGGGAAACAATTCAAGTCTGTCTTGAGCTACAAAAGCTCTCTTGAGTGACTTTGAGCCAGACACTCTCTCTGAGCCCAGTCAACCTCACCGGCTTTTCTGCTGTGAGAACTTTGAATGTCACTTTGCACTTCTGAACAAAAGACAGGATAAAAATCAATCAAATCAATTCAACTGGTTTCAAAATAGAATAAATTATCTGGAAAGTAAGCAGCCACAAACCAGGCAGACAAAGAAGTGCATTAACACGGGTAGTGATTTTCTTTTTATTAGCTCTTGTAATTGAATATAGCCAATAGAATCAAACCAGCCACAAGCAAAACAAAAACCCTAAGAAACTTCAGTTCTGCAAAAGAATTTAGATCATTTTAGTTTCATCGTGGATTCTCTTGTGAGATTTTCCAAAAATGAAAGTTAACATCTGTTTTCTAAATTAATTATTTAATTCGGTTTAGTGACATAGCTTTGTGACTGTTCCAAAAATTTAATTTGCAACATATCAAAGTTTTGAATCCAACAATTTCAACATAGTTCATTCATTTTCATTTTTACACAAACCTAATAGGTCAACCATAAGCCTAACATTATCAGATACTTGATGTCCTTAAATGAAATGTCTTGAGTGGCTTATTGAATGTGATGCTTTCTTCAGCTATGACAGAAGTACAGTAGCTTTTAAAAGATTGGCATCAACCCTGGAGAATAACAATTCACGCAATTGCTGGGATCCTTTCTTGATTTACTGTAATATATGCCTCGTTTTCTTAGGCTAAGGTTCTATTTTTGAAAGATTTCTTGTGAATCTCTAGCACATGGTTGTCAAACTCACCATGTCACGTTCCCGTCACATGATGTTTCGTGAAATTTTTCCCATTCATAGACCTGGAGTGGGCATGGCCTGCACGTGACACATCCAGCCCGGGGGCCACCAGTTTGACAC
Source organism: Hydrophis major (assembly GCA_033807585.1). Taxonomy (NCBI): domain Eukaryota; kingdom Metazoa; phylum Chordata; class Lepidosauria; order Squamata; family Elapidae; genus Hydrophis; species Hydrophis major. The sequence goes on from CM066328.1 coordinate 95,669,000, forward strand.
CTGCTCTAGCAGAATGAGAGACATGCTTTCCTTATTTTCTTATGCCATTGAGGGAATCCCATATGTCCTGGTGACCGAGGGTGCTTTTTTCCAGATCTGGTTATTTCTGTGGTGTCAAGGTTCAGCTAACTTTTCTAAAAGAACAAGATCTCTGCAAAATTTGTTCTATCTAAAAAAGCATTTTTTTTCTCAATGAGTATGTATACATTTCTGGAATATAAAGTTTTATTATATTCCAGAAACAGAAAGCTACTTTTGTTGTTGTCTCTGTGAATTATTCCTTCAAAATCTCTTATTGTGGTATAATCCTAATTTGATTCAATTGTTTTGGATGAGAAACTCATAATTTACCAGATTGTTTTCCTTGTTCCAACGGAACTATTTGTTATACTTTAATAAGTATTTAGTATTTAAGAGACCTAACTGATCAAGTCCTAACTGAAAAAATCTAATGGGGATGTGCTTCCAAAGTATGCTTTCTGCAATGCATATTCGATGCTTTATGTCTGTTTCCGGTATTTTATAATATGAATCGTTTGTTTTTGTCCTTCAAGAGACCTAATTTAATGTCTTATGCTGTACAAGTGCTATAAAAATTGGCATTACACCATTCTGTCCACATACCCTAATGATAATGGACTTGTAGCCAAATATCTCACTGGAAAGACCAAATACATTAATCTTTTTAATCTTTTGTTTATCTTCCAACCAACCAATTATTTATTGATTCTTTGTCTAGTATATGGACAGAATCCATTGGAAATTCAGCTGAAAGTACAGAAATAAAGTCCAGGAATATAATTTCTACCTTCAGCTATATGGTTTCTTAAAATTTCAGTTGAAATACATCTTTATCCCTTCAAGAAAGTAAATAAAAAATCATTTCAAGGAATGTCAAAGTTTGGGTTGGTTCCATTGCAATCAAAGCAATATATTCAGCTGCTGGAAGTCAACATCTACATATAACAACATTCAAAGTGTGGCCTTGTTATTTACAACAAATTTTCTATCTTCACTGATTTTCAGTACTATAGTTCTCATCATGTATTTAGAAATATCTTGCCTCACAGAAATAGGTTTTTATATAAAAGATGAATGTGTGAAAGCCTTTGTTTAGAAATATGAATGTAACATTCCTTTTTATTGAAATAAGTGAAGAATGATTGGATCTATGCTGAAACCACATGTAAGGAGAAAATACAAACAATGTAAGCTTGATTAAACCTCTAGGTAACTAAATATATTTCAGTAAACCGTAAATTTTTGAAACCAAATTTAGTAATCCAAATAAGAACAATGATTTCAATGTTAGATCTAAACTTGATTTCAGAATGTTTTATTTCCAGCAGTTTAATTGGAATTTCACACAGGTGCTTTAAGAACAAGATAAATATAGCAGAACACACCTATTTTTACTTGCTTGCTTACTTACTTACTTACTTACTTACTTACTTACTTACTTACTTACTTACTTACTTTATATGTGGAATCATTTGTTACAACATTCTTTGCCAGAATTGTAAACTTAAAGGTTAGTGGTAAATCTCACCTGGTACATGATACCTTTATTAAATGGTGATTCATAAGCTCAGACAATAACTGCATTTTGTGGACTCCATATCTAATCAAACATGCAAAAAAAGATCTCTTGAGCCTTATAATCCAGTTACATGTATTCTTAGAGTCTTTTTGAACAGGCAGCTATGGTATGTTTTGAGGCGTGGCTATGAAAACCCAACTTTGGGAGTTAACAAGATCAACATTTAATAGAAAAAGTTCTTTTTGCTTGTAATTCAGCAGAAATTTTATGGAATATGAACTTTGAAACATTTAATGTGATATAAAATGTGTTGCTTGTATAGTAAGCAGAAACTCAAGTCTGAAAAGGAAGGTAAGTGAACCATCCTGTACAATAAGCATAATAGACAAATGTCCTAATAGTTTTGTAGCATTTTTCATTTATTCTTGAAAAATAATTTAAATTTCAAGGATTTTAATTTCTGAATAAGTGTACTGAAGCACAATTATTGCTCTTTTTCCTATGTAAGCAATATGTTTATTTTCCTTTTGCATTCAAATCATAAAATCACATTTATGGATTCTGTCCACAACTGCTTAGTTATTCATTTCAGGACTATTGCTTCTCCCAATGCATGACATATAATCTGAAATCAGTTCCAAAGTTATTTAAACTGGAGTATTACTTTTTTTTTAATATTGTAGTGTTGTTTTTTTCATTACTAAATTGTCTTCTCCTTTTACTATTTTGATAATGTTTCCTTAAAATTTATATAAGCCACGTGCAAATTGGTATTGTTACTTTTATTTTTACTGTTATTATGACAAGCACATTATAGAATATGAAGTAGTGCATGTACAGGCACTTTTAAAAATACAGAAATGTAGTGCGCATGCATGATAAGAAAGGAAAGAGTTATTGCATTCATAAAAAGACAGCATATGAACTAAGTATACTAGGCAAAATTCTGATCAATTCATTGCCTAGTGAATACTTTCTCTATAAAGCCAATATAACTGGATGAAATGAAAATCTTGTGGAAGAAAGACTGGAACAATTTTGGAAAACAGATGGAAGAGCCTCAGACTACGTCACAGTCAAACAAATGGCAACTGAGGCTGCAGAAGGAATGGGGAGTATGGCAAATGTCTCAGTAGGAACCCTGCATATTTTTGGGAACAAGATTCTCTTAATGTAACCTATGAAGTTCATGACTAGCGAATGGGAAAGTCCACGTTCTCATCAGAAATCAGAGAAGAGTACATGAGACAATTCTGGTTTTATTTGAGAATATTTATTGTGCCATAAGCAGTAGCAACAAAGACACTCTTGTGGCTTTTGTCTGTGCACTCTCCCCATATGTGTCCATTTGCAACAATCACCTGATTACATGTATTTAAAAAAAAAAAAACAAGAAAAAAAGGATGGGAATGGGAAACCCAAATATTGATTGGAATAACTTTTACTTCCTCCAAAAAAGATTGGGGGAGGTACTCAATCCCTTGGTTTGAGAGAGAACTTTTACTAATTCTGGACGATTTAGCTGTGTGTTAAACAGAACAGCAGGTCACATTTGTAAGTAGAAATTGTCAAGTATGGAGCATGGGCGAGAAAGAATGGAGATGGGCCTCTGGAACGGTGAACTTCAACTCTTTATTTACATAGTGACTGTTCAAACTCAATGGCAGTTATAGCCCTCCCTATATAGGCAACCCAATAACTATTAACCAATAACAATCTAGGAGCGCTAGCTCCCTTAACCAATAAGAATGCTCCGTTAATGGCCAATTGGATTCCCTGGAATGGGCCAATCCGATCCTGCCATTAACAGCCAATCAGAAGTGCAGGGCCAGAACCCTGCACTTGACTCCAAGCTTAAGATATCTTTATTAAGGCCTATGCATTCACAACACCCCTTCCCCCTGGCTTCTGTTTACAGGGCGCAGTTACATAGTCCTTTAGGTAGGATGGTTGCTTTATTAGTCTTTCTGATTTTCGCTGTGTGTTTTGCATTTGGCTGCAATCTCGCTGAGGTAGATCGTTGTTTGTTGATGGGGTTGCCTCTGGTTCAGAGTTCACGTTTCCGTCGTTACCAATATCTTCGGCAACTCCCTGAGGTGAATCTATTCCCTTCTCTAGTTCCAATTCCTGTGTCTCTATTCCGCCATCATTCCCTTCGAACGGGTTTTCTTCTAATTGAAATTCGTCTTCTTCCGTATCTCCCCCCCCCTCAGTTTGGTCATAAGGGAGTTCAGAATTGCCTGACCGGAGCCGTGATCGTAATTGATCGATATGGCGTTTCCATAGTCTGTCGTCAAGGCATTGTACAAGGTAGATTCTCGGGCCGGTTACACGAACTACTGTCGCCTGTACCCACAGCGGATCACCCGATAGGTTTTTTGCGTATACCAAATGGCCTACCTGGAAGGTACGACATCGGCCGCTGGATCCTAGTGGTTTTTCCAGTTCATAAGCTGGGTGTAACCGATCGAGGTGGGAGCGGAGTTTTTGTCCCATTAGCAGTTCGGCGGAAGTTTTGTTGGTGATGCTATGAGGTGTGATGTGTTGTAGAAAAAGGATTCGGTTGATTTTGTCGTCGATGTTATCGTAGTCTAATTTCTGCAAGGTTTTCTTAAAAAATTGGACCATGCGCTCAGCCCTGCCATTGGTCGCAGGGTGCGCAGGCGAGGTGAGTGCATGTCGGATGCCGCGGTCAGCCAGGTACTGCTCGAAGGAAAGCACGGTAAATTGGGGCCCATTGTCAGATACCAGAACGTCTGGTAATCCGTGGGTTGCAAACAGTCTTTCCAATTTTTTGATAACCGCTTCAGTGGTTGTGTTTGTGATGCGGTGAATCTCGAGCCAATTCGAGTAGGCGTCAACAGTTAGAAGAAAGGTGTGGCCTTTGGTCGACCCCACAAAATCCAGGTGAATACGGGACCAGGGTCCTCGTGGTGTCTCCCATTCGGTAGGGCTGGCTTTTGGTGGGGCGTTACTCACTTCCTGGCATCTATGACAAGCACAACACCCAATTTTCGATTTGCTTTTCGATGCCTGGCCACCATGCGTAGCTTCGTGCGAGGGCTTTCATCCGCACGATACCGGGGTGGCCATCGTGCAAGGTTCTCAGTACCGCTTTTTGGAGTCATTCTGGGATAATGACTATCGCCCCAGACACAGCCGTTTGGAGAGAACAACTCCGTTTGTCGAGTCTTGAATGGTGTGAAGTCATCTGATAATTGGTCCAATGGCCATCCGCATTATACCCAGCCTAGGACTTGCGCCAAGGTGGGGTCACGTCTGGTTTCTCTTGCGATATCTCGAGTGGTTAATGGCGGCAAGTGGAGTGTTTCAATTTGTAACGTGGTTACCGTTGGTGCGGGATCGTCGAGAGTCTCTGGAAGCGGTACTCGGCGCAATGCATCGGCGTGGGGAATGGCTTTCCCCGGGTGGTATTGCAGCCGATAATTATTAGCAGCCAAGAATTCTGACCAGCGTGTCATCCTGGGGGATAATATGTAGGGAGTCGGCTTATCTCCAGCTATTATCCCCAATAACAGTGTATGGTCAGTCATGATAGTAAAAGCCTGGCCATACACGTACTCGTGAAATCTTTTAACGGCCGAAACAATTGTGAGGGCTTCTTTATCGATTTGGCCAAAATTTCGCTCAGTTTTTGAAAGTGTCTTTCAAAATATGCAACAGGGGCTTCGTTACCATTAGGCAGTACATGGCTCAGAATGGCACCCACTCCAAAGGGCGAAGCATCACATGTGATATTTAACGGCAAAGTCTCATTGTACTGCATGAGTACAGAGTCAGAAGTCAGTAGTTTTTTTACATTTATTCTTTTTCACCTTAAGACCGGCGTCTTGGAATTTTTGTAGGACCAACTTTAAACGATCCCGTAAGATTTTTTTGTAGGTGCAGCAATTAATACATCGTCAAAGTAGGGGACCACGCCTTTAATCCCTTGTAGTAGCCTCTCCATAAGGCTCTGAAATATCCCCGGGGCTACATTGACTCCGAATTGGAGCCGGGTACATTTAAAGGCACCTCGGTGCATCACAATAATTTGTGCCTGTGCCGTCTTTTCATCAACAGGTAATTGCTGATATGCCTGAGCTAAGTCTAATTTGGCGAAGACTTTTCCGCCCCCCAGGGAATGGAGAAGATGCTGCACCACCGGCACCGGATATGCATTTTGCTGTAGGGCGTGGTTCAGGGTGGCCCGGTAGTCCCCACAAATTTGGATTGAACCATCCGGCTTAATGGGTGTTACGATTGGGGTTTCCCAGGGAGAGTGATCAGTAGGATCTAGCACCCCCTGAGCTATTAGTTTATCGAGTTGTTCGTTGATTTTCGGCTTTAGGGCAAACGGAGCTCGATGAGGCTTAAGGCAGATGGGAGCTATCTTTGGATTAAGGCTGAACGATATTGGGGTCCCCTTGTACTCGCCTAATTTTTCCGCAAATACGTCCTTGAATTCATGGATGAGGTCCTCCTCCCAGTCACTTCCGCTGACTCGATTTATGCCTGCCACTTCAATGCCAAGTGCCGCGAACCATTGTAGACCTAGCAGACTAGGCCGATCTTTGTCGATCAAGTTAGCGGTAAGTACGCTGTGTGCTTCTTGAATGAGACCCGGACTCTGCAGGAACCAACAACAAGGATTCGATTCCCTTGATAGTCCTTAAGAATAAGTTTTTGGAAGTGGAGGTCTTGGTGTTGGATCGTGGGGATAAGTTGCTTGATGGTCTTTCAGGACACCATCGAGAGGGACGATCCCGAGTCGACTTCCATGTGGCAAGGCTGGTTCTCGATGGCCACTGTAATTCGGATTTTCTTGGCATCCAAGGCAGAAGCATGACCGATAGTGATAGTATGGTGAGCCTCTTCTCGCTGCAAAACTCGGTTTCTGTAGGAGTGGTTTACTGGTTCTCGCCTTACAGGACGGTTTCCTGTCGATTGGCGATAGTTAGCCCCTTTTGAGGCCTGGCTGGGTCTTTGTAAACTTCGGCAAACCCGTCCGATGTGGCCTCTCTTCCCGCACTCATGGCAGAGTGCGTCGCGGAATTTGCATTCAGACCTGGCTTGGTTGGCTCCACAGCCAGCGCAAGGGCATTGGGACTTCGGATGGTGGTCCCGGTCGGACCGCAGTCGATGGACCTCTTCTTCGTCGCTGTCTGATGACGAAGAGAGGTCCTCGTGGTGTGTCGTTGAAAGTTGCCCTTCTGACTTGGATAAAATTTCGCTTGTTGGTTGGTGTACCGGAGCGCGGTTGCGGCGTAATTGTGCAGCCGACTTCCTGGTTGCTTTTGCTGCAGTAGCATCGACGATGGCATCAGCAAGGCTGATGTCGCCTTTCACCATCAGCTTTCTCTGCATGCCTGGTGCATCTAATCCCAGGACTATTCGATCTCTCAGTGCCTCTTCCAAATCGGTGAATCCGCAGAAGCCTCCCAGGTTTCGGAGGTCTGCTATGAAGTCGGCGACGCTTTCTCCTTTTCGCTGGTTTCTCTATAGAACTCGTGCCGTCTCACGAGCGTGGGCATGGTCGGTGCGTAATGAGCTCTTAGTAGGGGTTCGAGGTCGTCCCAATCCATCATCTTCACTTCGGTAGTTTTGGCTAGTGCTTTAGCCATCTTAAATATGGTTGGACCACAATGCATTAGGAATATCACCCATTTCTTCCCGGCTGTGGCATCCTTTAAATTGTTAGTTTCCAAAAACATTTGGAAACGATCCATGTAGGACTCCCAGTCCTCTTGCACTGGATCAAATGAAGCGGGTGGTACGACGACACCGAACATGGTTCCGTCGTGTAGCGCTGTTAGCCACGTGCTCAGTGTTTCTTCTTAGTTCAGTCGGCTCAGATGTCTCCATATCCCACCCTCGTCGCCAGTGTCAAGTATGGAGCATGGGCGAGAAAGAATGGAGACAAGCCTCTGGAACGGTGAACTTCAACTCTTTATTTACATAGTGACTGCTCAAACTCAATGGCAGTTATAGCCCTCCTTATATAGGCAACCCAATAACTATTAACCAATAACAATCTAGGAGCGCTAGCTCCCTTAACCAATAAGAACGCTCCGTTAATGGCCAATCGGATTCCCCGGAACGGGCCAATCCGATTCTGCCGTTAACAGCCAATCAGAAGTGCAGGGCCAGAACCCTGCACTTGACTCCAAGCTTAAGATATCTTTATTAAGGCCTATGCATTCACAACAGAAATTATGCAATGCGATATATTCCTTAATCCACAATGTTCTTGTATATTAAAATCTCATGCTTCATGTCATGCTGGATCAAGGTAATAATTAGTAATTTGGGAAGCTTTTGAATCCCTTAAACTCTGTTTAAATTTTGTTTCTGCTAACTGTCTATCACTGCAGATGTGTCTGGTGCTTTGTAAAATGAAAGGAGTTTGCAATGTAACATATTATTCAGGGAGAACAACAGATAAAAGAAGGTAATGAGAGGCAGGGGTAAATAGAGAAGCAATTGGTTGTTGTTTGTGATATATGCACACCAGCTTAATTACAGTAGAACAGCTTCCTTACCTTGGACTACTGCCACACCACCATCTGTTTTATTTGTAAAGCATTCCCATAGCACTTTAAAGCTAACCTGTTTCCTCCACTTTATCCTTATCATCTGCAGATCCAAGGCACATTCTATACACTGTGTTGCCCATGTGCTTGTTAAGCTTTGAGCTCACAAAGGACACCATCAGCTGATCACTGACACATCAGCTGAGCCTAGTAGGAAGTGAATTAATTTCTAGAATTAGTTTATAGAGCTCCCATTTGCACATATCTAGGCAGGAGTCCATATTTTGGTGATTTGCAAAGAGATGCTATCAGTACATTGAAATCAGTTTTAAAGTCTGAAATAAACTGCAAAAGTTTCTAAAAGACCTTTTCTGCTTGATATAAAATTGACTGTACTAGAGGATGGTAGTAGAGGTTCTTTTGGGGGAAAACAAAATCCAATTGCCTTTTAAAAAAGCACCTTTGGGACAAACATGATCTGGATGACTGAGAATCTCCATAGACATTGTACTAGAGAATGTTTATACATCACCAAGTAAAAGGAATGTTTAACCTTTTGCAAAAATGGCAAGAAAACAAATATTTTATCATTTTGCAGAATGTCTCTGTTGACTTATTGTTGTAACTCATCCTGATGTATGCTAGAACTTTTGGTACCGTATAATCTGGGCTGAAATTATAGTTTCCCAATATATCTGAAAAACATCTGATGAAAAATAGGCTATAGATGAAAATTGAGAATTTGGATGAAAATTTGTGTATAGTTTGGGAAAGAGATTCTGAACATTAATACTTCTATTAAAAATATTCATTAGCTGTAGATTTTCTATTGCAAATAATGGAGAATGGATTTTATTATGTAAAGTTCAGGTCTATGAATGGATTATTTGACAGTCAATAATGGCTTATTGCTAGGATGAAGACATCCTAAAGAGATAAAGTTAATCTTGTGCTTTATCCAGAGACTGGCTATCTTAATATTGGTGTTCTGATAGCTGAGAATTATAATTGAAAATAAGACTGCACAATTTTGCCTATAGACCAGAAGAATTAAATTCTCTTAGTTAAAATGAAAGGGAGATAAGGCTTTTTCAGTCTGTATTCATTTTAATTTTTACCTTGAATTTCCCATAGGCTTTCAAGGAAGTTGATATAAGCATGCTAGTAATAAAAAAGACATATAGACATGCTTAGAGTGATACATAACAATAGTTTATGTATCAGTACAATTTCATTATTACTTACTGGTAGTGCTTCCTTGGGTTATAGACAGAGGCATTTCTATTCCTTATTCCCAAGATCTCGTGATACTGGCCAATGTCTAGGGTATTCCTCACAAAAGCAAACTTTTGTACAATGCATTTTCTTTCCCAAGCATTAAAAAAATACACATGTGAATACTTATTTGAATACTGTAGTCATGTGCACTACCAATGAATTTACTCTAATTGACACATCTCTAATGATGTCAACTCAACTGAGAAGTTTATAATAGGAAGATCTCTGAGTTTGTTTACACCAGTAAGGTCCTTCAGGAGCAAAAATAGAAAACAGAAAAATGATATCGGAGAACATCATATTTTAACTTTAAGAATATCTATGAATTTCAGATTCTTCTGGAACTCATCTGCTAAAACAGCAAATTCAACATTTGGAGTAATCTAATTCCTTCCTTCTAGGAGATATTGTAGATATAGAGATATATAAAGCTGGATAGATAGGTGGAAAGAGGGGGGGAAGGATAGATTAGAGGATAGATAGAGGTAGGTAGGTAGGTAGGTAGGTAGATGATATATACATGCATGCATACATACTTAGATACATACATGCATGCATGCATACATACATACATACAATAATAATAAACCAGTGAGTTACAGGCATACTCCCTATGTCAGTGGATTTCAGTCAATCTGCACTTCTAAATTTTGCAGAAAATAGGATTTTGTTCTGGTACTTATGTCAACTTCTATTGATAACAGAGTTTGTTAAAAATGGATATCCATTGTTGCCAGATTAGCAGTGGTTGGATTATGCTTGTTAAGTGGAGCATTTTTAAAAAAACTGATCCTGAACAGACAAGTGTACACAAACAGACAAAGGTGTGGGGTAAGTATAGAAAAACAAACATCTTACAAAACTGCATGTGAATACCATATTAAAATGCTATTTTGATGGACATTATATTTACATTATGTAGGATCTAAAAACATATAAGGCAGCCAGTTTCTGAAGAGGGATACCTAACACGACGTTGGAGTAGAGTTCAACAGGAAGAAAACTATAATCACAAAGTAATGTGTTCTAATGCATTAGTTAATTAGAAAGATGAACAGAATATATTTTGAACAAAATGAGTCCTTCCTAAGAGTAGATTATGTTTTTTTTTTAAATGTTTAATTGCTTCTTGCTGAGTAGCAGAGGCTGCTGTAGTGGCTGTTGGAGGAATATAAGGCATTCATTTCCAAGTGGCAAGCTCACTGAGTGAGCAAACAGGGAGATCTAAGAAAGTTTGGAAATACAGTTTGTCTGAGGAGTTAAAGGGAATAAATGTTCCCTCTAATGTAGAGAACACTTAGCTGATCAGATTCCCTAATAAGAAAACAAGTATAAGTAAAGGTCTTTCAATCATTGCCTTGATAAAAATGACTTGAATTTGTAGGTCAGGAAGGTGAATATAATTCAACAGATATAAAGAAGAACTGATAGAATGACTTATGTAAATGCTGAAGCTATCAAGCCAAAAATAGAGTCTGAGGTCAGAGAAGACTGTTATTAAAACATTGCAAGTTCCCTCAATCTCCAAGCTGAAGACAGGAACAAAAGAATTGTTTTGCTTGTTTTGTTTCAAAACACAGGAAAAGTGATTTCTCCTTGTCACAGTACATACTCAGGATTAATGAAACTCTGGTTTTCTTAAAGGAGAAATGGAAATCAGTTTTTCTGAGCAAGCAGCAGAAAGGCTGACCAGAAAATCCAAAGGTGGGGAAACTTTGGACTTGTCCACATTGACCAGTGGCACAATGGCTAGCATTTATTTCTTGAAAGCAAAAATGAGTGATGTTGTCCTCAATTCATCCTTCAATCCTACAGCAACCCCCAGGCACATTTCTTTTCTGTTTCTCTTGACCATCATATTCTTCAAATGCTATCTAGAACACATCAGATTGTTGCAGGGCAGGCTAACTCCAGCACTTCATTGCAAAGGAAGGAATGCTTCCTCTGCTGGCTCAATGCTGTACATATTTTGGAATAGCATAAATAGCACAAAGTCTCAAGATAACTTTATTGAGCTATTGCCTTGTAAATTAAAAGTTGGTGGTTTAAACGCTGACAGAAATGTCGGGTGTGTGTGTTCATTTCAGGAAGAATGGTTTCATCTTCACCTCCCAAATAACTCACAGGAAACTCATGAAACCCATCCACCTTGACTGGAAAAATGATAACTGCACCAATGGACATTTATTATTTAAAAAATAATGCATAAAAGATTAAAAAGTCCAAGGGAAGAAAAAAATTATAAAGAGAAAATCATGGATTTCTAACCAACAAAGTTTTATTTACAGGTAAAGAGTTAAAACCATTGTGCTACAGTAGGACTAATGGAAAATGCATTTCTAAAAAATATTTAGAAAATGGTAAAAGGGCTTAAAATTGTGCTATGCTTGCATTTTGCTGCTTTAATTCTGTTTTAACTACACACACAAGCAAATATAAAAACACCTACCTACATAGAAATATAAATGGCTTTTCTACAGGGGAACAAAGTGATTGCTTATTACTTGTAACAGAAAAATGAGAGGAAAAACTAAGGATATTTTTTTAATGGGAAGATGTCATAGCCAGCTGTTCAGACTGAATACCTTGCAAAATGTTGCTAAACTCAATCCAGATAAAATTTTCCTTGACCTAGTTCAGAATGCCATGAACACTGAACAGAAGTAGCTTAATGGTACATGTGGATATGCTATTAGATGGTTGGAATTGATAGCTGAACGGAAAGAAAGGGTGAAATGCAATGCAAGGCACCTGAAGGCCAGGCAAGGAATAATGGATAGAAACTGATCAAGGAGAGATTCAACCTAGAAATAAGGAAAAATTTTCTGACGGAAAACAATCAACCAAGGGAACAGTTTGCCTTTGGAAGTTGTAGGAGATTCATCACTGGAGATTTTCAAGAAGAGATTGGACTGCCATTTGGTGTAGGGTCTCCTGTTTGGGTGGGGGTTTGACTAGATGACCTACAAGGTCCCTTCCAACTCTGTTAAATAACCCTGTATCTGTAACCCTTTCCAAGGTCCTTCTATATCCAGAAAAAAGAAAAGTTCTAAATTAACTGGGGTGTGTGTATGTGTGTGTGGATAATATGAAAGCTGAAGCTACAAAAATTAGAAGTCTGAGAGTAGACAAAACTACTGTCAAAATATGCAGAAATGATCTCAATTTTTAAGGTTGAGAATATATATATATATTAAAAAAAAAACATTACTAGTTAAATATGAGAGAAAAAGCCACAAGTCTCAGAACTTAAAGTATCAACAGTAAAATCAACAGTAGCTGATCTTTATCATAGTGGCAAGTTTGTCTGTCTGTCTGTCTGTCTGTCTGTCTGTCTGTCTGTCTGTCTGTCTGTCTGTCTCTCTCTCTGCTTACATCCATGACCATGTGTTTGTGTAGAGGAATATTTATTTTTGTGTCCAAAATAAATCTCTAATATCTCATGTGACTGAGTTATATCACTTGGAATACGTATTTTTTTCAGGAAGAATAAATAGAAAAGGTAGAGAAGGAGGAGGAGAAGGAGGAGGATTGTTAAACATTTCTAAACGTATTCCCAAATTCAAAGTGAATTTGACAGTGCTGCATGGAGTAAGATAAATGGAGGAAGAAATAATAGTGTCCATCAACCAAACAGGAAATGTGATTATGGGTTGAGTTCTTGGTAGTTTTTGAGTTAGGTTGTTTGCTTAGAAATATTTGATTAGCAGGATAAGCAACATTATCAGTGTGCAAGAGAATGACATTAGCTAGCTATTTATATACAGTATTGTTTCTTGCCCTGACAGTCTTGGCAGGGATCTGGTTCCTTCTCTGTTTCTTCTTTGCTTAGGATATTATTTCCTCCCTGGTTATTTATCTGGTGCTACTTCCTGCTAATTTGGGTATTGATTATTAGGAAGGATGGGATGTGTTCTAGGCTGGGTGTTGTCCTACTAAGCTTTTTTGATTATGTCTTTTTCAGATAATAAGAGATAATCAGAGTTGGAAGGGACCTTGTAGGTCATCTAGTCCAGCCCCCTGCCCAAACAGGAGACCCTACACCATTTCTGACAAAAGGCAGTCCAAGCCCTTCTTGAAAGTCTCAAGTGATGGCGCTCCCACAACTTCTGAGGGCAAGCTGTTCCATTGGTTGATTGTGCTCACTGTCAGAAAATTCCTCCTTATTTCCAGGTTAAATCTCTGCTTGTTCAGTTTCCATCCATTATTCCTTGTCTGGCCTACAGGCGCTTTAGAAAATAGCTTGACCCCTTCCTTCCTGTGGCAGCCCCTCAAATATTGGAAGACTGCTATCATGTCTCCCTGGTCCTTCTCTTCCCTAGACTAGCCAAGCCCAGTTCCTGCAACCGTTGGTTGTATGTTCCTCATATGCCTAAGTCTCCAGTCTCCTAATCATCCTGGTTGCTCTTCTCTGTACTTTTTCTAGAGTCTCAACATCTTTTTTATAATGTGGTGAACAAGACTGGATGCAGTACTCTAGGTGTGGTCTTACTAAGGCTTTATAGAATGGTATTAGTACTTCCCTTGATCTTAATTGTATCCCTCTGTTAATACAATTTAGGATTGCATGAGCTTTTTTGGCTTTTTTTTGGTTGCTGCACACTGCTGGCTCATAATTAGGTGGTTGTCCACTAAGACTCCAAGATCCCTCTCACAGTTACTGCTATTGAGCCTGGTTTCACCCAATCTAGATGTGTACTTTTGGTTTTTCTTGCCTAAGTGTAGGACTTTACTTTTCTCTACATTGAATTTCATTTTTTAAAATAAAGTCTTATTGAGTTTTAACAAAACAAATAAAACATCTTATTTGAGTACAGCATCGTTCCGGTTTATCACATTTCCGTACAGACACAATTTCATATGCATATTTATCTTATGTATTCAACTTCATATCTTATTACTCTTTTTCCAGCTTCTCACTATTTCTCCTTTCACTTCTCTTAATTTTCTTTTATGGTTATCTCATTTTCTTCTTATTCAATTGTATTTCTTTCACCTAAATTTCTATATCTTTTTATTCATTGTACTCATACTTTCATCTGTCTTGTTTACAATTTCATATGTTCTCTTCCAACATTCTTAAGAAGCAAAATTTCCCCTATGATTGCCAATCGAAGTGTAACACCTTTAAATCTTACTGTTATTATCATATGAAATCTCTTTAAAAATTGAATTTGTGCATTCTAAAATTATAACATTCAAATTTCTAATATCTATTTTATATCATGCAGATCTCATCATTCAGACTCTGCTTGGTACTTCTTGAAAATGTAAAAAAAAAATTCTAAAAACATAGCAAAAACTATATACCGTATATACTCGAGTATAAGTCGAGTTTTTCAGCCCATTTTTTGTGCTGAAAAAACCGCCCTCGACTTATACTCGAGTCAGATTCCCCTCTGAAAAAAAAATGGTGTGGAGCTCCGAAGCTGGGCAGCCGCTTCCCTGCTTCCGTGTTTCCTTTGCAACTTTTAAGCATGGGAGGGGGAGGCTTTTCTGAGCTCTAGGCTGAAAAAGCAACGCAAGTGGAGGTCGCTCCACTCAGTTTCATTTCCTCAGCTCCAGCTGCTTTCAGTCCACTCGGGAGGAGGGGGAGGGGGAGGAGGACGGGGAGGCTTTTCTGAGCTTTAGGCTGAAAAAGCAACGCAAGTGGAGGTCGCTCCACTCAGTTTCATTTCCTCAGCTCCAGCTGCTTTCAGTCCACTCGGGAGGAGGGGGAGGGGGAGGAGGAGGGAGAGGCTTTTCTGAGCTTTAGGCTTAAAAAGCAACGCCAGCCGAGGTCGCTCCACTCAGTTTCATTTCCTCAGCTCCAGCTGCTTTCAGTCCACTCGGGAGGAGGGGGAGGGGGAGGAGGAGGGGGAGGCTTTTCTGAGCTTTAGGCTGAGAAAGCAACGCAAGTGGAGGTTGCTCCACTCAGTTTCATTTCCTCAGCTCCAGCTGCTTTCAGTCCACTCGGGAGGAGGGGGAGGAGGGGGGGGGAGAGAGAGAGATATATATCATAAGAACGGCTCTTGGTTTTTTCTTGCAAGGGAGAGAGTGACTCCTGCCTACCACTGTCATCATCATCATCTTTTGCGTTAGTGAATCAATCAAACCTTTCATGATAGTGAGATCGTTTCCCAAATTTCCCTTAAATCAGGGAAGAAATCAGAAACAAACCTTTGGGCTGAGAATAAGCTTGTTCCTATGATGCCATTTTTGTTCACTTCAGTGTGAAAAGTGTGAAAAAACACACTTCTTTTTCTTCATCTTCTTGTTCCCTATTTACTGGTCTCTTTCAAAGAGGAAATTGTGAACATCAAACTTATTCTCAACTGTCCTAGTGAAAGTTTTTATTGGCATCTATTTTTATTTTTGAAATTTACCAGTAGCTGCTGCATTTCCCACCCTCGACTTATACTCGAGTCAATAAGTTTTCCCAGTTTTTTGTGGTAAAATTGGGTGCCTCGACTTATATTCGGGTCAACTTATACTCGAGTATATACGGTATATATTAAAATGCACACACACACACACACACACACAAACACACATATATATAAACATTAGTAAACATTAGTAAACAAAATAGTTATTCAAAATCATTCTAGTACTGGTATGAACCTTGTAAATCTTTCACATTTCTTTTCAATATCAATCTTTGAGAACAATTGAAATGTTTCCCTCTGTTCTTCATTATTACTTAACTGTTAATAAGCGTACCATTGGATAGTCATGCAGTTTTATAGATTATTTACTATTAATAAGCAAAATAATTACTCAAATTCATTCTAACTGATATAAATTTCCTTATAAATCTTTCACATTTCTCTTCAATATTTTATCAATCTTTAGAAACAATTGCAATGTTTCCCTCTTCTTTATTTTTGCATTAATTATAAATAAACATACCATTACATAACAATACAGTTTTATCTCATAGATTATTTACTTATTTCATTTCTAACTCATTACAGTATTCTACTGTCACAACACTATCTTTTGTACCTTTGCAGAATCCTCACTTTTAACTTAATTTAACCATTGACTGTGTTTTCTAGCTGAGCAAATACCTTTAATCCTAGTACGTTTCCCCTTTTTCTTTATTTCCTGTTTTTGTCCCTCATAAGTTCTTTCCCTTTCTATCTTTCCCCCCTTTTTCTCATCCCTTTTTTATACCCTTCTCTCTCCAATTTTCCCTTCTGTAATTTTCTTTTCTGCTTCTCCTTTCTGTTGTACTTCTTTTTCAGAATATTTTTCTTTTTGTCTGTTCCCTTTGATCTCAACCTTTTAACTCCTTTCCCCCTTTTTCTCCTTATTACCACACTTTGCATTATTTGATCATTGAAAATGGCTTCTTCTTTGTCTCACCCTTCTTCTTGCTCTTGAAGCTTTTCCTTTTGCTTTTCATAGTTCAGGATCTCCATTTCAAAAAATTCAAATACGAAGCCAAAGGATCTTCCTCCCCTTTCTGCATCTTCTTTCTGTTTTTTAAGACTCATCTTCAATTCCTCCAGGAGTGATGGCATTTTAAACACTTTTTGAACAAGCACCCAATTGACTTTAAGTAAAAACAGAAAAAGAAAGAAAAAACCAATGCCAAAAACTTTTTTTTTAAATCACCAAATGATCCCAGACTGTTCCTCCTTGTTTCTTTCCTTTACTTTTGCTTTCCGTGAATTACTGTATCTTTTAATAAGATTTCAGTTACAATGTATCCTAGGGAGTCTTTTCAAAGTTTCATTGTTAATCCTCTTTATTTTTCCAGGTGGCATTCCATTTTTCCATTATTCCAAGTCCCACCCTTTTGCTTCCACTCTTCTCCTTTTTAGAGCTTTAAAATGACCAAGAAAAAAACTTTATTCTCCTTTTGACACTTAGATTTCAGTTTAAGGATGCCTATTAGTGTCAAAATAGATTAATATAAATTTCTTTCCATACCATTTGTAATTGTCAATATAAAGGTAAAAAGGGGGTTTTTAACCTCCTTTTCTCTCTCCTTCGCCTCTTAAATATCTTCTTTCAGAAGTATCCCTCTAGGTACTTTTAGATTCAGTGTACCTTGCTTAGATGCTCTCTGTTGTTTAGCCTGGTCTGTCCTGCTTTCCTCTTTGTCTTCCTCTTGCATAATCTTATCCAGTCAGGTTCTTCTTTCAGATGGCCATTTCTGACCACTGCTGCAACCACCTTCAGGGAAGGGAGTTTAGACCAGCCAAGGAGGAGAGATGCAGCTCCCCTTCACTCAGCTAGCAATCTCCCCCCTCTTCACCACCTCTATGGGGTGGCTTCAGCCCTGAATCCAAAGGATTGGGGTGCTAAAGTGGCGAGCACAGATCAAAACCACACATGTTCATGGATTTTGTTCTTTCGCTGAAGAGACCCAAACCGGAAGTCCACCTACATTGAATTTCATTTTGTTAGATACGGCCCAGGGTTCTCTGTCAAGATCCATTTGGATCTTGAGCCTGTCTTCTTGGGTGTTAGCTATTCCTGCCCACTTAGTATCATCTGCAAATTTGGTAAGTTCCCCTTCTATTCCCTTATCTAAGTCGTTAATGAAGATTTTGAAGAGTACTGGGCCTAAGACAGAACTTTGTGGCACCCCATTGTTTACTTCATGTAGACTTAGACCATTAAGACTACTCATTGAGTATGGTTTATCAGCCAGTTGCGAGTCCATCTAATGGTGGTACTATATATTCCACTTTTTTCTAGCTTACTAAGAAATAGGTTGTGGTATACTTTGTCGAATGCCTTGCTGAAAACTAAATATATTATATCCACCGTATTTTGCTGGTCTCCTAATTTAGTCACTATGTTGAAGAATGAAATAAGATTGGTTTGGGGGCACTGTGTTGGTGCAGAGCTGAGGAGTGGATTGCCGCTCTAAAAGATTCCGATTTTCGCTGGTTGGTGGCTTTTTGGAGCATGTCAGACCCAGAGGGGTAGGCAAAAGAAAGGGGAAGACACGGATGTCTTGGGGAGATGCCGCGATCCCGGAGACTGGAAGAAGAAGAACCTCCTGAAAACCAACAGGAGAAGAGGGAGATCGTGACAACTGTGATGATTGGAACCAAAGATGCAGCAGCCCAGCTGACTAAAAGAAGTGAAAAGAGGGAAACAGCAGGCTGAGCACTGGAAAGGCATATTTAAAGAATATTTTCAGAATATTGGTGCATATTGTAGAGGAAGCTCAGAATTGAGTGGTGTGGTGAAGCAGTGGAGTTATTGACAGGAGTGCTAACTGAAACGGCAGAGATTTATGGAATCATGAAACTTGAAGAGATGAAAGTGAGATAATAACATTTGTTTTGCAAGTGGAGGAGTGAACTATAGAAGCTTATTGTCAGTTTGTTTGAGAAGTGGGAAAAGAAAGAAAAAGAAGAGAAAGTGATTAAGTGTTATAGGAAAACGAAAGGACAATTAAGAGTGTAAAACTTGGAAATGAACTTTTGACACATTGAAAGATCAGAAGAAAGGACTGGGGAAAAGAAACTTTAATTTGATAAATTTTAATAGACAATCCTAACAACAAAATAAGAAAGATATATTTAAGATTCATAAGTAGAACTGTGACTGTGTGGGAATAAAAGAACAAAAGAGTAACAAGAAAATACACAAACGGAGAACATGACTGTGCAACTTGGAATGAGGACATTTTGAATTAAGAGTTGTTGTAAGACAATTAACAAAAAAAAAAAAAAACCCACCTCTGGATATGACTTAATAGATATTGGTAAGATACAAACCTTTTTAAGTGACGTTGGTAGAAAACTAATTTGATAGACGTAAATATACTAGAAATTTGTATATAGAATATTGTTTAATACTGATTGAACTTTTTGGATTAATTGAATAATTGTTGGAAAGTGATTCTATAAGCATATGAATTAGATGGTCAAAGAATAATTATATAGTATTATTATTTCATCTTATTGTTCTACTGATAAATTATACCAATCAATTTTTGTTTAAAAGTACTATATAAGAAATCCAGGGAAAAAAAAAAAAGAAATTAGAATTACTTACTTTGATTAAAAATATATCCTTAAGGAAATAGATAAATTTATATATTTAAATATATTAATGAGCTGGGTGCTTTAACTATTTACATTAATTATGTGATTATATAGGTGTTTTCTGGTTAAGCATACTGGTATCTATTTAACTGTATTTATAGTGGATTAACTATATATATATATACATATATATATATATATATATATATATATATATATATATATATATATATATATATATATATATATATATATATATATTGGATTAATATTTAACTCTCTAAACCTTAGAATATTTGACCAGAAATAAGAAATATTTAATATTCTATTAAGAAATAGAAATAAGATCTGTCTGGGACTATCTATAATAGAAAACTCTTATTTAACTATATATGTATAAATACGTATACTGTATTTATACTGTAGATAAGACAATATAACTCTACTAGGGATAGTTGATGGTGGATTGGAGAGAGCTTCTACAAATAGTTAAAATGGCAACAATAACTACAAATGTAAAATCAGGGAAGAAACCTACAACAGTGACATCCTCACCTCTGGGACAGAGATCGAATGACGCAATGTTACTGGCAGAAAAGACAAGTTTTGCCCAAAGTTTGCAGGCAGTACAGTCAACAGTTGCTATGATGCAGGAAATGATGGTAAAAACCAATGAACTGATAGCGAGAAATCACGAAGACATGAAATTAGAAATGAGAACGGAATTAGGAGGAGTGAAGAATGAGATACAAAATTTGGATAGCAAAATTGGAAAGATGCAGGAGACCATGACAAAAAATGAACAAAAATTAAACACAGTAGAGGCAAGAACTGAGGTGGTGGAAAAGAGATTAGACGAATCAGAACAAAATTGGAAAGTCTTATATTGTGAACTTCGGGATTCCGTGGTACATATAGAATTAGAAAAAGCATCATTTTATTTGAGATTCCAGAATGTTGTTGAAGATAAAAAGGAAGATCTACGTGAAATAATGGCAAATTTGATAGCAACAGCCCTACAGAAAGACAAACAGGAAACTGAGAATGACATAGATGAGGTCTACAGAGTCTATACCCATTACACCTGAAGACACAGACTACCCCAAGAAATCCACTTCAGATTTGCGAGAAAGACGAGACGAAACATGTTATATGGCAAGACCAGAGACGAGCCACTGATATATAAAGATCATGAAGTGGTAATGTTGAAGCAAATACCTAGGAGACTTAGGGAACAAAGAAGGGGCTACCAGTTTTTGTCATCTCAGTTAATTAAGAATGATATATCATTCAGATGGCTCACCCAGAAGGGTGACTAGCATGACAGGATAAAAAATATAAAATTGATACAATAGAGAAAGCACATCAATTTCACGAATAATATCTGGGACCTGAGGGAGAATGTGAAAGTGGAGAAGATTTAAATACAAGCAGCCAGGAAGAACAACTCTACAAAGAGAAAGAACTTGCACCACAGTCAGAATCTCAGAAACTTAGAGAAGATGAGTATAACAGACCAAGTACAAGAGAACCTAGAGCAAGAAAAGAAACAAAAAACGCTCTACACAGACAGTAACACGAACAGAGAAATCACCTTATTTTCAGTTAATATCAATGGTTTAAACTCAACATTAAAAAGAAAACAGTCATTTGAAAAACTTAAAAAACAAAATGCAGACATAACTTGTATACAAGAAGTACACATCACAGATAAACAGGCAGACCTCCTAAAGGATACCAATTTGGGAAAAATGTATTGGGCTCTTTCAAATCAAAGAAAAAGGGGTATCGTAGTATATATAAAAGATTGGCTGCAACAGAAACAATTACACAAGGATGATGAAGGAAGAATGTTATTTATAGAAATAATATTAAACCAGAAAAATATTCTGTTAGTTACAGTATATGTCCCGAATGTAAGTCAAAAAGAATTCTATAATAAACTCCATCACAAGGTAGTAGAAACTGAAAATACAAGCATATGTATTGTAGGAGATTTAAATGCTGTTTCAGACAAGGACAAAGACTATAAAAGCTCTAAAATAATAAAAATAAAAGGAGACTATTCCCATCTTCTTTTAATAACATGGTGAGGGAATTAAATTTGAAGGATGTGTGGAGAGAACTATATCCAACTAAAAAGCAATATACTTTATTTTCCAATCCCCATCACTCTTGGTCTAGAATAGATCAGATTTGGATGGACCCAAGCTTCATGGAAAACATTGAAAATATAAAGATTTTGCCAAATGTATGGGCTGATCATAACCCTATTCAAATTAAGTGGAAAGGAAAGAGAATGATTGGAAGATGGACATTTAACAATAGTATACTAAAAGATAACAAATATATTGAAATGATGAGAAAAGAATTGAAAATATTTCTTGAAATAAATAAGAGAGAGCATACGTCCCTTCAAAATCTCTGGGATACAACAAAAGCTTACGTGAGAGGTTTAACTATTGGCTAAAGTATTAAAAAGAATAAAGAAAAAAGGCAACAATAAAATGAGTGGAGAGAAAAACTTAAAGATTTAGAAGTAAGTAGACAAATTGATCTGAATAATCAAAACACTAGTAAAGAAATAGATTTGGTAAAACACAAGATAAATTTAAGTATGCAGGAAGACCTGGCCTGAAAAGTTAAATTAGTAAAACAAAATTATTTTGAAAATGCAAATAAGCCAGGGAGATGGTTAGCCCATAAAATAAAAAAAGAACAAGGAAAAAGAACGATTGTAGCTCTTCAAGACCAAGAAGGGAAAGTATGTACTCAGTCTAAGGAAAAGAAAAACATTGCCAAGGACTTTTTTTTACAAATCTATACAATCAAGAAGAAGTACCAGAAGAACTTATCAATCAATATTTGAAGGGAAAAAAATTATCGGAAATTATGGATGAAGAGAAATGTATTTTAAATAATAAAACATGCACAGAAGAAATTAGAAAGACAATTGGAGTCCAAAAACTAAATAAAACCCTGGGCCCAGATGGAATTCTGTCTGAATTCTATAAGGAGTTCCAAGAGTTATTGGAGGAGTTAATGACAGACCTATATAATGAAGCGTTGGGTAGTGCTAATATACCAAAGTCATGGACCAAAGCATAAATAACCCTTATTCACAAAGAGCAATCAGACCCACAAAAAATTCAAAATTATAGGCCAATATCACTTTTAAATGTAGATTACAAGATTTTGGCCACAATATTGGCGGAAAGATTAAAGAAAATATTAAGTAGGATTATTCATACTGACCAGAATGGGTTTCTGCCATATAGACAAATGAAGACAAATACAAGAATAATTATGGATGTTTTAGAATTCTATGCATTTATGTGGGATGGAAAGAGTAAACACCACTTGTATTTTCAAAGGCTTTATATAAGGAGTGTGTTACTATTTGGGAAAAGATAAAAAAGTACATTACTGTAAGGTCCCACTGTAGTTATCTACAATGGAGGCAGTTACACATCCAAACGTTCTAGATTTTGATAATATTACAAGATATAAAGATCTATTATATCAAACTGGAGAGTTAAAGGGTAGGAATCAAATACAAATTCAAGGAAAAGAGATAGCATGGTGGCCCTATGTGCAGATACAAATGCATTACAAAAAAGATAAAGAACAATTTGGTTTTAACATGACCTGCAAAGAATTAGATAACATTTGGCATGGAGAGGAAAGGAAGTTGATTAGTAAAATATATAAATATCTATTGGATTATAAATTAAAAGAATAAACAGTCAAGGAGTGTATGATAATTTGGGTAAAAAAATGTGGGCCACAGTATTGAATTAGACAAGTGGGAATATATTTGGGAAATAAATTACAAACTAACTATGTCAGCCTTGTACAAAGAGAATCTCTATAAAATGGTGTATCATTGGCACTTGCCACCTGCGAGACTGGCTAAGATGTTCCCGAACTTCTCCCCACACTGTTGGAAGTGTAACTGTGTCCAGGGAATATACTTCCATATGTGGTAGACCTCTCCAGATGCTCAGAAGTTTTGGAAAAATATCAAAAATTGGATTCTAAATATAACTAAAAAAGAAGTAAAACTTGAACCCGAAACCTTTTTGCTGGGTATGATAGACTCAAAAATAGAAAAAAAAATATCAATATTTAATCTTGCACATTATAACAGCAGCCAGAATAAATTATGCTCAAAATTGGAAACTGTCTATTGTCCATTCAGAGGAGATGGTCATTAAAAAAATTCACGAGTGTGCAGAGATGGACAGCCTAACCAAATTACTAAAAAACAACATAGTAGATACTACAAAGTTTGGAACTGTTGGTATGAATGGATAAAGAAAAAGCAACATTTGATAACTGAATAAGTTATGAAACTATGAAGGACAAGCGTTTAATCATAAAGTATTATGTGAAATGAAACATTAAAAGAACGAGGAAGGTATTGTAACAAGGTAGATCATGTCAATGTTATGGGGTAAAAGAAAAAAAGAAAAGAAAAATGTAACCAATGCTCAATACTTGCTGCAAAATGTGTGTGTGTATGTATTTATATGTTTGTTTCTTTTTAAATGTTTTAAATATATGAAACTTAAACTTTATTTTAAAATTAAAAAAAAAAGAAAACAAAGAAATAAGATTGATTTGGCATGATCTGTTCTTAACAAACCCGTGGTGACTGCTCATTATTACTTTACTTGTTTCTAGATTTTCTCTTAAGCATCTATTGATGGCTGATTTCTCTGAATGGCAAGCTTCCAGAAATTACTTGGCAGTTTTGGATTATCTGAAATATTAACACTTTTCCGATTTAACCTATGGTTGAATCTCTCCATGTGTTACAATTATATATTGTGTCCTGTCTTTTCTTCTTTGAATATTGGTTATCTGGGTTTGCTTAAGAGGTTAGAGAGGAATTTTCTTTGTTTTTATACGACAATGATGCAAAGTTTTTAAAGTAATCTATTAATTGCCTGTGAGGTGTTTCAAGGTATGTAAGAATTATCTTTCTCATAGGTTATAATAGTTGTGTTTTGTGGGGTTATGTAGTCATATATATTTGATAAAGTTGTGTAAGTATCTGTTATGTTAGAAGTCTGTTTCTGGCATTCCAGGTTACTATTTTACTTTGTTTGTTTCTTTGTCAAGCATGTATTAGATAACAAATATAGTATAAACATGATTATTAATAAATAAAATGGATACAAATAAAGGGAACATTAGGACAGGGATGCATTTATGCACCAACAGCTTGTGCATTTAAAGACCTCTTAGGAATGGGGTGAGTTCAACAGTAGACAGTCTAAGGTTAAAGTTTTTGGGTTAGAGGATGTAACAACAGAGTCAGGTAGTGTATTCCAGGCATTGACCACTCTGTTGCTTAAGTCATATTTCCTGCAATCAAGTTTGGTGGGGTTTACCTTGAGTTTGTATCTATTGTGTGCTCGTGTATTGTGATTGAAGCTGAAGTAGTCATTGACGGGTAGGAGATTGCAATGGATAATTTTATTCACTATGCTTAGCGAATAAGGTCAGACTGTGTTTAGGTCACTATGCTTAGGTCAGACTGAAAGTGGCATAGTTCTAAGTTGTCTAAGCCTAAAATTTCAAGTCTGGTGGCATGAGGTATTCTGTTGCAAGTAGAAGAGTAGAGGACTCTTCTCATGAAATATCTCTGGACTCTCTCGTTCAGTTCAGTCATGAGCTACAAATATTATCTTCCATTGGATGTTGATTATGTTTTCAAAAGCAACTGAAGGTACAGATAAAACTGTGATGATTGAGCAGCTTAATTATCTCAAAATTTACTACTATCCCTACCACCACATGGACATAAACTTATTTCTTGAACTTCTTAACATAGACAAATTTTGTCTTCAATGAATGAAGGAAGAACAAGAGAATAAGCCACTCTCAATGGCAGAAAGCAACGGGAAAGAATTAATTAAGTTAGTGAAAGTAGTATGAATAATACACGAAAAGTATTCTGATATGAGAGTTGTTGGTTTAAAGCAAAACTAATGTTAAGTGTAGTTGAATGCATATAACAGCCTTTAGAAAAGCTGATTTAAAGAAGCTTAAAATTAATTGGTAAATCGAGCAGGACATTTTATTTAAAAAGGTACAACTAAAAAAAATCCAGTGAAGAAAAAAAATGATGTTCCAATGAAGACATCATAAAAAGCAACATGGCTGCATAAAATCAGCAAAGATAAAAACAAACAGGAACAGTCATAGATTATACATATAAGACTCTGGAAGTATAAAGATAGTCTCTGAAAATAGGACTACCAGATCTGAAATAGAAAGATCTGATTTATTACTATATGAAACTAAGAAACAGCCCTAGGGAAGAACAAAAGTTCCAAATGAACGAAGATTGGCAAAGGATGCCTACTGAAAAAGGATCATTCAGAAGTCAGATCTACTAATCTATTTTGGTTCTGCCTTTTCTGATAAGAGGGCACCTCTTTCACCATGTGGCTTCTAATTTTGTACCTTATATTTATTTCATATCTCATAGATCTAAACTAGAACAATGAAGGGGAAATGATGCCATCAATCCCCATCCTACAGTTCAGAATGTTTGAAATTAGTCAAGTGACATCAGAAGAAGCTAATCAAAGAATAAACAAAAGTAATTCTACTAGAGAAATTCTAGCATTGCAAGTGGAAAAAAGTGATATTACTTGCTGGAAAATGACTGGAAAGGATGTCTAATAATGTTAGACATAGTCACATATTTAAAAAAAAAATTGCAGAAAAAAAGAGGCTAATATGATTTTGAGCACATCAAATGTAAAAATGCCCTATTTGCTCAAAACTTGTGATTTATGTGTGTATTAGGTTCCAATTTCCTCTTGAGAGAATATTTAGTGGTATCATAAACAAGAACGGATAAATGTGAAAGTTTTATGATGATTTGGATATATATTACATAATTTACTCTATTAAGTAAATGTGTTGGCTTCACTGGTCTTTCTTGTAAATCATTCATTAATTTTATACAATTATAATCCTCATTGTTTTTCTTCATTGGAGCATTATGTTTTTTTAAACTCAATTGTGTTTACTGATTGTATTTCCATGACATGTTCAATCCAAAGTAACCAACCTAGCTAAAATACACTCTGAACTTAGATGTATAGTTAATTTAGGTTCAGTGCCTAGTGAATCCAAACACTAAGCTAATTTAGAAAACCTTGATTAGATAATAGGAACACAGTCATTTCTAGGTTGATCTTATGGAATTATACTATTATTCTATTCAGTTGGTCTCAGAATAATATAAAAAGGAAAGAAGGAATAACTTCCTTTCCTCATGTCCACTTTGGCTTCCTTGTTTAATTTAGCTTTTAAAACATATTTGGAATAAAATATTTGAATATTTTAAAATATCCACCCTTATTTCATTTTCAGTTCTTTGAATATCACATAAGAAAAATCACAAAAGTAGTTCTGATCAGCTAGAAAGAAAAGTGCCAGTCCAATATTCAGTGTTTTTCCCATGTGATCTATTATCATGTGTGAGTATCTGTATGTACACATGAATGGATGGACATGAATGCATATACATTTATCCACACATTTGAATCTGGCTATATCTATGTGCTAAGTTTAATAGATACAACATTAATGATATAACAATTATTACAAGTGTATACAATATATATTTTGTTTTGGGATGTTTTATTTTTTACAAAATTGCAGAAGCTAGGATTGAGTTATGAGGAAGTAGTACTCCATGGATATTACATGAATTGGGTCTTTGCCTCACTGAAAGCAGCTCTTTTATCCTTCTATGTATCTATAGTACATTTATGTTGTTTCCATAGCAACACAGAGATCTCCCTTGACAACACTTCCTCCTCTCCTATATGTCCTTCCTTTTCAAAGTTATGTACATGCTGAGGAAAAGTAGTATATTCAACTGCTACATTTTCCACTAACAAATATGAGTCATTTCTCATCTGACTTTCAGAAACCATGTTACTAAACTGGAGGAGCAGAAGAAAAAGAGTTTTATTTTGAAAGCCTAGTAACTTTAATATTTAAATTGGAAAATTGTGTATCCCACTTACTCAGAAACACTAATTGTGGATAAATGGAGATTGGAAGTGACATAAGATAGACTGGTATTTATGGCCATCTATGCTCCTGCTGTGTTCAAAGACTAGCAGCAGTCCTCCCTCTGGTCCGCCGCCAACGCAGGAGCGCCGATCGCTCCCATTGGTTGATGCCGTTTGACAGCCGGCTATAAAAGGGAGCTGTCAAATGGCATCAGCTGTCGCCGCCAGCTGGCTGTCAGATAGCCTCGGCAGCCGCGGCGACCCTTTATTCGCTAGAATAAAGTTGTTAGCCTTTAGCCTGGCTCCGTCTCCCTTTGTAACCACTGCTCTACAACACTGGCGACGAGGGCGGGATACAGCTAAGACGACCAGGCAGGAAATCGAGCCGAAGTCACAGCAAGAAAGAGCCAAAGCTGCTCCAAGTGGATCGAGTCACTGCCACTGACGCTCTCCAAAGAGCGTGAAATTTAAAAGCCCTCTCAGCTTAGGAGCCGAACGCCGCTGACAGGCACAGCCAGAAACGCTTTTCTAAAAGCAAAGACTCTATTTTATCTCAGCTGAGGAAACCAACGCTGCCACTCTAATGGCCTCTAATCCGACATTCCCGCACTTCCAACTGGGGGCAGAAACCTGGGAATCATATATGAATAGGTTTGAATGCTTTTTAAATGCCATTGAACTAGATGAAGCCTAAGGAAAAGCGCCTATTTTTTAAGTTTCTTTGGGGCCACAGTTTTTGACACAGCCTCTGTGCTAGTGTCCCCACGTTCTATAAAGGCTATTCCCTGGGATGAGTTAAGAGAAATCTTGTCAAATCACTACTCCCCCAGACCCTCTAGGATAGCCAAGAGATTGGCTTTTAGAAGAAGAACTCAGGCTGAAGGGGAGACTGTGAGTCAGTACATGGCAGCATTGAGATCGGCTGCCATACACTGCGGTTTTAGGGACTATCTTGAGGACATGCTGCTCGATCAAATTGTGGGAGGAGTAAGGGACCTAAAACTGCAAAGGAGGTTACTGACTAAAAAAGACTTATCCCTAGCCTCAGCTATTGAGGAAGCTCAGGCTGCTGAATTGTCAGAATTATCAGCAGCTGAAATTCAGGGGAACACCCCTAAGCAAGGGCAGGCTACAGTCTACTATGATGAGGTCTCCCAAGAAGTGGAAGAAGAACCTCTGGAGGTAAACCACCTCACGCGTCCAAGCCCCCCCCCCCCAGGGCCACCTAGGAAATACAACAATCAGACAGCCAAACAGCAAACCCCTTGTATGAGCTGTGGGGGCAACCACCATAGATCAACCTGCAGATTCAGAAATGTTATCTGTCTGAACTGCCAGAAGAAAGGGCACATAGCCAGGGTTTGCCAAGCTGAGCAGGCCTCCATACAAAGACCTCAAGTTTCTGCCTCCTACCAAAGGCAAGTGGAACATTGTTACACTTGTTACCACGCAAACAACACCACCTCTAGGCCTAACAAATTAAGCATTTCTCTTTTTATAGAAGGTAAGCCCTGCCGAATGGAAGTAGACACTGGGTCAACCCTCTCCATCATTTCGTGGGCCTCCCTGAAGAAGTTGCTGCCTTCGCTCTCAAAAAAGAAACTGACCAACACACTGCTGACCTACAAACTATAGTTACTCACAGGGGCGCATTTAGATGTAGACGTTTGCAATTTGGAGTTAGCGTAGCCCCTGGCATTTTCCAATCACTCATGGAAAGAATCCTCCAGGGCCTACCTGGGGTGGTTTCATACTTCGATGACATTTTAGTGAGATCTGTCCTTGACAGGTTTAGGCAAAATGGGCTTAAATTGAAAAAAGACAAATGCACCATTGCCACCAAACAGGTAGACTTCCTGGGTTATCGAATTGATGCATCTGGAATTCACCCCATAGAGAGTAAAGTTAGGGCTATTCATGAGGCACCCACTCCCTCTAACAAAACTGAATTGCAGGCCTTTTTGGGATTCCTTAATTTTTATGCTTCCTTTTTGCCTCACAAAGCCTCTGTAGCTGAACCCCTACATAGGCTCCTAGATAAGAAAGCCCCATGGCAATGGGGACCAAGGGAAGCCCACGCCTTCCAAGCAGTAAAGTCTCTCTTAACGTCAAACTCTGTGTTGGTTCACTTTAACCCAAACCTGCCCCTAGTGTTAGCCTCTGATGCCTCACCCTTTGGTATAGGAGCTGTATTGAGCCATAGGCTCTCAAATGGATCAGAGGCACCCATTGCCTATTTTTCAAGAACTTTCTCCACTGCTGAGAGGAACTATAGTCAGATCGATAAAGACGCCTTAGCAGCTGTGGCCGCTGTAAAAAAATTCCATGAGTTCCTTTATGGCTATAGTTTTGAACTTGTAGCAGATCACAAACCTCTATTAGGACTGCTAGCTGGGGATAAGCAAACCCCACAGGTGTTATCCCCGAGAATGACCAGATGGACTTTATTTCTGGCCACCTACTCTTACACACTGGTACATCGCCCGGGGAAGAACCTGTGCCATGCTGATGCCCTCAGCAGATGCCCCCTGCCATCACCAGTCGAGGACCCAGCTCCCATCCACGCAATCTTTGACTGCAATGAACTTAACCTACCTGTCTCAGCTGGGGATATTGCTGCACACTCCAAGAGGGACCGTGTTATTTCCCAAGTCCTGGACTGGGTAGGGAGGGGGTGGCCTGACATTCAGTTCGCCCCTGAATTCATGCCATTTAAGACCCGCAGGCAGGAGCTTTCTTCACTACAGGGCTGCCTGTTATGGGGGACAAGGGTGGTCATACCACCCACCTTGCAAGAACCAGTTTTAAGGGCACTGCACGAGGGTCACCCTGGCATCGTAAGGATGAAGGCCTTGGCCCTCAGCTACGTCTGGTGGCCAGGATTAGATGCCCGGATTGCCAGCTGGGTTAACACATGCCAGCCCTGCCAGGAAACAAGAGCAGCCCCACCAGCAGCTGCCCCAACCAAGTGGGAAGATTCGGGGGCCCCTTGGGCCAGGCTGCATGTAGACCTGACTGGTCCCATACAAGGAAGGACATTCCTGGTGGTTGTAGATTCATTCTCCAAATGGACTGAAGTAGCCTTGTTACCCTCCACCACAACTGTCACAAGGGCCTTGACCAGACTGTTTGCTACTCATGGACGGACTGTTTGCTACTTATGGACACATTAGTTTCAGATAATGGCCCCCAATTCAGTTCCAACGAGTTTGCCATCTTCACAGCTAATCTGGGCATCAGACATGCTCTCACAGCCCCCTTTCACCCAGCAAGTAATGGAATGGCAGAAAGGGCTGTCAGGTCTGCCAAGGAAGTTCTGGCCAAGCTGGGCCAGGCAGACTGGCATGCCAAACTATCAACTTACCTATTCACACAACATGCCACCCCGTGCCCTTCCACCAACAAGTCGCCTGCTGAACTGTTAATGGGCAGGCGCCTCAGGACCACCCTGGACAGGTTGCACCCCCACTATGCTCCCAGCATGCCACTAGCCTCTGACAGCCATGCCAGGGAATTCGCCCTGCAAAACTAGGTGTACGCCAGGAACTATGTGGGGCACCCCTTATGGCTGCCAGGGCAGATAGTCTTTGTTGCAGGACCCAGATCATATAGAGTCCTTCTGGAAGATGGCCAGATTTGGAGAAGGCACGTAGACCAGCTGAGGAGGCATTGGAACAAGACTGCCACCGAAATCCCGGTCAACCCGCCGCCGGACGAGCCAGTCTACTCACCGCCAGCCAACCCGCCGAAGGACCCGGTCTACCTGCTGCCCAACAACGCAACCAGCCGACCGCCGCGGGAAGACTCACCTGAGCAGTCGCCAGAAAGCAGTCCAGGGATGGCCAGTGACCCTCTGCAGTTTCCAGTCACCTTCCGAGAGGAACAAGATGCACCAGCCGCCGACAAGCCTCAGGAACCTCGGAGATCGGGCCGCGAGCGAAAGCAGCCATCATGGCTGCAGGACTACGCATGCTCGTGGCCAGGGGGAAGGAGTGCTGTGTTCAAAGACTAGCAGCAGTCCTCCCTCCGGTCCGCTGCCAACACAGGAGCGCCGATCGCTCCCATTGGTTGATGCCGTTTGACAGCCGACTATAAAAGGGAGCTGTCAAACGGCATCAGCTGTCGCCGCCAGCTGGCTGTCAGATAGCCTCGGCAGCCTCGGTGATCCTTTATTCGCTAAAATAAAGTTGTTAGCCTTTAGCCTGGCTCCGTCTCCCTTTGTAACCGTCGCTCTACAACAGCTCCCAATGCAGTTTGAGCTATTATATATAAAGGGAACACAAAAATAAGACATCCTAGATCTGAATGAATGAAATATTCTTATTAAATACTTTGTTCATTACATAGTTGAATGTGCTGACAACAAAATCACACAAAAATTATCAATGGAAATCAAATTTAGCAATCCATGAAGGTCTGGATTTGGAGTTACACTCAAAATTAAAGTGGAAAAAAACACTACAAGCTGATCCAGCTTTGATGTAATGTCCTTAAAACAAGTCAAAATGAGGCTCAGTAGTGTGTGTGGCCTCTACCTGCCTGTTTGACCTCCCTACAACGCCTGGGCATGCTCCTAATGAGGTGGCGGATGGTCTCCTGAGGGATCTCCTTTCACACCTGGACTAAAGCATCCCCCAACTCCTGGACAATCTGTGGTGCAATGCGGCGTTGGTGGATGGAGCAAGACATGATGTCCCAGATGTGCTCAATTGGATTCAGGTTTGGGGAACGGGTGGGCCAGTCCATAGCATCAATGCCTTCATCTTGCAGGAACTGCTGACACACTCCAGCCACATGAGGTCTAGCA
This sequence comes from Hydrophis major, assembly GCA_033807585.1. Lineage (NCBI taxonomy): Eukaryota > Metazoa > Chordata > Lepidosauria > Squamata > Elapidae > Hydrophis > Hydrophis major. The sequence continues at coordinate 95,701,204 of CM066328.1, forward strand.
TTGTCTTGCATTAGGAGGAACCCAGGGCCAACCGCACCAGCATATGGTCTCACAAGGGGTCTGAGGATCTCATCTCGGTACCTAATGGCAGTCAGGTTACTTCTGGTGAGCACATGGAGGGCTATGTGGCCCTCTAAAGAAATGCCACCCCACACCATTCCTGACCCACTGCCAAACTGGTCATGCTGGAGGATGTTGCAGGCAGCAGAATATTCTCCACGGTGTCTCCAGACCCTGTCACGTCTCACTGTGAACCTGCTTTCATCTGTGAAGAGCACAGGGCACCAGTGGCGAATTTGGTAATCTTGATGTTCTCTGGCAAATGCCAAACACTCTGCATGGTGTTGGGCTGTAAGCACAACCCCCACCTGTGATGTTGGGCCCTCATACCACCCTCATGGAGTCTCTTTCTGATCGTTTGAGCAGCCACATACACATTTGTAGCCCACTGGAGGTCATTTTGTAGGGCTCTGGCAGTGCTCCTCCTGTCCCTCCTTGCACAAAGGCGGAGGTAGCAGTCTTGATGCTGGATTGTTGCCCTCCTACAGCCTCCTCCACATCTCCCGATGTACTGGCCTTCTCCTGGTAGCGCCTCCATGCTCTGGACACTACACTGATAGATACAGCAAACCTTCTTGCCACAGCTCGCATTGATGTGCCATCCTGGATGAGCTGTACTACCTGAGCAACTTGTGTGGGTTGTAGACTCTGTCTCATGCTACCACTAGAGTGAAAGCACTGCCTGCATTCAAAAGTGACCAAACCATCAGCCAGAAAGCATAGGAACTGAGAAGTGATCTGTGGTCACCACCTGCAGAACCACTCCTTTATTGGGGATGTCTTGCTAACTGCCTATGCTTTCTACCTGTTGTCTATTCCATTTGCACAACAGCATGTGAAATTGATTGTCAATCAGTGTTGCTACCTAAGTGGACAGTTTGATTTCTACAGAAGTGTGATTGACTTGGAGTTACATTGTGTTGTTTAAGTGTTCCCTTTATTTTTTTGAGCGGTGTATTTGTTTGAAAAAGAAGTTCTAAGCAACTTTGAAAGAGTCAGTTTATGGTCTGCTGTCCTTCATTGCAGTATTAAATGTTATTTTGTACTCTTTTCTCATAGTATCTTGCAAAACAGGGCTATTATTTGTTTGAGAAAATTTGTTTCTTTGAGAAAAGAAAAGTATAAATCACTTCTTCATACTTTCAACAGTTTTCCCTCTGAGGCATCACACTTCGTATAATATGCCATGATCCCCGTACTTCTCTGGTTCCTTCATAGTCAAATAACTTAACAGGGGTTTCAGGAGACATGATCTCAGTATGTAAGTAGCCATCTTACATTTGATTCTTAGCCATATTAGTTCCCAAATAATACTACATTACATGTGTATAAGTTTATAGTTTGTTAAATTAGATTATCTCCCTTGAGACCATTCTTGTCATTTACCCCTTTTCTTTATCCTCCTATTCATAGCCACTCCTTTCTTTATGAAGCAATTTCTCATACTTGTCTTCATCAACTCTCAGAAAAACTTTGATGCAACAGGCTTCATGAATGAGTTAAAATGATCCCTCCAGTGCTTTATTTTGTAATTCAGTGGCCATTTCTAAATGACCCATTGGTCTGTCTAGCAACAATGCCTCCCTATGAAAGTAAAAGCTGGGCTCTGAAGAAGCAAGCTAGAAAGATTACTGGAGCTGTTGAACTGTGATATTGAAGAAGGCTACTGAGAACACCATGAATAGCACAGGAAACAAATAAATGGATTGTAGAATAAATCAATCCAGAGCTTTCATTTAAGGCACAAATGACAAAACTCAAATGATTGTATTTTGAATACAATATTCAAATATTCAATTCCCTTGTTAAGTCTATGTGTGTGTGTGTATAGCGTGTAGTGTGTATACACATATACCTATATACACACATAGTTACACATATGCATATATAAACATCTGGTATTTTACATCCCATGTAAATGTCAATGTTTTTTGACACACAGATATACTTCCTCAAGGTTGACATCTCAATTTGTAGACATTTTTGAAGATGATCTCCCCCTTTCAGACTTTCCAATTATGCATCCTAAGATTATTAACAAATGATAATATATAATATAATAATATGCATAGATTTCCTCTAATAGGCTTGGACTGATGTTACTAGTCATTAGTACTGGATTACAGATCTACTGAGATATTGTATTTTGCAATAATGACCAGACTAATGAGTTACTCTTTTGTTATAGAGCAGTGGTTCCCAAAGTGGGTGATACTTCTTCCTGGGGGTGGGTGGGTAGGATGCCTTAGGGGTTGCTAAGAGACAAGGAGGCCAGCAGGGGGTTGCTAAGAGGCAGCAGGGGGTGCTGGAGGTGGGCTCCTTGCAGGGTGCAATTCAGGGGTGAGATTCTATTAGTTCATTACCATTCCCGGTAGTTTGGAGAACCAGTAAAATGGGCCCCTGGCTGGCCCTCTATGCCCGCTCCTCTGTTCTCTGCTCAGTCAGTCCTTATTGTGCATGTGTGACATTGCATGCATGCACAACAATTGCTGATGGCCACAGCAGCGCATTAAAGAAGTAGAGCAAGCAAGGCTGGAGGTCGGTAATTTTCGCTGCAAAAAGCCTGTGTGGTTTTTTTCAGTGTGCCTGAAGAAGAGAGAGAGAAAGAGAGAGAGAAAGAGAGAAAAGGAAGAGACAAGAAAGAAAAGAAAGAGAAAAGGGAAAGAAAAAGGGAGAGAGAAAAGAAGAAAAAGGATAGACAAAGAAAGAGGAGGGAATGGAAGGAACGGACAGAAAGAAAAAGAAAGAAACAAAAAAGAAAGAAAGAAAGAAAGAAAGAAAGAAAGAAAGAAAGAAAGAAAGAAAGAAAGAAAGAAAGGGAGGGAGGGAGGAGAAAGTGAACGAGATATCTAGTCCAACCACCTGCTCTAGCAGGGTTAGAAGGGAGTGTGTGTCTTGTGTGTGTTTGTGCATGGCTGTCAAAACTCCAAAAACAGGTCAAGTAGCTCTGGGAAGGTCAATCATAAATTAGAACACTTACTAAGCAACTGGCCATTAAGCGAGGACCACTTATATTTGGTTTACCAGTCACATGACCATGTCCAGCCAGTCACATGACCACCAAACCATGCCCACCTGGTTATGTGACCATCAAGCCACACCCAGCCAGCAAGCCATGACCACCTAGCCACATGACCATCAAGCCACGCCCATAAATTATGTCATGCCCACAGAACCAGTTGTTAAGAAATTAGAATCCTATCCCTGGGTGTGGGCCACTGAAGATAAGTTTGTAGCACCAAGCGGGCAGTGGACTGAAAAAGTTTGGGAACCACTGTTATAGAGTCATGATGGCACAGTGGTTAGAATTAGTATTGCGAGCTAATTATGCTTATATTGTCAGGAGTTTGATTCCTTGAATCCTGATTGGCTCAAGGTTGATTCAGCCTTTCATCTTTCCAAGGTTGTAAAATGAGGACCCAGATTGTTGAGGACAATATGCTGATTCTGTAAACTGCTTAGAGAATGCTGTAAAGCACTGTGAAGCAGTATCTATGTCTAAGTGCTATTGAAATTTCTAAACAAAACCTGATTCCCTATCGTAGCCAAGTACCAGCTTTCTGTATATGTTTTAGGCCTATTAGGGGTAACATGAAGGTGACCTAACTCACTTTGCTGAAATGGAGAAAACATCTAATTCAATTTGATGAAGCAGTTTGGGTGTCCTTGAATCATTTCAGATTAGTGCTTTGAAAAAGACTCCTTAGATTTTTTTTTCTCCACTCAGTGCTGTCTGAAGTGCTTCCAGAGATGACAGCTTCAAGAATGTTTACTAACGCCTGAAAAACCTTCAATATATGTAGCCTGGAATATCTTTAGTAGGTATATGATAGCAGAGGAGATAAATATTCCTTTCAGTATTTCATCCAGTGCTGGCTGAATGGTTTTTCTTAAATTTTTAATGACCCAAATTTTAGTTTTTGTACTATTGCAAAAGTAGATTATTTTGCTTAGATACTACATGTTTCTCCACTGTTGTACACCTATTTAGTGTAGTGTTGATAATAATGTCAGTAATATCACCAGATCTTAGATGTTTTTGTTCCCTTCTCCTCCTGCTTGTGGTTATCTGAATTACAATATCTTTTCAGGTTTAATTTGATTAATGGCACCAGATGAATTGCAAAATTGTAGATGTGTAAAGCAATGTAATAGAATAGAATAGAATACTTTATTGGCCAAGTGTGATTGGACACACAAGGAATTTCTCTTGTTGTAAATACTCTCAGTATACATAAAAGAAAAGATATATTCGTCAGGAGTCAAGAATCATCAAGTACAACACTTAATGATAGTCATCGGGCACAATAAGCAATCAATCATACTAGGAAACAGTCAATATACATCATAAGTATACCAGCGACAAAGTTAGTCATACAGTCTGTTATGAACTAATAAAGGCGTTTAATGAAGTTTTAATAACCTAAAGTAAAAAGCAGGGTTCTAATCCTGCACTTCTGATTGGCCGATAATAGCGACATCGGATTGGTCCTTTCTGGGACATCTGATTGGCTGTTAACAGGCCAACTCTCATTGGTTCAAGGGTTTAACACTTCTATGTTTTTCATTGGCTAATAGGACAGCAGCCAACCCTATAAAAGGGCTGCTGCTTCCCTAGGTGATTGCTCTGTTCAGTATGCTTAATAAAGAGTTGAAGTTCACTGTTCATTGCCTCGTCTCTGCTCCTTGCACCCATGCATAGAACTTAACACTGGCGATGAGGATGGGATACAGAGACATCTGAACTGATTGAACACTCACAGAGCACCAAACAGAGCACGTGGCTGAAGGCACATCGACAACGGAAAACATGTCTGGCGGAGCCATACCACCCACTCCATTTGACCCGGCACAAGAAGACTGGGACTCATACATGGACTGGTTCCAGATGTTTCTGGAGACCAACAACTTGAAAGACGCAACTACAGGGAAAATGCGAGCAGTGTTCCTGACCCATTGCGGGCCTGCCGTCTTTAATATGGCCAAGGCACTAGCGAAACCAGCTGAGGTGAAATCCATGGACTGGGACGTCCTCGCACCCCTTCTACGGGCCCACTATGCACCCGCCATACCAACGCTTGTCCGAAGACATGAGTTTTATTAGAGGGACCAACGGAAAGGAGAGAGCATCGCAGATTTCATTGTGGACCTCCGGAACCTGGGAGGCCTCTGTGGTTTTGCAGACCTCCAAGAAGCTCTGAGAGACCGAATAGTTCTGGGATAAGATGACCATGTGGCTCAGAGCAAGATCATGGCCAAAGGAGACATCGATCTTGCCAATGTCATCAAAGATGCTACTGCAGCAGAAGCAACCAGGAAGTCGGCCACCTGAATGTGCCGCACCAACGCACCGCTCCGTCAACTCGCCAACGATACCTCACCTTGCCTAGAGAGGCACACAACAGCAGCCCACCACGAAGACCTCGAATCTCCATCAGAAAGTGATGAGGAGGAGGTCAACCGGCTCCGGTCCGAACACGACCAACGCAACCCGTGGAATTGAAGACTACCGCAACAATGCGCGGGTTGTGGGGCAAACCACCCGCGATCACATTGCAAATTCCTTGACGCGCTCTGCCATTCCTGTGGGAAAAGAGGCCACATCGGGAAGGTCTGTAGAAGCAAGCGAGGATCCAGCCCAATTCATAGAGAAAACAACTACCGCCAGACCACAGGGAATCGTCCTGTGAGTCAGGAACACTTGAACCACCAATGGAACAACCACTCCTACAGAAATAAAACACTTGTCACTTCAACGAGACGGGAAGAGGCACACCAAACCATTACCATCGGTCACGCCTCATCGTGAGTTGCAAAGAAGATCCGAGTGAGGGTCGCCATTGAGAACCAACCTTGCATGATGGAAATCAACTCAGGGTCGTCCCTCTCAATGGTTTCCTGGAAGACCCTTAAACAGTTAATCCCTGCCGTCAGGCGTCAAGACCTCAGAGCCCAAAGAATTATACTCAAAGATTACCAGGGGAACCAAATTCCAGTCGTCAGCTCCAGTCAAGTCCAAGTATCATTCAAAAATCGTACTGCGTCGTTACCGCTGACCGTCGTCGATCACGACCGGCCTAGTTTGTTAGGCCTTCAATGGTTCACCCCACTTAGGATCGAGGTAGCCAGCATTCACCAAACCAGAAGCGACAACTGGGAGGAGGCCCTCATCCAGGAATTCCAGGACATCTTTGCAGACAAACTAGGTGAGTACAAGGGGACCCCGATATCATTTAACCTTAACCGTGAAGTAGCCCCCATCTGCCTTAAGCCTCATCAGGTACCTTTTGCCCTAAAACCAAAGATCGATGAGCAGCTCGATAAATTAATAGCCCAGGGTGTTTTAGAACCAGCTGACCATGCTCGTTGGGAAACCCCAATCATAACACCCATCAAACCGGATGGATTGTTAAGGATTTGTGGGGACTACTGGGCCACCCTGAATCACGTCCTTCAACAGAACGCTTACCCGGTGCCGGTGGTTCAACACCTTCTCCATTCCCTGGGGGGCGGAAAAGTCTTCGCCAAATTGGATTAATGCAGGCGTACCAACAACTGCCTGAAGATAAAAAAAACCGCAGAAGCACAGACAATCGTTACGCACCGAGGTGCTTTTAAATGCAGCCGACTCCAATTCGGAGTGAGCGTGGCCCCAGGGATTTTTCAAAGTCTGATGCAGAGACTTTTGCAAGGGATCAAGGGGGTCGTGCCATATTTTGACAATGTTTTAATTGTGGCCCCGAATAGAGAAGTACTAGAGAGGCATCTTAGAATGATTCTACAGAAATTTAAAGACTCTGGCCTAAAGGTTAAAAAAAATAAATGTCAACTGTGTACAGAGAAAGTAGAGTTCCTGGGGTACCTAATTGATAAGCAAGGCATTCACCCCACTAATAGCAAACTAAGAGCGATCAAAAACACCCCAAGACCCAAGAATAGGACAGACCTCCAAGCTTTCCTGGGGCTCATTAACTTTTACAACATCTTCTTCCAGAAGTGACCGTAGCTGAGCCCCTACATAGACTTCTCGACAAAAAAGCCATCTGGGTCTGGGGACACCGAGAGGAGCACATTCCGACAAGTAAAAAACTTACTAACTTCCGATGCTGTTTTAATGCAATATAATGAGACTTTGCCTTTAACAATTACGTGTGACGCGTCACCGTTTGGAGTAGGAGCCATTTTAAGTCATGTGTTACCAAATGGTAGAGAGGCCCTATTGCCTATTTTTCAAGGACCTTATCGAGAGCTGAACGCAACTATAGCCAAATTGACAAAGAGGCTCTTGCTGTTGTATCTGCTGTGAAACGGTTTCATGAATATGTGTATGGACGAGCTTTTACTTTTTTTTACTGATCACAAGCCTTTGCTGGGGATTATAACAGGAGACAAGCCAACCCCCTATATATTGTCACCTAGAATGACTCGCTGGTCGGAGTTGTTAGCTGTGTACAATTATAAATTGCAACACCGCCCGGGGAAAGCCATTCCCCATGCTGATGCATTCAGCCGTGCCCCAATTTCGGAAACTGTCGACCACCCAGCTCCAACCCTCACAACACTCCAGATTGAAACCCTACATTCACCGCCGCTAACAGCCAGAGACATCGCTATCGAAACGAAACAAGATCCTGTCCTGGCACAAGTTCTCAGCTGGGTTGAACGAGGATGGCAAGTAGAACAAACCCCTGACCACTTCACCCCTTTCAGAAACCGGCAAACAGAACTTTTCTCACAGAAAGGCTGCATCCTATGGGGAGACAGAGTCATTGTCCCAGAGTGGTTACAACAAGCAGTTTTGAAAGCATTGCATGACGGTCACCCCGGCATCATGCGTATGAAAGCGCTTGCACGAAGCTGTGTGTGGTGGCCGGGCATTGATAAGCAGATCAAAACCTGGGTAAAGGCTTGTCTAAAGTGCCAAGAAGTCAGCAGTGCCCCACCTAGAGCAACTCCAATGGAGTGGGAAACCCCCCGGGGGCCATGGTCCCGCATCCACATTGACTTTGCGGGACCTACTAAAAGACATGCGTTCCTCCTAACAGTGGATGCCTATTCCAACTGGCTCGAAATCCACAAGATGAAGACTACTACAACCGATTCAGTCATCCGCAAATTAAATAAACTATTCGCAACACAAGGACTGCCAGACATTTTAGTCTCCGATAACGGACCCCAGTTCACGGCCCTGGCGTTCGAACAATACTTAGCGGACCGGAGCATCCGCCATGCGTTAAACTCGCTGGTGTACCCTGCGGCCAATGGAAGGGACGAGCGCATGGTCCAATTTCTTAAAAAAACTCTCCACAAGATGGACCATGGGGACATTGATGACAAACTGAACAGAATACTCCTACTCCAACACATCACCCCGCATAACGTAACCAACAAAACGCCAGCTGAATTGTTGATGGGACGCAGGCTTTGCTCCCACCTCAACCGTCTCCACCCGGCCTACACGCCAGAGAAACCCTGTGGATCTAGCAGAAAGTGCCACGAATTCAAGGAAGGCGACTTAGTCTTTGCTAAAAATCTTTCCGGCGAACCGTTGTGGGTCGAAGCAACCGTAACCCAAGCCACCGGGCCCAGATCGTACCGCATACAAACAAGGGACGGGAAAATATGGAAACAACATATAGATCAGCTTCGTTCTAGGCTACAACCCAGTTCCCACGACTCCTGTGGCCCTCAAACTGAGGGGGGAGGGAATGTTGAGGGAACCCAATTCGAGATGCTGGATGACAAAATCGAAGAAAGTCAGCAGCCAGACGCGATCTATGAAGAAGAATCAGGAAGGGGGTGTGCCTCGCCACAGAGAAACACCTCAACGGAGGCGAGCCCGCAGGAACCGGAGGACAACGATGACAGAATTAGTGGCGCCGAATCATCCTGTGGGGATGCGGAACCACCTGCACCAGATAAATCAAAAAACGTTCCACCAGAACCGGACTACAGACAGGAACTGGTGGGACAGCACAAATCTAACAGGCAGTTGAAACGACCTGCATATCTACACGATTACATTACTGCACCCCTCAAACGGAACCTAGGGGGGAGGGGTGTTATGAACTAATAAAGGAGTTTAATAAAGTTTTAATAACCTTAAGTAAAAAGCAGGGTTCTAATCCTGCGCTTCTGATTGGCCGATAATAGCGACATCGGATTGGTCCTTTCTGGGACATCTGATTGGCTGTTAATGGGCCAACTCTCATTGGTTCAAGGGTTTAACACTTCCATGTTTTTCATTGGCTAATAGGACAGCAGCCAACCCTATAAAAGGACTGCTGCTGCCCTAGGTGATTGCTCTGTTCAGTATGCTTAATAAAGAGTTGAAGTTCACTGTTTACTGCCTCGTCTCTGCTCCTTGCACCCATGCGCAGAACTTAACACAGTCACAAGTGGGAGGGGATGAGTGATAAGGAGTGATAACAAGATTAACAGGAATAATAGTGCAGACTTTGTAATAGTTGAACAGGGTTGAGGGAATTATTTGTTTAGCAGAGTGATGGCTTTCAGGGACAAACTGTTCTTGTGTCTAGTTGTTCTGGTGTGCAATGCTCTACAGCATTGTTTTGAGGGAAGGAGTTGAAATAGTTTATGTCTGGGATGTGAGGGGTCTGTAAATATTTTCACATCCCTCTTTTTGACTCATGCAGTATACAGGTCCTTGATTGAAGGCAGTTTGGTAGTAATTGTTTTTTCGGCAGTCCTAATTACTCTCTGAAGTCTGTGTCTGTCCTGTTGGGTTGCAGAACCAAACCAGACAGTGATAGAGGTGCAGATAACAGACTCAATCATTCCTCTGTAGAACTGGATCAGCAGCTCCTTGGGCAGTTTGGGCAGTTTGAGCAGTTTGAGTTGGCGCAGAAAGAACATTCTTTGTTGTGCTTTTTTGATGATGTTTTTGATGTTAGGTGTCCATTTTAGGTCATGTGATACTGTAAACCTAGAAATTTGAAGGTTTCTACTGTTGATATGGTGTTGTCTAGTATTGTAAGAGGTGGTAATATGGGAGGGTTTCTTCAAAAGTCTACCATCATTTCTAAAGTTTTGAGTATGTTCAATTCCAGGTTGTTCTGGTTACACCATGAGGCAGGTTGTATAACTTCCTGTCTGTATGTGGATTCGTCGTTGTCTCGAATGAGACCAATCACTGTTGTCTCATCAGCAAAGCTCAGTATTTTAACAGATGGATTGTTTGAGATGCAGTCATTGGTATAGTGGGAGAAGAGAAGTGGAGAAAGCACACAGACTTGTGGGGGCCCTGTGCTAATTATATAGGTATCAGAGGTGATTCTGCCTAGCTTCATCTGCTGCTTCCTATCTGTTAGGAAGCTTATGATTCACTTACAAGTGTCTTCAGGTACCAAGTTACTAAGTCTTAGCCTAATTCCCAGAGTTGTACATATATTAGAGAGAAATGATAGATAGATAGATAGATAGATAGATAGATAGATAGATAGATAGATAGATAGATCGATCGATAGATAGACAGACAGACAGACAAACAGACAGACAGACATTAACCATTTACCTCTAACATTTAGCCTATTATAATATTCCTATAATTGGTTTTATAACTAAAGGTAACTCAATATCAAATGGGTTAAAGGACTGAACCTATTTCTTACTGGTATATTATTTACTTATTAATGTTCATATATCCAAATGTTTCTTTTCGATCATAAATTATAGGCGCACAGACATACAAATACATACATGCATAGAGATGCATACATGTCATAATTATTTTGGATGGAGGGCAGGGTAGTTATAAATCCATGTAGCAATTATAAATAGGTAAGTGAAGAATTAATTTTTCCATGCCTTTGTTTTGACTTCGAACTACTCAGGGCAATTAATGGCAAGTGACACATATGGGTTTATTCAGAGGTAGGATTCAAATTTCTTAACAGCTGGTTCTGTGGGCATAGCTTAGTTTGTGGGTGTGGTTTGGTGGTCATGTGACTGGGTGGGTGTGGCTTGTATGTAAATATTGTAAATATTTATGTAAATGTTGATTTTTTTTAATAAAAAGAACAACTTTTACCCAAATTCAGGCAAAGCAGGCAGATTGAGTTGCTTGCAGAATCACAGATTCACTTACAGATCTACCTTTCTGCAATCTGTTGCCTGAGTCTGTCACATAAAATTTGCTAGCAAGCAACCTCACAAAATTAACTCACAACACACCATATGTATGTAAATATTGAATTTTTTATTAAAAAAGATCAACTTTTATCCAAAATCAGGCAAAGCAGGCAGGCAGATTGAGTTGCTTGCAGAATCGTAGATTCATTCACATATCTGCCTTTTGCAATCTGCTGCCTGAGTCTGCACTGAAAAATAAGCTTCAGTCCTAAGGAAGGTTCAGATCTGCTGTCACGCCACTTCTCCCCCTGAATACCACCCCTGACTGGGCTTTAGGGAAGCTGCCTGGGTGAAGGCAAAGCAGTACAACAATCTGATGATTTCCTGCTTTCTAGCTAATCTAAATTGAGGCACAGCTGATTGTCAGGAAAAAAAGGAAAAATAGCAACTTACCAAACATAAGGCGAAGGCACAATGCAGGCAAGTTGGATGCCGTGCATACAAGATAAGGAGTGACTGGGTGAGGTGGAGAGGGGTGGCTGGTTCTCCAAACTGTGCAGAATTGTTACAACCGTTTCTATAGAACCAGTCCAAACAGGTAGAATCCCACCTCTGAGTTTATTAGGAATTAAATAAAATGGCTAAACTTATTATAGGTAGGCTACCACCTGCCCAGCAGATTTTAATAATACTCATTGCTTAATTTTGCATTAATATAGCCTTTTCATTAAGTACAGAATTAAAGATATGAAGTCTGCATTTATAAGTTCCAAATATTGGTGAATGTCTGCATGATTACAGCAGTTGATATGAAGGGTGGTATTATTCCCTTGGTTGATCTCTCTTCCGGATAGAAATAGCTCAGGAGGAAAGGGACATAAATTTCAGCATATATGCTTTACAATGTAAAATGAACTGCATTCTAGACCATAGAACATACAGACTTAAACACACAGCAGAAACATCTGATAGAATCAGGGTAGAAATTGTGTGAAATTATGGAAAAAAATCCATAGCACGATCAATACAGAAGAATCAATCACAAGAAAAGTTTCAATATTATTGTGAGCAGAGCTGGCTAGAAGAATAACTGAAATAACAAGGATCTATAGGCAGAAAAGTAGAGATATTACAGGCAGAAACTAGGAATATTAAACAGAAACCTAACAGAAAACTTAAGTTCTGATTTCACTACTACTTGGCAGTGCATTATGGATTTACCTTAACATATTGTGTGAATTCAGAAATTGGGGTTTGAAAAATATGATTGTGGTTTAATACAATGTGTAAGTTTAGTCATTTCAATCTAAACTTATTTATAGCCAAAGAACTGTTGAGCTACCTTGTAAAGAATTTTTCTTTCATAGTTCAGTGGCTATGACAAAGAAACTCACTATACAAATAAGAAGGCTTTTGATTTATCTTTAGCACTAATCCTGTGGCATGCTGTTTTATTTAAAAGGTTTCTGAAACAACAATAAAAATACAATAAAACAGCCAGCAATCCTAGCTAAAGGTGGCCTAGTAATCCTAACAGTTAAGATAACCAAAATCCTGTATGCACACACAGATACACCAGAGGTGGTATTCCTAAGGTTCTGACCAGTTCTGGAGAACTGGTAGCAGAAATTTTGAGTAGTTCAGAGAACCGGCAAATACCACCTGTGACAGGAGATTTTACAGCTTCCTTCCCCTGCCACGCCTACCAAGCCATGCCCACAGAACTGGTAATAAAAAACTTTGAATCCCATCACTGATACACACACGTGCAGTTCTTATTCTATAGTCATAAATTGTATGTGTGTGCCCACGTACAAATAAAATTTGTGTATGTATGTTCCAGAGGTACTTTTTCAACAGGCAACTGGACTTTCTGGATTTTCTTTGAAGACATTTCACTTCTTATCCAAGAAGCTTCTTCAGCTCTGACTGGATGGTGGAGAATGGAAGGATTTATACTCCTTGCAGACATTCGGTCATTTGCATTCTTTTAGCTAGTTGTTAAGGCCACCTGGAGGTTTACCTGTGTCATCAGGGTCACATGAGTGGTGCAAATGGACAGCTTGATCCCAAATACATGTGTGGCTTTCTATCAGCTAGAGTGAGCTATACCAGAATGGTAGATGGTGGAATTGTGTGGTGGAATGTAATTTGGAGTCCCTGAAGGGAATGCCTGCTTCCCAGAAGGCAAAGAAGCAGTGAAGCTTAGAAAGTCTGATAGACAGAAGAAGGATTAAGATAGCCTCTCCCTAGCAGTTTACAAAATATATATGCAATTACGCAGAGAGTTGTTTTTGTCTAGGAAGATTCTGTCTATGGCTGAACAATAATAAAGAAACTACTCAGGGAAAACTCCTCATGTCATCAGTAGTTTCCTTATTATTGTTCACCCATAGAGAGAATCTTGTCAGATTAAAGCAATTATTTGCATAACTATAGATATACTCAGAACTTCTAGGATCACAGACCTGACAAACTGCTCTCTCTAGATTACCCCTACCAGTTAGGATTCTGCATGATTAGGAGTAAATGTTTCAGTCTTCATAGGAACATATCTCCTTTCTGATAATAATTAAGTCAATTCTTATATTTCATGTTGCTTTGCAGGTTTGAAAAAAGATGTAACTCCATTGATAAAGCAGCTCATAAAGTTATTCTTAAAGTATTCTTCTTTACTTTCTCCTCTTCTGTCATTGGAAATGAGATTAGCTCCATCCCTCTCAACATACCAAAACTTCCTCAAAACTAGGCTATGTTATAGCAGGAGACTAGGTGATGGCTCCCTTATGTGATTAATATCATGCAGCGATGTAAAGGAATTTGGATTAGAAATAAAAATACACAATTGGATAAAATACTTCTGGGCCCAGAAAAGAACCTGATATCTAAAATAAACAATTATTTAATAGAATATGACCTAGCCGAGGAAATTGTGAAAGGACCAATGATAGCATGAGCAAAAATTTGTGGTTATAATATAAATTTAGATGATTGGGAAGAGATTTGGCAAAGGAACCTCAAAATAACAAAATCAGTATCCTATAAAGAAAATTTATACAAAATGTTATATAGATGGCATCTGGCAACCTCTAGATTGGCAAAAATGTATTCAACAGCAAATCCAACCTGTTGGAAATGTAAGGGAAATCATGGTACCTTTTTCCATCTCTGATGGAAATGTCCAGAAATTAAAAAATTCTGGATCAGGATTAAGTCATGAATAGAAGCAATAATCCAGGACCAATTGGAGTAGAAACCTGAATTGTTTCTCCTGGGTATAATCAAAGGGGATTATTCACTTAAAGTAAGATATCTAATCACCCACATCTTAACAGCGTCACAAATTGCACTGGCATACTACTGGAAAAATCCTAATATACCACCTATATACTTTGTTATTCAAAAATATATGAATGTGCTGAAATGGAAAGGCTTACATTGAAATTAAAAGAGAAAGATGATATGGAATACTACCAGATTTGGGATAAATGGTACGAGTGGATAGATCATAAAGGAAAACAATGTATAAAATAAAAAGAAATAAGGACTTTAAGAAATATACTATTATATGGTTTCCGGTTTCGCGTGGCTTCGGGGCAGCAGGAATTCGCGACAGCTCCTGCTGTGCTAGCCGTCGAGGTACCCCCGATCCAGATGGGTCAGGGGGATATGGCTGCCCTGTAGGGACAGCTGAAGAGAGAGGGGAGTCGGATAGGGAGGTGGGGGTGTCGCAGACCCCCCCCCTTCTCCGGAAAAACCCCTTTTTCCCAAGGCGGTGGAGCAGCGGTCAGCAATGGCCGCCACGAAGAAGCCAGCAACTGGGTAAGATTGTGCTGGAGGAAGTGTGAAGAGTGAAAGTTTTGTCTGAGCCGGGTCAAGTAACATCTTTTAAATTGCCTGGAACTGAGCTGTTTGAATTGCTGGAGGATACATTGTATCCCTAAGAAGAGCGAAAAGCGGTGGAGAAGCTGTTAAAGGGAACTTTTTTGTTTTCTTTACTCTCCCACCCCATGGAAACAGCAGAAATATTTGGATATATTGGACATTGAAAGTGAATTGCTTTGAGAGTTGAAGCTAAGAGACAAAAGGATTATTGGACATTGAAAAATTTAAGAAATTGGAAAACCCTTGTTGGAGGTATGGATTTCTGATTATTTAAAATTGACATTGCAAGTGGGAAGGGAGAGGAAAAAAAAATTGGAGCAGAAGCTGAAAAAGGAGGAGATTGCCTAGAATCCCAAAGGAAGATTTATGGTAATTGGACCTCTTTGATTAAAAATTAACCCCAGAAAGAGAAAGAGAAGAAGGAAGAAAAGTATTAACTTTTGGAACTTTTTTTTAATTGTTTTTGATTGTCTTTGATTAAAAATACTTGTGGTTGTTTTGGAAAAAGTTTCCCTTTTCATAATGGCATCGTTTGTGGATGAACTAGAGATTGAATATCAAAAATATAAAAAAGAAGATACTTTGGGCACTTTGTTTCAATTCTTAGAAATGGCGTTATGTACTTATGAAAAGTTGATTACGCAGCAGAAGGACTGGGACAAGGAAGAAGAGGAAGAAGAAGCCATCTTTGATGAACAATGGGTCCCTTCCGGAGAGGAGGAGAAAAAGGATAAGAAAAAGGGGATTTTAAGAATTATAAAAACAACCAAAAGAGAGAAAAATGAGCGAAAAGGTGGAGGCAAGGTTAGAAAGCAAAGGAAAAGGAGCAAGAAAAGCGAGGAGAAAAAACAAAGGGGTAAAAAGGGCAAGGAGAAGAATAAGCAAGAGAGAAAGGGGGGGAGGAGAAGCCTTAATGGGGGGAAGCAAGACCTAAAGAAAAAAAGTTTATTTAGAGACAATGGGTGAATTTAATTTAGGATAAAAGAGGGATTCTGGAGGGTACATAAGTTTGTGTTTTTATATGTGTATTTAGAGTATAAAATTCATTATGTAATCTTAGAATCTTTTAAACAGAATCCCAAGAAAAATTGCTATACGAAGTATTTTTAAGTTAGGGTAATGAGTTATAGACGTTACTCCAATTGGTGTATAGGAGAAGTATAGTAAAAGAAAAAAGAGGAATGGATAATTGGAAATAGAACAGACAAAGAATGTTGTTGAAAATGGTAATAAGATATGGAAGGATATATATGTTTGTTTGTTTTTTGGATTTTGTATATTGATAAAAGGCAATAAAATTTTAATTAATAAGAAATAATTTGGATGAAAAGGAGAAGTAGGGATAAGATATGAAGTTAATACTATATGAAGTATTGATACTATAATTTGGAATTGTTATGCTTTATTGGTCTTTTATTATTATTTTTTCCTAGAAAAGAATTTATAAGCTGTTATGCCTTGATTCTTTGTGCATTGTCTTTATAAAACTGATAAAAATGGTTTTTATATATATATATAAAAAAGAAAATGATAATAAGAGATGGAAGGATATATGGGATGAATATGATGTTTGAATTTGTGTCTGTGTGAAGAGTTTTAACCCGGGAACAGACAACCTTCAGAAAAGATCTTTTAGTTTTGTTTATGTTTTGTGTTTTGTATGTTTGTGTATTGTGTTTTTTGTAAAACTAATAAAATTTGTTTTTTATAAAAAAAAAAAAAAGAATCAATAAAACCTTGGAGGAATGTTAGATGAGAATAATTGTAAACAAGCCAGAAAGAAATGAATATGATGACTATAAAATGGATAAATATAGAAAAGAAATGAAATTGAATAAGAGTAAAGAGAAATAATGAGAAATTTGCTGAAAGATATTTATGTGTCCATATGGAAATGGGATAAATTAGAATTATGTTGTATAAAAATAATGTTTTATTCGACTTGTAAAAATTTATAATGTTAAGAGGTTTTATGTACTTAATGGTTAATGATGTGTTGTTTGTCTTTAAAATTAATAAAATTTGTTTCAAAAAAAAAGAAATATACTATTATATAAAGGTTAAAGGCCAAGGAATCATAAAGTATGCTTTGATTAAGCTAAGTAAATGATTTAATTATAAAATTATACTGCTGTAATCCAGAAGTAAGAATAGATTAATATGTAATATATATTATGAATTTAGGTATTTTACAATCGATAGAAAGTAACCGCCGCTTAATAATTTAGATGGAATATATAATCATTATCAAATTGTACTAGAGGAAAATAGGATTGGCTGCACTATAGAATTTGTTGTGATGTTTGTTTATACACTTTCTATTTCTTACTTTTGTATTAGTATATTTTAAATTTTTGTATTTAATAAAGTTTTTTGATTTTTTTTTTTTTAAAAATCATGCTTTCTTGTTTTGTATGCCTTCTTATAGTTTTTTTTTTTTAAAATTGACTGTTTAAAATTATTTATTAAACAGCCCATGTTCCACTGGGTAATCAGTTTTGTTGTGAATGAATAAATGTGTAATAAAGTTATCTAGAGCTTGAAGTCAAGTGCAGGGTTCTGGCCCTGCACTTCTGATTGGCTGTTAAATGGCGAGATCAGATTGGTCCGTTCAGGAGAGTCTGATTGGCCATTAAGGAGCCGTTCTCATTGGTCAATGGAGCTAGCGCTCCTAGGTTGTCATTGGTTGAATAGTTAATAAGTTGCCTATATAAGGAAGGCTATAGCAGCCATCCAGTCTGAGCTGTCACACCATGTAAATAAAGAGTTGAAGTTCACTGTTTTCACTGGCTCGTCTCCATTCTTCGCACCCATGCTCCACACTTAACACTGGCGACGAGGGTGGGATGTGGAGACGTCAGAGCTGACTGAACAATGAAAAAGATAACGAAGCACGTGGCTGAAAATGCACAATGGCGGAACCATGTCCGGCGGTGTCATACCACCTGCTCCATTCGACCCAGTGCAAGAAGACTGGGAGTCCTACATGGATCATTTCCAAATGTTCTTGGAAACCAATAATTTGAAGGATGGCACAACCAGGAAGAAACAGGAGGTATTCCTAACGCATTGTGGGCCGACCGTATTCAAGATGGCCAAGGCACTAGCACAACCGGCTGAAGTGAAGGTTATGGACAGGGACATCCTCAAACCTCTACTGAGGGCCCACTATGCACCGACAGTACCCATGCTCGTAAGGCGGCACGAGTTCTACCAAAGAAACCAGCGGAAAGGAGAGAGCGTTGCCGATTTTGTTGCAGACCTCCGAAACTTGGGAGGCCTCTGTGGGTTCGCCGACCTGGAAGAGGCTTTGAGGGACCGAATAGTTCTGGGATTAGATGCACTAAACGTGCAGAGCAAGATAACGGCGAAAGGCGACATTAGCCTTGTTGATGCCATCGTTGATGCTACAGCAGAAGCAACCAGGAAGTCGGCTGCCCAACTGCGCCGCAACCGCGCTCCGGTACACCAACTGACCTGCGACATTTCACCTAAGTCAGAAGGACAGCTTTTGACGGCCCACCACGAGGACCTCTCTTCGTCATCAGACAGCAACTAAGAAGAGGTCCATTGACTGCGGTCCGATCAGGACCATTACCCGAAGTCCCAACACCCATGCGCTGGCTGTGGGGCCAACCATTCCCAGTCCGAATGCAAATTCCGCGACGCGCTCTACCATGAGTGCGGGAAACGAGACCATATCGGATGGGTCTGTAGAAGCCTCCTAGGACCCAGCCAGACCTTGAAGGGGGCTAACTATCGCCAATTGACAAGAAACCGTCCTGTAAGGCGAGAACCAGTAAACCACTCCTTGTCAGCCTCAAGATAGTCTGAAGATATATTCCACTGTTGCTTTTCTCCTATTTCTGCTATTACTTCTTTCAGCTGTCATGACAACAGTGGGAGGGGGGACTCTGGAGGGGAAGAAGGCTGAAGGTGTTTTGCATTCCTTTGCTGGGCTAGCAAGGGGAGGGGGGATTCTTTTCTTTAATTTTCCGTTTCTTGGCTATCTTCTGTCCTCTTTTGCGCAACTGCAAACTTTTATCAAAATGTGTCAAGGCCATTTGACAAGAGACCTCATCATTGCCTGGAGATGACCACATGAGCTTATTCAGAAGTTTTAATTGGAAGAATCATTTGAACTTTGAGGGGTGGGAGCAATTCTATTTCTTTGTATGTGTGTTCTACCTGCCAATTTCTCAGTTTCAGAATTGATTTGTAGCTTCCACTTTACTTTCCAGTAAAAGGATAACTTTGCTCTACACCATGGAGTCTGAGTATTTCTTTCTTGGAATCTAAAGGGAGCACAGCCTGACACTCCTACAGAAACTGAACCATAAATCGCCCAACGAAGCTGTTGTAACTATGTATCATTCATGTGATTGCAACTATGTATCAGTGCAACTATGTATCATTCAAGCATTGTAACGATGTATCTTTCTCGTGTAAACATTAGACTCCTGTCTCTTCAGTGATCTTTGCCAGACATGCATAAGAGAAGGGGAGTTAAGCAGCTGTCAATGCAGAATGATATTCTAACTGACCTGGATCGTTAAAAATCACACACTTCCTGTTAACCTGGTATTCTAACTGACCTGGATTGTTATAAATCACACATTTCCTGTTAACCTGGTATCTTAACTGACCTGAGCTATTATTAATCATATGTATCCTGCTGACCTAAACTATTATAACTCATGTATATCTTGATTACCTTGGGCTTTGAAAAATTTCACCCCCCTGTGAAAAAGCATAATAAAAGAGCGTGTGCCGAGGCATTCGGGGCGCGCTCATCCCAAGAAACCTCATCTCGTGTCGTTTCTTCCACCTTCGCTCCCTCTCATGAGGCGCCCATCTAATGCGGGGTGGCAGATACCGCATTTTGGTGACCCCGACGTGATTCCCTAAGGGGGATACTCAGCGGCACGCCCATATCTTATCAGCTCGGTCGGAGCTGTGCATCGCCAGGCACCTGAGCGAATTGCACCTCATCGGATCTGAAAGACGGTCTCGACTTTAGTAAGTATGGGTGGAGGCTTTTCTCAACAGCAGACGCAGCATCTGAAGGAATTGAGAGAGCTAGTCGCTTCTTCTTCTAAATACTCTGCTAATTTAAAAGGCTCTCCCATAAAAAAGAAACATATTGCTACATTATTGACTTATGTGTGGCAACATTGCCCCAATTATCCAGAGAAAGGGTCCTTAAAAATTTCCAATTGGCAAAAAATTGGTGAATATCTCCATAATCCTCCTCGTGCACCTATTGGCATTTTGGTCACTTGGAGGAAAATTATGGAGGCTTTAAAAGTTCATTATAAAATAGAAGCATGGAGTGTGTTTGAATCTCCCCCACCAAGTTATGATAACTTTTCTATCCTTCAACCTTCCGCTCCCGATGATCGTAAAGCAGTACGGGAGCTTCCTTCCATCCAATCCACTTCCTTAAATGTAGAGCCTCCGTGTCCTCCACCCCCCCCCGAGGTGGAGGGTGTATTGTAAAAGCCATTCAACAAGCCTTCTATGAAGGAGAAATAGATGAGGACACCCTTGCAGCTGCCTCCCTTTATCCTATCATTCAAGCCGGCCATCCTCCAGCTCCTCAGTATACTCCAATGCCGTACAAAATAATTAAGGATTTAAAAGCAGCTTGTAAGGAAAATGGTATTCAATCACACTATGTACAGGGTCTTTTAGGATCAATAACCCAACCAGGTGCTGACTTGATAAATGCTGATTGGCGTACATTATTTAACATGATCCTCACGCCTTCACAATTTTTGGTCTGGGAGTCAGAATTTCTTAAACGTACCGCAGCCGCAGCCGCTAGAGGCTTGCTGGCAGCTGTCACTTTGGATATGCTTAACGGTACTGGCACCATGTCTACCATTGCCCAGCAGATTGCCACAGACCCAGCTGCTTTCCCTATAATACAGGAGTGTGCTTTGGCAGCTGCTCGAAAGGTTGATAATGCGGGATGCGTGCCCAACTCTTTCTCTAAAGTTATTCAAGGACCTTCTGAGCCTTTTTCCTCCTTTATAAACCGTCTCACAGAAGCCTTAGAGAGACAAATTGATAATAGAGAGGCTTGTACTGAATTACAAATGAAACTTGCTTATGAAAACGCAAACGCCAATTGTCAGAAAGTTTTGCAACCATTAATTAATAAGAAAAATGTTACCATGGCAGATTATCTTACAGCTTGCCGAATCATAGGAACCACATCCCATTCCATGTCTACGCTGGCTACAGCCATTACTGAAGGCATGCAGCAGAATATGGGCTCTCTTCTTCCCATTTCCCAACAAAATACTCGCAAAATGGGCAATTGTTTTAATTGTGGCAAGCCAGGTCACTTTAAGAGCCAATGCAGGGTCCTGGGCAGGGGAGCAAATATGTCAAGAAACCAGGTTGCTCGCCCAATGACACCATGCCCTCGATGCCAAAAGGGCTATCACTGGGCTAGTCAGTGCAGAATCCAAAAGAATGGACAGCAGAATAGCCCTGCGATCACTCAAAAATCTTTTTTGAATCAGGGAAACTAGAAACGGGGCAGGCAGCCAGCCCCACAACAAAGGCTGCTGAAACTTGCAACTTTTCTTCTTTTGCTTACGATCTTGTTGCTAATGAAACTGTTACTTATTTTCCTGGTGTTGCTGACTTTCTCTTTGTACATCCTGTTCAGCCTTTTCATATGCCCCCCGATATCCCAGTGCTAGTCTTTCCTGTAAGGGATTTAGCTGAACAAGGTATTCATGCCTCTCCTTTTCTGCATGACCTCACTGTATTGTCTGATGTCTGTCTGTCTGTACTAGCTAATACAGAATTTACTATAAATGAGGGGGATGTTGTGGCAAAAATGATTGTGCTCTTAGACCAACAACAAGAGCAACTCTATGCAATTGAAAGACCAATTAGTCAACCAAAACCTACGGTGACATTCTTATTGAATGGTCGATCCTTTCTTGGTCTTTTAGATACTGGAGCGGATATTTCCGTCATCCGAACCGCTGAGTGGCCGGACACCTGGCCTGCAGATGTGGCACCAGCAGTGAGAGGAGTGGGGGGACTCCAGGAGACTCGCATTAGCAGAAACTGGGTAAAAGCCCATTCCCCTGAGTCTCAATGTGTTGCTTATATTAAACCAGCTGTAATTCCTCTGTATACTAACATGTGGGGAAGAGACCTTATGTCACAGTTTAATGCGCAACTTACTCTCCATTAACCATGCTTCGCTTATGTTTGACTAACAATAACCCTGTGTGGATTGATCAGTGGCCTCTCCCTTCTATAAAACTTGAAGCCTTACATTCTCTTGTTCAAGAACAATTAGATAAAGGTCATCTAGAACCCTCATTGAGTCCATAAAATACCCCAGTTTTTGTTATCAAAAAGAAAAACGGCGCTTGGCGTCTACTTCAGGATTTAAGAGCTGTGAATTCAGTCCTCCTTCCAATGGGACCCCTGCAATGTGGTCTTCCAAATCCTAACATAATTCCTCAAGAGTATGACCTTATCATTATCGATTTAAAAGACTGTTTTTTCTCCATTCCATTACACCAATTAGATAGAAAATTATTTGCTTTTACTGTACCAACTTTAAATAATCAGAGACCTACCAAACGATATCAATGGAAAGTCTTACCGCAAGGCATGTTAAACAGTCCAACTATGTGTCAATTTTTTGTGGATTTAGCCTTGCAACCCTACAGAGACAAATATCCTCATTTTTTAGTCTATCATTACATGGATGATACATTGGTATCTGCACCTGGTCCAAAGGGCACGGCATTAAAAACTCTGCCGTGCCTGAACTCCATTTTAGGTAAAGCAGGTCTCACTATAGCCCCAGAAAAAGTACAATCCAAACCACCTTTTTTCTATTTAGGTCACAAGTTACTTGCTTCAGCTGCTGTTCCTTCCCTTCCCCTCCCAACACTTCCCCTGAAGCCAACACTTGTGATTTTACAGCAGTTCCTGGGAACCTTAAATTGGGCATGTCCTTATTTGGGTTTGACTACAGCTACATTAGCTCCTCTCTTTAATGCTCTCACGCAAGGTAAAGCCCCGTCCGATGTTATCATTCTAAACAAAGAGCAGTTGCAGGCATTGAAAGACATTTCCCATTTAATGGCTATTAGATGGGTGGATCGGGCTATAGAAAATTGTCCTTTATCAATTGCTTTACTAAATACTGCTCAGAGACCAACAGCTGTCATTATGCAAATTCATCAGACACAGGTTCTGATTTTAGAATGGCTGCATTTGTCTCACACCCCACGGACCACAATTACTAATAAAGCCTCTGCATATTCTCAGTTGATCTTTAAAGGTCGACAAAGATGTAAACAACTCATGGGATTTGAGCCTGTTTGCATATTCACTCCTTGTTCATTGACTACTTGGGAAATGCTATGGTGTAATTCAGAAGAACTGCAATACGCTTTAGAAGAGTGGCCAGGGCAAATTTCTTGCCATTTACCAGCTGACCCACGATTCACTTTTCTTAAAACTCTCCCTTTTGAATGGCATTCCCCCCTCTCAATATCTCCATTAGTAGATGCACCCACGCTTTATGCCGATGGGGGAAAAATGTATAGTGCTTGTGCATGGTACCAGGAGGGAGAGTGGAAAACTAAAATTACCCCTCCACAATCTTCTGCTCAACAGGCAGAACTTGCTGCATCTCTTATTGCATTTCAACAGTTTCAAAAAACTCCTTTTAATTTAATAGTAGATTCCTTATATGTTTCTCAGATTTTGAAAAATATATATCAAGCCTTTTTATCTCCTAGCATATCTATTTCTTTGCTAAAGTTATTGCTTTCTCTACAGCAATGTATCAACAATCGCACACATCCATTTTTTGTAGCACACATCAGGAGCCACCAACCTCTTCCTGGTATATTACAGGAGGGAAACAAGGTGGCCAATGCAGCTGCTACAGCCGCATCAGGTAAATCAATTTGTAATCTGACAGCATCACAAAGTCATGGCTATTTCCATCAAAATAGAAAAGCATTACAAAAACAATTTTCCTTAACTCAGGCAGAGGCTACCACAATAATTCAACAATGCCCCACATGTAGCAAGCAAGCACATTCCATTCCCATAGGGGTTAACCCTAGAGGATTAAAAGCTTGTGAAATTTGGCAAATGGATGTAACCCAGTATCCACCTTTTGCCCCATGGAAATATTTACACGTTTCAATAGATACATATTCAGGATTTATTTTGGCTACTCCTCAAAGGGGAGAAGCTGTGAAACATGTCATCAATCATTCAATTCGTACCTTTGCTTCGCTGGGACGTCCAAAAGAAATAAAAACAGACAATGGACCTGCCTATACAAGTTCTGCTTTTCAGGACTTCTGTAACAGATGGGATGTAATCCACAAGTTTGGGATTCCCTACAATAGCCAAGGGCAAGCTATTGTAGAACGGGCTCATTTGTCTCTGAAAAGTGCTCTTGATAGATATTCATTGCGGGAAAAAACCCCGAACCTCCCAGCATTGCAAAATTCTCTTAACATTTGTCTTTTTACTCTAAACTTTCTTAATTTGACTGGAATTCCTCCTACTTCTGCTGCTCTCGCCACTTTTCCTCCCCCTCTCCCCCTCCTAACAGACCTTTGGTATATTACTGCAGATTGCCAGATCCTGCCTGGCAGGGTCCTGCTGAGCTTCTCACTTGGGGGAGAGGATACGCTGCGATCTTACTGCCAGACAAAACCACTTGCTGGATCCCTGGTCGGGCGGTAAGACCCTATCATGGGAAGTCTTCCGATACATCTGCATCTTAAACTCTTCCTGATATTATTGCCTATATCCTCTTTGCAATTTCTACCTTATTCATATCCTACTTATACCTTTGTTCAACATGGTCACTGGACCACATTAGAATTTCGCTTTATTTATTATGATAGTGACTGTCCTATTGTTTGTTGGCATGATAATCTTCCCATAAATCTATCTCCTTATATTCACACATATTTCAACAAAACACATGCTTCCTGTCAAAAGATTATTCGTGTTAAAGCTACTCCTTTAACAGAAGGCTCCTATACTTGTTCCATGAGGGTACGTCATGAAAATGCTACCCGTAGCTTTCATTCTGTCACTTCTGTTTTGTTTACTGAACACTCTACCACTCGCTCTTTTGTTCCTTCTTTACTGTTCCTATGGATAGAAATTTTAAAATATTTTCCTTTTTTTAATCTAAATATAGGGGGACCTAAATGTCCTTATATTGTATCAAGGGTTTCCCCACCCCACTTAACGTCCTTAATGAATGATCAAGTTAATCTCCATTGTCATTATTGTAATTATTATCCTTTTTCTACTAATTGTATTCCTTCCTCATATCGTAAATGTTCCACAACTAACCTATCCATAGCCCTTTCTCCTACCTGTCATGCTTTTATATACCCAAACTCTGATCCTGTCAACAAACGATGCTTCAAAAGAACTGTCCATGACGATCCGCAGAAGCCTCATAGAAGATACAATATTATGTGGACTATAACTGACTTTCAAGGCGTTCGTTTAAACTTCACAACCAATTTTTCTTGCATAGAAGACTTTTACCCACCGCTTCAATTCAATTTGGCAGAGATGCTTGTAGGCTCCACCGCTTACAATTCACCTTCTCATACAACGGAGCCTAATCATAGATTTGTGAACGAACATAGGTTTTATGTATGCCCCGGACAGCCTGTTTCTGATACTCAGTCCCCTGCCCAATGACTTTTTGACTGCGGGGGGTTGTCAGATTACTTTTGCAAAGACTGGTCGTGTGTTTCAACTGGACACATTTATTGGGATCCGGGCACTAAGGGTGATCTCATTACTGCCACTCGCACCACATGGAATATTCCATGTGGTGGTAAAAAATGGCCCAGATGCAACCCGGTAACCATAAGGTTCACAGACAAAGGCAAGAAAAGTACTCTATGGGACACTGGCTTGAAATGGGGTGCTCGTTTAAAAACAGCTTGGCCAGGAGAACATTATGGAAATATTTTTTACATTCAACGTCACATTGAACTCCCTCGCTTTGACCCGGTGGGAGCACATGAAAAGACTATTAAATCCCCTTTCTTGCAACCCATAACACAAGAAGTTAACCCATTGATTCCATTGATCAAAGCTTCCTATGCCTTGTTGAACTCCTCAAACTCATCAATTGCCTCCACATGTTGGCTTTGTGCTTCTGCCTCTCCACCTTTTTACGAAGCCATCGCTTCCCAAGAACCCATTGTTAATTCCACATCAGATGAACGTTGCCGTTGGAGAAACTCCACTATTACTGTTTCTTCCATCACTGGGGTTGGTTGTTGTTTGGGAAATATTCCATCCAATTACTCACAATATTGTCATAATGTTTCTAATGGCTATCATTGTGATTTATATCTTCCTAAGCATCGCCTTGGCTGCTACCACACCGTTGGGGGATATGCTCCAGTCTACACCTCTTCAGGAGGAAATATAACATCACGCCTAAAAGGAATGTATTTTATCCCTGGCAAAAATTCTGTCTGGGCTTGTAACACCGGTCTCACAGCATGTGTCTATGGGGATGAACTTGTTAAATCCAAATCATTTTGTATTCAAGTATGGCTTGTACCAAAAATTAATGTGTATAACTCTGATGATTTTATATCCCTACAGGCACCCATGGAATACCCCCTCAGAGCAAAACGGGAAATTATTAGTACTCTCACTTTAGGTCTACTGCTTGTTCTGGGCGCCACGGGCGCAGCCACGGGCATTGCAGGACTAGCTGTTTCTGACAAAAGAATTACAGCTCTGGGTTCAGCCATTGATGATGATTTATTACGAATTGAAAAATCAATTGTAGCTTTGCAAAACTCCTTGACATCCCTCTCGGAAGTAGTCTTGCAAAATCGTAGAGGTATAGATCTGTTATTTTTAAAACAAGGGGGATTGTGTGCTGCGCTTAAAGAAGAATGTTGTTTCTATGCTGATAGCAGTGGGGTCGTGTTGGATTCTATGAATGAATTAGAAAAACGCTTAAAAGATAGAGAAAAAGAAAGGTCAAACATGTATAATTGGTATCAAGGTTCGTTTTCTATTTCACCATGGCTTACAACCTTTTTAACTGCATTGGCAGGACCATTAATAATCATTATATTGATATGTATTATAGGACCTTGTTATTTTAATAGAATATTGCAATTTTTGAAAAATCAATTATCTTCCATAACTGCTGATGTTAATGTGTTATTGCAAGCTCATGTTATGTCTTTAACACCAGATGAAGAACTGTCATTGCTGAGTTACCGCTCCTTGGACAACCCTGACGCTGATGGGTTGCACGCCTGCCTAGATGACGGGGATGGAGAACATTTCAGAAAAATAGTTCCTGTCTTCTTGGACAAGGAAGAAGACTCGTCATAAAAAAAATAAAAACAGAGGAGATGTTGTAACTATGTATCATTTATGTGATTGCAACTATGTATCAGTGCAACTATGTATCAATCAAGCATTGTAATGATGTATCTTTCTCGTGTAAACATTAGACTCCTGTCTCTTCAGTGATCTTTGCCAGACATGCATAAGAGAAGGGGAGTTAAGCAGCTGTCAATGCAGAATGATATTCTAACTGACCTGGATCATTATAAATCACACACTTCCTGTTAACCTGGTATTCTAACTGACCTGGATTGTTATAAATCACACACTTCCTGTTAACCTGGTATCTTAACTGACCTGAGCTATTATTAATCATATGTATCCTGCTGACCTAAATTATTATAACTCATGTATATCTTGATTACCTTGGGCTTTGAAAAATTTCACCCCCCTGTGAAAAAGCATAATAAAAGAGCGTGTGCCGAGGCATTCGGGGTGCGCTCATCCCAAGAAACCTCATCTCGTGTCGTTTCTTCCTCCTTCGCTCCCTCTCATGAGGTGCCCATCTAATGCAGGATGGCAGATACCACACGAAGCGAGAAGAGGCTCACCAAACTATCACTATCGGTCACACCTCTTCCTTGGATGCCAAGAAAATCCGAATTAAAGTGGCCATCGAAAATCAGCCCTGCCAAATGGAAGTCAACTCGGGATCATCTCTCTCGATGGTTTCCTGGAAGACCCTCAAGCAACTCATCCCTACTATCCGGTGCTAAGATCTCCGTTCCCAAAGACTCATACTTAAAGACTATCAAGGGAATAGGATTCCAGTCACAGGATCCAGTCAAGTCCGGGTCTCGTTCAAAAACCGCACAGCGTACTTACCCTTGACTGTGATCGACAAGGACCGGCCTAGCCTGTTAGGCCTCCAATGGTTCATGCCACTCGGAATTGAAGTGGCAGGCATTAACCGAATTGGTGGCAGTGACTGGGAGGAGGACCTCGTCCATGAATTCAGGGACGTCTTCGTGGAAAAGCTAGGCAAGTACAAGGGGACCCCGATATCATTTAGCCTTAATCCAAAAATAGCTCCCATCCACCTTAAGCCTCGTCGAGTTCCATTTGCCCTAAAGCTGAAAATCGATGAACAGCTTGATAAGTTAATAGCCCAGGGAGTGTTAGAGCCAAACAATCATTCTCCCTGGGAGACCCCAATTGTGACACCCATTAAGCCGGATGGTTCAATTAGAATTTGTGGGGACTACCGAGCCACCCTGAACCATGCCCTGCAGCAAAACCCATATCTGGTGCCGGTGGTGCAACACCTCCTCCATTCCCTGGGGGGCGGAAAAGTCTTCGCTAAACTAGACTTAGCTCAGGCATATCAGCAACTGCCGATTGATGAAAAAACGGTACAGGCACAGACGATCGTGATGCACTGAGGTGCCTTTAAATGTACATGGCTCCAATTCGGAGTGAGTGTAGCCCCGGGGATCTTTCAGAGCCTGATGGAAAGACTATTACAAGGGATTAAAGGCGTTGTCCCCTACTTTGATGATGTGTTAATTGCTGCCCCTACTTCAAAAATTTTACGGGATCGTTTAAGATTGGTTCTCCAGAAATTCAAAGACTCAGGCCTTAAAGTGAAGAAAAATAAGTGTAAGCTGTGTACAGATCGTGTCAAATTTTTAGCGTATCTAACTGAAAGGGCATTCACCCTACAGACAGCAAATTGAGAGCAATAAAAAATGCTCCCAGACCCCAGAATAAGGCCAACCTCCAGGCGTTTCTAGGCCTCATCAATTTTTATAACGTATTCCTGCCGCAGAAGGCGATTGTCGCTGAACCTTTACATTGTTTACTGGACAAAAAAGCATTTTGGGTATGGGGTCATAGAGAAGAGCAGGCGTTTTGTAATGTGAAAAAACTACTGATTTCTGATACTGTACAAATGCAGTACAATGAGACCTTGCCATTAAATATCACGTGTGATGCATCGCCTTTCGGAGTAGGTGCCATTTTGAGCCATGTATTGCCTAATGGTAGTGAAGCCCCTGTTGCCTATTTTTCAAAGTCGCTTTCGAAAACTGAGCGAAATTATAGCCAGATTGATAAAGAAGCCCTTGCAATTGTGTCTGCTGTCAAAAAATTTCATGAGTACGTGTATGGCCGGGCTTTTACTATAGTGACTTACCACAAACCTTTGTTGGGAATAATAGTGGGGGATAAGCCAACCCCCTATATATTATCTCCCAGAATGACTCGCTGGTCAGAATTCTTGGCTGCTTATAATTATCAGCTGCAATACCGCCCCGGGAAAGCCATTCCCCACGCCGATGCATTGAGCCGAGCACCACTTCCAGAGACTCTTGACGACCCCGCATCAACAGTGACAACGTTGCAGATCGAGGCACTTCGTACACCGCCATTAACCGCCCGTGATATCGCGAGAGAAACAAAATGCGACCCCGCCTTAGCACGAGTCCTCAAGTGGGTGGAACGCGGATGGCCATTGGACCAAGTATCAGACGACTTTGCACCATTCAAAAGTCAACAAACAGAGTTGTTTTCTCAAAAGGGCTGCATCATTTGGGGCAATAGAGTCGTTATCCCAGAACGACTCCAACAAGAAGTGCTGAGAACCTTGCACGATGGCCACCCCGGCATCGTGCGCATGAAAGCCCTCGCACGAAGCTATGCGTGGTGGCCAGGCATCGACAAGCAAATTGAGACTTGGGTCAAAGCTTGTCATAAATGCCAGAAAGTAAGCAATGCCCCACCAAAGGCGATCCCAACCAAATGGGAAACACCGCGGGGACCCTGGTCCTGCATCCATCTGGATTTTGCTGGGCTGACCAAAGGCCACACCTTCTTGTTAACCGTGGACGCCTACGCGAACTGGCTCGAAATCCACCAAATGAGGAACACAACGACCGGAGCAGTCATTAAGAAACTAGAAAGACTATTTGCAACCCACGGATTACCAGACGTTCTGGTATCCGACTACTGGCCCCAATTTACCGCACTGTCCTTTGAACAATACCTGGTGGACCACGGTATTCGACATGCGCTGACTTCGCCTGTGCATCCTGCGGTCAACGTAAGGGCCGAGCGCATGGCACAATTCGTCAAGAAAATGCTACAGAAAGTGGACTATGACATCATCGAAGAAAAGATAAACCGAATCCTCTTTTTACAGCATATCACTCTGCACAGTGTCACCATAAAACTCCCGCCCAGCTGCTAATGGGACGAAAGCTCCGCTCCCACCTCGACCGGTTACACCCAGCGTACGAACCAGAGAAACCAGTCGGATCCAGCGGCCGATGCCGTACCTTCCAGGTAGGCAACTTGGTGTTCGCTAAAGATTTTTTGGGTGATCCGCTGTGGGTAGAAGTGACTGTGGTCCGTGTAACCGGCCCGAGATCATACCTTGTACAATGCCGTGATGATAGACTATGGAAGCGCCATATCGATCAACTACAATCAAGGCTGCAGTCAGGGATCTCCGAGTCCCCTAATAACCAAACTGAGGGGGGGGGGAGATACAGAGGAAATGAACTTCAATTAGCAGAAAACTTTTTTGAAGGGAACGATAGCGGAACGGAAACACGAGAACAGGAATCAGGGATGGGAGTGAGTTCACCTCAGGGTGATACTGAAGATGTTGGTGACAACGAAAATGTGAACTCAGAATCAGAAAAACCCCTTTTGCCAAACAACGCCCTACCTCAACAAGAGTGCAGCCAAATACCGGGTGCACAACGAAAATCAAAAAGACTAACAAAACAACCATCCTACCTCAAGGACTACATGACCGCACCCCGTAAACGGAACCCAGGGGGAAGGGGTGTTGTGAATGAATAAATGTGTAATAAAGTTATCTAGAGCTTGAAGTCAAGTGCAGGGTTCTGGCCCTGCACTTCTGATTGGCTGTTAAATGGCGAGATCAGATTGGTCCATTCAGGAGAGTCTGATTGGCCATTAAGGAGCCGTTCTCATTGGTCAATGGAGCTAGCGCTCCCAGGTTGTCATTGGTTGAATAGTTAATAAGTTGCCTACATAAGGAAGGCTATAGCAGCCATCCAGTTTGAGCTGTCACACCATGTAAATAAAGAGTTGAAGTTCACTGTTTTCACCAGCTCGTCTCCATTCTTCACACCCATGCTCCACACTTAACAAGTTTAGAGTTATTTCCTTACCTAAACAGAGAAACAGAATCATCATCTGTTGTCAAAAAAGAAATGACAGCGGGAGTGAATTATAAAAATCCTGCCAGTTTCCCCATTGAATAATCTTTAGGAAGAAGCATTGGAAATCTCTTTCTCCCTTTCCCTTTCCCATCGTAAATCACCAAACATCATAAATCACTGAACCATTAATTAACCCTGTCGGATCCCACCCCTGCCCTAGTTACCTCACAACTAGATTGTTGTGATGGACTTTATATAGGGCTACCCTTGAAGAGCTTACACTATTCTAGAATTAGGCCACATGGCTCTGCATTTTTTGTGTTTATGACCCCACTGCTTTGTGAGCTACTGTTGTCAATTGTGCACCTGAGTTCAATTCAAGTTGCTAGTTATTAAAGACTTTCATAGCATAGGGCTTGGCTTATCTTAGGTACCACTTATATCTATTTATTTCTGCCCATCTAGTTGGTTCAGCAATGTGGGTGTGTTTCAAGTTTCATCATTTAAAAAGATGGCACCTTTCAGAGCATAATAGGTATGTGTATCTTATTTTTATCCCTGCTCTCCAGCCAAAGATTTGTATGCTTCTTATCCTTCGGCCAATCAAGAAATTATTGAAGACCTAGTTGTTCTCCCTTTCAGGGTGATTGGGGCAATCTTTTTGATCTCGATTTCTTTTTTGTTTTCTTTGGTTTGTGTTTGTGTGTCTTTGTGTTGTTGGGTTTTTTTTAATTCATTTTTGCACTTTACTCTTTTACTCTTTTGGATTTTTATTTTAATATTTTATTTTAATAAATTTATTTTAATAAATTTTTATTTATACATCACCCAGATTGGAATTAGCGGCCTGTACATTAAATAAATAAGTAGTATTCTTCCCACCAGGACTTAGGTCACCTTAACTATCAGCAGACATTATAAGAACAGAGAAATATTGTTGTTTGACTGCAATGTAATGAATAATCCCCAATATGGACTTATTTGTATTTGTTTGGTTCTTCCAAGTCTGTTTCCAATAATATCCTAGGCATCTCCTTTTGTACTTTACCTCCAAGAACTGATATTGGTCCTGATCTTGATCTTTGGCCACTGCACTGATTCTAATATTACCACCAATTCTTTTCTGCTCTCTGTTATTGTTGGCCCTGCCTATCTCTGCAAGCTGCCTTTTCTCTCTAATGTCTCTATTAATAACATCCAGGTATCCAGTGGTGTCTGAGATTGCGAAGACTTTGCAAGGGTCAATAAAAGAGCAATAGCATTTAGACTTATATACTGCTTCACTGTGCTTTGCAGCCCTCTCTAAGTAGTTTACAGAGTCAGCATATTGCCTCCAACAATCTAGGTCCTCATTTTACTGTCCTTGGAAGGATGGAAGGATGAGTTATCCTTGAGCCTGGTGAGATTCAAATTGTCAAACTTCAGGCAGTAGGCAGTCAGCAGAAGTAGCCTGCAATACTGCATTCTAACCACTGTACCACCATAGCTCTCTTTACACAGTAGTGTAAAAGCTACCCTAGCAGCCTCTGTACCCTGTAAAGCATTCCCAGGTATCCTCAAAGCACTCCATCTATCCCCACCAATAACTCTCAAGAATCTCAAACTCCATACCTAATTCTGTCAGCCATTTTAGTTCTATGTTGAATGTAATCATGTTTAAAATCCTTATAAATGCATCACTATCACCCTTGCATCAACCTGAGCTCTGAGATTCCAGCCTGTTGAATGTGTACATACTAAGGTATCTTTTTGGTTGCTGAACAGGAATAGTCTCAATAGAGCACAAATGCGCTTATGAAGACTCTTCCATACAGCTGATGGCCATTTCCTTTTTTAAAAAAAGGTTCATTGGTATATTCCTGTATGCTATACATTTCCCTTTGTGCCTGCAATACAATCGAATATGGTGAAAGTTAAAAATTAGGTCTTCAGACTTTAGGATGAATTAAGATGCAGATCACAACATCAGAGCTGACCTTATATAGACTGAATCAAATTGATCTGACCTCATTGCCTTGGACTTTTCTCTACTGTCTAAATAATATAAATAGGTTGCCATACCACACAGTATTCTATGATATAACCATCATCTGTCTTCCAGCCTCCTACAGCTCCTCTTTTGTCCGTGGGATTTATAACAGCTTTTCCGACTTCTTAAAGTATCACAGTAAATTAACAAGAAAGGCCACCCTGTGAAATTTTAGAACAAAGAAAACTGAAAACAAGAAGGAGACAGACAAGAAAGTCAAACCTGTTCTTCATAAAAGTTAAGTAACAAAGTTTCCTTTTGTCAATTTTTGTTTCTTTATTTAACCAATTTATATAGCCTCATTATGCTTGCATATTTTTTTCTGATATGCTTTAATATTGTATTTATGGCCATAGTTTGATGAATTTTTTTTCTCAAATAAATGTGCATAGGGTTAATCCTAAATTGAAATTTAAAGATACATTAGAAAAAGAAAAAATCTCAATTTCAAAGATTTTTTGGGTTATTTCATATTTTTTACATATATATGCACACATTTGCTATATTTCATGTTTCCTTCATTTTATTTACAAGTACAGATAATTTAAGTATATTCTACTGAAATGTCCCTACAATGTAAATATTTTGAAATAAGACATAGTTACATTTAACACTCTAAGATTACTTTTGTCTGGTTGATTTATGATTTATTTTATTGTATAAAATAATTTAGTTATATCATGTTCTACTTATATATACATTGATAAATGAAAATAAAATAAAGGAGTGGATTTCATTTCTTTAATTTTTTTTTTTGACTGGTTCATAATGCTCCAAGAAATTAGAAAGACATTTTGTGATGGCATTAATCCATTGCTTAGCCTTTGAAATTATTTGTTACTTCAAGGCTGAGGAAATATGTGACCTCTGAAATTGTTCAATTTATAACTGCATGACTATTCAGTGATTGAACAATAATTCCCAACCATTTATTGCTGTCGTTTCTCTTAGGAGATGATAGGAAACTGATACATTTCAACTATGTTGTGTATGGCTTGGCCTCCTTCTTCCTGTGTGATATGCAGAATTACAACAGGAATACAGTTTTACTGACTTTCCAGAATTTAGAATTTCTAGCAATTCCCACTAGCATGGCCAGTGCTAAATATTACATTTCAGACTGTTATGAACTAATAAAAGTGCTTAAATAAAGTTTTAACAAACCTTAAAGAAAAAGCAGGTTTCTAATCCTGCACTTCTGATTGGCCGATAATAGTGATATCGGATTGGTCCGTTCTGGAGAATCTGATTGGCTGTTAACGAGCCACTCTCATTGGTTCAAGGGTTTAACACTTCCATGTTCTCATTGGTTAATAGGTCAGCAACCTGCCCTATAAAAGGGCTGCTGCTGCCATAGGTTGTTTTGCTCTGTTCAGAATGATTAATAAAGAGTTGAAGTTCACTGTTCACTGCCTCGTCTCCGTTCCTTGCACCCATGCGCAGAACATAACAGTGGTGAATGAGGGTGGGATGTGGAGACATCAGAGCTGACTGAACACTACAGAGCACCAAACAGAGCACGTGTCTGAAGGCACATCAACAACGGAACCATGTCCAGTGGCGCCATACCACCCGCTCCATTTGACCCGGCACAAGAAGACTGGGACTCGTACATAGACTGGTTCCAGATGTTTCTGGAGATCAACAACTTGAAGGATGTCACTACGGGAAAAAAGTGAGCAGTGTTCTTGACCCATTGCGGGCCTGCCGTCTTTAAGATGGCCAAGGCACCAGCAAAACTGGCTGAGGAGAAGACCATGGACTGGGACGTCCTCGCGCCCCTTCTACGGGCCCACTATGCACCTGCCGTACCAACGCTTGTCCGAAGACATGAATTTTACCAGAGGGACCAGCGGAAAGGAGAGAGCATTGCAGATTTCATCGCGGATCTCCGGAACCTGGAAGGCCTCTGTGGGTTTACAGACCTCGAAGAAGCTCTGAGAGACCGAATAATTCTGGGATTAGATGACCCCATGACGCAGAGCAAGATCATGGCCAAAGGGGACATCGACCTTGCTGATGTTATCAAGGACGCTACTGCAGCAGAAGCAACCAGGAAGTCGGCTGCCCGAATGCGCCGCACTAACGCACCGCTCCATCAACTTGCCAGCAATACCTCACCTCGCCTAGAGAGGCACACAATAGTGACCCACCATGAGGACCTCGAATCGCCATCAGAAAGTGATGAGGAGGAGTTCAACCGGCTCTGGTCTGAACGTGACCAACGCCATCAGCGGAATCAAAGACTACCACACCAATGCGCGGGTTGTGGGACAAACCACCCACGATCAGACTGCAAATACCTCGATGCACTCTGCCATTTTGTGGGAAAAGAGGCCACATCGGGAAGGTCTGTAGAAGCAAGCAAGGATCCAGCCCACTTCAGAGGGGAAACAACTACCACCAGACCACAGAGAATCGCCCTGTGAGTTGGGAACATTTGAACCGCCAATGGAACAACCACTCCTACAGAAATAAAACACCGGCCATTTTATCGAGAAGAAAAGTGGCACACCAAACCATTACAATCAGTCACGGCCTCATCGCTAGATGCAAAGTAGATCTGAGTGAAAGTCGCCATCGAAACCAGCCTTGTGTGATGGAAGTCGATTCAGGATCATCCCTCTCAATGGTTTCCTGGAAGACTCTGGCGTCAAGACCTCAGAGCCCAAAGAATCATACTAAAAGATTATCAAGGGAACCGAATTCCAGTTGTTGGATCCACCCAAGTCCAAGTATCATTCAAAAATTGTACTGCGTCATTACCACTGACCGTTGTCGACCGTGACCGGCCTAGCTTGTTAGGCCTTCAATGGTTTGCCCCACTCGGGATTGAGGTAGCCGGCATTCACCAAACCAGAAGCGACGACTGGGAGGAGGCCATCGTCCAGGAATTCCAGGACATCTTTGCAGACAAACTAGGCGAGTACAAGGGGACCCCGATATCATTTAACC
The DNA here is from genome assembly GCA_033807585.1 of Hydrophis major. Lineage (NCBI taxonomy): Eukaryota > Metazoa > Chordata > Lepidosauria > Squamata > Elapidae > Hydrophis > Hydrophis major. The sequence goes on from CM066328.1 coordinate 95,737,789, forward strand.
TTAACCTTGAAGTAGCCCCCATCCACCTTAAGCCTCGTCGGGTACCTTTTGCCCTTAAACCAAAAATTGACGAGCAGCTCGATAAATTAATAGCCCAGAGTATTTTAGAACCAACTGACCACGCTTGTTGGGAAACCCCAATTGTAACACCCATCAAACTAGATGGATTGTTAAGGATTTGTGGGGACTACCGGGCTACCCTTAATCATGCCCTTCAACAGAACGCTTACCTGGTGCTGGTGGTACAACACCTTCTCCATTCCCTGGGGGGTGGAAAAGTCTTCACTAAACTGGATTTAACACAGGCATACCAACAACTGCCTGTAGATAAAACCCCCGCAGAGGCACAGACGATCGTTACGCACCGAGGCGCCTTTAAGTGCAACCGACTCCAATTCAGAGTGAGGGATTTTTCAAAGTCTGATGGGGAGACTATTGCAAGGGATAAAGGGGGTCGTGCCATACTTTGATGACATTTTAATTGCTGCTCTGAATAGAGAAATACTAGAAAAGCGTCTTAAAATGGTCCTCCAGAAATTTAAAGACTCTGGCCTTAAGGTTCAAAAAAATAAATGTCAACTGTGTACTGATAAAGTAGAGTTCCTGGGATACCTAATCGATAAACAAGGCATTCACCCCACTAGTAGCAAACTAAGGGCAATCAAAAATGCCCCAAGACCCAGAAATAGGACTGATCTCCAAGCTTTCCTGGGGCTCATTAACTTTTACAACTTTTTTTTCCTCTTGTCCCAGAAAGTGACCGTAGCTAAGGCCCAACATGGACTTCTCAACAAAAAAGCAACCTGGGTCTGGGGACACTGCGAGGAGCAGGCATTCAGACAAGTGAAAAACTTACTAACCTCAGATGCTGTTTTAATGCAGTACAACAAGACTCTGCCTTTAACAATTACATGTGACGCGTCACCATTTGGAGTAGGAGCCATTTTGAGTCATGTGTTACCAAATGGTAGTGAGGCCCCTATTGCCTATTTTTCAAGGACCTTATCAAAGGCTGAATGTAATTATAGCCAGATCGACAAAGAGGCTCTTGCTGTTGCATCTGCTGTGAAACGGTTTCATGAATATGTGTATGGACGAGTTTTTATTATTGTTACCAACCACAAACCTTTGCTAGGGATTATAGCGGGAGACAAGCCAACCCCCTATATATTGTCACCTAGAATGACTCGCTGGTCGGAGTTTTTAGCTGCGTACAACTATAAATTACAACACCTCCCGGGAAAAGCCATTCCCCACACTGATGCATTGAGCCGTGCCCGACTTCCGGAAACCATCGACGACCCAGCTCCAACCCTTATGACACTCCAGATTGAAATGCTACATTCACCACCGCTAACAGCCAGAGACATTGCAATCGAAACAAAACGGGATCCTCTCTTGGTGCGAGTTGTTAGCTGGGTTGAAAGAGGATGGCCAATAGAGCAAACCCCTGACGACTTCACCCCTTTCAGAAACCGGCAAACAGAACTGTTTTCGCAAAAAGGCTGCATCCTATGGGGAGATAGAGTCGTCGTCCCAGAGCAGTTACAACGAGCAATATTGACAACATTGCATGATGGTCACCCCGGCATCATGCGTATGAAAGCACTCGCACGAAGCTACACGTGGTGGCCGGGCATTGACAAACAGATCGAAGCCTGGGTAAAGAGTTGCTTAAAGTGCTAAGAAGTCAGCAGTGCCCCACCTAGAGCAACTCCAACAAACTGGGAAACCCCCCGGGGGCCGTGGTCCCGCATCCACGTTGATTTTGTGGGACCTACTAAAGGACATACGTTCCTCCTAACAGTGAATGCCTATTCCAACTGGCTCAAGATCCACGAAATGAAGAATACTACAATGGAATCCGTCATCCAAAAATTGAACAGACTATTCACAACGCACGGGCTGCCAGACATTCTGGTCTCCAACAATGGACCCCAGTTCACCGCCCTGGCGTTTGAACAATACTTAGCGGATCGGGGCATCCGCCATGCGGTAGCTTCGCCAGTGCACCCTGCGGCTGACAGCATGGTACAATTTGTTAAAGAAACTCTCCACAAAATGGACTATGGGGACATTGACGAAAAAATAAACAGAATACTCCTACTCCAACACATCACTCTGCACAGTGTCACCAACAAGGCGCCAGCTGAACTATTGATGGGACGCAAGCTCCGTTCCCACCTCGACCGGCTTCACCCATCCTACGAGCCAGAGAAACCCTGTGGATCTAGCAGAAAATGCCACGAGTTCAAGGTAGGCGACTTAGTTTTCGCTAAAAACTTCTCCCGTGAACCATTATGGGTCGAAGCAACCGTAATTCAAACCACCAGGCCCAGATCGTACCGTGTGAAAACCTGTGATGGAAAAATATGGAAACACCATATAGATCAGCTTTGCTCGAGGCTACAACCCAGTTCCTGCAACTCCTGTGACTGAGGGGGGAGGGGATGTCAAAGAAACTGAATTCGAGATGGTGGAAAGCAGAAGCAAGGGAAGTCAGCAATCAGGCACGATAAATGAAGAAGAATCAAGGAGGGGAATGTCCCCGCCACAGAGGAATACCTCAATGGAAGCTAGCCCGCAAAGATCAGAGGACAACAACAACGACAGAATTAGTGGCACCGAGTCATCCAGTGAGAATGCGGAACCACCTGTACCAGATATGTCCAAAAACGTCCCACCGAAACCAGACTACAGACAGGAACCGGTGGGACAGCACAAATCTAATAGATAGTTAAAACAACCTACATATCTTAGGGATTACGTCACTGCACCCCTCAAATGGAACCCGGGGGGAAGAGGTGTTATGAACTAATAAAAGCGCTTAAATAAAGTTTTAACAAACCTTAAAGAAAAAGGAGGTTTCTAATCCTGCACTTCTGATTGGCCGATAATAGCGATATCAGATTGGTCCGTTCAGGAGAATCTGATTGGTTGTTAATGAGCCACTCTCATTGGTTCAAGGGTTTAACACTTCCATGTTCTCATTGGCTAATAGGTCAGCAGCTGCCGTATAAAAGAGCTGCTGCTGCCCTAGGTTTTTTTGCTCTGTTCAGAATGATTAATAAAGAGTTGAAGTTCGCTGCCTCGTCTCCTTTCCTTGCACCCATGCGCAGAACATAACACAGACATTGAAGAATACTTGAAATTAACCTGTAGATAAGACAAGCTGAGAAAACATAGGGTGATGTTTAAGGTTTTGGTACTTCTAAACTAGAGGTTGGAAACTATGGCCCCTGAGCCATGGTTCCCCATCCCTGCTCTAGACAAACTTCAAGGACGATGTGATCACCATGGAAAAACTAACTTTCAAAATGCTTCAGTGAAATTTGAAATGTTTTTATTTATATCATAATACTCTCAGAGAGAGTAGAAAGGATGATAAATGAACTTGAAGTTTTTTATGAACTGAAATCTTTAGTAACATTGACTACTTTATTTTAGCAATTTGTCCTCTTGTCTCCAAACCCCACAATGATTCACAAGCTGAGATCCCCAAATCTTCGATTATATCTCCTGTTATTCCACAGACAATGACCATAGTAGAATTATAGATAGATTCTTTAGGTATCCTTTGTAGGTCGTATCCAATGGAATAACAATACTCATAAATTGTTGCTCAATTTGTATTGATGGTAGATGACCATGTGAGTGCTGCTTTTTCAATTTTCACACAGTTCCTGGTAGTAACCAACAGCCATTTGGAGGCAGGGAATTGGTATTTGCACTATAAATTGCTATTATCCAGTGGTGGTGGTTGCATGACATGTATCAGTTGGGTGAACTTCATTGAAACTTTTTGGCTTTGAGAGCTTGCTGGCTGATGTTTCTATAGGTGAATGGATTTATGGGATCTTTTAATAAAGCATTCAGCAAAATAGGATTTTCCAATTTTTAGATATGTGGACTTAGGGAGGTTAATGTCCGGAAAAGGATTTTTTTTAAACTAGTTTTATTTATAGTTGTTCACATATGGATTGCACAAAGCTGAATGTAGCAGTATAGAAATACACTGCAAAATATACTATATTGTCATTTAGCAAAAAGCCCAAACATTGGTCTTTGTGTGGGAGGACTGTTGTGTAAAAAACTTCATAATGCTTGTAATCTATAGAATTTTTTTTTTTCCTTTTGAACCAAGTAAAATTTGTTACATTTTTATCATATGGGTTCACATTATTTAGGGCTTTGGTGAGCTTTGAAGGTGCACTTCAGTTCAATAAAATAATAATAAGTGAAACCCTTGCAAAATAGACCTTGTACAGCTTGAATTACAATACTTATAAAGGAGTAGTGTTTATGCACGGTGCAGACACAGAGGTTGCTCCACCAGCCAAAATAGCCAACTGAATTGAATCAGACTGCTTATTTCAACCCTGCTTTTTCTTCCACTATCTGACTGATGAAGTTGTCAATAAGAGAAGACAAAAAATGGTTGGACTTTTGACTCCTGGCAAAATAAGATTTTCAGCATTTGTCAATACCTCCTTGAACATTTGGTCGTTAGATATAAAAAGCCCTCCTCCATATCTTCTGCTTGTCCAGGTGGGTCTGTAATAAACTCCCTTAATGATGCCATATTTGTTTCTTCTCTTTTATTCTTACCCAAACACTCTCAACAGGATGTCCATACTCTGTTTTCTGAATTTCTGTGCAGCACATGGTTTCTTTATATATACAGTGCAGCATTCTCACCCTTTCTGCTAAATCTGTTCCTTCCAAGTAAGTTGTAGCCTTCCAGGTTCCTTCAGCACCCTGAGATGCATGCCATCTGGACTTGAATTCATTTAAATTAGCCAAGTTTTCTCTTGCCTTCTCTCTCAATTCCTTCTTTTCCCCAGTGGCTAGCCATGGTCAGCTAGAGCTTCATTTCCCTTCTGAGGAATATAGTGTCAAAATAAAGATGAGAATTCTACTTCTTGACTATCACCCATTGTTCTTTCACCATATTTTCTTCACAATAGCTTTACCATCTTTTTGGATTTCTGTTATTTCTAAGGTACCCACATGCCTGTGTTTCATCATTTTTTCAGGGCTGTTTTTTCAGGGGAAGATTAATTTTGGATAACTAATATAGGATAATTTTGGATAGCTAATATAGGTTCAAGGGAGTTGTGCAAGAGCTCTTGAAGACCCTCCCCATTTTTTATTACTGTTGTGAAAATAATGTAGTTACACTGAGAATAATGCCATTAATTCTAATGGTAGAACTGGAGTATTTACATTAATTTTGAGTAGGTTGTTATTCATGGATGGTTATGAAATGATTCAGATTCAACCTGGGAGAGGTGTTTTTGGAATGTTCAAATCCTGGAAAAGACATGGCTATTTTCACCCCCTCCCTCTTCCCTTCTTTGGAAATTTATATGACAATGGACATAACATAAACATGTCATTAGGTGAACACTGGGGACAGGGAAAATGGAGTGAGAGTATTGCTCCTCCAGACAGCAGCATTTTGGCTTTACTTCCAGTCAAAAATTAATGGCCATGAGAATCCTACAGGAATTAATTAGCCTTGGTTGTATCTTCAAACATTGTGTTAGTCTAAAATTAAAAGCTAAGTTAAGCTGAATTGTGGAATGGCATAGCTTCTTTCCTATGGTTTCTGTGATTTAATCTACCCTCTCTTAAACTATTTACCTGACGTTGGAAGTACATGGCACAACATTTAATTTTATTCAGTACCTTTAGGCAACTTCAAACAGTGAGTTTCGCAAGTGTGATTATGGCCATGGTTAAATGAAGAAAATATTGATGTGAAAACACTAGAAATGATATCAGTATTATGGATGTTTTGCAGGCATATTAAAAATTACTATCACAGATAACAAAATAGCCCTGTGCACTAATATGCTCATGGACCACATCTTTAACATCTACTTAGTTGTCTACCCCACTATTTATATTAACTAATTTTTTCTTAAAAACAAATCAAGAAACAAACATGACTAAATGGGACCTGGAAAATTGGAAAGCAAAATCCCAGTCTTTCATAATATTCTTTTGAATTTATTTCTTAACTATATCTGCTGGATCAGCCATTTTAAGAAGAGACAAAATGCACACTTGGCAGCCATTTTTTTAAAAGTACCCATGAAATGATCTCAAGATTCCAAAAAGGCTGCAGGCACTAGTGGTTACTAGCTTTTGCTATGTCATTCAATTCATATAACATTTCCCTGAGTGATTTAATTCATCAGGCTCCTTGAGAAAAGGAAAAAGGTCCTGTATAGGTAGACTATTATCTTCCCAGTATGATGGGTGTGGATTGACAATGTTTACAAATGGACACCTAGTTTAATCACATTTCTTTCATCTTTTGAATTGAAAGAAAATTTTAAAAAAGAAGGAAGGAAGGGAAGGGAAAGGAAAGGAAAGATTGCTGATCTAAGGATCTATGACTGTTCTAAGTACCTGCAATTATACACCTCCAGGAAAAGAAAAAGCTGCATCACAATTCCCTTGGCAACAGCAGTCTTCCTTACAAAACTTGTGCTACCTCATTTTTAGCCGTAAGAGCTCTATTCAGCCACATAGGAAGGATTAAACAATGGGTTATTTACATTAAAAGATACTGTAAGTAATTTTTTTCTGAAATGTATAACCACTTAAAAGTCACATCATCTGGAAAAAGCCCATTTTAGGACACGAACACATTTTTATTAAAAATTTAGAATGAGTTGGGGAAATGTATTGCAGATATTTAATACGATATTTATATCAAGTTCTGTTAAAAACCAAATGTTCCTGCAACAAACAAGAATATTAAAATAGCAGAAACGTCAAACTAGTTTACATTGAGGACAGTCTTTTTTCCCTAGAACATGGATTTTTGACAAGCTTAGATATTAGCTACTTACAAAAATGACATCAAAAGAATTACTAGAAAAAGATGAAGAGTGAGGCCAACATGGGCAGGTCTTTATTAGAACTTTCCTTGTGGCAAAAGAATGGCATAGCAAGCCTTTATGATGTCTGAATGACTGGTGGCCCTATTCTACTGTGAGAAATATTCATGGGGACAAAGTCATGTCAATTTGGAGTTCAACTCCAGCTAGGCAGATCTTTTACAAGTGACTGAGGAATATTTGAACTTAGTTATCTGCAAGACTTTGAACTGGAGAATCTAAAAGAACTGGATGAGGTCCCTATGGCTATGAGTTGAACATAACTGTGTGATGGGCCATTTGATTAAGACCTCCTGGGAATTGGCATGTGTTTGACTCCAAGCAATAATTAATGACTTTTTACAAGAGGGGGGTGTTGCTGCCTATCCTGAAGCAGATTGTAGCATACTCCCTTCTCAAAAAGGTATGCACTGGACATAACTTTTTGTCAAATTGTTTTTAGAGAGTGATTGGATCTCAGCTTCAGAAAGACCTGGATAGATTATCTGGACTCATTTCAGTCAAGTTGTAGGATCTGTTTTAGTACTGAGACAGTATGTTTCACACTTGTAGATAACCTTTGAGAGCTTAGGATGGGGGATAGTACAATTGTTCTGGCCCTCTGGGTTTCTATCTAATCAACCATTATGTCATTTGGGACTAGGTTTGGGAATTAGGAGTGGGGGCAGTGTTCTCCCCCATCCTCTATGTCCAGTCAGTGTTTGGGGAAAAAATGAGGTACAGAACTCAGTCCCTGCAGTATGGGCTTCAGAGTACAGTATTAATTAGTATGTCTTTCTGTCTGTTCATCCATTTGTCCATCTGTCCATCCATCCAGTGCCAGAAAAATCAGGAGACTCAGGCAATTCAAATAAGCATAATGATTTATTGCAAGCTTCAGCTCTCTACAAGAATCTAAACTACTAATGGTCAAGGGAAATTAGCAGGAGAAAAGAAAGGTGTTCAAAGTAGGCTGGGTTTAGATTTCTTGTGGGCATGCAGGGACTCATGATGCATTTGACCCCTTCTTCAGGCTCAGCCTGGTCATCTCTTACCCTGCCCATCCATCCCTGGAGTAGTAAATAGTGTTCTGTCCTTAATTAACGTACTCGAGATCCCCGCGCTTTGATTGGCCAAAGCGCGGGGCTCTCCAATTGGTCAGGCGAGCCGCGCCGATTGGCTCGCTAGGAATCTCCCACGATTGGTCCATTCGGATCACGGGAGATTCAAAGTGGTGCCATTGGCTGCGGCCGCGGCGGCAAAAGGAATAAAAGCCGTGGGCTTTTTTCCTTTCGCCAGTTCGGTTCCAACTTGCTAATAAAGAGCTTTGCACTAAAGTCACCGACTCCTGGCATCATTTCGCGGACACAACACTGGCGACGAAGGTGGGATCCAGACCCTGAACCGAACCACGTGTCCGACGGAAGCCAGACGAACCATCGAGATGGCGAAAATCGCACCACCCGCACCCTTCAACCCCGCCACCGAGGACTGGGAATCGTTCTCCGACCGATTCCGCATGTACCTCGAGTGCAGCGGCCTGAAGGACGCCACCGGCCCAATGAAACGCACCGTCTTCCTGACCCACTGTGGGACCGAGGTCTTCCAGATGGCCAAGGCGCTTGCCAAACCCGCCGATGCGACCGCGATGGACTGGGATGTCCTCGAACCCATACTTCGGTGGCACTACGCTCCAGAGGTACCCATCCTGATCCAGCGCAACGAGTTCTACTGGTGGGACCAGAGGTCGGGTGAGAGCTTCAGCGACTTCGTTGCCGAGCTGCAGCGTTTAGGGGGGCTCTGTGAATTTGATAACCTAAACGACACCCTGCGAGACCGAATCGTGCTCGGTTTGTGGGACCCCGTCCTCCAGAGCCGGCTGATGGCCAAGGGCAACATCAGCCTAGCAGACACCCTCACCGCAGCCGCAGCCGCCGAAGCAACCTGAACTTCCGCCGACCGCATGCGCAGACCGAACACTGGGGACCGCAGCGGAAACAACAACCCGGCGAGGTCGACTGAGCCCAAACCCGAGACGACCACCCACCAGGGCGATTTCCACTCGGCATTGGGCACTTCCAATGACGAGGAGGACATCCATCGACTCCAGACAGGCCGCGACCCACGAAACCGGTGGGGTCGTAAGTCAAGGACCAACTGTGCCGGTTGCAGCAGCGACCACCCCAGGTCGGAATGCCGGTTCTTCGAATCGATCTGCCGGCATTGTGACAAGAAGGGACACATCGCCCGTGTCTGCCGCCTGAAGCAAAATCGCAGCCCGGCACAATGGGACCAGAACGACCGGAGGAGAGAAAGCACACCACCCCGGACCAGAGATCGCCCCTCGGACAGCCGATGGGACCGGAACGGGCGATCCTCACGAGGCGGCGACAACCGGCGGAGAGAGGAGACCCACCAGACCGTCACCATCGGCCACGCCATCACCAACGACGCCCGGAAGGTCCACGTGGAGGTAGGCATCGAGGGCCAGCCATGCAAAATGGAGGTGGACTCCGGGTCCTACCTCTCCATGATTGCATGGCATGAAATAAAGCGCTTGGTGCCTACCTTCCAAAGGAGGAACGTAGACAGCCAGAGACTCATTGTAAAGGACTACCAGGGAAACCGCATCCCGGTAGTCGGAACCAAACACTTCAACATCACGTATAAGGGGTGCACCGAACGACTTCCCCTAACAATCGTCGACCGCGACCGCCCAAGACTACTGGGACTGCAATGGTTAGCACCGCTCGACATCGCCCTCACGGGAGTCGACCACGTCACCGACGACAGCTGGGAGCAGCAAATGGCCCGGGAGTTCCAAGAGGTCTTCGACGGAAACCTAGGCAAGTACCGAGGGCCCCTTATATCTTTCGACCTAAACCCTAACGTCCCCCCAAAACGCCTGAAACCAAGGCGGGTGCCATTCGCACTGAAACCCAAGATAGACGAGCAAATTGACAAGCTCGTCAAGCAAGGGGTTCTACAGCCCATAGACCACGCCCGGTGGGAGACCCCCATAGTCACCCCGATCAAGCCCGATGGGTCGGTGAGGATCTGTGGGGACTATAAGGCCACCCTAAATGGCGCGCTGCAACAAAGCGCCTACCCCGTCCCAGTAGTGCAAAACCTACTGCACTCACTGGGAGGGGGCAAGGTTTTCGCCAAGCTCGACCTCACCCAGGCATACCAACAGTTGCCGGTCGACGAGCAAACGGCAGAAGCGCAGACCATAGTCACCCACCGGGGGGCATTCAAATGCAACCGACTCCAATTCGGAGTCAGCGTGGCACCGGGCATATTCCAAAGCCTAATGGAGAGACTATTGCAAGGTATCAAGGGGGTGGTACCTTACTTCGACGATGTCCTAGTGTCGGCAGCCAACCAAGCCGAACTAGAGGGTCGACTAAGGGAGGTCCTAACCAAATTTAAAGAGACCGGACTAAAAGTCAAGAGGGAGAAATGCCAGCTATGCACAGAACGAGTAGAATTCCTGGGCTACCTCCTAGACCGTCATGGCATTCACCCCACAAACAAAAAAATCAAGGCCATCAAAGAAGCTCCCACACCAAAGTCAAAGACTGAACTACAGGCGTTCTTGGGGTTACTGAACTTTTACAATGTTTTCCTACCCCAAAAGGTGACAGTGGCGGAGCCCTTGCATAGGCTCCTGGACAAGGCGGCGACCTGGACTTGGGGGAAATGCGAGCAAGCCGCCTTCCAAAGAACGAAGGACCTCCTCACCTCCGACGCCGTCCTTATACAATTCAACGAGACCCTACTTCTGGCCGTCATGTGACACATCACCCGTCGGCGCTGTCCTCAGCCATACCCTTCCCGACAGAAAAGAAGCGCCCATCGCATTCTTTTCAAGGACCCTCACCAAACCGGAGCGGAACTATAGCCAACTGGACAAAGAGGCTCTGGCTATCGTTGCCGCCGTAAAACGATTCCACGAATACCTCTACGGCCGGACTTTCACCATCATAACGGATCACAAGCCGCTGCTGGGAATCCTTGCAGGAAACCGGGCCACCCCGAACATTCTGTCTCCCCGAATGACAAGGTGGTCCGAGTTCCTGGCAGCCTACAACTACGAACTCATACACAGACCGGGTAAGACGATCTCCCATGCAGACGCCTTAAGCCGCTCGCCGCTACCGGAACCCGACACCGACCCAGCACCCACGACGACCACCCTCAGCGTAGAGACTCTACCCAAACTGCCCAAAACCGCGTCAGACATTTCCCGAGAGACTAATAAAGACAAACGTCTGGCGCGGGTGTTGCATTGGGTGGAGAAAGGGTGGCCGGAAAGGGACAACGACGAGTCCGTCAAAACGTTCCGAAACCGCCAAACGGAACTCTCCTTATTAAAAGGGTGCATACTATGGGGGGATAGGGTGGTCATTCTGGAAAAGCTACAGGGGAAGGTTTTGGAACTGCTACACGAGGGGCACCCTGGCATCGTTAGGACTAAAGCCCTGGCCAGAAGTTACGCTTGGTGGCCAGGGATGGATAAACAAATAGAGGCCTGGGTAGCTAGGTGCCAACGATGCCAGGAAACTAGGCCAAGCCCACCCACAGCACCCGTCCTAGAGTGGGAAACCCCAAGGGGACCTTGGTCTAGGATCCATATAGACTTCGCCGGGCCCACAAAAGGACACACCTTCCTCATAACAGTTGACGCTTACTCCAACTGGCTGGAGGTAAGCAACATGAAGACGACAACCATGGAGGCCGTGATCAAGGAACTCTGCAAACTCTTTGCAACACACGGCCTCCCAGACGTCGTCGTCTCCGACAACGGGCCCCAGTTCACCTCACTGGAATTCGAAAAATTCCTAGCGGAAAGGGGCATCTGCCACGCGCTGACAGCACTGGCGCACCCGGCGGCGAACAGTAGGGCAGAACGGATGGTCCAATTCACTAAAAAGACCATCCGGAAAATAGACCACGGGGAGATCCAGGAGAAAATAAACAAACTACTCTTCACCCAACACATAACCCCAAATACCACAACCAATAAAAGCCCAGCCGAACTATTAATGGGCAGAAAACTAAGGTCCCCACTCGACAGGTTACACCCCACGTATAACCCGGAGAGGCCCCCAGACTCAAACAGCAAACACCGAACCTTCGCACCCGGCGACCCCATATACACAAAGAACCTGACGGGGGACCCACTATGGATTCCAGCCGTCATTACACAAGCAACAGGCCCACACTCGTACCGGCTACAAACAGCAGACGGACGAGCGTGGAAACGCCACATCGACCAACTAAGGTCGAGGACTACCAACCAACAAACCACTGACGCACAAACAGGTGAAACCAACCCCCACAACACAAACCAAGGGGGGAGGGAATACCCAGGGGACCAAAACCAAAGAAGAATAAACCAACAGTACTCATCGGAAAGCAGTCATCACGACCCCTCACCAGGAAGGAACAGCCAGGCCAGCTCGACCGACCCGGAAAGACCAAGCGGGAGCGGTGAAACCCGCAGCTCAACCAACCCGGAAGGCCCAGGAGGGAGCTATGGAGAAAGGACCGGCCCGATCGACCAACCGGTTCCCACGACGGCAGCAGGAGCAGCAGAGATCCCGACCGAACCGGCCGGGATCCAGCCTACAACTGAGTTGCGCAGGTCAAGTAGGCCCAGACGGAGCCCCGCCTACCTACGTGACTACGCAACGTAAGGATTGAACCAAGACGGGAGGGGTGTTCTGTCCTTAATTAACATACTCGAGATCCCCGCACTTTGATTGGCCAAAGCGCGGGGCTCTCCGATTGGTCAGGTGAGCCGTGCCAATTGGCTCGCTAGGAATCTCCCGCAATTGGTCCATTCGGATCGCGGGAGATTCAAAGTGGTGCCATTGGCCGCGGCCGCCGCGGCGAAAGGAATAAAAGCCGTGGGCTTTTTTCCTTTCGCCAGTTCGGTTCCAACTTGCTAATAAAGAGCTCTGCACTAAAGTCACCGACTCCTGGCATCATTTCGCGGACTCAACAAATAGTGCCATTCAAGTGCCTGGAAGTTGTAAGAGTCTGAATGTGGAAGAACTGGCTCTAACTCAGTCATAGCAAGGCAGAGTAGCTTTGGGGGTTCGAGTCCCCGCACCCAGTTCCAGAAGTCAAAGAAGCCATCTTTGACTTCAGATGAGGTAGCACTCCTTTGGATGCAGCTGATACACAATCCGAGAAACCTCTTGGACTTAGGGCTTATTTTCAAGGAACAGATCCCAGCCATGTATAGAGGGGCATATATCCATCTTGTGTGCCAGTTGCAACTATTCATGGGCTGAGAAGATTTGCTCATGGTCACTCATGCCTTGGTCACTTTATGGTCAAATTACAGCAATGTGCTGTAAATGAGGCTGCCCTCAAAGACCATTGGTCCAAACTGTAGCAGCACACATAGCTTTGGTTTTCCCATATTACATCACTGCAGTGAATTGCGCTGGCTTAGAATTTCTTTCTAAGTGCAATTTAAGATGCCAGTAATTACCCTACAAAATCAGGGAAGTTCATAATAGATTTTTACTCATTTTCATAAAACCTTAACCCTGACATTTTAGAACTCTGTTGTGGAATAGACATGGTGGCTACATTTTAAACAGAGGAAAAATAAGGAGTCTAATTTAAAAAGCTTTGGGCAGGTTTTTTTTTTTTTTTGCATCAAGTCTTTTGATGAAGTTTGTTCAATTGAGTAGAAGAAAGAAGTTCAGTGTGACTCTTACACTCAAATCTCCTTCAATCACCTCAGTAACAGATTTTAGACGTGTGATGAGATCATAGAAAAGAGCTTTTCAAATGATGATTGAGTTGTATAACCAGAAAGCCATCCAAAAAGAATAGGTAGAAGAGGGTCTCAATCAAAGACACATTTGGAGCATAAAGAAGTAGTACAGTCAAAAAAGAAAAGAAAAAATAAATAAATATGAGAGGTTAGGCATGGTGAACTAAAACTAAAAACTACTTCAGACCTGGGAAGCACTGAAATTGCTGTCACCATAAGAAAATAGCCTCCCAGAGGTTGGAGTTTTGAGAATAGTGCACTAACTGTTCCTCTCTCTTCAGGGAGTATCTTCTTAAGGACTTGGAATATGTCCTGTTCATTTCTATAGTGAAGATGGAACATACAAACCTAAGCCTGTCTGTACAGGATTTCTTTTGTGAAATAATAATTTTCTTTAATCAATTTTATAGCCACCAATCTCAACCTATGACTTTGCTTGGCAAACAATATCAAAACAAAAACCAGTAAGAAAAATATAAATTTAATCCTACTCTTGAAAAGTTACTGAAAAGATGTAAGGGAGAAGATGATATAGGAGAGAGAGAGACACAGAGATACACAGAGAGATAGAGATAGAGATAGAGATAGAGATAGAGATAGAGACAGAGAGAGGGGAAGGGAGGGAGAACATGTTGGTAAATCTGGTTGTGAGCAGATCTTGGCTGTCTGAATAATCATAACTGTATTTATTTAAACTTTGTCCTTCAAACTTTTCTGTGAAGCCAGAGGTGGAAGAAGTGGTATTATCTCTGTTCCACAATTGCAAAATATTTAAGAGTACTATTTGTCCATAATCTAGCAAAAGCTGAAAGGTTTTCTATTTATGTTTAGCAAAATAAATTCTATGTTGAAGGAAGAGGAAGGAAGGAAGGAAGGAAGGAAGGAAGGAAGGAAGGAAGGAAGGAAGGAAGGAAGGAAGGAAGGAAGGAAGGAAGGAAGGAAGGAAGGAAGGAAGGAAGGAAGGAAAAACACAAAAGAGTTAGTCAATTCACAGGAACAATTATTTTAGGCAGAATAGATGAGAATGGAAAAGAAAACAAATTATTCTGCTTAGCATATAATAACTGCCTGAGAAATATGGACCTGAATGAAGCTTGGAATGTCAGCACATCGAAATTAATATAGTGATGAGATGTTCTCTTCCTGCTCCTTTTCAATTCTTTAAAAATAACAGGGTAAATAAGTTCTATTCCTTTTCTGAAAGGTATACTGCCTGGGGGCTTTCAAAGCTGTTACTGAAAGATGGATTATTTGCTTTTCTATGATAGATGTACTCATGGTTATTGAAATGGAGCAATCATGGGCATTTTGAGGATAGAGCTCAACAATTTTTGAGTGCAGTTTTGTGGACCAGTAACTTCAAGGGATGGGAAACCTGGATTTCTATACAAATATATATGATTTCTGACAAATATGGCTAATTTTATATAAGTGTACAGTGATATAATATTGAGGTAAGGAATCCCAAAACTACCCAACTAATCCCATAACTCAAAGATTGTTGAGGTCTGAGCTATCTGTCACTTAAAGGGGGAAAGATCTTGGTA
Source organism: Hydrophis major (assembly GCA_033807585.1). Taxonomy (NCBI): domain Eukaryota; kingdom Metazoa; phylum Chordata; class Lepidosauria; order Squamata; family Elapidae; genus Hydrophis; species Hydrophis major. The sequence continues at coordinate 95,753,028 of CM066328.1, forward strand.
TCATAATAAATAACTCCAGGGGGAAAAAATCAGCATGTGACAACACTTAAAGGAGTCAAATTTCATAAGTGATTTGATTATGAATGAAGACTGAAAATAAAATGTATTTTATTTAAGAGATATTTAAATAAATCATTTTATATAATAAATCATTTAAGAGATTTATAAATTCTCAGCATTTTCACATAAAAGATGTATCCATAACTAGAACACTGTGTACTATAGATACTGGAAAATAATATAATAGACATGAAAAAAGGTACAAAATCAAAATAATGTAAGGATTCAGACATCTTTCATGGGAGAAAAAAAGAGAAACTTTTAACATTCTTTCATTTAGGGGTGGGAAAAGGATTGATGAGTGTTAAGTACTGAGCATGGGTCGAAGTAAATGGAGACAGCCTCTGAACTGTGAACTTTCAGCTCTTTATTGCATAGTGACTTCTCAAAACAACAACAGTGAACTCTGCCTTATATAGGCAACCCTTGTAAGAATTGTCCAATAACGAGCTATGAACGCTAGCTCTTTTAACCAATAAGAATCCTCTGTTAAGGGCCAATCGGATTCCTCAGAATTAACCAATCCGATCTGGCTGCCTAACAGCCAATCAGAAGTGCAGGGCCAGAACCCTGCACTTTACCTCAAGCTCATACTTTATTAACTATGGTACATACACAACACCCCTTCCCCCTGGCTTCTTAATTACAGTGTAGTTATATAGTCCTTTAGATAGGACGGTTGTCTTTTAAGTCTTTCGGATTTTCGTTGGACTGGTTGGTTGCAATCCTGTTGAGGTAGATTGTTGTTTGGCAGTGGTTCTGCTTCCTGCTCAGGTGCAATTTCTTGCGGTGCAAATGATTCTCCTTCCTGCTCCATTTCCTGAGTCTCACTTAATTCGTCGCTCCCTTCGAGCAGGTTCCCTGGAACTTCATCTTCTTCTGTACATCCCCCCCCTTGGTTTGGTCATGGGGGAGTTGTTGACTGGCCGTTGTGAGTCGTGACCATAATTGGTTGATATGCCGTTTCCACAGTCTATTGTCACAGCATTTCACTAGGTAGGATTTGGGGCCGGTCACTCGTACTACTGTCGCCTCTATCCATAACGGATCGCCTGATAAGTTTCGTGCATAAACAAGGTCTCCTACCTGGAAGGTGTGACAGCGGCCGCTGGATCCTATTGGCTTTTCCGGTTCGTAAGCAGGGTGCAACCAGTCGAGGTGGGAGCGGAGTCTTCGTCCCATCAGTAGTTCGGTGGGAGTTCTGCCAGTGACGCTATGTGGAGTTATGTGTTGCAAAAAGAGAATTTGGTTGACCTTGTCATCGATATTGTCATAGTCCATTTTTTGCAAAGTCTTTTTAACAAATTGGACCATGCGTTCCGCTCAGCCATTGGTCGCAGGGTGCACAGGCGAGGTGAGCGCATGGCGGATGCCGCGGTCAGTGAGGTACTGCTCAAACATTAGTGCCGTAAACTGTGGCTCGTTATCAGACACCAGGACGTCAGGCAATCCGTGGGTTGCAAAGAGTCTGTTTAGGATCTTGATCACTGCCTCAGAAGTTGTAGCCTTCATACGATGAATTTCTAACCAATTGGAGTACGCGTCGACTGTCAGCAGGAAGGTATAGCCCTTGGTTGGCTTCATGAAATCCAGGTGGATTCTGGACCAGGGTCCCCGTGGCGTCTCCCATTCAGTAGGCATGGCTTTTGGTGGGGCGTTGCTGACTTGTTGGCAATTGGAACACGCTTTGACCCACTGCTCGATTTGCCGGTCCATGACCGGCCACCATGCGTAGCTTCATGCAAGTGCTTTCATCCGCATGATGCCAGGGTGGCCCTCGTGCAGAATTCAAAGCAGCGTCTTCTGGAGTCGTTCTGGGACAACGACTCTATCACCCCAGATGATACAGCCTTTTTGGGAAAAAAGTTCAGTCTGTCGAGATTTAAATGGTGTGAAGTCATCTGGAACTTGGTCCAATGGCCATCCATGTTCTACCCAACCTAGGACTTGAGCTAGGGTATGGTCTCGTTTGGTTTCTCTCGCGATGTCTCGGGCGATCATAGGCGGCGAGTTGAATGTTTTGATCTGCAACATAGTTGACGTTGGTGCCGGATCGTCGAGAGTCTCTGGAAGCGGTGTTTGGCTCAATGCGTCGGCATGGGGAATGGCTTTCCCCGGGCGATATTGCAGGCGATAATTATAAGCAGCTAGGAATTCTGACCATCGGGTCATTCTAGGGGATAATATGTAGGGGGTTGGCTTGTCCCTGGCTTTTATCCCTAGCAACGGTTTGTGGTCATTTATAATGGTAAATGTCCTTCCATATACATATTCATGAAATTTCTTTACAGCTGAAACGATTGCGAGAGCTTCTTTATCAATTTGTCCATAGTTCCGCTCTGCTTGTGAAAGAGTCTTCGAAAAGTATGCAACAGGGGCTTCGTTCCCATTAGGCAGTACATGGCTCAAAATGGCGCCCACCCCGAAAGGCGATGCATCGCAGGTTATAACTAACGGCAAAGTCTCGTTATACTGCATAAGTACAGAGTCAGATGTGAGCAGTTTTTTTACATTCTGGAATGCTTGATCTTCCCGGTAACCCCATACCCACAATGCTTTCTTATCTAATAATCGGTGTAATGGTTCAGCGACAGTTGCTTTGTGCGGTAAAAATACATTATAGAAATTAATGAGGCCTAAGAACGCCTGGAGATCGGCCTTGTTGCGTGGTCTGGGAGCGTTTTTGATCGCTTTTAATTTTCTCTCAGTAGGATGAATGCCCTGGCTATCAATTCGGTATCCTAGAAACTCAACATTGTCAGTATATAAGTGACATTTATTTTTTTTCACCTTAAGTCCAGCCTCTTGGAATTTTTTAAGAACTCATTTCAAACGATCCTGTAAGATTTTTTTGGTAGGGGCTGCAATTAATACGTCATCAAAATAAGGAACCACGCCCTTGATTCCCTGTAATAACCTTTCCATGAGGCTCTGGAAGATCCCCGGGGCTACACTAACTCCGAATTGCAATCGGGTACATTTAAAGGCACTTCTGTACGTTACAATTGTTTGGGCTTGGGCTGTTTTTTCATCCACTGGTAATTGTTGATAAGCTTGAGCTAAATCTAATTTAGCGAAAACCTTTCCGCCCCCCAAGGAATGGAGGAGGTGCTGCACCACCGGAACTGGATACGCATTCTGCTGTAGGGCATGGTTTAAAGTGGCCCGGTAGTCCCCACAAATTCGTATTGACCCATCTGGCTTAATGGGTGTTACAATAGGGGTTTCCCATGGAGAGTGATCGATGGGCTTCAACACCCCTTGAGCAATTAGCTTGTCGAGTTTTTCGTTGATCTTTGCTTTAAGAACAAATGGAACTCAACGGGGTTTCAAGCGAATGGGAGCTACTTTTGCATCTAGACTGAATGAGATAGGGGTCCCCTTATACTTGCCTGAGCTATCCGCGAAGACATCACTGAACTCAGAGATAAGGTCTTCCTCCCACTCAAAAAAACCGACTCAGTTCACGCCGGCCACTTCAATGCCGAGTGGCGCGAACCATTGGAGGCCTAGTAGGCTAGGCCTATCTCTATCGATGACCGTTAGAGGTAAGTACGCTGTATGCTTCTTGAAGGAGACTCGGACTCGGCAGGACCCGACAACAGGGATTCGATTCCCTTGGTAGTCCTTGAGGATAAGGCGTTGAAATTGGAGGTCTTGGCGTTGAATTGTGGGGATGAGTTGCTTGGTGTCTTCCAGGACATCATCGAGAGGGATGATCCCGAGTTGACCTCCATGTGGCAAGGCTGGTTCTCGATGGCTACCGTGACTCGGATTTTCTTAGCATCCAAGGCTGAGGTGTGATCGATAGTGATAGTATGGTGAGCCTCTTCTCTCTGCAAAGCTCAATTTCTGTAGGAGTGGTTTACTGGCTCTCACCTTACAGGACGGTTTCCTGTCGATTGGCAATAGTTAGCCCCTTTTGAGGCCTGGCTGAGTCCTGGCAAGCTGCGGCAGACCCAGCCGATGTGGCCTCGTTTCCCGCACTCATGGCAGAGTGCGTCGCGGAATTTGCATTCGGACCTGGCATGGTTGGCTCCACAGCCAGTGCACGGGCGTAAGGGCTTCGGGCAAGGGTCCCGGTCGGACCGCAGTCGATGGACCCCTTCTTCGTTGCTCTCTGATGATGAAAAGAGGTCCTCGTGGTGTGTTGTTGAAAGCTTCCCTTCTGTGCTAGGTGAGAATTCGCTGGCCGGTGGTAGTACCGGAGTGCGGTTTCGCCGTAGTTGTGCAGCCAACTTTTTGGTCGCCTCTGCAGCCGTGGCTTCGGCGATGGCGTCAGCAAGGCTGATGTCACCTTTCGCCATCAGCTTGCTTTGCAGGCCTAGCGCATCTAATTCCAGAACTATTCGATCTCTTACTGCCTCTTCTAAATCGGCGAACCCGCAGAGGCCCCCTAAATTTCGGAGGTCTGCCACGAAATTGGCCACGCTCTCCCCTTTTTGTTGGTTCCTCTGATAAAACTCATGGCATCTCACGAGTGTAGGCACGGTTGGCACATAATGGTCTCTTAGGGTGGGTTCGAGGTCGTCCCAGCGCATGGCTTTCACTTCTCGAGTTTTGGCGAGTGCTTTAGCCATCTTAAATACGGCTGGGCCACAATGCGTCAGGAACAATGCCCTTTCCTTTGCTGGCGTGGCGTCCTTCAAGTTATTCGTCTCGAGAAACATTTGGAAGTGATCCATGTAGGATTCCCAATCCTCTTGGTTCGGATCGAATGGAGCGGGTGGTACGATGCCGCCGGACATGGTTCCATTGTTGGCGTCGTCTGTCACGTGCTCGGTATTGCTTCCTGGCTTCTTCGGTTCAGACGTCTCCACATCCCACCCTCATCGCCAGTGTTAAGTACTGAGCAAGGGTCGATGTAAATGGAGACAGCCTCTGAACTGTGAACTTTCAGCTCTTTATTGCATAGTGACTTCTCAAAACAACAACAGTGAACTCTGCCTTATATAGGCAACCCTTGTAAGAATTATCCAATAATGAGCTATGAACGCTAGCGCTTTTAACCAATAAGAATCCTCTGTTAAGGGCCAATCGGATTCCTCAGAACTAACCAATCCAATCTGGCCGCCTAACAGCCAATCAGAAGTGTACGGCCAGAACCCTGCACTTTACCTCAAGCTCATACTTTATTAACTATGGTACATACACAACAATGAGATACCTGATATCTACAGAGTCATGCATGAACAAGAATTAATTTTATATCCTGCCTCAAAATACAAGGATCAGAAACATCCAATGAAACTGAGTAGAAGGTGTTTAGAATGGACAAATGGCTGCACTTTCCTCTTACAGCACACAATTAACCTATGGAATTTGTTAGTGTCAGATTGTGACAAAACAAAATTAAATATAAGGTGGATCTAGACCTCAGTCAGTAGGGCTAAACTTATATCCGTCCATGATTTGACACTTTGTAAAATTCCTTGAAGTGATGAATCTTGTTTTATTTGTTATTTTGCTTATTCTTTTCCTGATGCCTCTCTTCCTTCCTTCATTTCTTATTTTGGAAGCCTTCTCTGCCTCCTTTTAAACTATTTCCTGAATGCTCTTTCTGCACAGTGAAGAGCATGTAGTCACTGGGCAATACAAAAGGATTTAGATCACATGGAGTTCTTAACGTAATACTTCCTATTTTTTCTTCTTATCTCCTGAACAATAAAAATCTCTTTTTAATACTCTGCAGCAGGTTTTGCAGAGATGTCGAAATTCTAAAATACAGAATTGTTTGGAGATAATATATTTCCAGTTACCATAATAGAAGGTCCACCTTAAAAAGTGTATTTAATGTTAGGCTAAAATAATAAAACCCTCTTTGCCATGTGCTAATTGATATAAGCGGGATTAAGCTTTGTAAAGCAGAGATTATCTTGCTTCAGGATGGCATAAAAAGTAAAAAAAAAAAAAAGAGAAAGAGATTTGCATACTAAAAAAGTAGGAACATTTCCTATTCTTGTTCTCCATTACACAATGAAGATGTCACTAATAACTAATTTAGTCAGAACTAATACTTTCAAATGAATGTATTTGATTGATATGTCACTATTTCCCCAAATCTATGATTTGGCCTTTTAGTTTGTCATACCTGATCTGAGATACAGAATTAAGATGAGACAAAAATCTTTTAAGGACATTTCACCGATCAATGAGAAACTGAATGTAGATTTCTAGCATTTATACAGAATCCTGCATTGGTTAAATAAAGATGATCTATACCAGGGGTGTCAAATTCACATCACCAGGGCGGCATCACATGATGTATTGGGACTTTTTTCCCCTTCATTAAACCGAACGTGAGTGTGGCCAGCATGTGACACATCTGGCCCGCAGACCAGGAGCTTGACAGCTCTGATCTATACTATAATTTAATTTAACCAAACAAGCAACCTTGAATATATATTTGTTCAGAATACTTCCATATATTTAACATAATGATTGCTTCACTTTATTCAGTAAAGATTCTTGGAGTTCAGAATTTTTTTATCCCTGCCGCAGAACAAGACAATCTGTTCCTCACTGCTTGAACTTAAGGTATACATAACTCTGTTAAAAAAGATACAGTAAGATATGAGGTGTAGAATTTCCTATGGGCAGCCTGTGTCCAGTTCTCTGTTTTTTGTTACGTACATTGTACATTTACTTCCCTCCTTGCTCATATTATATATAGAAGAGAGAAACCTCAATGTAAGAATGTCAGTTTCCGATTTTATGTACAGTTTAGTTCTCTGCTAAAAGATTCATATACTATTTAATTTGTTCAGACTGAGTATTGGTTAAAATCAGCAGCTTGAATCACTCATGTAAGGTCAACTATGAAAAGTTCACCCTTTCCTTACTTCTTGCTTAGCCCTAACGATGCCAAACATTTGGTAAATGGATACATATTCAATGGTTGACTTCTTCCTTCATTCTGTCTTATACTAAATAGGCCAAAAAGTCACTCTGATGAGATCTAATCAGGTCATCCAGGAGACTGACTAGTCAGCTTCAATTTACCATAGAAAATATGATGGAATAGACTAATTTTAAAATGTATGGAATTCCTATATAGAACATTTTCACCTGCAGAAATCTATTTGGTTTTTCCAGACCTTGTAAATTATAACTCAGAATACCTGAGCTCCTTGCTTAGCTTCATTTAAACAAACTTTGGAAGCTCCCAGAGTTAATACAGCCTGTGAATATATGGTGAACATCTTTGATTTTTAGGCTGAGGAGGCTGATAAGATTACGGGCTGTATTCTCCTTTTGTTTTTGAGTATTTGCATCCTAAACTCTGTTCTAAACACAATACATGTTTTTTTTTTAAATAAAAATAAAAGTTACTCTGTAAAAAATATATTCCCTAAAAAACAGATGGAAAACTGATATAAAGAGGCTGGAGAGGAAAATTATGTAACAGAATTGGCAGACATGAGACAATTTTTAAATTTCCTTAATTTCTAATAGGTTACATGGCATATATCCCAGATGGGTGCTATGGCAGCATTTCACTAAACTAGTTGGACCAGAAAGCTATGCAGAGTGAAATCTGGTTAATATTTGGATAGAAGCCAGGTAGCTAAGTAGCTTAATGACTCTGGAGATGGTCTTTGCTTCTATAGTCTAAGTCCTAATACTGTGTAACAGGGTGACCTCCCATCATGCACCTCAGCTGATACCCATCTAGCAGTTCAAAAGCATGTTATATGTAAATAGAGCAATAGGTACCACTTCAGTGGGAAAACAAGCTGGCAGTTCGTGTGGACAGCTAGAATCCTGCTGGCACTGACATTGTGATGCCAATTTGCAAGATGGTGTTGGTAGAGGGATGATGATGATGATGCAGGAAAAGTGCTCATCTTTTTTTCTGGTGCGAAGCTAGCTTGTCCCCCTATGGAGCACCTTAGGAAGCATGTGAGTATGAACCAAACAGAGCTAGCAATCTTAGCAACCAAACCATTGATCTGCATTAGCATGCTAGTCTCCTAGCTAATGTAATAGTGCCATATACTAAATAAAGTACTTGGATGGGATGCTACAAACAGTCCCAGTAAACCAGACTGGGGATGTTTAAAAAGTAAAAAACTTTAGAAGATATATTGCCTGTGGTTCACATCACTCCTGATGCCAAGAAACAATATGGATATGTTCCTGAAGTCACCAAAGCCAAGGTCAAATCTAAGGAGATTTTACTTCTATTAATTCTTAAATCACTATGCAGTTGTACAGTTAGCAAATTTATAACATACTAACAGTCAAGTGATTAACTGGAATTATTAATTTCATTCTATTTTTAACAACTTTACCTTAAAAAAAACCTTTGCCCTCTGAGTTACATTCAGATAAATCCACAAGATAGATAGATATAGGAAAAGAGATCGAGATAAATAGATATTATGTTATGCACTGCTAAGCAACATTTTTCCAATAAAGAAATTACATGTACTGTCCTTTTAATATTTTCACATGGCTTTTCAGCATTTGCCAATTAATGTAACCTTTGTGGAATTTAATGTTTTTGATATTTGAATGACATTTAGCTTCAACTTGCCAAACTGTGGTTACCTTCAAACTGTAGTCCAAATTGCAAATGAAAGATATATAAGTAACCACAAGAGTATTTCTGAGTTTTTGAGAAAGTAAGAAAAAATATACACAACACCTCTCTTATTTATTTATTTGTTTGTTTGTTTGTTTATTTGTTTATTTATTTATTTATTTTTCATGTTCTTTGTAATATGCTGCTTTTACATTCCACCTCACAATCTTCAATGAACATCATCATTAGGGCCCCTGGATATTAACCTCCACCTTCCATCATGACTTTTGTAAATTGAAATTTTGACTTCAAACTTCTGACTAAAATTGAACCAGTATTTCTTATTTTATCCTGAGTCAGATAGAGAAGGTGTAAACTAGGTTGCCAGTTTTGATCAGGTCAGTGTCACACAGCACTGTTTACTACCATTTTCTCCAATAATATGGCCCCCCAATAGGAAGATCCAGCCTGTTTTCTCGGCATAAAATGAAATTAAGCCCCTTCCCCCCAAATTTAGGCCTATTCTAAACCATGCAAAATGGGAGGAAGGGCAGGGGGGACTTGCCTTTAGGAGCACCCCCTGGGCAGCCAAGCCTTGCCACCAGCCGCTCCTAACGATTGGCGGGAGTAGAGAGCTCTCTGCACTCCACCATGATCACCTGTTAGGAGCAGCTGGTGGTGAGGCATGGCTGCCCAGGGGGCACTCTAGGCAAGGATGCAAGGGGGAGAATTAAGTCACCCCCAAAAAGATGGCCTAGCCATTTTTTCGGGGCTCAAAAAAATAAAATAAAAGACCCAGCTTTATTTTATGAGAAATACAGTAGCTATAAAGTTCTGTCATGATTTGGCTAGAATACTACATGTGAAACCAAAACCCAGCTTTAAGCAGTACGTGCTCATGCTATTCAATGCAGACTTGGGTTTCTATTGTGGCCATAACCTGGCTTACTCAGAGTAGCCAGATCACTTTGAAGATAAAACACCATTTTATTTACATGCATGCAAGCAATAACACAGTGTACACTGGACTGGAAGAAAAACTAGTATACTTTGCTGAGTAGCCATTCCTTGCAGGGATATACATCCTACCATTCCCCACTATCCTGTCAGAGCTTAAACTTCTTGGATGAGAAGCAAAATGTCTTCAAAGAAAAGCAAGAAAGTCTAGTTGCCTCCTGAAAAAGCACCTTTGGAAGAACCATAAGCTGGATGACTGACAATTTCCACAGGCTCATGACTATTCTTTATATAACTTTGGTCTCCTATATTGCAAAGCAAAGACAAAACAAAGGCAACACAGTGGAAATTACAGAATGACATTAGAACATTTTAAATAAACCCATCCTTGTGAACATATTATTATTTATTCCTTCCTACTAATAGTATGCTAGCTATATTACAGTGATGGTATGCTACTGGTTTGGACCAGTTCAGCCAAACCAGTAATAAAAAAAAGCCACAGATCAGCTGAGAGGAGGAAAAAAAAAATCCTCCAACAATCAACTGAGAGGAAAAAGAAAAGAAAAGCACAGGATCGGACCTCATCTGCCCCTGTACTTTTCTCTTCTTTATCCTCTTAGCTGATTGATGCTGCAGGCTGGTGTGGGGAAAGCTGCATGCAGGTGTTAGGCAAAGCACGCCCATCAAGCCATGCCCACCAAGCCACACCCACCAAGCCATGCCCGCCGAACTGGTGGTAAAACAATTTGAATCCCCCCACTGCTATATTATGTGTGAAATATGGTCAGAGAATTGAAACAGTTTGATTTATTCAGGGTGATAACTGAATCTTCTCTCTGTAGCCACTCAGAATACTTTTACCTCCATACTTCCACACCAATCTAAAACTTGTTTTGTGGCATAGTACACAGTTCCCATTGACTAAGTGGAATATGTAATGAACAAACACATGCTAAGGATGGAAAGTATTGTTTGTTTGTCTCGATTACAGTCTACTGTTCTGCTTTCCAAAGAGTTCAAAGCAGCTTTCACATTAAAAATAAATAAAAATAAAATCGAAGAGGGGTAGAGACTAATAATAGTTACCAACCCTCCTCAAGACTAAAAATAGTCACAAAAAATCCTAAAAAAGCCTATCTGTTAATAGGAGGTGGAGATAACGAATAACATATCAGATGCTTTCTTTGCTACAAAGTCTTGTGGAACTATAATCCTAAAAAAAAAAGGCTTTGTACCAGTTTGGGGGGGGGGAGGAACCCACCAGAAAAGGATTTTTTGAACAGTCAATAAAAAGGCCTTGATCTTTGTCACTATAAAAGTAGAAGTTATTTTAACTTAGAATAAAAATGTTACTCTGAAATACGTAAACATTCTTCTCTTTCTTAAGAGACGTGGACATGTTAATTTGTCAAACCATTCATTCTTTCACTGTTATGTGAGAGTTATTTTGAACAAATAGTGCCAAAAGTTATCTACTGTGAAATCCTGCTTTTAAAAATAGTTTACTGGTGCCTTCTTTAATTAAACAGCAATTAAAATTCTTTGTAGAACAACTATCATTAAAAAAATTCCTCTTATAATACATAAAGGGCATACCTATAAAATCCAAATGCTTCATGACAGGAATTTTAATCAATGCCCTTTGTCATGTCTGTCACTTGCCAAAAAAGGAGGATACTGTGATGGTGCTTATCCCTCTCCTCCTTCACTTCTCTTTCTAAGCCTTCCTTATGTAGAGGAAGGGGATGCAGAAAAGGGGCTGAATGGTCTTCAGACCATTTGTTTGCAAAATTACCTTTCCATCATAGCCTTTGGGGTTGGTGATGAGATTCTGGGGAGAACAGATGGGAAAGAGCAATGACTACTGGTATGCTGATTTCATCACAAGCATACCTAGTGGTCAGCTAGGCTATCTTTTTCCATAGTCATATATCGAACAGTTCTCTTTTTAAAATGAACAACAAATTTACCTTTTCCCTTCATGAACCCCATTCCCATCTTGCAATTAAGTCCCCTCCCCCATTAGATTAGAGAAGGGAACTGAAAGGAGACTTTCAGTTTACTCATTTCATGCTCCAGAATTTGGAACAAACTGGGATGATGAAGTCTAAGAAAAATGTAATTAAGGTAGGACTTCTTCCAGAACTAAAGATCCATATGCAATTAATCAGGCAGTCCTTCTTTAGGCTTGCCATTATTATATGTCTAGATTTTTTTTTCTTTATGTATTGACTCAAAAAAAAGTTGATCTTACCTCTGTTGTAACTACCCACCTAACTATTGCTCTTACAATTTAAACACAGACCAGCCAGTCACTTTAAGTTTTCTTTTTTTGCCCCCAAAAAGTTTTTTTTTGCCTATGAGGGAGAGGAAAATGCCCTTTATCACCTGTAGTTATGAGGGGCAATTTCCAAGGTCCATATGGTTGGCATGTTTTTTCTTCCTTGTCACATTACCAGTTAAGATCAAATCCTTTGCAGTTGTTCTGCTTTTTTTCCTGCTTATTGCTGCCCAATGTAGGACTAGAAGAGTGGATCTCTTACTGCTACCCTGCTGCTTGTTTTGTTGCTGTTGCCTTGAAGACTGGAATACTGTAGGTGCATTTGTAAGTACTTTACTGTTTATAAGTATTATTATAGTACTGTGTTTGTTTGAAGTACTTCATGAACTACTGTACTTGTTTCTAAGTACTTTGCACAATACTGTGCCTTTACAACAATATTTTTTTTATTACTCTGTTTGTTTATGGTTGTCTTGGAATTCCTTTCAGAACTATGAGCCAGTGTCTACAGATTTAGTACTGTAAATTTCCTTTGCATTCTATTGTAGTTTGTTTGCACGTAGTTTGCGATTGCTTGCAGAAATATCTTTTGCATTCTCTTCTCTACTGTTTGTTTGCTTTTGCTTTGAGGAGTAATATGTACTGCTGTGGAGTGCTTATAGAACAGCTAATAGACAGGTGGCAGTTCTAGAGGTTCCACTGGAACCCTACAAATTCACCCAGCCTCTTCTAGTCCAGGCAGAGGCACTGTGGTTTGAGACTGGAGGGCTACTAGCCTTATAAGAACAACCAATGGAGGGGGGTTTCCGGTTTCGCGTGGCTTCGGGGCAGCAGGAATTCGCGACAGCTCATGATTCCTGCTATGCTAGCCGCCGAGGTACCCCCGATCCAGATGAGTCAGGGGAATATGGCTGCCCTGTAGGGACAGCTGAAGAGAGAGGGGAGTCGGACAGGGGGTTGGGGGTGTCGCAGACCCCCTCCTCCTCCAGAAAAACCCCTTTTTCCCAAGGCGCTGGAGCGGCGGTCAGCAATGGCCGCCACGAAGAAGCCAGCAACCGGGTAAGATTGTGCTGGAGGAAGTAAGAAGAGTGAAAGTGCTGTCTGAGCCGGGTCAAGTAACATCTTTCAAATTTGTTGGAACTGAGCTGTTTGAATTGCTGGAGGATACATTGTATCCCTAAGAAGATCGAAAGCGGCGGAGAAGCTGTTAAAGGGAACTTTTTTTTTTCTTCACTCTCCCACCCCATGGAAACAGCAGATATGTTTGGACATATTGGACATTGAAAGTGAATTGTTTTGAGAGTTGAAGCTAAGGGACAAAAGGGTTTTTGGACATTGAAAAACTTAAGAAATTGGAAAACGCTTGTTGGAGGTATGGATTTCTGATTATTTAAAATTGATATTGCAAGTGGGAAGGGAGAGGAAAAAAAAATTGGAGCAGAAGCTGAAAAAGGAGGAGATTGCCTAGAATCCCAAAGAAAGGTATATAGTAATTGGACCTCTTTGATTAAACATTAACCCCAGAAAGAGAAAGAGAAGAAGGAAGAAAAGTATTAATTTTTGGAATTTTTTTTTTGAATTATTTTTGATTAAAAATATTTGTGGTTGTTTTGGGAAAAGTTTCTTTTTTCATAATGGCATCGCTTGTGGATGAACTAAAGACTGAATATCAAAAATATAAAAAAGAAGATACTTTGGGCACTTTGTTTCAATTCTTAGAAATGGCGTTATGTACTTATGAAAAGTTGACTACGCAGCAGAAGGACTGGGACAAAGAAGAAGAGGAAGAAGAAGCCATCTTTGATGAACAATGGGTTCTTTCTGGGGAGGAGGAGAAAAAGGATAAGAAAAAGGGGATTTTAAGAATTATAAAAACAACCAAAGAAGAGAAAAATGAGCGGAAAGGTGGAGGCAAGGTTAGAAAGCAAAGCAAAGGGAGTAAGAAAAGGGAGGAGGAAAGACAAAGGGGTAAAAAGGGCAAGGAGAAGAATAAGCAAGAGAGAAAGGGGGGGAGGAGAAGCCTCAATGGGGGGAAGCAAGATCTAAAGAAAAAAAGTTTATTCAGAGACAATGGGTGAATTTAATTTAGGATAAAAGAGGGATTCTGGAGGGTACATAAGATTGTGGTTTTTATATGTGTATTTAGAGTATAAAATTCATTGTGTAATTTTAGAACCTATTAAAAAGAATCCCAAGAAAAATTGTTATATGAAGTACTTTTAAGTTAGGGTAATGAGTTATAGACGTTACTCCAATTGGTGTATAGGAGAAGTATAATAAAAGAAAAAAGATGAATGGATAGTTGGAAATAGAACAGACAAAGAATATTATTGAAAATGGTAATAAGATATGAAAGGATATATAAAGGTTTTGTTATGTTTTTTTTTTGGATGTTGTATATTGAAAAAAGGCAAAAAAAAATTTAATTAATAAGAAATAATTTGGATGAAAAGGAGAAGTTGGGATAAGATATGAAGTTAAATAGACAAAGTATTGATACTATAATTTGGAATTGTTATGTTCTATTGGTTTTCTTCTTTTATTATTTTTTCATAGAAAAGAACTTATAAGCTGTTATGCCTTGTGCATTGTTTATATAAAATTGATAAAAATGGTTTATATATATATATATAAAAGAAAATGATTATAAGATATGGAAGGATATGTAAAGTGAATATGATGTTTGAATTTGTGTCTGTGTGAAGAGTTTCAACCCGGGATCAGACAACCTTCAGAAAAGATCTTTTAGTTTTGTTTATGTTTTATTGTGTTTTCTGTAAAATTAATAAAATTTGTTTAAAAAAAAAAAAAAGAACAACCAATGGACAGGCAATAAGAGTTCCTTCCAGAGGCTCCAGCTGGAGAGCCCTGCAAATTCTCTTAGCCTCTTTGTTTCTTTAACAATGGCAAAGGCGACTTCCGGTTTGCAAGGTTTTGGCGGCGGCAGGGATTCGCGATACTTAGCGATCCCTGCTGCATTCGCCGCCAAGGTTCCCCCGATCCATTTGGATCTGGGGGATATAGCTGCCCTGTAGGGGCAGCTGAAGACAGGGGGGATCCGGACAGGGGCTTGGCGGTGTCACAGACCCCCTCCCCAGCCAGCAGAACCCCCTTTTTCCAAGGCGGAGGAACGGTGGTCAGCAATGGCCGCCACGAAGAAATCTGCAGCCGGACAAGCAGGTGCAGGAGGGAGAAAGGTGGAAGAAATATGAAAGTTGCTTTCAACCAGGACAAGGCAAGAGAAAGTGCCCTGGAATCTTGAAGGCTGCTAAGGATGCATTGTTTCCAGTGAGTGTTACAAGCTGCGAATATTCTAAAAGGGAGAGGTTTTTTGTGTGTTGTTTCACTCTCCTTTCTTGACAGCGGATGAAAAAAATCTTTTTGGCTGTGAGTGGGAAGGGAGAGGAAAAAAGAAATTGGAGCAAAATTTGAAAATAAGGAGAAGATTGCCTAGAACTTTAAAGAGTTACTAAATATCAATAAGACTTTTAAAAGATATATTTCAAAGGCAATTTTGTGACTAAACTTTAATCCCAGAAAGAGAAAGTGAAGAAGGAGAAGGTATCTAAAAGAAACAGCTTGTTTGGATTGTTTGGTGATTTTGGAACTTCTGAGAACTATTTCTGATTAAAAGCACTTGGGTGGTTGTTTGGAAAAACTTTTTCTCTATACAATGGCATCACTTGTGGATGGATTGAAACTTGTATATCAAAAATATGAAAAAGAAAAGCAAGAAGGGAAGGACGTTTTTGGCACTCTTTTTCAATTTTTAGAAATGGCGGTTTGCACTTATGTAAAGCTGTATGAGCAGCAGGATGACTGGCACAAAGAGGAAGCCATCTGATGAACAAGTGACTTTGGTCAGGGAAGGAAAGGAGGAAGAGAAAAAGGAAAAGAAGACTTTAAGATTTGGAGAAATAATCAAAAAAGGGAAGAATAAGCTGAAAAGGAGATATTATGCTAGAAAACAACAGAAAGGAGGAAAGCAGAATAAAAGGGAGGTGGAGAGACAAAGGGTTAAAGAGGATAAGGAGAAGAATAAGCAAGGGAGAAAGGAAGGGATGAGAAATCTTAATAGTGGGGAGCAATATGCAAAGAAACAAAAGCTTTTTAGAGATAATGGGTAAATTTTATTGAAAAAGGGATTCTAGAAAGATACATAAGATTGTATTTTTACATTTGTACTTAGAAATAACTTTATAAAATTGGAAATAATATGCAATTTTAAATGTGATAAAATATTTACTATAATTTAGTGAAATCTTTGTTAAGAAAAGGGGAGCACTTCAATGAAACAATGATTTAAGATATGTGATGTGGGGGGGGGGATAACTTTGGAAAGCATAAGTGTTCCCATAAAGGCATGATATTTAATTGAAATGGGTAAAATGCTTAAGATATAAATGATTGTTAATATTAATGATTAGATTATGTTATCCTAGTGAAATTTTTCTGAAATGAGAGATTTGAAGTAGGAGAGTGGGAACATTTTAATGAAATAATGATTTACAACATGTGATGTGGGGGGGGGGAATAACTATGGAAAATAGGTGCTTTTATGTATGTGATTTAACTGAAAAGTAATGTGTTAAATGTTTAAGATATAGATGAATATTAATATTAATGAATAGATTTGTATTGGTATTGATAACACTGTAAAATTTTAGAATGTACCAGACAGAATCCCAATGTAAGTTATGTATTCTATATTAAGTATTATAAATATAGGGGAAGAGATAAAGGCATCATACTCCAATTAGTGTACAGGATAAGTTTTTTTTTTTTTTTAAAGAAGAAAGATAAATGGATAGCTGGAAATAGAAAACAAAGAATAATAAATATTATGACTCGAACTGAGATGAGATAAAATAAAATCAAGAAAATTTAAAAGAGAGGAGAAGCTATATAGAAAATTGAAAATGTTAATAAGATATGGAATGGTATGCAAAATGAATATGAATATGAATTTGTGTCTGTACCAAGAGTTTTAACCCGAGACTAAGCCACTTTCAGAAAAGAGTTTTTTTTATGCTTTTATGTTTTGTGTTTCTGTGTGTTTGTGTGTTGTATGTCTTTAAAAATTAATAAAGTTTGTTAAAAAAAATGGCAAAGGCCATTTAACAACTGAAGGAAACATCAAAACCAGTCTTTATTCATTTAACCAGTCAATTGAGTTGTATAACAAGCCTAGTAAAAAAATAATAATCATAGAAATGAATCTGATTCATTTTACGAAGATTTGAATTATGACCCTAATGGCCAGGCTCTAGTAGGATCATATTTCAAGGATTTCCTTTAAATTTCAATAAATGAAACTTTATCAGAAGGTGAAATTTCTCAAAACTATTCGTCAACCAGCTTAAAAAGTAAAACAATAAACAACTGCTCATCTTATTTGCAGAAGCCAAAATCAAGGAAAATGTTCAGGTTCTTCCCATATTCACTATCGTAAATCTGTATCACATAAGTACATTGATCTGATCACCTTGGGTATTTAGGGACTTCTGAAAACATTCAAGGAAGGAGCTCTGAGGCCTTTGAAATGCTTTCCACTCTCAGAATGTGTCTGTAATGCTCGGTCTGACCTGAATTTGTTATGAGCTTTTTAGAGCCTTGCTTCTCAACGTGAACATTAATTTTCTGAAGCAAAATACAAGCGGCAAGAAATAGTGCAGGATAATGTTCCCAGTGGTGCTTTTGCATGCTTTGCTACTACTTAATCTAAGCATGCCAACGATATTATTTTAATAACTAACACTGAATACAAAGACTATTCAAGCATAAAATTCCAAATAGTTTTTGCTTTTGTTTTTTCGAGATAGCATTTTAGATTTAAAGGAAATCCTTGAAATATGATCTTACTAGAGCCTGGCCATTAGGGTCATAATTCAAATCTTCGTAAAATGAATCAGATTCATTTCTATGATTATTATTTTTTTACTAGGCTTGTTATACAACTCAATTGGCTGGTTAAATGAATAAAGACTTGTAGCTGTATTTCTAGACAAAATACTAAAGAATACTGACAACAAAGAGGCATGTTATCAAAGCCATAGTTTTTCCAGTTGTAACATATAGCTGTGAAGCCTGGACCAGCAAAAAAAGGTTGAAAAAAACATGTTGATGCTTTTAAATTGTGATATAGAAGAAAAAAAATTAAAAATACCTTGGCCTGCAAGAAGTCCAGATCATTTAGTGACGATGTAAAAAGACAGTTTACTAGAAGCATTAAAAGCTGAAATATTTGGAATACATAATATGAAGGCAATTGTTGCTGGGGTAGAATTGTTGCTTGGAAAAGTTGAAAAAGCAACAAAAATAAAGACTAGCAGAAGAGAAAGTAGGTAGAGACGGTATTGCTGACTATATAACTATGAACACATGAGAACTCAAAGCAGTTCTTAACAGACAGTCCTAGTGAAAAGACAACTTTTAGATAACAAAAAGTTAAAATAACTTAACAATCAACAGCAACCTCTATGTCTTACTCCCAAATAAAAGCATTTTTAAAATAAATTAAGATTTTGTAAATGCTCTCTCCATGTTGATTGTCTATGAACAGATGATGAAAGGATGGCTAGTTAAGCAAGAACATATAGATATTTCTGCATATTTGCAAACTCTCTTCATCTAATGTAATCATCATTGTCTACTCGTTTATATTGCATTTACTTCCACAAATTTTATATTAAGAAAAACAAAGGAAAATTACAAGGAAAAAAACATTGCAAATATCAAAATATGCAGCTGACCTGTGCAAGGTGGCTTTGATTTGCCTTCATGATTTGACAGGATTTGCAACAGCTTTGTTACCTAGAAGAGACACAATGACTGTCACTGAAATGAAAAAGCAAAACCATTTGACTGGTTATTGCAAGGGCAGGAGAAGGGAGTTAAAGTAGATGAAGTGGATCAACATAGCTCATTATGACTTCCGGTTTGGGTCTCTTCAGCAACAGACCAAAATCCACAATCATGTGCGGTTTAGATCTGTGCTCACTGTTGGAGAAGAATCCTTTGGATTCGGGGCTGAAGCCACCCCATGGAGGTGGTGAAGAGGGGGGAGATTGCTAGCCGAGTGGAGGGGAGTTGCATCTCTCCTTCTTGGCTGGTCTAAACTTCCTTCCCCGAAGGCGGTTGCAGTGGTGGTCAGAAATGGCCACCTCAAAGAAGAACCCGACTGGATAAGATTGTGCAGGAGGAAGACAAAGAGGAAAGCAGGACAGACCGGGTTAGACAGCAGAGAACATCTAAGCAAGGTACCCTGAATTTAAAAGTACCTAAAGGGATACTTCTGAAAGAAGATCTTTAAGCGGCAAAGGAGAGAGAAGAGGTTAAAAACCCCTTTTTAATCTTTATATTGACAATTACAAATGTTATGGAAAGAAATTTATATTAATCTATTTTGACACTAATAGGCAACCTTAAGCTGAAATCTAAGTGTCAAAAGGAGAATAAAGATTTTTTTCTTGGTCATTTTAAAGCCCTAAAAAGGAGAAGAGTGGAGGCAAAGGGTGGGACTTGGAATAATGGAAAAATGGAATGCCACCTGGAAAAATAAAGAGGATTAACAATGAAACTTTGAAAAGACTCCTGAGGATACATTGTAACTGAAATCTTATTAAAAGATACAGTAACCCACAGAAAGGAAAAGTAAAGGAAAAAAACAAGAAGGAACAGTCTGGAATCATTTGGTTGGTGATTTTTAAAAAAGGGTTTTGGCATTGTTTTTTTTTTTTCTTTCTTTTTCTTTTTTTACTTAAAGTCAATCAGGTGGTTGTTCAAAAATGCCATCACTCCTGGAGGAATTGAAGATGGGTCTTAAAAAACAGAAAGAAGATGCAGAAACGGGAGGAAGATCCTTTGGCTTCATATTTGAATTTTTTGAAATGGATATCCTGAACTATGAAAAGCAAAAGGAAAAGCTTCAAGAGCAAGAAGAAGGGTGGGACAAAGAAGCAGCCATTTTAAATGATCAAATAATGCAAAGTGTGGTAATAAGGGGGAAAGGGTGGAAAGGAGTTAAAAGTTTGAGATCAAAGGGAACAGCCAAAAAGAAAGATAGTCTGAAAAAGAAGTACAACAACAAGGAGAAGTAGAAAAGAAAAAAATACAGAAAGAAAATTAGAGAGAGAAGGGTATAAAAAAAGGGAGGAGAAAAAGGGGGGAAAGATAGAAAGGGAAAGAATTTATGAGGGACAAAAACAGGAAATAAAGAAAAAGGGGAAACATACTAGGATTAAAGGTATTTGCTCAGCTAGAAAACACAGAGACAATGGTTAAATTAAGTTAAAAGTGAGGATTCTGCAAAGGTACAAAAGATAGTGTTGTGACAGTAGAATACTGTAATGAGTTAGAAATGAAATAAGTAAATAATCTATGAGATAAAACTGTATTGTTATGTAATGATATGTTTATTTATAATTAATGCAATAATAAAGAAGAGAGGGAAACATTGCAATTCTTTCTAAAGATTGATAAAATATTGAAAAGAAATGTGAAAGATTTATAAGGAAATTTATACCAGTTATTAGAATGAATTTGAATAATTATTTTGCTTATTAATAGTAAATAATTTATAAGATAAAACTGTATGACTATCCAATGGTATGCTTATTAACAGTTAAGTAATAATGAAGAACAGAGGGAAACATTTCAATTGTTCTCAAAGATTGATAAATATTGAAAAGAAATGTGAAAGATTTACAAGGTTCATACCAGTACTAGAATGATTTTGAATAACTATTTTGTTTACTAATGAATAACTATTTTGTTTACTAATGAATAACTATTTTGTTTACTAATTTACACACACACACACACACACACACACACACACACACATATATGATGTTTTTATTCTATGTTTTTAGAATTTTTCTTTTTACATTTTCAAGGGGAAGTACCAAGTAGAGTCTGAATGATGAGATTTACATGATATAAAAAATATATTAGAAATTTGAATGTTATAATTTTAGAATGCACAAATTCAATGTTTAATGAGATTTCATAAGATAATAATAAGATTTAAAGGTGTTGCACTTTGATTGGCAATCATAGGGGGAATTTTGCTTCTTAAGAATTTTGGAAGAGAACATATGAAATTGTAAACAAGACAGACAAAAATATAAGTACAATGAATAAAAAGATATAGAAATTTAGGTAAAATAAATAATTGAATAAGAAGAAAATGAGATAACCATAAAAGAAAATTAAAAGAAGTAAAGGGAGAAATCGTGAGAAGTTGGAAAAAGAGTAATAAGATATGAAGTTGAATATATAAGATGAATATGCATATAATATATGAATATGAATATAAGATGAAATTGTGTCTGTATGGAAATGTGATAACCCGGAACCATGCTGTACTCAAATAAGATGCTTTATTTGTTTTGTTAAAACTCAATAAAACTTTATAAAAAAAAAACCATAGCTCATTTACTTCCTTTTTTCACAAATAAGTAGACGACATTGCATTTTTGAAGCAACTTCAAGAGTAGGTTTCTCTTGAGGCTTCATGAAAGAAAATATCACATCAAAGATTTTGACAGTCCTAATATGCAAGCTTTGGGTTTTAGGAACTATTCCTCATGTCCACATTAATCTGCATTTCCATTATTAAGACAGAAGGAATGTATATCGGTATGGAAACTGCTAGCATCACAGCCTAACTTTGCCAAGCATTAACAATGTTAACAATTAACAATGTCGATGTTTCTGCATATACACTCTAAAACACAGGGCAGTTACAGAGGCAGAGATTAATGAAGTTATCCTTTCCTCTCCCATTTAACTGCCATCTATTGTAGGAAAACAAACCATCAACTAATGCCTTTGAATCTCTGCCCTAGCTAGCCTTGGTATGCAGTGATTAGAATGCAGTATTGCAGCCAAACTCTGCCCACAGCCTGGAGTTCAATCCTGATGGGGCTCAAGGTTGACTCAGCCTTCCTTGCTTCCGAGGTCAGTAAAATAAGAACCCAGATTGTTGAGGGCAATGTGCTAACATTATAAACCATTATAGTACTATTGTTATTGCTACTTTGCTTTAGAAGCAATTCAGGAATGGAGTCTCATGTTTCATATAGTGCTGGACATTTAACAGACCAAACTGCAGCTCTTCGATCCTGATCTGGGCAATGAAAAGCATGCAGTGCTTTCCAAAAATTTGAATCACATAAAACCAGACTTACAATATTTCTATAGACAAACCTATGTTTTAAGTATATGATTTCCAGTCTCAACAGAAAGAGAAGTGCCTTAATTAACATCAATTCTTGTGTATGACGGGGGACGGAGGACGGGGGACTGCCATGTGAGTTTTCTTGAGCCTTTAGGCTTGTGTCCCAATAGCAGCATCAATATCATGGAAAACACATAAATGGTCTTTCTCAAGGTCAATATTGTTGCCTAAGGAACAACATAATGCAAAGTAACTGCTGGTATCAGTGAAATGTCTGTCAGGCAATCACAGCAAGAATGACTATAGAGACTTAAAGTTCATGCAAGGAAATTGTTGTCAAGCAATCATTGACATCCAAGACATCCATCTCCATATGATTAGGATGTAGTCCATCTCCATTAGGATGCATGCATGGGAGAGATGCAGATAGATTCTTGCAATAATGCAATTTTAATAGGGGTAGCCAGCATTAAAACAAATCATGGGTGTGCTTGAACAAACAGGTGGGTTTAAATTATTGCTAGAAAAATCCATACCTAATCTCAGTTGGGAATATCACAGCAATACTATTAGATGAACATCCTTACTATTGGTATGAAGTCATACTGCAAGAAATTTGGTTTATTTTACAGTATAAATGTAATGTAAGCAAGCAATGTAAGCAAGCAAGCAACCGAGTGACTGAATAAGTAAATAAGTCTTAAGTAAGAGGACTGTCAGTAGAAGTTGGATTCTTAGATTCTCAGATAAACTGGTCACAAGCAATTTAGACCTGTAATAATATTTGAATATAATTTGATAAGTAGTTGACAAATGTTTCAATTCAAATGTGCGCAGTTAGAACCCTGACTGAACAACCTAGCTGTAACATTTTGAATTTATCAGATCCACCCTACATTTATCACATTCATCTGAATGCTGTTCATATCATGTCATCAATAAACTATTTGATTTGCCTCAATATGTCTTTGAATGCATCATCCTTTTAAAAAGAGTTAGATGAAAACAGGAATACCTTTCAAAGAACTTGACTATTTTTTGCTTGATGTTGGAATTTATGTTCTGAAATAGTGGAAAACACGAGTTATTTATTTTTAAGCACAGAAACAAACCAATAACAACAGTATTACCATTCATCATCTTCTGGTTTATTGCTTTCTAACTATTTTCTTTTATATGAATGAGCATTACATTCTATAAATCCATGCTATTAGTATTATTTATTCATTTATTCTATTTCTCTTCCTCCCAAAATAAGTGATCTAGCCCAGACACAGATTTTCTACTTCAATGTTACCCTGGAATAATATCTCCCGCATATCCCTTTTCTCTCTGTTACTCAGAGAACTGATCACAGGAAGAGAGTTCTTAAATGGGTTTTCAACATATGTTTTCAGCTTTGAGTCATTAACAGAATTTGTTCCAATATTTCAGGCTCCAGTTAAATGAATATGAACTAGTCTGCAGAAGATCAATGAAAAGCTTATTTTCTAGAGGCCATTTATGTAAATAACATTTGGTGTATGTTGAGGGAAAAAACCCTCAAACATTTGTTTGTTTAAACAAAAGAAATTGTCCTGTTCTTCTTTCATAAAGAAAAAGCTGATGATCCAAAACTAAAGAAACAAAAATTACTTTTTGGATCTACTTGTTTCATCAACAAAGACTATCGCACTGAAGTAAAGCTTTTTGTTCATTTTCTTTCTCTGTATATATTGAACTTTTAAAAAAATCCACCTTTAAATGTTGTTTTTATTAGGGCATCTCATGATGCCTTTGTATTTTTTTCTTTGTTTTCTCTATGTTCATCTTGTTAAGATGAAATTGTTATAAATAGATATAAAAGCAATATTAGAATATTTTTATACTGCAAGATGCAACTCTTATTAACAAATGTGTGTGTGTATGTGTGTGTGTGAGAGAGAGAGAGAGAGGGAGGGAGGGAGAGTATAGCAATAGAAATAACTAAGGTCCTTCTTAGTAATAGCCCCATTTTCGAGTTATACTGCCTGTAGGGGTACATTTGCAGTATTGCAGGCTACTTCTGCTGACAGCAGTTTCGCAGTTTGAATCTCACCAGCTCAAGGGTGACTCAGTCTTCCATCCTTCCAAGGTTGGTAAAATGAGGACCCAGATTATTGGGGGCAATATGCTGACTCTGAAAACCACTTAGGGCTGTAAAGCACTGTGAAGTAGTATATAAGTACTATTGCTATATATAGTGTGCATTTTGTGTGTGTGTGTGTGTGTGTGTGTGTGTGAGAGAGAGAGAGAGAGAGAGAGAGGGAGAGGGAGAGAGGGAGAGAGAGAAAGGGAGAAGCCAAAACTGGATTTTTTTAAAAAATCCTTGTTTCATAATGTTCTCTATTCCTTTCTGCCTTCCTTGGTGCCATTGTTGGAATCTGAAGTTGAATAAAAGTTAATGCCTGCTTCTTCCCCATAACTTTAAATAGAGGTTTAAAAAATTATATGTCTTATGAGATGTAAGGTTTAGCATTACAATATTGATTTTTTTTCCCCAAAAAATCATTGCTTAGCCCCACAGAAGGAAGCTGATAGTGATTTGAAGGACCTGTCTTGCTTCCAGTCCTCCCACATAACCCTAGCTAGTTGTACTCCTTTCCATTCACTATTGTAGGGAAATGTCAAGAACAATCAATCCACATCCAATTTGAATTTATTGGCCACTGGATTTTATTTTCAGAATTTGTTTTAAAACCATACAGTGAGTCATTCATCCCTTCATTTGCACTTATGGACATAATCCACAAATCATGAGGCTTAATAAGCATTGTAATATTGACATAATTTATTGAAATTTTGGGAAGGAAAAAGGCAAACATGTTCAAAATCTCAAATTGTTCCAAGAATCAGTTTACTGTACAAACAGTACAGTATGCGAGTTTTCAATTCATCTAATATTTGATGGACAAAAATCTGATAAAAAGTAATAGCCCATTGTTGCAATTATTTTTTATGGAAACCTAAACAAGGGATCCCTTCATATTCACACTGTCTCTTTAGAAGAGCAATGTTCTTGTTGAGAATGATTTCTTTTTCTTTAAATAGATTCATGTTGAGACAAATGTCTGTGACCCTTGGCTATCTCTTTCTTTTCTATAGCAAAAATACTGCAATAAACAATGCTCAGAACAACAAGGATCATTATGATCAATATAAAATATTGAAGGTAATCAATGCATATAGTTCAGTAGCAGAGTTCTTTGTAATGAACTATTTCTTTCAGCAAGTCTATATAATAGAACATATAAATTAGAACATAGGATAATAGAGTTGAAGGGACCTAGGGGGTCTTCTAGCCCAACCCCCTGAGACCTTATCTCATGGAAAAAAGTTTGACCCCATTGTTTTTGTAGGAGCCCCTTAAATATTGGAAAAATGCTACCATGTCCCGCCTACTCCTTCTTGTCATTAGACTAGACATACCTAATTTCTGTAACTGATCTTTGTACATTTTAGTCTCTAGCCCTCTAATCATTTTTGTTGCTCTTCTCTGCACTCTATCCAGATTCTCAATGTCTTTTTGTATTGTGTTGACCAGAACTGGATGCAATATTCCAAGTGTGGCTTTACTAAGGCTTTGTAAAGCTAGTACTAGAACTTCACATGATCTTGATTTTATCACTCTATTCATGCAGCTTAAAATTGCATTGGCTTTTTAAACCCTGTAAATCTAATCTTCTTGGTTGTGAATAGATTTAAGAAGCTTGACATTGTAGGAAGTTAGCACCCACCCTTTTCCTAGAAAATTGAAATATCCTAGGAAATATTAAAAAGGCAGAATATGTCCCCTAAAAAGAATAGAAACTCAAGAGCAGAAACACCTCAGAAGCAGAAGCTCACCCCCACCTTTGTTAATGGGTGGGCCATTAAGGCCTGAGCCAGAATACTTTACATAACAAAGATCTCCAGGTAAAGGTATAGCAATTGCCCAAGAGCCCTTTCAGTGCATCATCATCCAGCAAGGCTCGACCAAGCCTGGAACTCAGGAAAACCTACAAAGTTAGCTAAGGCCCCCATCCCTGGGAGTCCAACAGCCAATGAGATACATTTCTTGCACAGGAACAGGAAACATTAAGGTAGGGCCCAAAGGGTATATAAGGGTCTCATAGCATCTTGGCTGGCCCTTCTTGATCTCTTCCTTCACCTTGAAGCATGTAATCATCCTTCCTTTTCACTCTGGAGCTCCAGGCCATGTGGTCCTGTCCACCATTAAACCTTCCAAACAGCCTCCATGTTTCCAGTGTCTTTTTTGCCCACTTGGAACTGAACTCAGAAGGATAATTCTTCCAACAAAATAAATGTATGGACTTATACCATCTTCTGCATCTTACATTCATATACTTTCCATCATAAATTCACCCGACAGGAGGATTGGCTTGAAAGACTACTTGTCTAGAGTAAACCATTAAGGACAGGATCTTTTGTAAAGTTTCAATCTTGTTTAATTTGACATAGATTTCCAACGAACTAGGATAACCGAAGACCAGTTATGTGTTTTTTAAGGATCGAATTCCACAGAGAGAAAACTTTTTTAAAAAAAAAAAAATCAACAACTATATTCCCCAAATGATCGTCATTTCATACTTAGTTTGGTGAACGCGTTGACTGGGATTCATTTTATGGCCAAAAAAAAAAAAAAATCATTATTCTTATGATTGCTGTTCTGTGACATTTTCCATTTGCTTTCCTTATAAAATGACTGGGTGATAGGTTTAGTACATTATTAAAAATGGTATCTTTGTTCAATCTTTTGGGCTCAATTCCGCCAGTCTACTCTGTCAAGAGCTACAAAAGAAACCAAATCCCACTGCTGTAGGCTCAGGGAAATGACAAGTAGGAGGAAAAAATAGCAAGGGCTATTCAGGAGGCTATTTTTGGTTTGTGACTAAGCAGCCCCTCTGCTGATCTGGTGTCTTGCACATCTCTCATGCAATTTAACAGTGAAAACCTTTTGTTTTCTTCACAAAAATAATGTCCTCCTGGGTTATGAAATAACCCACAAGCACACATATTTTAGGCCCATAATCCTTCACATAATGCACAGATAGGATATCTAAACAGAATTGCCACTGTTGGATTCCACTCAACTGAATGAATAAAACTATTTTTTAAACAATGTTAAATAGAAACAGTACTTTTATTTAAAACAATGGGTGGAAACTAATCCAGGAGAGAAGCAACCTGGAATTAAGGAGAAACTTCCTAAGAGTGAGGACAATTAACCTGTGGAATGGGTTGCCTCCAGAAGTTGTGGGTGCTTCATCACTTCAGGTTTTTAAGAAAAGAAAAACTGGTTAGCTTCTTGTCTGAAATGGTACAGGGTCAACTACTTGAGCAAGAGGTTGTATAGAAGATCTCCAAGGTCCCTTCCAGTTCTATTCTGAATTAATTATTTCATTGCAATCTATGGGCTTTTAGAAATAGGATTAGAAAATTCTCAGTATCGTCTGATTTAAACAAAAAAAAAATTATCTAAGTACCATCATCGTTATACAGGTAATCCTTGATTTACAATTGCAATTGGGACCCAAAGATCCCAACTGATAAACTATATGGTTAAGAGAGTCACACCCAATTTTATCTTATTTTTTTTGCCACGGTTGTTAAGTGAATCATAGACTTAGAATAACTTTATTGTTACTTTAAATGTACACTAATTGGCATACATTAAAATGCAATTTTATGGCATGCAGCTCTCAAAGGATCACCACTTTCAATATACAGTACATAAACATGACAAAAATATAAATAAATAAATAAAGCATATTATACCCACATATATTATATGACACAGAGAAACAATCCAGTCTAGTTCAGATAACATACAGTAGTAGGTAGGTCATGTTGTTGTTAAACTAAACCAGCTTCCTGTCCAGTTTGCTTGGCAGAAGCTGGCTGGGAAAGTTGCAAATGGTGCTCTCACAACCCGAAGATGCTGCAAACATTGTAAATTGCATGCTGGTTGTTAACCTCCCAGGTTTGATCATGAGATTGTGTGGACTCTGTGACAGTCATAAGAGTGAGGACTGCTTGTAAGTCACTTTGCTAGCACTGTTGTATCTTCAAATTATTCTTAAATGAATCATTCGCAGTCAAAGACTACCTCTGTTGGGAGCTAAATGTTGTGAAAATAATGAGTGCATTGACAAATGCTCTGAGATGAGCTTTCTCTTAATAACATAGCTAGCTATTTCTATATAGTATTCAAAAGAAACATTTCATGTTAAAAAGGCAAATGCAACATTTCTTTTTGTGTTCAGAAATTTTCTTTCCTTCTTTCTTTTCCCTTATTTTTGTATCCCTTCTTTATTAACAAAAAATATGAAACAGTTGTCACAAATGGGATGTACCTCAATTTTCAACTGGAAGATTTCCTACTCTTTCTAAAAGAAAAAAATATATACATCTTAAAAAGAAAAAGCAAATCTTTTTTTCCCCAAAGAAAAGCACTTTAACAAGTTTATTTTCTCTAAAGCAGTTGTCCCCAAACTTGGCAACTTTAAAACTTGTGAACTTCAACTTCCAGAATTCTCATAGCTGGCTGGAAAATTCTGGGAGTTGAAGTCCACAAGTCTTAAAGTTGCCAAGTTTGGAGACCTCTGCTCTAAAGAGTCAAATCTGAAGATGTGAAGTGAAATGAATGAAATTTCCTTGCACTACTTTAACCAGAACATTTACCTGCCAGGTCTCTAAATTACAAACTCACTTCTTTATATAAAGCTGGTTAGCCTTCTCAGAGATATTACAACTTCTGGTGATATATTCATGCAAAGAGAAGCGTATCTCCTACTGGGGATATCAATGTGCATCTACATTAGGAAACTCTTCATGTACACTTACAAGTTAGGCTGTAACCTTCAACTTGAAAGGTTTTTAGGAATCTAAGCAAGTCTCAAAGGACTCTGTTTGCTATAATACTCTACTTCAACAAATTCAGGTGTATTTTCTCTCTTTCATATGTACAATTTCCCCCCAATTTGCAATCCAAACTATAAGTGTAATAGGGAAAAAAGATGATTGAGAAACCTATTACATAGAAATCCAGTCTCCCAATGTGAGTTCATGTAATGCTCTTGGTAGTAGCCAATACACTCTCCTTTACCAGTCAAGCAAATCAATCCTGAAATTAGCATTTGAGAATTATTTCCATTTAAAATGTAGCATGAGAATCAGCAGGGCACATGGGAAGAAAGAAGCAAACAGCTTTCACAACATCTGCCAAATTTAAAATAATCCATTAGTTAAAAATATATTAGCCAGATATTGTTCAATATAAAAATATATTAGCCAGATATTGATTTAGCTCACTTTCTGCACTTGAAGATATTTCCACCTCAAGAGGAGAAGGGAATCTGTGATTGTGAAATTCCCTCCTCAACTATTCAGAACATGACATTTTTATATGGGAACTTTGACCAGTTTAGGTTTTCTATTTAACTTCTTGGCTCAGCAAAAATATGGTTGTGGGTAAACATCATAAAAATATCTCTCTCACACAGGATTTGTCTGTCTGATCATTGAGTCTCATTTTGACTTGCTGTGGTTTCATCCCTTCTTAATTTGTTGCAGTGACAAGTGTGCTCCTTTACCAGGGCTATTATATTATCTCCAGATTCCAACTTTCTGTTTAATATTTGCAGGTTTATTTCTTTAATTTTTTTATTGAAGTGCCTAAATGGAAAAATAAAGTGCTTGAAATACACTGTTACTGTAGCTGTTTTTCTCCATTTTTGTTTGGACTGATGTGGTGCATTAAGTTTCATGTGTATTTCCCATTGCATTCCAACATTGATAAATATATTTATTTGCATATTAAATTATGAATATGTATATGTTTTAGATGTGAGGGTGATCAGTTAATGCAGTCCATCTCTCATTTAGTCTGAAGACAAGCAGATGGCAAGCAGTTAAAATGAGCAATCATGAAATGAACAAATACTATAGGTATATTTTTATTATTATTATTTAAATAAGTACATCACCAAATCATTTCTACTATGCTACAGAATGTTTAGTTAAGCTAAAGACTGTTTAGTTTGCCTCCAGGGCCTACACAATCTTCTCCTTTTGTTAAAGATCTGGTTTTTGTTTGTTTGCTTGTTTTTTACTCTGTCCAACGGTTTTCTGCTTCTTTCCTCTTTTTCTTTCTGTCTCTCTAGGAATACAATGATACCTCAGTACTCATCTTTAATTGGCTCTGGGAGGTGTGATGATTATCAAAAATAACGAGTACCAAATATAGTCAGTCATGAGGAAGCTGACATTGTCATGTTCTAGGTTGTATATTGAGTACCAAACAAACAATGAGTACTGGGACAAATTTTTCACAACAAAATGCATTGAGTACTAAATTCAATGAGTTTCAAAGCAATTGAGTACCAAAGTACCACTGTACTCCACATTTCTTGCTGTCTTCCTGTCAAAGGATGTGGACAGCTTACTTGCTGCTTGCATTCTAAGAGAAGAACAAGATACTTCTGGCATGCCCAGTTACCAGAGGGGCTTTCTGCCCAATAATCAAAGAAATCATCCACTATTATTGAGATACAAGTGTCATTCAGAAACACAGAAACTCTTTTTGTAGAAGAGGCAGGAGATCATGAACTAGAAAGCAATGAATGATGGTATTGTGAAGAGCACCAACTTTCATCTGAGTGCACAAAGTCAATGATAAAACATGTGGTGTAAGTTGAAGAATGAAAGGCCACTCATCCTAAAAAAAAAGTTTCTCTTATCTCATGTTTGTTATCAGCATTGAGGCTGTATCCCATGACACTTCATTTTCCTTGATGAGAAAGATTCCTCACTGGCTGAGAGAATGAAGTCAACTTGAAATTTAGAATATCTCTCTTTATATAAGCAATCTAACTAAGCTCTTGTATCACAAATAATGCAAACAGTCAGGAAAGACATTATCTATCTATCTATCTATCTATCTATCTATCTATCTATCTATCTATAATCTATTTATCATATATCATCATTCTATTCTATTCTATTCTATTCTATTCTATTCTATTCTATTCTATTCTATTCTATTCTATTTTTTCTAATTTACTGTATATAATCTTGAATGCTATCATAAATTTAATATAAAACATTTTCTCTTCCCAGGTCAGTTTCTTAATTTCTTCCTACATCACATAATTACTGTGAATTAATAATCTCTGGAGATATCAGAAAAATGATAGAATGCAGAATCCTTAATCCTATTTTATGTTTGATAGTACACAATCATGTTCTGGGAAATACTTGCCACTATGACTTAAAATGACTTGAAGAATGATGATTCTGGACATTTCAAAGGTCATAACAGCAAGAAAGATGTCCTACCATATTTGAGATTCATAGGTCTGGTGCTGTGGCTTTCGAATCCCCTTCTACTTGTTAATTTTGCTACTATTTTGCACAAATATATTGTATTTTTTCCCTACTAGATAAAGCAGACACAGTTGTAGTTCCTGCAGTTTTTAAACATTGTACAGTATATTAATACAGTAATTTTTATGTTATGTATTCCTCAATAGTTCCTCTGAGAGAGTTGCTTTCTTTGCTGCTTGTACACAATTAACAAAGAAGGATAATTTATTTGTTCTTTTCTTTGAATATGTTAAATCCTGAATGGCTGTGTTCATATAAATCACATAAATACATTGTTAAATGAATATAAAATTAGTGATGCATTGAACCATATCCATAAATGAACATGTAAGAACAATCAACCAATAGAACAGCTTGCCCTTGGAAATTGTGGGATCACTTGAGACTTTCAAGAAGAGATCACTTGAGACTTTCAAGAAGAGATTGGACTGCCATTTGTCAGAAATGGTGTAGGGTCTCCCGCTTGGGTGGGGGGTTGGACTAGATGACCTACAAGGTCCCTTCCAACTCTGATTATCTATATCTATCTGTACATATTATACTTCTTAATGGAATTATTCAGACATCTGTTTAGTAGTAATCATATCAAGAAACCAAGTATTTGCATGTATATTTGAACTAATCTGAAATATTTTCTAGAAATGAAATTATGACGTGTTTGTTATAATCTATTGACTGAGCATTAAGCAATATATGTTTTATCAGGTGTTTTTTTTTAATTTCTTGACATATGGTAAATTAGACATCCAGTTATAGTTAATGCACAAATTCCAGATTAATTGAAAGAATCCTGGCATAGTTACTCTAGCGGATTAGAAACAAATGCTAAACATATTACTAAATGAAGGCCTGACTAATTCCCAATGCCACGCTTATAGCCAAGTTTTATCAATAAGAACCCTGGTATTCTGAGAGAAAGTGGAGGAGCTTTGTCATTAATCTGCAATTTTTCAAATGTTTGTAGATCGAGAGCCTCTCTTTACAACAGATTCCAACAGCTTTTCACTTTCATTCTGTGCTTCATTTTCTGGGCAATTCATTTTGCTGGCTCATGTACAGATTTTAAATTAAGGTTCACGACTCATTTGTTTGAATAATTCATAATTAATTGAGTTGCTAATTTTGCCATTTGCTAAAGTACCCTGGGATGCATGGCATTAAAGGTTCTATTGAAGTATGGGCTGATTAGCTGATTTCTAGATTTTGTTTTTAGCAGTACATCTTGCAGAACAAAATAATGTTTCATCTTTTTTGCTTTGGTCTTTTTGTTTTATACCAACATAACGTAACAACACAGAATGAATAGCTGGTACAGAAAAACCAACTGTGAAGACAAAGACAAACTAGGACTTATCTCTCCTTTATCAGACTCTGTAGTGAACTAATTTTTATCATCATGAGCAATTACCACAAACACACTGTGGCTTGGTATTCAGGAACTTGGAATCACTCTATATAGAAAATATATTAGCCCATAGAGCTCAACTAATCAGTAGCATCCTTTTTTTTTTTTTTTTTTTACTGAGGAGCTCTATTTTACACAGGAAATATCAAAGGAAGAGGAACAAACAATTGTGATAAAAA
Organism: Hydrophis major; assembly: GCA_033807585.1. NCBI lineage: Eukaryota > Metazoa > Chordata > Lepidosauria > Squamata > Elapidae > Hydrophis > Hydrophis major. The sequence goes on from CM066328.1 coordinate 95,786,028, forward strand.
TGGCATTAAGAAATCTTGTTTGGTTTTTTTTTTTTTTTTTTTGTCGTTGTAATGTATGTATGGAAATATAAAATTTCCAGATAACTTTTTTCCATCTTCTTCCATGTTGAGATGGGAGTAATTTTCTCTTCTTTCCTACTTTGGTAATTGGTTTGAAAATAGCATGCATCATTGAAGTGTCCCTGAGGAAGAAGCCTGAAAAATTCGCAGTTTAGGATGTAGGGAATTATGGTGAGTGGAAAAGCTTTAAGGCTTTTGATGTTTCAACTGATTTCAAAGGATGTGCAATAGAACAGAAGTTTATGAAGGACACAGATCATTGACAGAAGCAGAAGACAAACTGAGCTCTTGATTTTAAACTCTTCCAGTTTCCACAGCCTTTACTAAAGCTTTTAAAAAAAATTTATTAAAAAGTATATATCCTTGCTCTTGGGATAGAAAACTAGTAATTTACAATGAAATATTTCTCCAATATATTACTTCATCCCATCCCCCAAAGCACTGGGATGTTAAGTGGATAAGTTCACCTCTGCTATCCCTACTTGTCACCATTCTCTGCCTTGAGATTTTCTGATGTGGAAAATGTAGAGAGAAAATAAGTGCTTTTGCAGACACATTGTCAATGTCTCTGGGTCTTGCAGAATCATGAACCAAGTTTGCTGGGGGTTCGGATTTTTTACCTGAAGCACCTTATAGGAACCCAGCTTTGTATCAGAAAAAAACAGAACATATTAGAATCAAATTATGGATATGGTTCATTCACATACACTCTCATTCTAGATAGACACATTGTTAACAGGTCATGCTCTAAAGATAGAAATATGACTTTGTAGCTCACTAGACAATCCATATCCCATTGGGTCATTTTTTCAGAAATATTTCCTTACCTAAGCAGGTAAGATCTTGCAGGATGGTAGTTTCAGCATCATGAATGCCACCCTTTGTTGACTAGTAAGTGGTAAAAATATTACAGTAGTACTGCAAATTTCTGTGGTGAGATAAATATCAGGCATATTTAATATATATTCCCAGCTGTATCAAAAACTTTTTAGAACAAGTTAAACATATCTCAGTTTCAACTTCTTTGACTTTGCTTCTTCTTCTTTTTTTTCAGTATCAACTGGTCTTCTCGGATTTTGGCTGACCTTGGGACCAAGTGTTTCTTTTATGCTCATACAGCTCCATTTCTCCTCTTACCTCTGACTTTATATTTTTGAACAGATGCTTTTGTGTCACCATGACCTATCCATATAATGAATCATGTTTGAGGGCATCTCCATCTCAAAATTCCTGTTGAAGAGGATCATTGTTGTTATTTTCATTCCCAAAAGACATGAGAAGCAGTAGGATTATTGTGATATTGAGCTCTTTTGAGCTGAACTGATGAATAAGATGATTAGACATTGTGTTTGAATTTTCATAACGTTCATTAACAAAATTCTCTGAAGCCATAAACAGCTAGATCACTTCATGGATGGATAATTGCTTAAAGATAAATAGGAGCAGAAAAAAATGACATTTTTTTCATAATGGAAATATATCCCATAAAGAATCTATTTGGAGGCTGCAATTTTTGATTTATGTATAAATGACCTTCAGTTAGGAGTGAGTAGTTAACTGACAATGTTTGCTGGTGGTTTCAAGTTATTGAAATCATCAATCCTCCTCAAAATTCTTCTCAAATGGATTACTTCAACGAGATGGAAATGGATTTTAAAATAGTACATGCAATTCAATATAATCAAGTACAAAATAATGCATATTAAAACAACAAATTCTCTCTGTGTGTATGTTTCTCTGAATACATACTCACACACATAGATTGAGAAAGTTCACTGAAATGTCAGCTGAAAAATAAAGGTGAATTCCAATATAAGAATTTTCAGGAAGGGAGATATAAATAAAACTGCCTGTAAGTATTAACCTATGGGATACTGCACTTAGAATAATTGTAAAGTTTTGATCACTGAACCTTATAAAGGTTATTGCAGAGCTGAAATTATTAGCTACAGCAATTCATCTCAAAGCAATTAATATTGCTTTTGAGAATTTTTTTTACTTGCAAAAGGAATAGAAAGTAGTAAGGTATAATCTCCCGCTCCCATTTCTCATAATAGCATTGCCAAAAGGAAGTACTTCTTTACAAAACTTGCAATACAAATGTATAATATATCAGAATTTCTGATCACATTATTAAAATAATGGTACATTTGTTCAAAATTTAACCTCGCTCTAGATCAGGGGTTCCCAACCTGGAGTGCTTGCACCCCCTGGGGGTGTGAGACGATATTCCAGGGGGTGCGAGAAAAGTCCAGGTAAATAATAGGATATTGGCTATATGTTGGCATTTTTATTTATTATGCAATGGATTAACTTTATTTTCATTTTAGAGTTAAGTATCGTTATTTAGTGGCCGTCACATACATAGCTGAAAAGATTCAATCCTACCATATATTTAACACGTTCAATAGTTCCTAAAGTCTAAATTTCAGGGGGTGCGAGGTTCGAGTGAAATTTCTTTAGGGCTGCGGGGCAAAAAAAAGGTTGGGAACCACTGCTCTAGATAGTAATAAATAAATGCACGTATTTTAATATTGCAATTCTACATATACACATTGAGAAATAAATATTACTATTGTCAGTCAGATTTATTGTTTCATCAGTCCTTCAAGGTAGTCAAAACAGGAAACCAAAATCATTACTGCTAAATGTACTAACGCTACATTTATTGTAAGACTACAGCAACAGAATCTTGCAAGTCTGAAAGTGTTTCTCCCCTCTTTTAATTTTACTCTCCAAAAAAAGACTAGTGATAATCCATTCTAAAATGCTTCTCATGTCCTGTTTCCTTTTATGGGCTGCAAAATCCCTTTTGCTTGACCATCGTCTAGGCTGCAACTCTTCCCATTGGCTCTAAATGTTGTCATCACAGCCCATTAAAAGTCCATATAGAATTATAGTATAATCTGCAAATTAACAATAGCATAAACTGTGAAAAGACTTGACATTTTAAAGTAATTGTAGCATACATTTTCCAAATAAACTTTATTTCTCATGAATGAAGGTGAATATATGTGTCCCAGAATAATATTGAAGGATCCAATCTGGGTTGGTCACCAGGACCAGAGGTTTTGTCTTCCAAGCTTTCAAGCTCATGCTACAACCCATCCTCAGGGAATATCTCTGTGTCCTTTATTCTTCATTCCTTTTTAATGTTAGGTTTTGGCATATAGATAATTCAAAGTACTACAACAAACATTTACTTCTGACATACTCTTGGATGCCACTGAGTTCCAAGTAGTTCATAAGGGGAAGCCAACTCCCTTCAGGGATAATCCAGGGGCAAGGCATGCATGTGAAGATCTGATTTCCGCTCGCCCCCCCCCCCCCACATTTTCTCATCCCAAAGGATGAGGCCCAAAATAATAGATGAGTTGCTTCCACCTGCAGCAGGCAGTCCTGAAGGAAGGAAGGCCTTACATTAAACATGCTTTATATTTGCAAACTGACAGGAATAGCCAACATTCCAGAAAACAAGCTCAGGATCCAAAAAGATCTTGACAGGCCTGAACAATGGGGCCTATCCAACAAATTAAATGTGGAGTAAAGCAAAGTTGGACTGAAAAAACAAAAGATTAGAAAAAAGCACAGATTAGGCGAAACCTGGCTCCAAAACACAAACTGTGAGAGGGACCTTGGAACCTTAGTGGATGTTCACTTAAACATGAGTCAGAAGTGTATAGCAGCAGCCAAAAAAGCTAATACAATCCTTGGTTATATGAAAGAGGCATAGAATCAAAATCACATGAAGTATTAGTACCACTTTATAAAGCCTTTGTAAGACCACATCTGGAATTCAACATTCAGTTTTGGTCACCACATTACAAAAAAGATGTTGAGATTTTGGAAAAAGTGCAAAGAGAAGCAACTCAGATGATTAAAGGCCTGGAAGCTAAAACATATGAAGAACAATTGGAGGATTAGAGTTTGGCTACTTTAGAAAAAAGAAGAACTAAGGGGGACATGATAGCAATATTCCAAAAAGTATTTGAGAGGCTTCCACAAAGAAGAGGAGGTCAATTTATTTTTCCAAAGCACCAGAGGGCAGAACAAAAACAATGGATGGAAACTAATTAAGGAAACAAGCAACCTGGAATTGAAGAGAAACTTCCAACAGTCAATTAATGGAACAGCTTGCCTTCAGATGTGGGTGCTTCATCACTGCAGGTTTTAAGAAGAGACTGCACATTCACTTATCTGAAATGGTTTAGGATCTCCTGCTTGAGCAGGTGTCTGGATTAAAAGACTTCCAAGGTACCTTCCAGCTCTATTCTATTAATTCTGATATAACTTGTTAGGGATAACATTGTTTACCCTAACTGGTTTAGGTAAAATAATAAATATGTTATCATAGTTTGTTAGTTAAAGTGTCTGCAACTTTAACTGTAGGACTGTAATTAGGGGAGTGGTTGTGAAAGCACTTTAAAAGAAGCAAGACGACAACTTGCTCTCTCTCTGGCTTTGATGATCCCTAATTACTGCATGGACTCAAGACTGCGTTACTCAAATGGGAGAGATAAACAAAGGACTGATTTGTAAGTGAACTGACAGGATATTCTACACAGACTTTGCTAACTGAATATCCTTGAATGGACTGACTAAATGATACATGACTAATGGACTGTTATTTTGACTATGCTATGAACTCATAATGGAATAAACTATATTTTTGACAGCACAAGCGTATCTGTTATTTTTACTGTATGTTAATAAACATACAAACTTATCTCACTCATTTATCTGTGTGCTTATCTGACTAACGCTGCACATTCTGTTTAGTTTGTCTCCTTAACCCTGGTTGGGGAACCCAGGCTTAACACTGGTTATGGGCCCAGAGGCTGCAAAGTCAGTTTAACTAGGATAAAACAGATTTATGTAAAAGTGAGAGTTTGTGTTGTTACACATTACAGTAAACAGACAGCTGTGTTTTATTAATTATAGTTTTATATCCATATAAAGAAAACATGGCACAAGTCAATCTACAAAGTTTGTCCCTTATATCCAAGTTGGATGGAACAAACTATGTATCATGGTCTATGAAATGTAGTCTACTTCTACGAAGAGAAGGTCTGTGGAACATAATTGAAAACCCACCAAACGTAGAGGAATGGGATCAAGAGGATGATGAAGATAGACTAAAGATAGAAGAATTTATGCATAAAAATGAACAAGCTATTTGCATAATAGGTTTAACACTGTCTGATCAACAACTTGTTCATATCCATGGAGAGCAAAAGGCTGTTGGGTGTTGGCAGAAGCTGAAGAGGATTTATGTTCGAGATAACGTTGGTGCTCACATAAATCTAATACGGAAGCTTTTCAGGACGCATCTCCAGATGAATGGTGATATGCTGAGTCATTTGAATTCCATAAAAAGCATTTTTCAAGAACTGCACGAGAAAGAGCTTATTTTCTCTGAACTACACCAAGTCTATATAATTCTATCTTCACTAGATAAAAGTTATGACAACTACGTCACTTCCCTTGAAATATTGCCAAAGGAAAGCCTAACTTTAACTGATATAACTGGCAGATTGATTGAAGAGGCCAGAAGAAGATTTGAAAGAGATGAATTAAGGAGGGAACAACCTCAAAAAGAAGATAATAAATCTCCTACTGCATACGCAATTAAAAAGTGTTTTAATTGTGGAGGAAGAGGACATTTGGCAAGATTTTGTAAAAAAGCAAAGTGCCAGAACGCTGGCCAGAATACTAAAAGTCATCAAAAGATAAATAAAAGTTTAGAGTTAGCCATGTATACTAACGGAGCTGTAAAAAATAATTTATGGGTGGTTGACAGTGGAGCATCCCATTGTATAACAAATGAAAAACAAAAATTTTATTAAAATGTCCAAGAGTACACAGCAGATATCGTTAGCCAATGGCTGGAAACTGAAAGCTAAAGGTCAAGGTATAGCATATTGTTCTTTTATAAAAGAGAATGTAAAAATGTTATATGTACCACAACTTAAGTTTAATTTAATTTCAGTTAGAATTTTGGTTAAACTAGGATATGTAGTTACATTTAAAGGAGATAACTGCATAATTGAAAAAGAAGATAAGAAAATTACTGCATCTTTAAGAGGATAATTATATGTGTTAAATGATAATGGTTTAAAGGTGGCTAACACAGTTTATGATAATAAGAAACTTCATGATGAATGTATTGATTTATTACATCGAAGGCTAAGGCATTTAAATTTTAAAATGCTTAAGAAAACTGTTGAATTATCTAAGGGAATAAGTTTGAAACCTTGTAATAAGTATTTGCAATGTAATGCTTGTAATCAAAGCAAAGCTAGGGTCAAACCGGCTCATAGAGTTGATGGATTTACTACCAAAGAGCCTTTAGAAGTAGTATTTGCTGATTTAATAGGTCCGAAAAAACCAAGTGTAGGAGGTGCTCGATACATATTAAGTATAATGGACCACTATTCTAGATATGGGTTCTGCTATTTAATGAAGAGCAAAACTGAAACGTATCTAAATCTCTTTAATTGGATAAAATTTGCAGAAAGGAAAACTAAAAAGAAATTAGTAACTCTTATAACAGATAATGGTACGGAATTTACAAATAATAAATTCCAGAATAGACGTAGAATGTTAGGTATTCAACATAAAAAGTCTACACCATATAGGCTACAACATAATGCCTTTATAGAGAGACGAGGCCAAACATTACAATCAATGGCACGAACTATGATGTCTGATTCAGGATTACCTGACAATTTGTGGGGAGAAGCAATAATGTCTGGTAATCATATATTAAATAATGTTGTTAATTCAACAACAGGTGAATTACCATTCACACTGTGGCATGGTACAAAACCTGATTTAAGTTACATGCACACATTTGGAGCACCAGCATGGGTGCATATCCCTTCACAACTCAGACAAAAAGAACAGCATAGAGCTAAAAGATTATTTTTTGTCGGATATAAATCTAATCATAGATCTTATAGATTCTTGGAACCAGGAACATCTAGAGTTTACACCAGTGCTAGTGCTAAATTCCTAGAACATGTAGGATGGAATAGATTAGAGCAAGATTTAAATAATGAAGTAATTATTGAACCCTACAAAAGGCAGAAAGAACAGACTAGTTATAAGAGTCCAATTAAAGAAGAAATCCATGAAGAGCAAATAGGACCAGAACAAGAGGAAACAGATGATCAGGAAGAGTTAGATAATCAAGAAGAGTTAATAAATGAAAGTCCACCTGTAAGTCCTGTAATACCTAGACGTTCTACACGTATAACTAGACCACCTGATAGGTATCAAGCAAGTATAGTTTGCCAAGTAACTAAAGTTCCAACTAGTGTAGATGAACTTAAGATGTATCCTGCTAAGGATCAGGAGAATTGGCAAAAGGCAATGGAAAAAGAACTAAATTCATTAAAGGTAATGAAAGTTTATGAAGATGCTAAATTACCTCCAGGAGAAAAATACATTGGGTGCAAATGGATATTTAAAGTAAAAACTGGAAATGATGGGACTGTTACCCATAAAGCTAGGTTAGTAGCTCAAGGATTTAATCAAACTGCATCTGATTACGATGAAGTTTTCACACCAAGTCTTAAAGCAACATCTTTAAGAGCAGCTTTAGTGTGGGCAGCTAAGAAAAACTATGTCATTAACCATTTAGATGTAGAAACTGCTTATTTGCATGCTCCATTGCAGCACACTATGTATTTGAAAAAGCCAGTTATTATAAAAGACAATAAAGTAAATAGTAATGATTGTTGGAAACTCAAAAAGAGTCTTTGCGGGTTGAAACAATCTGGCTTTGAGTGGAACCAATATATTGTGAAAAAGTTAAACAATATAGGTTTTAAATCTGGTTTAGCAGATCCATGTGTGTTTAAAAGAGAAAATAATGGAACGGTGTCATTATTGTTATTATTTACAGATGATATTGCTTTGATAACTAAGACTAATAATGAAGCTAATGAGATTATATCTTTATTAGCAAAAAAAAAGATAAAATTAAAGCATTTAGGTGAAATTAAAAAGTATCTAGGATTGACAATGAACAAAACAAAAAATGGATTTAAGATATCTCAAGAACATAAAATTTGCCAATTAATTAAAACGTATAAAATTGAACTTTGTAAAACAGCAAAGACTCCAATGAGTCAGGAAGTTTGCCAAACTGATGATCAAAGTCCCAAATTTGATAAGTCTATATCAATCTTTGATTGGTAGCTTATCATATATAAGCAATTGGTCTAGGCCAGATATAGCTTATAGTGTTAATCAGCTGGCATGTTTTAATTCAGATCCACAACAATGTCATTGGCAATCATTAAAGAGAATTTTAAGATATCTTAAAGGAACAATGAACCATGCATTGTATATAGAACCAAAGGGTGATTTGAGTCTTAGTTCCTATGCAGATGCAAGTTTTGCAACTGACATAAACACTAGAAAATCAAATTCAGGAATGGCTATATTATTTGGTAAGACACTAATAGGATAGAGGTCAATCAGACAACAGCATGTTAGCTTGTCCACAATGGAAGCAGAATTTTCATGTCTGTCATTACTATGCACTGACTTAATTTTGTACAAACAGTTATTATTAGACATGCGTATAACTGTTAAAGATTCCATTATTGTGTACGAGGACAACCAGGCAGCCATAAAGTTAGCTACTAATATTGCTGTAAAAACTAGATCAAAGCATACTGATTTAAGATACTTAAATGTTAGATAATCTGTCAAGAATGGGCTAATTAAATTGGAATACTGCATGACAGAAGAAAATATTGCAGACCAATTTACAAAAGCTCAAGGAGTAATTAAGTTTAAAGAGAGTTGTAACAAATATGATTTAAAGATGTAAATAGTTATATTTATTATTATTTCCTAAAAGGGGAGAATGTTAGGGATAACATTGTTTACCCTAACTGGTTTAGGTATAATAATAAATATGTTATCATAGTTTGTTAGCTAAAATGTCTGCAACTTTAACTGTAGGACTGTAATTAGGGGAGTGGTTGTGAAAGCACTTTAAAAGAAGCAAGACGACAACTTGCTCTCTCTCTGGCTTTGATGATCCCTAATTACTGCATGGACTCAAGACTGCGTTACTCGAACGGGAGAAAAACAAAGGACTGATTTGTAAGTGAACTGACATAGGATATTCTATACGGACTTTGCTAACTGAATATCCTTGAATGGACTGACTAAATGATACATGACTAATGGACTGTTATTTTGACTATGCTATGAACTCATAATGGAATAAACTATATTTTTGATAGCACAAGCGTATCTGTTATTTTTACTGTATGTTAATAAACATACAAACTTATCTCACTCATTTATCTGTGTGCCTATCTGACTAATGCTGCACATTCTGTTTAGCTTGTCTCCTTAACCCTGGTTGGGGAACCCAGGCTTAACATAACCAACATTTTGAATTGAATCCAGAAGTCTATTGACTACTTGTCCAGTCTACCTCCTACAGAGTCACATTATTTTATTCTTCTGAAACTACTCTATCCTGCCTCTCACCCATAAATCAGCATGAAGATATTTTTGTACAAGTTGTAGCACCTTCCAGGCAGCATCTCATAAAGAAAATTGCAGTAATCTAATGTAATTACAACAATAATGTGATTCTTGCAAAGGAAGATTTTCTTTATAGTGTGCATACAGACATACGCTTTTCCTTTCTATCTTCTTTAATCACCTCAGTTTTTCATGCAATTTATTATGAGATATTGACATAAAAGTTAACTTTAAAAAGAAGGAAAGAAAACATACAATTGGCTTTTGCTGTGATAATTGCAATGTAGCATTTGGATTATAATGGAGGTAAAGGTAACTCTGTGGGAGTTGGGGAATGGGGGGGGAGATCCTTCAAATCTACACACACCCTTTCCTAAAATATTAAACTGAATCACTGCAGGGTGAGTTATAATGATCTTATTCTTGGCATTATTATGATTAAATTGGGTATATTTAACTAAGCAATGATAAATTAAAAGCACAGTGGAAATCTGGGTGGGTGTGAGCAGATGAGTAATCTTAATTAGAAATATAATATGTCCATTATTCTGTGCTGCAGATGAACTTTTATATTATACATGATAGAGATAAAGGCTTTTTGTGCAGTGTATTTCCATGTTGACTAGAGATAAAAGAGAAGTGAAAAGGGTAAGGAATGCATGTGTAATTAATTTCAAGATGCAATATCAAATATCCTACGTAAGTATAATAATCATTTTATGGATATCAGAGAAAAAAAGCAGAACTAAATTGAACTGGGATCGTTTCAAGAAGTTGCCTGTCACCAAGAATTTTTAAAAAAAATAATCTGAGAAGAATATATGGAAGTGTATATAAAAACAGGTAAGACATTTCTATTGCATTTATTCTTAAAATTCTCAGGAAGTTTTAAATAGAGAGAAGCTGAAAGAATAATGATAAAATAGAGAAAAATCACATTAACCTTTGCATTTATGAGGATTGTCTGTCTCAGAAGAGAAGATTCAGTGGTCCATCCATATGGAAGTTGAAGTCATAAACTAGTGGAAGTTCTCATAGAATTGTATTTATGCAGCAAGTGTTGCCAGTTTTATCATTAAGATGTAGCCTTCTTGTTGTTGATCCAAGCATAAATAAAGCAACATACTTTGACTATAATAATCCTTTTTTATACAACAGGAATTTTGTTGTGCCTTAAAGAATGTTCTATGACTTACAGTAGACTACAGACCACCATAGTTTTTACTATGGAACATAGCAGTGGTGGGATTCAATTTTTTTTTACTGTCAGTTCTATGGGTGTGACTTGGTGGGCATGGCAGGGCAAGGATACTGTAAAATCTCCAGTCAGAGGTTATATTTGCTGGTTCTCCAAACTACTCAAAATTTCCTCTACCGGTTCTCCAGAACTGGTAAGAACCTGCTGAATACCACCTCTGGAACATAGTTATGTAGATTATTGGTTGAGTATATTATTGTTGTTTTGTTTTAAGTTTCTGTACACTGTCCAGAGTCATCACTATGAAGTGGGAGGGCATATTAATTATTTAGCTAAATAAACACGTTATATAGAGAAAAAACAAGGATTGTTACAGTAGTACTTAGATAATCCTAATATATTTTAGTTTTAAATTGGATGTCAATGGTTCCAAACAAATGGCCTGCAGATCACTGGTTATTGAAGAACCTAGTGCAACCTTTTCTTGGTCAGTGTGTGTTTCTATGTGTGTCTGCATCTATATATATCTGTGTATCCAAAATTTTGGATTGACAAAACTTAGAAAGTCTTCGTCCCCCATGCCCCAAATTTTGCAAGTAGTGATATTAATATCTCTGGAAAGGATTTGATTTCAGGCAATTTGATTATTTTATTTATGTAATTATTTGTTTAGTTGTTTATTTATAGCTTACAATAAAGTCACCTGGAAGAGTCACATATGCCATGGAATCTTATGTACTACATAGTTTGCCGTCTTGCTAAATTGCACTTTAAAAGCTATAATGATGTGCTAATGACTCATATAAAGCAAAAAAGGCTGACAAACAGTTGCCAGATTACACCCATGTTTCCCTTTGCACAATGATAATTTGTTTGCTGACCCTTCTTCTGAATCCCCATATCTTCTCAAATCTCCCCTGGAAGTTTTCCATCACTCCAGATCAGGTATGTAAAACATGTGTCTAGGATATATGTAACAAAACAACTGGAAATCATGCTTGTTATTTAAAAATGCTATTCCATGGTTTGAATAGGATTTTTTTTTGGGGGAGGGGGTATTCTAAGTCTTTAATTATGTGGTTTTGAGATTTCTAAAATTGTCGGATTCTAGGATAACATAGCAATAAGGATTCACTTATTGGAATCCTTAGGGATTCATAAGTAATCAATGTAACCTGTAATAATCTCTGTAACAAATGACTTTCATTTTCCAGTGGAATCTTGGTGATCATAGCATAGGAAAGTAAAATAAAAAAAAAAAAAAAACTATTAGTTTATAATAGTTTATAATAATAGTTTACTTTCATTTCTTTACATTCTTTCTTCATTCAGAATTACTTCAAGCTCTAGGCTCTGTTTATAGAGAAATCCCACCTTACCCTTTGGGCTATATTTGTATATCAAAATCCCAAAGAAAAAAAGCAATGATATCATAATTATTGACTGCTGATTTTAGAAGTAATTTCTTTAAGGAAACTGTCACAGTGCCACAGCTGGGGAGGGTGACAGCCAGTTCCCCTCCCCATTTCCAACAAATGCTGTGATAAATAACATTCAACTCATTTTTTTTCTTTTGAATTTAGTAAATTCAAGTTACATCTTGGACTGCAGTTTCTTCTCTTGTGCACCCACCATGTCATCTCCTGAATGTACACCTGCCAGACAATTACCATGCTGTTAACCCGAGTGACACTAATGTCAAACCTTTACACCGCAGCTCTTAATAGAGATTGCACTGAAGCTGATTTTTCTTACCAGGCACAACTATTTCTCTGGAAGAAAGCTAAACATTTTTTTAATCCTTTCTTTCTGCTTTCTTTACTGCTAAATCCAGGTTCTTCTGACTAAATTAAGGTCACTCTATTACCTCTAGATTCTTGATTCTAATACCTCTAGATTCCAGATTAAGAACATACTGCGAGAAAACCATTTCAGATTCTATAACTTCTAGAAGACCATTTCTAGATTCTATTATATCTAGATTCTAGATTAAGAACATACTGCTAGAAAACCATTTCACTCATTCAGTTTGTGAACAAATAAGCCATCATGACTCAAACATCACAGGACAAATTTTGAGGTTACAGCTTATTCTTTCAAACCAAATGTTCCTTAATGAAAATAATTCACACACCTTGCAAGGACAAATGTCTGTTCAAGTGATCAGCAATATGAGGTTTTTTTCAGATATTTTAACAACCATCCAGTGATTGTACAAATAGATGTTTTGCCATATTAACATGTTATATAAAGAGCCATTCATACATACATACATACATACATACATACATACATACATACATACATTCATACATTCATACATTCATTCAAACTAAAGAACATATGAAAGGCTGACAGTTTTGGGTCTAGAATATTCTGATCCCCAAGTGGATGATGTTCCAAACAGAAGATGCCATTACTGAAAAACTGTCTACCTGGATTCTACCTAATGGCACTTAATAGATATGATCCTTAACATCTCCGTCCTCTTGATCTGATAGGACAGATAGCCACAGATGATAAGAGATAAACTGGCTCCATGCTATGAACTACCAGCAACTGGAACATTGTTACTTCATACCTGTTGTAATGTCAGTAAGCAAGAAAACTGAAATCTTGAAAAGAGGATAAGACACTGTATATATTCAATAAATGTATAATGATGGTGTGGAGGAAGAAGCCCAAGAAGGGCCACCTACTTTCTAAATGACAATACACCATAGATATTGACTCAGAAGAAAGTCCTTACTGAGAATGGCAGCATAAGATCACCTCTACCACTCTCTAAAATACAGTGATAATAATTATGATATTATTACATGATTTTTATGTAGTGATCTTTTGCATCTTCTCAGCCCATTTGAAAAAGAATTATGCCCCAATTCTGGAATATAAGTAGCTATCTTTACAGTGCTGAGAGGCTACCCTGCTTAGTATGGTTGTGAGAATCAAGGCTCCAGATTTGCTCTGACTTCTCTGCTATTTAGAATATCACAGGTTTTCTATAAATAGCTCTTGGTCTGCCCTGATCATTCTTGATTACTTCATCATGACACATGAACCTTCCTTAGACAGTTACCAGATCACATGGAAGATTCAAAGTAAGTAGAATATGGAGCCAAGGTTTATTTGGTTGTTTGTTGTTTGTTATCAAATTTCTATACCACAAATCTCCCCTGTGTGACTCTGGGTGGTTTCATTTAAAGATTGCTTTGTCTCTGACTCTCTATATTCAGCAGGCAGTCTGAAAGAAAATTGCAATGTTCTTCTTTTCCTTTTCCTTCTTCTTTCCTTCCTCTTTTACTGCTTTGGGTATTAAGGGAGGTACGATGTTCATTCAGGATCTTGCTTTTCTGGCAGTCTCAACTATTGTTATTTGATAATGTTGTAGTCTCTCTTTGATGTTGCCTCTCCATCTTCTTCTGGGTCTGCCTCATGTTCTTTGGCCTTCTCCTGTTTTTGTATAGGACAGTATGTTCAGTATTATTATTTGGGGGATTACATGTTATAAGGATCTCAAAACCTATAAGGCAACATTTAGGTTCTAATATACATATATATAACTACAAAATGAAGGCATGGAACCAGAGAGAGTAAGGAATGAAGTCAGCATGCATGGCTAAGGGCTGATGAATGTCTGTGGAATAGCATAAAATAGCATCCTTTTATTTTAGCTTAGTTTTTCATCTAGTGGGGATGCTCTCAGTTAATTAAGCACCTGGCTTTGAGCTGATTTTCATCTAGTAATCAACGGTTGCCTTTTATTTATGTTGTTTTTATGTCTGCTACTGAAGCTTTTGTTTGTTTGTTCTTTTGAAAAAATGTTCTTGTAAGCCATCTTAAGAAACAATTTTCAGTGTAAGAGAAATCAAAGGACAGGATATAAATCTTTGCAATATCAAAGAAAAAATGTACTTTTCACTTTAGGAAGTATCTAGTAAATGTTGCTGTAGCAACATTTATGATCTTCTTGTATTAATATTTCAATTGTTAATTGTATTTATTGAGAACTACATAAAAAGACTCAATTCTGTCATTTTGAATTTATGGTTTTGATTTCTTTGGAAAATACCCCAAACCCAATTGTTGTTTCAATTGAATAATGTATAATGTAATTAATATATATCATTTTGGAAATACAGAATTATATCACATTATTTAAAATTCAGTACATGATTATTACATTCATTTCTACTTGTCCCTAAGCTCCATTCAGTCTGTCACACACAAAGAGTTGCATCAGAACACTATATGGCAGGGTAAGAACTCACTGTAGTACCCAGCAATCCAAACAGCTGCAGACCAGGCACCAATATGAACAATTCAAGCAGAATGGGTACCCACAATCATTTGTTACATGATATCTGTGCCACATGGTGGGAGAGAAAGGAAGAAACAAGATATAAAATCAACCACATGGCATACATCAAAACATTTTGGAAGCTGTAAAATGCAACTTCTGATATCTACAAGTGGGTATCGCCCAGAGGCTGTCATACAGAGACAAATTATGCATTGTAAAGATCACTCAGAGGTGGGAGATACTTCCAATGTAATTTACTGAACCCATGTATGGATTGCCCCTGTGACTATATAGGAAGCTAATAATCACATTGCAAGAACACAAGTGAGTGCTCAGATGAAGAGACCTGATCTCATTGGTAGCTTCACAATGCAATGAACAAGAACATGCATCCAATTTTGCAGCTACTAAGATTGTTGGATAAGCAGGTACAAAAAAGCAGCCAGGAAAGTGACTGAAGCCTGGGAAACAGTAAGTCAACAGGAGTGCTGATTTACCACTAGCTCATCAAATACTTAGTAAACGAGGGCTGGGCAGCACAACAAATGACAGCCAACAATTTAAGAGCCAGCCATCTACACACCCTAATCAACATACAAAAGGCCCTATATAATTATTACACACAGAACACAGAGAGAAGTTCTCTGAAGATGGGCACCAGTGTGAGCTCAAAAGCTCAGGAGACAAAACTTCTGGTCCCGGTGACTGACCCAGATTGGATCAATTCAGTCTCTACTGAGTTCACAATACTCATAGGCTTGCTTTCCCTTATTGTATAAGCCATAACACTGATATCAGAATGTTGTCCTTCCTTAAAAGGATTAAAAAACACAGCCATTTTAGTAACAGTATCAGCAATTTGACATGTGTTTTCCCTCTCACACCAAATAAGTATTAATATAACTCTTATGTCATGTAATTTAAATTGCATTGCCAATTCCTATTTTTTAGATTTATAGATTGTGACAGAATCTTTATTATGTTTCAATTGCTTTGTGTTATGTTTTTTCCCAAACTGCAGGATCTCTTGGAATCATGTCAAATTCTTATTTCTGGGCTCCAGGGCATCATATGTTTTTTCTGTGTTACATCTATATGTCTATTGGTTATTCAGCTCTTATTCTTAAAAAAAGGCACATTATATCCTGTCTTTATTCCCGCTTCTATCTCAAAGTTGCAATAAGTAAAACAGATGTACCCATTTCAAGAAAACTGCTTTGAGATTAGTACAGTCTGAGAAAACTTTCATTTCTACTACTAATGATGAACTTTTGGCACAAATGAAAAATTGGTCAAATTTATAGAGCTGCCAATCCAATATTATTCTTTCACTAATTAAGGAAATAAGCAATACACATTTGGAAAATGAAAATGAAAGTAACAATACAGGTTCCACTTGGGTAAATAACAACGGTTTGCTATTTATCTTCTAAAACTCCCTTAGGTATTTTCTCCATCCCACACACAAAACCTAATGTTGTTTTCTACTAAGTATTTCTCATCTATGAAAAATGCTACTGGATTGGTTTTCATGGGCTAATAACCAGTTTGAACAAAGGTAATTGATTATCCCGTAACTGTACAGCTGAAATGTGAATTGAAAGAAATATGAGCAAATAAAGCTATGATCCATCTGTTATTAACTAATAACTGTGAACTGGACGTTAGACATAGGACAGAAAGAGACTGATCATAAGAAAAAAACATTAAAAATAGATGAAAGTATTGCTACATTAAGATCTCTAACACAAATCTGGCATTCATTCCAGAATCACTCAGAGTCAGGTGGTTTAGTTATTCTTATTTTTTATTCCCAAACTATTTTCTATCAAAGTCTCCTGATTCCTCCCTGGATGACATAGCCTTACAGTTATATTGAAAAATATTATACATTAACTGGAGTTTGCATTACCCTTGGCTATTATTTGTAAGGTCCATCCACAATTTATTAAATCAAAATAATTTTATTTACATTCATTGTCACAGATTAATGACAATGTGATTCAATCATTCTGAGTCTTCTTCCTTTAGAGCAACAATAATGTGGATTTGGATATATTTTTTATCTAGCAAAAATCTCAGAAAACCAGATTTATTTTACAGCAGCTGAATTATAAAAAATAATGGAAACATTGAATTAAATATTGCAGTATGTATTGGTTACTTTTTGTGATTCTTATCTGTCATATTTTGAGTTCAGTTCTTTTAATACTACAGAGAGAAATGGGTGTAAAGAACCTCAAAGGTGACCTTTGAGAAGGAATGTGAAAGTGAACAAAACATGATTTAAGCCAGGGAAGGAAGAGAACATTTAGGTGAGGGGAAAAAAAACTTTAAACTATCTCTCTCTTAAACTGTCTTTGGCAGAAAAGGAAGAGATTGAGAGAAAATGCTATCAAGGGTTCAAGATTCTGCTGCTATATTCTATATCAGTGTTTTTTAAACATTTTGCTATCACAATTCCTTCCCACTTTTAAAATTATGGAATATTGCAAAATAGCTGTTTTATATTTATTTTAATTTTAGACACTAAAATTTAAATTGACACATTTGTAGAATATATATATTTATTGGGTCATGTAATGATAGCAATATGAACCATAAAATATTGACATAAATACCCCACTTTTCATGAAAAACACTTATGTTTTTTTAAAAAGTACCAAAAATAAGTGTAGTTATTTTTATCTTTTTGCAAATATTTTCAGTATTTGGCAAATAGTTTTAATCAGACTCTGAGAGAACTATGTCATCATTCAGGTCATGGTTGTCCCAAAGGCACTTTTTCAAAGCAACTGGACTTTCTTTGTTTTTCCTTAAAGGTGGTTCATGTCTCAGCCAAGAATTGAAAAATCTTCTTACATGAGAAGTGAAATGTCTTCAAGGAAAAACAAAGAAAATCGAGTTGCCTCTTGAAAAAGCATCTTTGAGAAGAATGCCTGACAGGATTTAATGACAGGATTTAACCCAGTGGTTCTTGGATCACACTTTAAGAATCACTGGCATACATTATCAAAGCAAAGATCCACCATTTCTTATGGAGTCTGTTTCTTGACTTGACCTACTTGTAAAGGCTGACATAGGTGCTTGTCGATATTTCAGAACAAAAGTATCATTTCTTCTAATTAGTGGAGTGATTTCAGGCCACAGAAACTTTTTACTCCTCATCTCAGTAGCCCAGGTGGCTAAAAACAATTATCCAGAAACTAGGCACTGATCATTATTAACTGCTGTATGGCCTTGCCTAGACAGCCCATCTTCAACCCTATCTCTGATTTAAATGGAACCTACAATTTGATCCCATGTTTCTCAGTTCTTATTTACACTTTTGAATTGTCATAGTTCTTGCATAGATTTCTATGTGGCTTACTTTTATATATACATTAAAAGATAAAATATATTATGTATATGTAACCAAGTGGCAGTAAAGGGTGAAATTTGTAAAACGAATTTAAAAAGTATTAAATGTAGCTTCTTAGCAGAAAGCAATTCATTAAACACGAACAATTATAGTAGGTATAATCAGTCTGTATATATCACAACTCTTTGGTCACATGTGGCCAATTAGACCCTTTTCTATTGCCTCTAGACACCTCCTGATTTAACCACAAAAGTTTATATTAAAACCAATTATCAGTGGAATATTTGTCTGTCTGTCTTTTTTTTTTTTTTGCCTCCAGAAGGTACAGAATACTACCATGGAGCTAGCACTTTCTGTAACATCATGAATCGTTTATATAAAATTGCTCATTTTAATTTGCCTATAGTTTATATTGTGCCTGTTTCATTTACAATGACTTGCACTAGTATTACAATGTCACTGAATTTGATGGATGGATGGATGTTGAATGACAGACAGACAGGCAGACAGACAGGCCTCTTCCCTTCTTACTCCTATAGGTGGTATGTATCTTTCTCAATCTAAGGTCCTCTACCAGAGACCTGGAATTTGAGATTTTTGTAGTTTAACTGTTCCTCGGGCTGAGCTTTTCTGGACAGAAAGTTCTGATGTTGTTGCTGGGACCTATTGGAGAAATTCTCAGTTTAGGAACCATAACCCTAAGTTTTGTTGCTACCATAGGGATCATTTTGGCATTTGCTTTCCACATCCTCTCTAGCTTCTCCTTCAGGCCCTAATTCTTCTCCAACTTCTTATACTCCTTCTTCCTGATATTGCTGTTATTTGGTACAGCTACATCTATCGTCACCACTTGTTATTACCTCGTTTATTACCACAATGTCTGGTTGATTGGCCACTACCTATCTGCCATCTGGATTTAGAAGCCCTATAGCATCATGATCCTATTATTCACCATAATATTTTGTGGAGTGTCCCATCTAGATTTTGGAACATCTAGTCGATATGCTGTATTGATATGCTGTTCCAGGTTCTTGGTTGTGTTGTTCAGTGTATGTACTTCCTTCTCCCTCTCTCTCCCTCTCCCTTCCTCTCTCTCTCTCTCCCTCCCTCCCTCCCTCCTTCCCTCTCCTATTTATGGTCATGTTTTACACAATTTTTTGCAAGTTACAAGATCACATTAACACATATACACATTTTCTAGAACATCAATTGAATTAAAAATGTTTCAGGTTATAAAACATAAACACATAGAATACCAAAAAAATCTAAATACTTAAAACTAATTAACTAAATTATAATCTACTTTATGAATAGAATGATAAGTTGGCATGGAGAGCCCTGCTTAATAGAGTGGATTAAATCCCAAATAGTAGAACATCAACATTGAAAGTAGCCAATCTAGTTATGAGCTCATAGATTGTTATGATACAGAGACACAAAAGAGTATAAAAACTTAAAATGACACATTGTAAGATGAAGTTCGATAAAAGTATGGAACTCCATGATGAAAATAATCAGTCCAACAATTTCATATTAGCCTTTTATCTAAATGGTTTTCATAATGGGCATAATTATAGTGGGAAAGGTTTAATTATATATGCAAATAGTCACCATGAATATATTAAAGCCACAGAAAGACTTACTTAGAAAACCCAGAATACCATGGCTGATATACCTACAAATTACTAAAAAATCAAATAAAATGTGATTTCAAAAATAAGAGAAGGAAATTAAGAAAAATGATAGATTTGAAATGCTGATATAGAATCAAGATCATCAATTAGACCATATATATATAATATAGAATATAGAAGCTTGATGATGGCAGATGACATTCTGCCGAAACATTGCTACAACTTTAAAAGCACAACTATAATGACGTGGGAAAATACTTGAACAAAGCTGAATACCATACATGTAAGTAACCGTGAAAACTTAAGAACACACACACACACACACACACATATTTGTTTTCTGAGGTTCTCGTGAGTATTTGTATGTGGATCTTTGGTTATTCGGGTTTTCTCCCGTGTAAAATTGGAAGCACCTAGGCAACGTTTCGATGAAGTCTTATTCATCATTTTCAGGCTTGTGTCTTTGGCTCTGTGCTTCTCAGAGTAAAGTATTTTATACAGAGTAAAGTTACAGCCCAACACCGTGCAGGATGTTTGGCATTTGCCAGAGAACACCAAGATTGGCAAATTCACCACTGGTGCCCTGTGGTCTTCACAGATGAAAGCAGGCTCACACTGAGCACATGTGACAGAGTCTGGAGATGCCGAGGAAAACATTCTGTTGCCTGCAACATCCTCCAGCATGACAGTTTGTCAGTGAGTCAGTAATGGTGTGGGGTGGCATTTATTTAGGGGGCTACACAGCCCTCCACATGCTTGCCAGAGGTAGCCTGACTGCATTAGGTACTGAGATGAGATCATCGCACACCTTGTGAGACCATATGCTGGTGAAGTTGACCCAGGAGACCATCCGCAACCTCATCAGGAGCATGCCCAGGCATTGTAGGGAGATCATATAGGCACGTGGAGGCCACACATACTACTGAACCTCATTTTGACTTGTTTTAAGGACATTACATCAAAACTGAATCAGCCTGTAGTGTTTTTTTCCACTTTAATTTTGAGTGTATCTTCAAATCCAGACCTCCATGGGTTGCTAAATTTGATTTCCATTGATAATTTTTGTGTTATTTTGTTGTCAGCACATTCAACTATGTAATGAACGAAGTATTTAATAAGAATATTTCATTCATTCATATCTAGGATGACTTATTTTTGTGTTCCCATTATTCTTTTGAACAGTGTATATACATATATAGATATTCTTCAGTTTTCGCGGGTATTTATATGTATAGTATCCAGCTTTGTTCGGGTATTTTCCCACGTCATGATAGTTGTACTTTTAAAGTTGTAGCAACATTTCAGCAGAATCTCATCTGCCATCATCAGGCTTCTGTAACGTGTTCATCTGAGAGTCAGACTATCACAGACGTTTCTGTTTTAAATTTGGGGCTAGCCTACTGCTGTGTTAGAATGGTTTTTTCTTTATCCTGATTGGTTAGGAGTCTTGGTCTGTGTTTATTGGTCTTGGAGTTTGCTGTGTTCTGCTTGATTGGTGTTTCTAATATCTTCTCTTTGTTTTGCGGCTTTTTTTGTCTTGATTGGCTGGCAACATTGTGTTCCTGTATTGGAGACTTTTAGTGCAGCTTGGCTCCGAGTAAATGGACGGCTATCATTTATTAGGAAGCTAGGATTCATCTGGGTGCCTGGTTGGGGTATGTTTGAGCTGGAGGTATCAGGGGGGATCTGTTTGTGCCCAAGTATTTTCCTGGCTTGTGGTGTGGAGATTCTTTTGTTTGAGAGCACAGGCTTCCAGATAATTGACAGTCTGGTGGAGTCATCTCTTCTATTCATGCTTTTAGGTCTTTTTTCAATCTCTATGGCTTCTTCGATAATTCTGTAGCATCAGGGCATGATTATCTGCTGGAGGATGTTGCAGGCAGCAGAATGTTTTCCTCGGCATCTCCAGACTCTGTCACATGTGCTCAGTGTGAGCCTGCTTTCATCTGTGAAGACCACAGGGCACCAGTGGTGAATTTGCCTATCTTGGTGTTCTCTGGCAAATGCCAAACGTCCTGCACGGTGTTGGGCTGCAACTTTACTCTGTATAAAGTATCCTTTACTCTGAGAAGCACAGAGCCGAAGACACAAGCCTGAAAATGATGAATGAGACTTCATCGAAACGTTGCTTAGGTGCTTCCAATTTTACGCGGGAGAAAACCCGAATAACCAAAGATCCACATACAAATACTCACGAGAACCTCAGAAAACAAATATATGTGTGTGTGTGTGTGTGTGTGTGTGTGTTCTTAAGTTTTTACGGTTACTTACATGTATGATATTCAGCTTTGTTCAGGTATTTTCCCACGTCATTATAGTTGTGCTTTTAAAGTTGTAGCAATGTTTTGGCAGAATGTCATCTGCCATCATCAGGTTTCTATATTCTATATTATATATATATATGGTCTAATTGATGGTCTTGATTCTATATCAGCATTTCAAATCTATCATTTTTCTTAATTTCCTTCAGTAAGTCATTCCACTGAGTTATTGTTCTAGCTGCCAGAATTTTTTCCTTAGTTCTAGGTTTGTTCTGTCCTTGATCACTTCTTGTCCTGAGTTCAGGTACTTTTGAGAATAGATCGACCTCCTCATCTTTGTAGAACTGCTGTCATGTCACCCCTAGTCTTTTCATTAAACTAAAGATAACCAATTCATGTAACTGTTTTTCATATGTTTTACCCTTCAGAGCCCTCATTATTTTTGTTGCTCTTCTTTATATTCTTACAATAATGCTTGCAGTATTCCAAGTCTGGTCTTATTAAGGCATTATACAGTGGTTTTTCACTTGATCTTGATTCTATCCCTCTGTTAATGCAACCTAGGATTATATTGGCTTTTTTGGCAGCTGTACACACTGCTGGCTCACATTTAAGTGATTGTCCACTAGGACTACAAAATCACAGTGACAGTTACTACTAGGCATCACCTGTCCTATTCTATACCTTTGCATTTGGTTTTTCTTACCTAAATGTAGAACTTTACTTTTCCGACCATTGAATTTCATTTTGTTAGATAGGATACTGTGTTCAGGTCTGTCAACAACCTTCTGGATCTTGAGCCTATTTTCTGGAGTTTTTCCTGCCAACTTGGTGTCTTCTGCAAATTTGATGAATTCTCTATCTATCCCCTTTTTTAAACCATTAATGAAGATATTGGAGAGCACTGCACCTAAGACAGAGACTTGTGGTACCTCACACTACATACTTACCTCAGTGCAAATTTATTTCTGTTAAAGGCTACACGCTGAATGCAGTTTGTCAGCCATTTATGAATCCATCTGTTGGTGATGCTGTCTAACCAATATTTTTTCTATCTTATCAAGTAGTAGATTGTGGTCTACTTTATCAAATGCCTTACTGAAGTCCAAGTCCAAGTTACAGAACAAATAAAAACATGATTGATAAATTGGATGCAAAACATTAAAGAAATGCAATTAATGCAATAATAGGAAGCAGTATTCGGAGGATCTTAGGGATCAAGTTCAAAATGAAACCAAATTTTTTAATTAGCTTTAATTCCATAACATATCAATAAAATGTTATAATTTATGATATATGGTTATAGTAATGAGGACAAATCTTATTCAATACTGGAAAAAATAGTACAAATAAAATATTATTGGTAATTTAAATTTAGAGAAAGTACAGTAATATAAAGCTAATAGTATACATATATAATAAAAATTTAATTAAATTAAAGCAAGAATGGAGTCAATAAATATTACACAAATACTAGGAACTGATTAATTGAGTCAGAAGAATGACTTCAAAATCATTACAGTGATAGAAATGCAAGGACAGGGGGAAAAATCAACCATTAAAAATAATGGATTCATTAACAGAGACCAGCATTAATCAAATAGTCAGAATTTATAGAAAAAGAAATATTTTCATATTGAATTGGTATTTCAAAAAAGCTGTCTGAAATACATTAGGAACATCCCATAAGGCAACATTGCTGACACTGATTATATTTTATCCATTAATTGACCCATTTGTATAGTTGCTGCAATTCTCTGTCAATTTAATTTTGGTTTAGTAGCAGTGATGAATTTTATTAATCAATTTCCCACAAGAAAAAAGAAGAGAAAATTGCAACAAGATTCAGCAATTGCATCAACCATCAAATATTTAAGAGCCACAATAATATATTTGAATTGAAATTATCAATTTGTCAAAATAAACACTGCATGAATTATACAATATGTTATCTGAAACCACCTGTTTCATCATTGAAACTGTGTTGTGGACAATTAACGAAATTGGTGACACCAGAAACTGTAGAAAAAGAAAAATGTCCGACCAGACCAAGCAGATGATGCAGAGACAATAACAATGGAAACATGAACAGGTAGTCAGAAACAGTACATCATATATTGAAGTAAACACCACCATTGAAAGCAATTGAAAGAAGATATTGTAAAATAAAATTGTCTGCTTATGCAAACAATCATCCAAACTGTTGTGAATTAATAAAAAGTGAATTAATAAAAGTACTTAATAAAGATTATTAAAACCTTTAGAAAAGTGCAGGGTTCTGACCCTGCACTTCTGATTGGCCGATAATAGCGACATCTGATTGGTCCGTTCAGGAGAATCTGATTGGCTATTAGCGGGCCTCTCTCATTGGTTAAGGGAACTAACGCTTCCCGTTTCTTATTGGTTATTTGATCAGCAGCTTGCCTATAAAAAGGGCTATTGCTGCCGTAGTTTTCGCTCTGTTCCACAATGTTAAATAAAGAGTTGAAGTTCACTGTTCATCATCTCGTCTCCAATCCTTGCACCCATGCGCAGAACTTAACACTGGTGACGAGGATGGGATCTGGAGACATCAGAGCTGACTAAGTACTACAGAGCGCTAAACAGAGCATGTGGCTAAAGATGCACCAACAGCTGAACCATGTCTAGCAGCGTCATACCACCCGCTCCATTCGACCTGGCACAAGAAGACTGGGATTCATATATGGACCGATTCCAGATGTTTCTGGAGACCAACAACTTGAAGGATGCCACTACCGGAAAGAAGCGAGCGGTATTCCTAACTCACTGCAGGCCGACCGTGTTTAAGATGGTCAAGGCACTAGCCAAACCAGCTGAGGTGAAGTCTATGGACTGGGATGTCCTCGAGCCCCTTCTACGGGCCCATTATGCACCGACCGTACCAACACTTGTTCGAAGACATGAATTTTATCAGAGAGACCAGCGGAAGGGAGAAAGCATTGCAGATTTCATAGCGGATCTCTGGAATTTGGGAGGCCTCTGTGGGTTCGCCGACCTCGAAGAGGCCCTGAGAGACTGAATAATTCTGGGATTAGATGCACCGCACGTGCAGAGTAAGCTGATGGCGAAAGGCGACATCAGCCTTGCAGATACCATTGCTGATGCTACTGCAGCAGAAGCAACCAGGAAGTCGGCTGCACGAATGCACCGCACCCATGCCCCGCTCCGCCAACTCGCCGGCGAAATCTCGCCTCACCTGGAAGGACAGGCAACGACAGCCCACCACGAGGACCTCAAATCGTCCTCAGAAAGCAATGAAGAAGAGGTCAACCAGCTCCGGTCTAAACGAGACCAACGCCATCAACGTAACCAGAGAGTGCAGTACCAATGCACTGGTTGTTGGGCAAACCACCCAGGATCAGACTGCAAATTCCTCGATGTGCTCTGCCATGTGTGCGGGAAAAGAGGTCACATCGGAAGAGTCTATAGAAGCAAGCAAGGATCCAACCCACCTCAGAGGGGGACCAACTACCGCCAGCCCACAGGAAGTCGTCCTGTGAATCGAGAATACTTAACCCACCAATGGAACAACCACTCCTACAGAAATAAACCACTAGCCCAGTCAACGAAACGAGAAGAGGCACACCAAACCATTATGATCAGTCACGCCTCGTCATTAGACGCCAAGAAAATCTGAGTGAAGGTCGCCATCGAAAACCAGCCCTGCATGATGGAAGTCGATTCAGGATCATCCCTCTCGATGGTTTCCTGGAAGACTCTTAAACAATTAATTCCCACTGTCCGGCGGCAAGACCTTGGACTCCAAAGAATCATACTTAAGGACTATCAGGGTAATCGAATCTCAGTCGTTGGATCCAGCAAAGTCCATGTCTCATTTAAAAATCATACTGCATCCCTACCACGAACCGTAGTCGACAGGGATCGGCCTACTTTGTTAGGCCTCCAATGGTTCGCCCCACTCGGAATTGAAGTAGCCGGCATTCACCGAACCAACAGCGACGACTGGGAAGAGGACATCATCTGGGAGTTCCAGGACGTCTTTACAGAGAAATTAGGTGAGTACAAGGGGACCCTGATATCATTTAACCTTAACCCCAAAGTAGCTCCCATCCGCCTTAAGCCTCGTCGAGTTCCATTTGCCCTTAAACCAAAGATTGACGAGCACCTTGATAAATTAATAGCCCAGGGTGTGTTAGAACCAACCGACCACGCTACCTGGGAAACCCCAATCGTAACACCAATCAAGCCAGATGGATCGTTAAGAATTTGTGGGGACTACCGAGCCACCCTGAATCACGCCCTGCAGCAGAACACTTACCCGGTACCGGTGGTACAACACCTTCTCCATTCCCTGGGGGGCGGAAAAGTCTTCGCTAAATTGGATTTAGCACAGGCATACCAACAACTGCCTGTAGATAAAAAAAAGGCAGAGGCACAAACGATCGTTACGCACCGAGGTGCATTTAAGTGCAACCAACTCCAAGGACTATTGCTGACGTAGTTTTTGCTCTGTTCCACAATGTTAAATAAAGAGTTGAAGTTCACTGTTCATCGTCTCGTCTCCAATCCTTGCGCCCATGCCCAGAACTTAACACAAACAATCTTTGATGGTATGCTAATTGACTTTTAAGAAGAATCAGAAAATACTCAAAGAAGCAACCAACAAGTAATGTAATTCAATTCAATTCAATTAGTTATTGCATGTTGAAGCAGTTGAGAAGCAGTTAAAAAGCTATTCGTCTTGCAATGGATTGAATTTAGGAAGATGTTGATAATATTATCCCAGTTTCTAAATGAAATCCTATGTTCAAAATATTAAGAGAGATAATCTTTATTGTCATTTTTTTACTATGGACATATTAGCACACATTAAAAATGAAATTATGTTGCCTGCCTCAAAATTGTACACATACATAACACATATATAGACATGCTATATACACATATATGACAGGGTGGGATTCAAAAATCCCAGAAACCAGTTCACTGCCTGGTTGCTGGGTGCGCATGGCTAAGGTGGGCAGAATCCCACTCCTAACTACTCCCATACTTAGACTTAAATAACTTTAATGTCATTTTGAATGTCATTTTGAATGAACTAATAGGAATACATTAAAAGGAAATTTCATTGCATGCAGCTCTCAAAGAGTCACCACCTCCAAAATACACTACATGACAAAATAAATAAATAAAAACAAAATTATGCATATACCCAAATATATTATATGACACAGAAGAACATGTAAATACATATAAATGTTAATCACTGTCCATCTTTAATTCATAATGGAAAGATGAAGCTTGAGAGTTTACAAGGTTGATATAGTAATATCAATATAGTAATAATAATAATAGTAATAATAATCATAATGATTTTAAGAAGATACTTGATTGACAGGATGCTGGCAGCAACCCGTATCAACCATCAGCGCCAGCTGATGATATTTGTGATGCATTTTAAATGTTCAGTTCAAAGAGTTTCATGTTTAATGAATAAAAGATAATAATAATAAATAATACTGTAAAAATATGGCATAGAATTCTTAAGAATCTAGACAGGGTGATAACTGAGGACTTTAAATTATTATAAACACTTAGAAACCATGTAATATTTTTGGAAATATTAGTAAACATTATGGTGGATGAAATGGATTTGTTATCTCTTGCCATTCAATGTCAAATGGTTGAAATGGCTGTAATTTGCAAGCAGAAAAGCATGCAAATGTGATGGGTTGCATAGAAATTTTTTAGACAAGCAAACAAACAAAACCACTGGGGTCACCTGAAGTTGGGTGGACTATATATGTTCATGCATATGTAGATACATATAAAATAATACCAGTCTGCTTCGATGCTTCCCTTTATGCGGCAGAAATGAACTGTGCACCTCAGGATATCAAGTTCATCTGCAGACATATCCACTCCATTCTAATGCTTCACTTTGTATGTCAGAAGAGAAGTTTCAAATGTGAGGCTGATTTAGCTTGACATCAGTTAAAGGCCTTGCTTCAAAGGCAGCAGCTTCTCTACATATGCTATACTTCTGCAGAAGCCATTGTTGTTGTTTTTTTTACAAGCAAAACAAAATAGTGTGACCATTCTGCCCCACTGCATACAACCAGAAGGAGGGAAGTCAATTTTCTTTGTGAGTTTGTTTCAAGGGAATATTTTTCGCTTAGAGCTTCATGAAACTGAAACATCCCTTTGAACCTCTAAACATCCCTACAAAATGTCACCTTCTTCCAGTTATATTATGTTTTTCTTAACCTGCAACAGTGTACAGTATTGCTCAACACCCCTCCATTCTCTTTCAGTTTTGAACAATTGAAGCATTATTCACCAAAGTAGCGGAGGAGACAATGTCTATAGCTAAAATTGTGTTTAAATAATCTTTCAAAGATTAATTCTAATGCATTTTCTTTCCTTGTCCTTAGGAATTGTTTTAATGATCCTGTCATTTGAAAATCCTAGTGGCTGACCTCAGAGCAACATAGATTATTCCTTTTTTATGTTAATTTCACAATATATGCAGCTTGAATATTCAGGAGGAATGTAGGCAGAATATTTGAAGTGTGTTTCGCTAAAAGTACCTCAAATAGTTACAAGAGAAAAAATATTCTGAACTGGATGTCCTCAAAATATGCATATAGACAATATCTAAAGGTTCTTTACATAAATAGTTGTGTACAACAACAAGAGGCATGCTTACATTTACATTTACATTTTATTTAATTTGTCAATCGCTTTCAAGATACAGGTATAAGAATAAACATAGTTTTGAATACATGAGATAGATACTTATAAAAAAATAAAAAAACACAATAGGACAGGGACAGTAGGCACCATTGGTGCGCTTATGCATGCCCCTACAGGCCTCTTAGGAAGGGGGTAAGGTCAATAGTAAACAGTCTAAGGTTAAAGTTTTTGGGGTTTGAGGAAGAAACCACAGAGTCAAGTAGAGTATTCCAAACATTGACCACTCTGTTGCTGAAGTCATATTTTCTGCAGTCAAGTTTAGTGTGGTTAACCTTGAGTTTGTATCTATTGTGTGCTCTTGTATTGTTGTGATTGAAGCTGAAGTATTCATTTGCAGATAGGACATTACAATGTATGATTTTATATACTATATTTAGATCAGACTGGAGGCAGTGTAGTTCTAGTTTTTCTAGGTCTACAGTTTCAAGTCCAATGGCATAAGGTATTCTGCAATGAGTAGAGGAGTGGAGAACTCTTTTTGTGAAATATTTGTTAAGCCTGGGTTCCCCAACCAGGGTTAAGGAGACAAGCTAAACAGAATGTGCAGCGTTAGTCACATAGGCACACAGATAAATGAGTGAGATTAGTTTGTATGTTTATTAACATACAGTAAAAATAACAGATGCGCTTGTGCTATCAAAAATATAAATTTATTCCATTTATAGCATAGTCAAAAATAACAGTCCATTAGTCATGTATCATTTAGTCAGTCCATTCAAGGATATTCAGTTAGCAAAGTCCGTGTAAAATATCCTATGTCAGTTCACTTACAAATCAGTCCTTTGTTTATCTCTCCCTTTCGAGTAACGCAGTCTTGAGTCCATGCAGTAATTAGGGATCATCAAAGCCAGAGAGAGAGCAAGCTGTCGTCTTGCTTCTTTTAAAGTGCTTTCACAACCACTCCCCTAATTACATTCCCATATTTAATGTTGCAGACACTTTAACTTATAAACTATGATTACATATTTATTATTTTACCTAAACCAGTTAGGGTAAACAATGTTATCCCTAACAATATTTCTGGACTTTTTCAATTGTGTTAATATCAGATACATGATTCCAGACTGATGAGCTGTATTCAAGTATAGGTCTAGCAAAAGTTTTGTATGCTCTAGTTAGTAATGTGATATTACCAGAAAAGAAGCTATGTAGGATTAGATTAACAACTCTTAATGCCATTTTGAGATTTGAAGTTGCCATTTGATTGACCATTCTGATACATAGTCAAGGTCTTTTTGGAGGTAGTAGTATTGTCTGTGGTGTTGAATAGCTTTACATCATCAGCAAACAGAATGCAGTTGCTCTCAATATGACCACAGAGGTCATTTATGTAGAGTATGAAAAAAAAAATGGTCCTAGAACACTGCCTTGGTGGACACCAGTGTTGACAGGTACAGAATTTGATAGGACGCTCCCAATTTTGACCATTTGTTGTCTGTTTGACAGGAATGCTTCCATCCAGTTAAGCCTGGTAGGTGTCCAGAGAGACCATAAAATTTTAGTTTTAATAGTAATTTGTCATGCACCACTGAATCAAAGGCTTTGCAGAAGTCTATGTAGATTGTGTCTATTGCTTTGCCCTGATCGAGTTGTGTAGTCCATATGTTTTTGCAGTGTAAGAGTTGCAGATTATAGGATAGTTTTTTCCTGAAACCAAATTGTTTATTAGAGAGTAGGTTGTTTGTCTCTAAGTGGAGGATAATGGATTGGTTAATAATTGAATAATTGATGACTTTATAGGTGACACAGCATAAAGAGATTAGTCTGTAATTTTCAACTAGGCTGGGGTCTCCCTTTTTGAAAATGGGGATGACCGTGGCTTGTGACCATAGTTTTGGCAAGGAGCTGGTCCTGAAAGATTTTTCAAAGATTATGCTTAGAGGTTTGGCAATGGCAGTGGATAGCTTTTTTAAGAAGTAGGCAGATATTCCGTCCGGTCCAATAGATAGAGATGGTTTTAGATTACGCATTACTTTTTCAACAATGTCTTCTGTAAAATAAATATGTATTAGATCATTGTAGTTGTCTGTGGTTTGACTAGGAAGTACTGGGCTTGATCCATTGCTGTTTACAAATACTGAGCCAAAGAATGTGTTAAAGAGGCTTTGATGGTGTCGTCATTGCAGTCTTTACCCATTAGGTCCTGTCAGGAGTGGGATGGACCTTGAGTGTTCTAGTTTGTTGTTTACAAAACTGTAGAAAGCATGGGTGGAATTTGTGCATAGAAGGTTTTCCTCTTGTTTAATGTGATAATTAGTGCATTCAGTTTTAATCTGGTGGCATAGATTTTTGTATATAGATGCTTGTATGTCATACATAATGGTATATTAACGTTAGACAATAATAAGTCTGTGATTATACCTCAACCTGATATGAATTTTCAGTGCTTTTAGACTTTCTATGCTTTCAGATTTATAGCACATACTATATATATATTTTCAATTGTCAGATCCCAGCCAAGAGACAAGACAGTGAGATCCAATCCAATCCAATCCCTTATTTGTTTACATCTAATAGATAGTATCTTGCCAAACTAAAGCTATAATGTTCTAAGATATAAGATATGTCTTGAGATATTCTAGGATATGGTTACCCTGAATGTCTTCACTCCTCATCTATCCATCTTGAACCTCTTGATCTGTGGGTGTTGTTGAGAAAGCTCTAAGTTAGCAAAATACCTCCCCTGCTCCTGGTAGGTGCACATTCCATCACAACAATATATGGGATTAGTTAAAATTATTTCTCTAGCAAATGACATATGTCACACAACACTTCTAAGAAGTATTGCTCACTTATTGGTGGACATAGCCATAGCTAACCCAAGGTAATGATGATAAACAGTTACGTAAACAAATTGTGACAAATCACATACTAATAGCAAGGTCTATATACAATTTTGGATATTGCTATAAGCATAAATCAAGTTGTGGGGAGAATGCAACAACTGAACAATAAGTCATTGTGTAAGACAACTCAATACAAGCACAAAAAGACAGAAATGTTGTGGCTCTGATTCCCGAGCCTGTGCTGTTAGAAGAAGAGGACTTGGAAGATGAGGAGGAGGAACTGGGAATGCCTTCCTCCCCAGGACCTTCCTCTCTGGCAATGCCTTCCTCCCTGATAATACCTCAGGTTTCATCAGACAATCAAGAGGAACAGCCTGAGATTAATCAAGAGGAGGAGGGCATATTGGAGCAGCCCCTGACAGGGAGTCAAGTGGACGAATGCTGGCTTGATCCTGGGCAGCATCATAGGAAGAAATGTGTGCTGCAATGTAGGAGACGTGGGAGGGTCAGAGAGTGAGCTGAGTCATTGAGACACATCCCACAGGGGATAAAAATGGGTGTGTTTTCTCTGGAAACTTTGTACAGGACAAAGTTTACTTCTCTTTCAGGTTTTTGTTGTGACTGTTTTTTGTGGTCTGCTTTGGAATCTTCAGTGAGTAGTTTTTCTTGTTATCTTTTTGGACTTGGCAGGCAGCGTGTGGAATGCCAAGGACATTGTCAGTATAAAGGATTAACTCTGTAAAGTCCAAGTCAGCTTGCCTGCCTGTGTTTGTGTGAGTTTATTCTCTTTAATCTTTTTTGGAAAAAAGAAAGGTGAGACATAACAAATGTTATGATGCATGTTTCTTTTCTTTTTAGAATTATCATGGTTACCTATAAATATATATGATCACTACACTTCAGTGGGAAACTATAGTGATGGAGGGAAATGCAGAAAAGAGCTGCCAAAATAATCAACAGGTTAGAATTATTTTCCCATAATAAAAGCCAACAGTGTCAAAAAGAGCGGTTTAGGGGGGGAAAGTGTAAAATGTAATATTTTACCCAGATGTCAATGGATTATAAAGGAGGATGGGAGATACAGACTAGAGAGAAAAAATGTCTACACTATATGTACGAATATGAGAGCTGACAATCTGGATAGCTTAAAAAGAATTAAGAAAGATTCCTGGTGGACAAGGTAATGAATGATAGTTATATATTATCTCCTGTATCAGAAGCAATAGGAATGGCAGTTGCTGGGATACATGAGCAGAAGACCAAATAACATTTCTGAGTTTCTCATAGGGATCTAGTTAGTAGCAATGAGGAATATGCAAGTTTTTAAAGATGAATTGCCATCCATCTAACATCCTCAGATCCAACAATGAGGAATATTCAAGATCTCAAAGAAGAATTGCCATCCATCTAGACATTCCTTCACCTCTGGAGAAGGGTTAAAAAATGAGCTACTCGGGCTTAGAATAAACCCAAGACTCTGTGAAGGATGAGATGAGATACATGATGCAGAAACTGACAGAAATATAGTTGAATTTTGTTTTATTTTTATATTCTAAGATCTGCTAAGCCATATTTCAAAACTAAATAGTTCTCCCACATTGCCAAAAAAGACATTGAATATAAAACTAAATAATATTAAGTAATATCACATTAAATTGCTTAATAATTGATAAATAAAAAGCATAATATAACAAAATGACAAACATGAATGCATACACACACCATGTATGTGTTTGTGTAGGTGTATTGTCTCCAGTTGCTAAATGTGTATACATACAGTATGTGTGTGTGTGGGAGAGAGAGAGAGAGAGAGAGAGAGAGAGAGAGAGAGAGACAGCTGGATGGCATAATGCTTAGAACAGGGGTGTCAAACTCGCATTGTCATGGCATTGTCACATGACATATCATGACTTTTTTCCTTCGTTAAATCAGGATGGATGTGGCCAGTACATGACACATCTGGCCCAAGGGCCTCAAATTTGACAGCCTTGGCTTAGAGTGTTGCCTTTGATGCAGGAGTCTGGGATTCAAACCACTATCTGGTAAAACATAGCTAAATTGTAGTCAAGAGATGGTAGGTAGTTATGACTGATAGGGGTGGAACTATGAGCAAGCCACATAGCAGACATATAGATTAGCTACAAATACTTTTGTACCACATGGGAACCACAGTGAGGAGACAAGGAAAATAGCAACATCCAAGTACCATCAAAATATAAGACAGGTCCTGAAGAGGCAGCTAAATGGAAAGGACAAGAATAAGATTCATGCCATCAACGTATGCTAGACATCAGATATCATGCTGGTATAGTGAGCTGACCAAAGGAAGAATGGAAAAAGATTATGTGAAAACCTGGAAGTTCCTCACAATATTTCCACCTCAACTGCAACACTTAAAGACCATACATCAGCTGGAAAGATGGTCTATTGATATCAAAGCCAATGTTCTACATGAAACCCAGAGCATCCAGGACTACATCAGTAAGATGGCACCCAAAGATGAGTTGCCCGAAAAAGGGGGTAATAGCAAACCATTTCTGAAATATTGCCAAGAAAATTGCAGGGATTAGTCTGGGCAGTTACCAGGACTGTCAACAATGACTCAAAGGCATAACACTCATACACATAAATAATAAGACCTTTTATTCCAAGACTCAAATTTCAGCTTGGACTGCAGGCTTCTCAAGAATTAGAAACTTATTTTATATACAAGTAGGAAAACTCTGGCTACAGAATCTAAGCTAATGTTTAATTCAGGTGTCCCTTTATCTTTTCATATACAACCGAAAGACTTCTATAATTACCTAACAGAAATAATATGTCTAGCAAAGTTGTATGTTTTCCAGTCATATCTTGGCAGATAAATGGATAAAAGTAAATCAAATACTGTTTTTCAAAATAAAAGTTCAAATAAATATTTGAAGCAAGCCACTTTCCAAAAATATTGAATCATTCGAAGCTGTACATGATGACTAGCCATGAATTCTGGCAGTTTTAATCCAACATACGCAGAAAGTGCCTGTTAAGTACTGAACATGGGTCGGAGTAAATGGAGACAGCCTCTGAATAGTGAACCTTCAGCTCTTTATTTGCATAGTGACTTCTCAAAACAACAACAATGAACTCTGCCTTATATAGGCAACCCTTGTGAGAGTTGTCCAATAACGAGCTATGAACGCTAGCTCTTTTAACCAATAAGAATTCTCTGTTAAGGGCCAATCGGATTCCTCAGAACTAACCAATCCGATCTGGCCGCCTAACAGCCAATCAGAAGTGCAGGGCCAGAACCCTGCACTTTACCTCAAGCTCATACTTTATTAACTTTGGTACATACACCACAGTGCCAAGATAAGAAAGGTTGGTGCAAAGATGTAGGACTATAAGACACCATGAAAAGCTATGCTTAGCTCACATTCAGAGACAAAACCATTTTTAGAGAAATCCTTCCAATGTATAATTAATAGTATTTTTTTCTTTTTACTCTAAAATTGCATTAGAAATATTTGTGTAACGGAAATATGAATATGATGGTCTTCCAAATGAAGATGGCATATCTTGACATATAAAAGTGGCAATAAACCCACCCTTTTACCTAGTAAATCCATGAATAATCAATCCACTTACATATTGATTTGTAAAAAGCCTCACAAAGGTAGTTGTTGTAGTTATATTGCCACATAATATCAACAAATCCAGTGTTGGTAGGTAAAGTTCCGGGGAGAAGTAATCTACATAAAAAAAAATTAATTAGAATTACCAGATTTAGAAAGGAGCCAAACTGGAAATAGGTTGTATGAAGTCAAAGATGGAAACTATTAAAAACAAATAAAATATTTGTGGAGGTTTCCAAATATTTAAAAATGAGCAAAAGAAGGGCAAGATGATTGTTATATAAAATGGATACTTGGTGTCATAATCCCAAATTAATATCCTGGAAAGAATGAGCATATTTTCTTGGAAAGAGTAAGAAAAATAAAAAGGAAAAACAGTAACAATTCTTTATGGCTGCTAATGACATAAGGATATATTGCAATGTGCTGTATAATTTTTTTTTAAAAAAGCCAAATTAAGCTAATGGTATGTCCCAAAGGTGGACATGGATGACTGACAATCTCCACACACATTAAGCCAATGGTATAAGAAAGAAAAGAAAAGAAAATAAGTCTAATTTTGAACATTTACTCAATAGCTTTGCATTTTTTCCACTTGGCACCCCATGAAAACACTATATGCTGTCACCCTGCCCATTCATTCCCAGCTGCCAGTCTGGCCTTTCTCTTTGAAAAATCAGAACACCACATTAATTAGTTATATGAAAGTCTATGCTGATATGTACAAAAGATCCACTCCTTGGAAAACCTCCTTGAAATAGCTACTGCTTGAAATGGGTGAAGAAAGGTGTGTGAAGTATTTCAGTGCTATTAGAATTGATAATTAGAGCAATAGTTCAGATGTAATACTATCAGAACAGAAACATAAGAATCCAACTTCAGCATTTTGGAATTTGAATTTCACAATCATATCATTTGAAACAAAAAAATCATGCCAGAATCATTAGCATCCTCTGAATTACCAGGCATGTTGCAAAGAGAGTAGCAACAGCAACAGATGTGCATTTGTACCTGTTTACATGTATTAACTTCCACAACAAAAGTAATGGAAGCCTTCCCAAGTTTGTTCTATTCCAAGTGAGTTAAGATACAACAAGCAGAAACCTTGGAAATGTGAGTAGATCCATGGTCATAGTCACTGGAAATTCCGGGAAATGTACTCCAAATGCATTAGGAGACTGTCAGGTTAGGGAAAGTTGTTTTGTATATATATGGTTCTAAAGGGAATGATATCTGTTCTAAAGAGAGTTCAGAGATTTCCAAATAGCCTTACATATATTTAATGTGATTATAGTTTGAAACATTTAAAAAAGTTAAAAAAATTTTTAAAAAAGAAATATTTAATACCAATCCTTAAGACTAGGAGATTTCTTTTGATATCTGAACACCAATAATAGATGATTATAGATATTCAGTGGTTAGTCCAGATTGCTTTCAAAATAATGGCTGACTATTTAAACTACAACTGATCTTTAAGAAGAGGAGTCAGTGAGATAATTGATGTTGCATGCGCACTTGATGTGGGATTTTTTTTTCCAGATGCTTCTTCCCAATTATTGTGAAAGTACTTTTTTGAATACTACTGATGAAAATCATAACTCAACTTCTAGGGAAACAATTGTAAATCTGTTTTGTTGTGGGTTGGATTGTGCCCCCCCCCCCCCAGGGAGATCTATAATGCTAAATTGGAAAGCTTTTCATGAAGTTTTCACTTCTTTTTTTAAAAAAAATTATTGGTTTTTAAAAACAAACATAAACAAACAAAACATAAAAACATCAAGCTATCTTCCATAAGTGTACATACAGTGTGCCGGTTGGTTTACAAATTATTTTGTGCTTCCATTTCAAAGTCTTCAATTACAATTGCATTACATATAATCTCATATTGTCAATCAAAAATTAAATACCTTAGTATCATTATTCTTCAATCATTTGACTATACTTTTATTCATTCATGTTTTACAAGATAACCATAATTTACTTAGTTTATTTTATAGCAGTTCATATTATCATCCCAAATCTATTCTAAAATCATTTTGTAGATATAATAAGAAAGAAGTACATCTTTATATATTTATTATTTTCTAAAAGTCTACATATTTCATTACTGTACTTTATTGTCTAACCATTGATAGAAAAGATCTCAAATTTTATAAAACTGTTTATCCTCTTGTTCTCTAATTTCAAATGTCAATCTACTCATTTCAGCACATTCCAATATTTTCTTAACGATTTCCTCCTGTGATGGTATTTTCTCATTTTTCCAGTTTTTAGCAAATACAATCCTAGCTGCTGTTAATACATTCACAATCAGGTATTTCAAGTCTTTACTATATATTTCAAGTAAAATTCCCAATAAAAATATCTCTGGTTTCAAGTCTACATGTTTTTTTGTCATTTTTTCCAACCACGTGTGGATTTTAATCCAGTATTTTTTAGCATCCACACAAGTCCACCATATATGGTAATATGAGCCAGGTGTTTGATGACATTTCCAACATTTTTCGGATTTATTCTTGAACATTCTTGCTATTCTTATTTTTTTTTATTAACAAACTTTATAAATTGTTTTTAACACACACAAACAAAACATAGGATGTAGTAACATAAAATATCTTTTCTAGAAGAAACAAATAAACCATCTTATTTAAAAAGAAGATAATTCCAAATTATCACACTTCTATATATATATTTATCTTATCTAATCAACTTCATATCTTTTCAAAACTTTTCTTTATTACTCCCTTTCCTTCTATTTAATCATATTTCTTCTGCCTTAAAAATATATACTCATTGAATATATTTTCATTAGTATTCTTCCACATCCTGTCAGACTTAAACAAATATTACACAAAACATAAATACATAAAACTTAAAAAAAAGAAAAGAAAAAAAAAGGAGTAAGAAAAGCGAAGGGAAAAAGCAAAGGGGTAGAAAGGGCAAGGAGAAGAATAAGCAAGAGAGAAAGGGGGGGAGGAGAAGCCTTAATGGGGGGAAGCAAGACCTAAAGAAAAAAAGTTTATTTAGAGACAATGGGTGAATTTAATTTAGATTAAAAGAGGGATTCTGGAGGGTATATAAGAGTGTGTTTTTATATGTATATTTAGAATATAAAATTTATTATGTAATTTTAGAATCTTTTAAACAGAATCCCAAGAAAGATTGCTATATGTAGTATTTCTAAGTTAGGGTAATGAGTTATAGATGTTACTCCAATTGGTGTACAGGAGAAGTATGGTAAAAGAAAAAAAAGATGAATGGATAATTGGAAATAGAACAGACAAAGAATGTTGTTGAAAATGGTAATAAGATATGGAAGGATATATATGCTTTTTTTTTGGATTTTGTATATTGATAAAAGGCAATAAAATTTTAATTAATAAATAATTTGGATGGAAAGGAGAAGTAGGGACAAGATATGAAATTAATATTATATGAAATATTGATATTATAATCTGGAAATGTTATGCCTTATTGATCTTTTATTATTATTTTTTCTTAGAAAAGAATTTATAAGCTGCTATGCCTTGATTCTTTGTGCATTGTTTTTATAAAACTGATAAAAATGGTTTTTATATATATATATATAAAAAAAGAAAATGATAATAAGATATGGAAGGAGATATGGGTTGAATATGATGTTTGAATTTGTGTCTGTGTGAAGAGTTTTAACCCGGGAACAGACAACCTTCAGAAAAGATCTTTTAGTTTTGTTTATGTTTTGTGTTTGTATGTTTGTGTATTTTGTTTATGGTAAAACTAACAAAATTTGTTTTTTATAAAAAAAAGGAAAAAAGAATCAATAAAACCTTGGAGGAATGTTAGATGAGAATAATTTAAACAAGCCAGAAAGAAAAGAATATGATGACTATAAAATGGATAAATATGGAAGAGAAATAAAATTGAATAGGAGTAAAGAGAAATAATGAGAAATTTGCTGAAAGATATTTGTGTGTCCATATGGAGATGGGATAAATTGGAATTATGCTGTATAAAAATAATGTTTTGTTTGACTTGTAAGGATTTACAATGTTAAGAGGTTTTATGTGTTTATGTATTTAATGGTAAATGATGTGTTGTTTTATCTTTAAAATTAATAAAAATTTGTTTCAAAAAAAAAAAAAAACTTCTTTTTGGAAGGTGGCTTACCCCGAGTTAACTCTTTTTATACAGACATCAATCAAAATTTATACTCACTTAATATACTGTCTGTTGTGTATGTACCATAGTTAATAAAGTATGAGCTTGAGGTAAAGTGCAGGGTTCTGGCCCTGCACTTCTGATTGGCTGTTAGGCGGCCAGATCGGATTGGTTAGTTCTTAGGAATCTGATTGGCCCTTAACAGAGGATTATTATTGGTTAAAAGAGCTAGCGTTCATAGCTCGCTATTGGACAACTCTCACAAGGGTTGCCTATATAAGGCAGAGTTCACTGTTGTTGTTCAGAGAAGTCACTATGCAATAAAGACCTGAAAGTTCACATTCAGAGGCTGTCTCCATTTACTCCGACCCATGTCCAAGTACTTAACACTATCTCATATCTTATTTGGCATTCTCTATTTTCCATATATTTTCTCTCTCCTACTCATTCTTTTAATTCTATTTTACCGTATATACTCGAGTATAAGTCGACCCGAATATAAGCCGAGGCACCTAATTTAACCACAAAAAAATGGGAAAACTTATTGACTCGAGTATAAGTCGAGGGTGGGAAATGCAGCAGCTACTGGTAAATTTCAAAAATAAAAATAGATGCCAATAAAAACTTTCACTAGGACAGTTGAGAATAAGTTTGATGTTCACAATTTCCTCTTTGAAAGAGACCAGTAAATAGGGAACAAGAAGATGAAGAAAAAGAAGTGTGTTTTTTCACACTTTTCACACTGAAGTGAACAAAAATGGCATCATAGGAACAAGCTTATTCTCAGCCAAAAGGTTTGTTTCTGATTTCTTCCCTGATTTAAGGGAAATTTGGGAAACGATCTCACTATCATGAAAGGTTTGATTGATTCACTAACCCAAAAGATGATGATGATGACAGTGGTAGGCAGGAGTCACTCTCTCCCTTGCAAGAAAAAACCAAGAGCCGTTCTTATGATATCTCTCTCTCTCTCTCTCCCCCTCCTCTCCCTCCTCCCGAGTGGACTGAAAACAGCTGGAGCTGAGGAAATGAAACTGAGTGGAGCGACCTCGGCTCGCATTGCTTTCTCAGCCTAGAGCTCAGAAAAGCCTCCCCCTCCTCCTCCCCCTCCCCCTCCTCCCGAGTGGACTGAAAGCAGCTGGAGCTGAGGAAATGAAACTGAGTGGAGTGACCTTGGCTCGCATTGCTTTCTCAGCCTAGAGCTCAGAAAAGCCTCCCCCTCCTCCTCCCCCTCCTCCCCCTCCTCCCGAGTGGACTGAAAGCAGCTGGAGCTGAGGAAATGAAACTGAGTGGAGCGACCTCCACTTGCGTTGCTTTTTCAGCCTAAAGCTCAGAAAAGCCTCCCCCTCCCATGCTTAAAAGTTGCAAAGGAAACACGGAAGCAGGAAAGCGGCTGCCCAGCTTCGGAGCTCCACACCATTTCTTTTTCAGAGGGGAATCTGACTCGAGTATAAGCCGAGGGGGTTTTTTTCAGCACAAAAAATGTGCTGAAAAACTCGGCTTATACTCGAGTATATACGGTATTTATTCCATCTCAATTAAATAATTATATTTGCATCTTTGGTCTGTTTTCTTTCAATCACCCACTTATCCTTTCTATCTAATACAATATTTCTCCTGTAAACCCAGATTGAAGTATGACTGCTTCCCCCTAAATAACACTTAAAATAATATATATTTTCTGTGCTGATTCTGCTCCGTACATTCAAAGTATTACATTTCAAAATAGTAAAACAAACAAATAATATTGAGTTTAATAAGTAATAATAAAACAAGTAAAAAAGAAATATTAAATTTATAATATAGTAAAAACAATGTTTCATAGGAAATTAAATTCTATTATTCTTAAACAATAAAGATAATATTTCATAAGAAATTAAACTCTATAATTAAATCATGACTTCTCTTTAATATATTTTTAAATCATATAATATTCTAATTTTCTAACTCAACTTCAAATACTAATGTCTACAATGCATTTTTATGTACTTTTGCAGAATCATTTTTTAAAAAAGATTATCTCACCCCTTATCTCTGAAAAAAAACAACATTTTTTTGCATCTTGTTTAAAGCCTTTATGACTTTTCTTTCCTTTCCCCCTTTCTTTCTTCTCCATTCTAACTTTTTGACACCCCCCCATCTCTCCAATTTCACTCTCTTAATCTTCCCTCTCTGTTGTATTTCTCTTTTCTGTTGGTTTCTGACATCATATCGCTTTTTCATCTCCTTTTTCTTTTTCTTGGTTGCTTTTTTAAGTTCTAAGTTC
This sequence comes from Hydrophis major, assembly GCA_033807585.1. NCBI lineage: Eukaryota > Metazoa > Chordata > Lepidosauria > Squamata > Elapidae > Hydrophis > Hydrophis major. The sequence goes on from CM066328.1 coordinate 95,827,902, forward strand.
ATCTTTTCCTTGCCCCCCTTCTGCTTTTCTTCCTCCACTAAGTGTGTTTGTCCATTAAAGATGGCTTCTTCTCGGAGAACTTCCGGTTTGCGTGGCTTCGGGGCAGCAGGAATTCGCGACAGCTCGCGATTCCTGCTGGGCTAGCCGTCGAGGTACCCCCGATCCAGATGGGTCAGGGGGATATGGCTGCCCTGTAGGGACAGCTGAAGATAGAGGGGAGTCGGAAAGGGAGGTGGGGGCATCGCAGACCCCCCTTTCTCCGGGAAAACCCCTTTTTCCCAAGGCGGTGGAGCGGCGGTCAGCAATGGCCGCCACGAAGAAGCCAGCAACCGGGTAAGAACTGTGCTGGAGGAAGTGTGAAGAGTGAAAGTTCTGTCTGAGCCGGGTCAAGTAACACCTTTTAAATTGCCTGGAATTGAGCTGTTTGTTGCTGGAGGATACATTGTATCCCTAAGAAGAGCGAAAAGCGGCGGAGAAGCTGTTAAAGGGAATTTTTTTTTTTTTTTTTTACTCTCCCACCCCACGGAAAAAGCAGAAATATTTGGATATATTAGACATTGAAAGTGGATTGTTTTGAAAGCTAAGATAAGAGACAAAGGGATTTTTGGACATTGAAAAATGTGAGAAATTGGAAAATCTCTGCTGGAGGTATGGATTTTTGATTATTAAAATTCTCATTGCAAGTGGGAAGGGAGAAAAAAAAATTGGAGCAGAAGCTGAAAAAGGAGGAGATTGATTAGAACGTCTTTGTGGATCCCAAAAGAAGATATGTGGTAATTGGACCTCTTTGATTAAAAATTAATTCAGAAAGAGAAAGAGAAGAAGGAAGAAAAGTATTATCTTTTGGAACTTTTTTTCATTTTTTAATTGCTTTTGATTGTCTTTGATTAAAAATTCTTGTGGTTGTTTTGGAAAAAGTTTCCCTTTTCATAATGGCATCGTCTGTGGATGAACTAGAGATTGAATATCAAAAATATAAAAAAGAAGATACTTTGGGCGCTTTGTTTCAATTCTTAGAAATGGCGTTATGTTCCTTTGAAAAGTTGATTACGCAGCAGAAGGACTGGGACAAGGAAGAAGAGGAAGAAGAAGCCATCTTTGATGAACAATGGGTCCCTTCTGGAGAGGAGGACAAAAAGGATAAGAAAAAGGGGATTTTAAGAATTATAAAAACAACCAAAAGAGAGAAAAATGAGCGAAAAGATGGAGGCAAGGTTAGAAAGCAAAGGAAAAGGAGCAAGAAAAGCGAAGAGAAAAAACAAAGGGGTAGAAAGGGCAAGGAGAAGAATAAGCAAGAGAGAAAGGGGGGGAGGAGAAGCCTTAATGTGGGGAAGCAAGACCTAAGGAAAAAAAGTTTATTTAGAGATAATGGGTGAATTTAATTTAGATTAAAAGAGGGATTCTGGAGGGTATATAAGAGTGTGTTTTTATATGTATATTTAGAATATAAAATTTATTATGTAATTTTAGAATTTTTTTTAAACAGAATCCCAAGAAAGATTGCTATATGTAGTATTTCTAAGTTAGGGTAATGAGTTATAGATGTTACTCCAATTGGTGTACAGGAGAAGTATAGTAAAAGAAAAAAAAGATGAATGGATAATTGGAAATAGAACAGACAAAGAATGTTATTGAAAATGGTAATAAGATATGGAAGGATATATATGCTTTTTTTTTTTGGATTTTGTGTATTGATAAAAGGCAATAAAATTTTAATTAATAAATAATTTGGATGGAAAAGAGAAGTAGGGACAAGATATGAAGTTAATATTATATGAAATATTGATATTATAATCTGGAAATGTTATGCTTTATTGGTCTATTATTATTATTTTTTCTTAGAAAAGAATTTATAAGCTGCTATGCCTTGATTTTTTGTGCATTGTTTTTATAAAACTGATAAAAATGGTTTTTATATATATATATAAAAAAGAAAATGATAATAAGATTTGGAAGGAGATATGGGTTGAATATGATGTTTGAATTTGTGTCTGTGTAAAGAGTTTTAACCCGGGAACAGACAACCTTCAGAAAAGATCTTTTAGTTTTGTTTATGTTTTGTGTTTGTATGTTTGTGTATTGTGTTTATGGTAAAACTAACAAAATTTGTTTTTTATAAAAAAAAAAAAAAAGGAAAGAATCAATAAAACCTTGGAGGAATGCTAGACGAGAATAATTTATACAAGCCAGAAAGAAAAGAATATGATGACTATAAAATGGATAAATATGGAAGAGAAATGAAATTGAATAGGAGTAAAGAGAAAAAATGAGAAACTTGCTGAAAGATGTTTGTGTGTCCATATGGAGATAGGATAAATTGGAATTATGCTGTATAAAAATAATGTTTTGTTTGACTTGTAAGGATTTACAATGTTAAGAGGTTTTATGTGTTTATGTATTTAATGGTTAATGATGTGTTGTTTTATCTTTAAAATTAATAAAAATTTGTTTCAAAAAAAAAAAAGATGGCTTCTTCTCCTTCATCCCAGTCTTCCTGTCGTTGTCGTATTTCTTGATAGGTAGAAATTGCCATTTCCAAAAAGTGAAAGATAGATCCAGAAGAGCCCTTATCTTCTTTTTTCAGTTTTTGAAATTCCATTTGTAGTCCTTCAAAAGATAATGCCATTTTTTCTTTCTTTCTTTTTTAACGCAACCCTAATGTCTTTAATCCCTTTTTTTAAAAAACAAAATTTCACAAAATCTCAAAGTCACAAAGCAAACCAAATCAGAGCAAACAGTTTCATTTAGCACTTTCTTCTTTCTATATTTTCACCTCCTAGGGTAGAATTCAAATGCACACTTCCAAGATGATCTTCTTGAAGTCTTAATGTCTTTTAATCCTGTTCTTATAGGCTCAAAGCAATCTCCTTTAGTACAATCTTATAATGAGCCTTTATCTCTTCCCTTCCCCTTATAAAAAATAAAAAGAAATTTAAGTTTTTTTTTTAAATCCAATATCCAGAAAACCTTTGTCCCTTGGCTTTAAATTTCAAATTGAATTATCTTCGGTGCCAAAGTAGATTTTCCAGATCTCTGTCTGCTATTTCTATGGGGAGGGAGAGTGAAGAAAAAAAAAAAACTTTCCCTTGACAGCTTTCACCTCCACTTTCCAATCTTCTTTGGGAAACAATGTATCCTCAGGCAAATCAAGCAGTTCAGTTTCCAGGGTATTTAAGAGTTGTTATTGTCTCAGCTCAGCCAGCACTTTCACTTCTCCTGCTTCCTCCAACACAAATTTTACCTGGTGCAAACTTCTTTGTGGTGGCCATCACTGACTGCCGCTCCACCACCTTGGGAAAAAGGGGTTTTTCCGGCTGAGGAGGGGGTCTGCGACACCCCCAAATGCCTGTCCAGATCCCCTCTCTCTTCGGCTGCCTCTACAGGGCAGCCATATCCCCTAGACCCATTTGGATTGGGGGCACCTTGGCAGCAAGCGCAGCAGGAATTGCGAGCAGTCGCGAATTCCTGCTGCCGCCGAAGCCACGCAAAACTGGAAAAAACAACATTCTTGCTTTTCTTGTTGGGGGGAAATGCCACCTGTAAAACATCTTATACAAATTTTCTTTATATGCTGTGAATATTGTCATTTTATAATTTTGAGACCACAATTTTTGCCATTTCTCAAAATCAATCCCATATCCAAAATTCTTCCCCCAAGCAATCATAGTTTCTTTAACTTGTTCTTCTTCTAGTTTAATTATTAATAGATATCCATACAATTTTTTTAAACAAATTTTATTAATTTTACAAAAAACAATACACAATCCAGGCATAACAACTTGAAAAATCTTTTCTAAAAAAATAATAATAATAATTAAAGAAGAAAGCCAATAGAACATATAAAATAACTCCAAATTGTAATATCAATATTTACATTATCTTTTTAACTTCATATCTTATTCAGACTTCTCCTTTTATCCAAATTATATTTCTTGCTTATTAAAATTTTATTGCCTTTCATAAACATACAAAACACAAAACATAAACAAAACTAAAACATCTTTTCTGAAGGCTGCCTGATCCCGGGCTGAAACTCTTCACACAGACACAAATTCAAACATCATATTCACTTTATATATCCTTCCATATCTTATTATCATTTTCTTTTCTTTTTTTATAAACCAATTTTATCAATTTTACAAAAACAGTGCACAAACAATCAAGGCATAACAGCTTATAAATTCTTTTCTAAAAAAAAATAATAATTAAAGAAGAAAACCAATAGAACATAATGATTCCAAATTATAATATCAATATTTACTTTATCTATTTAACTTCATATCTTATCCCAGTTTCTCCTTTTCATCCAAATTATTTCTTGTTAATTAAAATTTTATTGCCTTTTATCAATATACAAAAAAACAAAAACAAAACAAAACCTTTATATATCCTTCCATATCTTATTACCATTTTCAATAACATTCTTTGTCTGTTCTATTTCCAACTATCCATTCATCTTTTTTCTTTTACTATACTTCTCCTATACACTAATTGGAGTGACGCCTTTAACTCATTACCCTAACTTAAAAGTACTTCATATAACACTTAATTTATCTTGGGATTCTGTTTAGTACATTCTAAAACTACACAGTAAATTTTATACTCTAAATACACATATAAAAACACAATCTTATATACCTTCCAGAATCCCCCTTTTATCCTTAATTAAATTCACCCATTGTCTCTGAATAAACTTTTTTTTTTTTTTAGATCTTGCTTCCCACCATTAAGGCTTCTCCTTCCCCCCTTTCTCTCTTGCTTATTCTTCTCCTTGCCCTTTTTACCCCTTTGTCTCTTCTTCTCCCTTTTCTTACTCCCTTTCCTTTGCTTTCTATCCTTGCATCCACCTTTCCTCTCATTTTTCTCTTTTTTGGTTGTTTTTTCAAATCTTAAAATCCCCTTTTCCTTATCCTCTTTCTCCTCCTCCCCGGAAAAAACCCATTGTTCATCAAAGATGGCTTCTTGTTCCTCTTCTTCTTTGTCCCAGTCATTCTGCTGCGTAATCAACTTTTCATAAGTACATAACGCCATTTCTAAAAATTGAAATAAAGTTACCTTTTCATCAGTACCTGTCAAAATCTTATCTAAGTCAGTCAGTTTATCATAGAAACCTTCTGTTTTAGAATCTTTATCATACCTTGAATGTATTTGCGCATATGAAAACCAATTCATCCTTATACCTTGTTCCTCTAAGTTTTGGATCAATTTGAGTTCACCCTTTTCATTCAATATTTCACCATATCTAACTGTTTGTTCCTTTTTGTATATTATAGGATATGAAAATGCTTCAATAGTTGATAACTAGACTGGAATTTTCAAATAACATTGTCTTTTAATCTTCTCCCAGTTTAACCACAGAGACTCCCGTATATAATATCATGAAGTTTTCATTTCTTCAAACTTTAGTTGAGTATTATTTTGCCAATGAATAGCTCACATATTTTTTCTTTTCTTGCTTGCTGTCATTCTGTATTTTCAAAACCTAGGAACTATATTGTTGTTTGATCAATTTAATAAAAGATCAATAAAGTTGGTGTGTAAATGGTAGAATTATGCTGAATTCTAAACAAATAATTAAAAAAAGACTGGTTCTTATCAGAAAACTGACAATCTCAGGAGGCAGAGTGAATTATGAATTCAATTTTGCTTGGGATAATTGTTTGGAAGTGACAAAGTTTGCCTTGACATTTATGCAGAACATGGTTGTGTTTGTTTTAAAAAAACAGCTGCCTGGCTTTTGATGGAAGACTACATTTGATTCAATGAATCAAACAAAAGCACAAACAAATAAAGCTTCTCTTTTTATATATGAATTTTTACTAAAGATTATGCCCATTATGTGCATAATATTAGATAGTTTTGCACTTGATGAAATCTATGATAGTATTCAGTAGGGAAATTAGTTGTTTGCCAACATCTGTCTTTGAATTCCACATTTTGGATAAATAAATTCCACATTTTGTATTTATTTATATGTTTACAACTATTTATAGACTATTCACTCCCCCATATACTGAAAAAGGCCAATGGGTGGATGTCACCTGTGTATGGCAGGACAGCCCACAAAACCTCAGTCTAGCACACATAATTTCCCCTTGTTTCCATCCCCCTAAAGACTAAGAAGCAGAAAAAACAACACTTCAAGGACTTTAAATAACCAGCTGGAAGCAGATTTTCCTTCACTGACAGGAGAGGAAGCAGGAACAAATTGATGCTTCTTGCATAAAGGGACATGCACAGAATGATTTCACAGAAGGGGACGCTGAAGCAAATTGCTATTCCATTGCCCCCCACTCCAATAGCAGCAGAATATATTAAGTGGACGTCAGCATTCAAACCATGGTTTATTTATTCCTGCAAAACAGAAAACAGGAGTTTTGTGGCATTTATTGATTGTACACGAACATACAATAATTTGAATTTCTGAATATTTTGTTATACAGCACTATTCAGGGAGGCTGTTTTAATAAATCCAATATTTCTCATTAAAGTAATTTTCCAGCAAAGGTATTTTATTTCCTGACATTTAGTTTTTTTAGACGGTATGCCTCATTACCAAAATATATACCCAAACTTGGAATTTCTCTCTAGGAATCCAACCCTCATGCATTGTTTTGTATCTCTACTGTTCCAGGGGTCAGTTCAACACAGATAAATCATGCAACTCTCAGACTCTATAGTCTGAGAGAAGCTGTGTCTCAGTCACCAGATCTCATCCCACAACCCAGAAATTGACAAGATACGTGGCAAAACAACACAAAATATTGTTGAGAAAATTTATATTGATTTATATTGACTTATATACCACTTCACAGTGCTTTACAGCCCTCTCTAAGCAGTTTAAGAATCAGCATATTGCCCCCAACAATCTGGGTCCTCATTTTACTGACCTCGGAAGGATGGAAGGCTGATTCAATCCTGAGCCTGGTGAGACTCAAACTGTCAAATTGCTGGCAGCCAGCAGTCAGCAGAAGTAGCCTGCAGGACTACTTTCTAACCACTGCGCCACCATGGCTCTTAACAAAACCCCTGTATGCAGCAGCACAATGGAGCTCTGCCAGCAGCCAGCTGTACTGGTTTGATATCCAAAGCTTCTGATCAGTAGCCTTGGCTCTGATATTAAAGGAAGACACTGGTGAGTTGTCAGCAAATCAGTAGAATGATAATGGGATCTCTGCCCACACTTTACTTTCAGCATCAGAATATTGCCTTTTAAACACGGCTTTGAAAGTGGCATGGCCTTAATCTGCTAACAAGATTTCATAGCAAATAAATCTCTTTTCTTCAAAAACCTGACTCTGCACTGTACCTTCAGAAACATGGCATTGTTTAGCTGGTAGCTTTTATAATTCATATGAAAGAAATTGTATATATGTAGAAAATTAGCCTATTGTAGAGTACAGAAATCAAACGTGTACATTTGTGCATGAGAGAGGGAGAAAATGTGAGTGACATAGCCACATGAAATCCTAAGTCTTCCTTAGAACTTTTGTAATTCATTTAGTTTTCAAACTTTTTGGTCCCATCCTTGAAGATCAATGTTTGTTCCCTACTTCCCTTGTCTGGCCTGAATTCCTGCTGCACTTGCTTCAATCCATACAGAAATACTTGATTTCGTGACTGGGCTTTTGCCACTGCTCCAAGGAGGCCTCTGTCTCTTGAAAAGGAGATATCCCCAGGATCCTATCAAGGATGAAAATATGCTAAGGCAAGAATCCAACTATTAATGATAACATTGAATATAAATTATTCCTTCTTCTCTCAGTGTGGCAAAAATGCCTTTGTCAGCACATTTGAGCTTACATGAAGACAACTTGATATAAATTATATAATGTGATATGTCTGTGAAAGAAATTTAACTTTGCTTCTTTTTAACTGCATGAATTTAAATAATATTATTAGGAAGTTACAGATATGAACAAGTAGGTCAAAATGATGCTACCAAATTAAGGCCAAGATGATACTACCCGACCTTTATATATTAGTTGATGAAACTTTGGATTAGTTTGCTGTATTATTATATTGTTTTGATTGCCTCTTGTAAGAAGGGAAGTTTGAGGGCCAATTCTAGCTCATTATTTTGCATTTTTTAAAGAGTGGGCAATGAAGAAAGAAGCCTCTGGGAAACAAATTGCCAAAATCCTCAACCTTAAACCCTCCAGGCTTTTACTTACTATAAAAGTATATCAATCCAGATAGTATGTTATAAACTAATGTAGACTCTAGTCAGTGTAATCACGAGACTGGAGCATCTGAAATGTTAACTATGGTTATTACATTAGTCGAAGAAGTGAAAATTGTAGGAATACTGGGGTGAAGTAGCCATGCAATGTAGTTCTTGCTTTTAAGGTCAATGAAAGCTGAGTGAATCCTAAGAGATATTTTCAAAGTTTAAAAAATAAGTAGGATTCTGTGGCAGGAGAAGCCAATATGAAATGGAGAGTGTTGTGTATGCATGAAGATTTAATAAAGTGTGAGTTTGGAGTTAAGTGCAGGGTTCTGACCCTGCACTTCTGATTGGCTGTTAAGCAGCCGGACCAGATTGGCCCGTTCCGGGGATTCCGATTGGCCCTTAACAGAGTTCCTATTGGTTATAAGAGCTAGCGCTCCTAGCTCGTTATTGGTTAAAAGTTACAGGGTTTGCCTACATAAGGCGGGGTTAACTGCTATTGAGGCAGAAGTCACAATGTAAATAAAGAGCTGAAGTTTACCATTCAAAGGCTTGTCTCCATTGTTTCGCCCATGCTCAAAACATAACACTGGCGATGAGGATGGGATTTGGAGATATCTGAACCAACGAAACATCGAAGAACACCGAGCACATGACAGATGACGCCAACAACGGAACCATGTCCGGCGGCATCGTACCACCCGCTCCGTTCGATCCAGCACAGGAAGACTGGGAGTCTTACATGGATCACTTCCAAATGTTCTTAGAGATGAACAACTTAAAGGACGCCACAGCCGGGAAGAAACGGGCAGTGTTCCTAACGCATTGCGGTCCAACTGTATTTAAGATGGCTAAAGCACTAGCCAAACCCCGAGAAGTGAAGGTCATGGATTGGGATGACCTCGAACCTATCCTACGAGACCACTACGCCCCGACCGTGCCTACGCTCGTGAGATGCCACGAGTTTTATCAGAGGAGCCATCGAAAGGGAGAAAGCGTGGCCAACTTCATAGCAGACCTCCAATTTGGGAGGCCTCTGCGGATTTGCCGATTTAGAAGAAGCACTAAGAGATCGCATAGTTCTGGGACTAGATGAACCAGGTGTCCAAACCAAGCTGATGGCGAAAGGCAACATCAGCCTTGCTGACGCCATCGCCGATGCTACTGCAGCAGAAGCAACCAGGAAGTCGGCTGCACAACTACGCCGAAACCGCGCTCCGGTACCACCACCGGTCAGCAACATCTCACCTAGTTCAGAAGGGCAGCTTGTGACAACGCACCACGAGGACCTCTCTTCGTCATCAGACAGCGATGAGGAAGGGGTCCATCGACTGCAGTCCGACCGGGACCATCGCCCGAAGCCCTTACACCCTTGCGCTGGCTGTGGAGCCAACCATGCCAGGTCCGAATGCAAATTCCGCGACGCACTCTGTCATGAGTGCAGGAAACGAGGCCACATCGGACGGGTCTGCCACAGCTTGCCAGGACCAGCCAGGCCTCAAAAGGGGCTAACTATCGCCAATAAACAGGAAACCGTCCTGTACGGCGAGAGCCAGTAAACCACTCCTACAGAAATCGAGCTTTGCAGAGAGAAGAGGCAAACCATACTATCACTATCGGTCATGCCTCAGCCTTGGACACTAAGAAAATCCGAGTCACGGTAACCATCGAGAACCAGCCTTGCCACATGGAGGTCGACTCGGGATTGTCCCTCTCGATGGTGTCCTGGAAGACACTCAAGTAACTCATCCCCACAATTCAACGCCAAGATCTCCGCTTCCAACGCCTCATCCTCAAAGACTACCAAGGGAATTGAATCCCCGTCATCGGTTCCTGCCGAGTCCGAGTCTCCTTCAAGAAGCACACAGCATACTTACCTTTAACGGTCATCGATAGAGATAGGCCTAGCCTCCTGGGCCTCCAATAGTTCGTGCCACTCGGCATTGAAGTGGCTGGCATAAACCGAGTCAGCGGTTAGGTCCGTTGGGACCGACCAGGGGTGAAAATATCAGCTACGATCTTGGAGCCCCGAGATTGCAGCTGTATCGCCGAAATGAAGCTCCGCCTTCTCCCTGGCTGTGTGATGACTTTCTGAGTTCTATTGTTTTGACATCCTGGGTCTTGTGCTGTAATCTCCTGGGTCATTGTCTAACATCCTAAGAAACCCCAAAGACAAGATCCAGCTAGAAAACCAAGGAGTTTATGAAATACCATGCAACAAGTGCCCAGCCACATACATTGGACAAACCAACAGGAGAATAAATGCATGCATCGCAGAACACAAGAACACAATCAGAAAAGAAGAAAATACTTCCTCCCTTTTCTAGCACCTTAAAGCCACAGGACATGAAATTAATTTTCAGAGAACCAAATTAATCTCCAATACTGAACACTTCAACAAGAGAATAATCAAGGAAGCCATCAAAATTGAGAAACAGCCCCATAACATGAATAAATGGGATGATGCCTCCTGCCTACCAGACATCTGGAAACTAGTCCTTATCAACAAATGAGTCCCAGCCACAAAAATCAACACCGTACCCCAAACAACACATGACACCATCACCATTCTTCCTCATCAAACCCATTCCATAGATGAAAGACAACCACCATCCAGAAACCAGACCACAGCTGCATCACCAGCTGCCACACCTCTTGACCCCCAAGCCAAGCAAACAGACACGTACCATGAACACATATCCAGACCTCAAACTCGGAGCCAAACCAAAACCCAGAATGTCACATCACATCACAGCCACCCGCTTAGCATATCACATCACAGAACTCAGGAGGTTACACCAGAAACACAGCCAATGATCTAGGAGAATATAGCACAAGACCCAGGATGTCACAACAATAGAACTGAGAAGGTCATCACACAGCCCATGACCCAGGTAATTACGACCCAGGAGATTACAGCACAAGATCTAGGATGTCAAAACAATAGATCTCAGAAGGTCATCACACAGCCCATTACCCAGGTCGTTACAACACAGGAGGCTGATAAACACACAGCCAATACCTCAGCCCCACATGTTCTTACAAAAAACCAGCCAATCTGCAAACATCAACTCCATCAACCAATCAAGAAATGACAACACAGCCAACCTCCCCACCAGTATATATAGGGAGACGGCAGCTCCAATCATGCTTTGCTCGCACAAGCAGAAAGCTGAAAGCACCAGCCTGAAGATGGCGAGTGGGACCTCATCAAAACATTGCCAAGATACTTTCAATCTTACATGGGAAAAGACCTGAACACACCAAGACCTGCGTACCTGTACCTGTGAAAATCTATGAATGTGTGTGTGTGTGTGTGTGTGTGTGTGTGTGTGTGTTTTCTTAAGTTTTCATGGGTATTTATATGTATGGTATTCAGCTTTGTTTGAGTATTTTCCCACATCATTATAGTTGTGCTTTTAAAGTTGTAGCGACATTTCAGCAGAATCTCATCTGCCAGCATCAGGCTTGTGTATTGTGTATATACACAAGCCTGATGATATATATAAGCTTGTGTATATAGGCTTCTCTGAAAATTCTGTAGCTGGGAATGAAAGTTAAAGCGAAGGGGGAAAAGAAGCGGAATTAAAAATAGGTTTGAAATGGTAACTATAAAGCGGTTTATTTTGAAAACTAAACAAAGTAAAAGGAAACAGCAGAAAAGGAATTGCAGAAGGGATTTTTAAAAAGGGTGGGGGACAAAAATTGGAGTAAATAAAAGAGGGGAAGAATGAAGGGAAAAAGAGGCAATAAGAAACAGGACCAGGAAACAAATATGGAAATTGAATAAAAATGAAAAGAAACTGTTTGTATAAAAGACATAGAGGTAATGATTAATTAAAAATTAAGAAAGGGGACTCTGCAAGTTGATGAGGTGTAGTATAAATGAATTAGAAGTAATAAATTAATTAGAAAATAGTGTAATACAGATCATTAAAATGAGAGATTGGAACAGATTTTTTTTGTTACTGCAATGTTTGTTTTTCTTTTTTTATGGAATTATATACAGAGTTAAATGAAATAATTATGGAAAAGGGGGAAATTATGATAAGTTTATTAACTATGTTTAATGAATTTATAAATCACAGCTGAAATTAAATATGAGGCTTGTGATTGAGAGAATAATATCAGTATTTATGCTGAATTGAATAGATTAATTTTTCTTTTTAAAATTATAAATATTTTTTATATAATTAAAGGGAAAACTTGTGGACCCTGACCTTGAAGATATATATGCAATGTAGTAGTTGTTAGAAGATTACTGTTATTATTTTTAGGTGATAATTAAAAGTTAAATAATTAATGGGATTTAAAGGGGGATTAATTACATTATATGTAAGCTATAGGGGTGGCACATTCAGATTGGCAATAGTAGGGGAAATTTTCTTTTTGAAATGTTTGAATTGAGATTGAACTTTTGGAATGATGAATTAAGTATATGCGATGACAGAGAAAACCATAATGAACCATATTCATAATGAATATGAAGATATGAGAATCATTTAAAGGTTAAGAAAATAGATTAAGTAATGAGTTGAAAAATATATAAAATAAGCTGGAGGAAAGTATATGATAAAAATGCTAGAAAATATAAAAAGTAATGGTAAGATATGAAATTAAATGTGAAAGATGAGTATGAAATTAAAGCCATGTTTCTATGGAGAAGTAATAACCTGAAATCATGCTGTTCATTGAAATAACATGGTTTTAATATGTGGAAAACTGAATAATTTTTTTATACATATAATTTTTTAAAAAATAACATCTTGTCTAGTGTGGACCCTCACAAAGTTTCTAAGATAGGTGAAGTATTTGAAGGCATCTATGATCTCAATTGTTTCCTAATGAAGAATAAAATGAGAAAGTTGAATACAAATGTAAAATTCTTCAATTGTTTCAATCTAGATTCTGGTTTGTTTTGTGCCTAGACTATATGTCTTCCATTTTGATGGAGTGCCCTCAATCAAGAAACATTACTTTATTGCTTTAGGAATCATAGTAAACTTTCCGCCAATTTTATATAATAAATTATTTTATTTTTCATGATGCTGCTTTTTTTTTAAAAAAAAAAAATCCCTTTCCTTTTTCATTTACAGTTTCTCTATCCTCTCAGTATAAACTAAAAGCTCCACTGCTCTCCTCACTTTCTCATCTAATGTCCAATTTCCATGTTGCTGCTGTGTTTCTCATTTGGTTGTCTTTATGCATGACTCCAGTTTGCCAGATGTAGATTAAAAAAGAGAAGCAGAAGCAAGGGAGAAAAGACTCCTGTTCAATTAGTTTAATTACTTCAAGTGCTGAAGTCTGACAGAACATGTTAATTATGAAGTCTTGCTAAATAATCTACATTATCTGCTTTCAACTTCACAGGGCAAAAATGTAGATTTTCTTTTTGTGCCTCCTGAAAAAAAGCAGAGGGCTGTGCTGATAAGCCTGATAAGCCTCAATATAGTCATGGTTTTAATCTATCCAAAGAAAACATTGGATATGCCTTATATCCTTGAAAACTCTTTTTTCCCAATATAGGTTTTTAAATGAAGCAGTAAATACATTTAAATTATCCATTTTCAATTAACAGAACAGGAAAGTGGCACAAGTATAATGGAGGACAGTCTTAATAAAATGCTGTTTATTTATTTGTTAGATTTCTATCTCATTCTTTTCTCCAATAAATTGAAGCAATAAGAATAACCTTTCCTTTTCCAGTTAATAAAATGCTGTGAAATTGGCTGGACCAAGAGACAGTAAATGGTCCAAAGTCATTCAAAGAATTTCCATGTTTGAAGATAGACTTCAGCTTTGCTTTCCTCTATCATATTTCAATATTTTAACCATTGGCCTTAGAAATTTTAGTGCAGCTGGTAGAATTATTGATTATGGTAGTTGTGGTAGACAGCCATTAGAATCTCTTGAATCAATTCTGAGGGATTATATTGGCATATTATTTCATAGGATCAATGTAAAATACTACTTTTGATCATTTTGATTGATTGATAATGTCTCATCAAGTCAGTTTCAACTCTAGTGGTCTGATAAATAAATTTCCACCATGACAATATATCTGTTCTGACCCAGCCTTTACAAGTCCCAGCTCAAAAGCAAAAGGAGATTGTCCTACGTCTATAGAAATACTAGAAATTCATGGCTTTTATCCAGGGGTGGGATCCGACAGGGTTAACTACTGGTTTGTTGATTTATGAGGTTCGATGATTTACGATGTGCTTCCCTGCACACGCGTGCGCCTGTAAATCATCATCGGCATGATGTGTGCAGAGAAGCAGCCTTTGAAAAAGGAATTTTTTCCTGCTTTTTTAACTGCAGCTGTGCCTTACACAGCAGCTGAAGTTGAAAAAGCAGGAAATAAAGGTCAGGTAAGAGCCCGGGTGGGTGGGTGGGCAAAAAAATCAGCAGACATAGAACCAGTTCTATGTCTGCTGCTCTTCAGAGCTACCTGTTCTACAGAGGTGGACAGAATTGGTAGAAACCCACCCCTGCTTTTGTCATTTCTCTATGTTAAATATTATGTAGGAGTTATTGTTTCAAAGAGATTCCATTACTGCCTTTTTAGTTGTTATGGTATTATTAATATTTTAATATATCTTGTCTAATTTATTTTGTTCTTCTTTATTGCTGTTGAGAGGTTGGTCTTTTCACATTTTTTTAAGTTTTAAAAAATAAAAAGAGAAAAAAATCTTTTCTGACAACCTGTTAGAGATTTTCTATATATTGCATATAGAAACTTTAGAGTCACTTTTGGTTTAAGGCACCAGGCTAGAAAGTAGGAAACCATTAGTTCTGGTGCTGTCTTCTGTACAAACCAACTGGGTGATGTTGGGCCAGTCTCTCTGTCTTAGTCCCAGAAAGCAGGCAATGACAAACCACTTCTAAAAACATTGCTAAGAAAACTGCAGATACTAAGCCAGGCTCTCTCCAGGAGTTAAAATTGAACACCATTCATTATCCTCAGTTACTAAAGCAAAATAGATTTAGAAAGGAGAGCAATGTAAAGTATTGCAGCATAATTTTTTGCTGCTTCAAGGGCCTGAGGAAAGCACCTTAATACAGTAACTTGGAAAAGCCTAACATTCTATACAAAAGGTTTGAAGGAACTGGAATATTTAACCTAGAGTAGAGTTCTTAAAATAATGTTATGCAGAAAGTGAATTATTGTTCTCCATTTCTCCAAGTCACAGGGATTTTAAGATTGAGCTTTGACTGAACAGTCTATATAGGTCTCTCCCCAGACTAGGGACCAGACTGATCAACCTTCAGTTCAAATTCAAAATGCTGAGAGCTGCCAATAGAATAGAATAGAATAGAGTAGAATAGAATAGAATAGAATAGAATAGAATAGAATAGAATAGAATAGAATACTATAATTGGCCAAGTGTGATTGGACACATAAGGAATTTGTCTTGGTGTAAATACTCTCGGTATACATAAAGAAAAGATACATTTGTTAAGAACCAAGAATCATAACACGCAACACTTAATGATAGTTATAGGGTACAATCAACAATTAAATCATACTGGGAAACAGTCAATGTAAATCATAAGGATACAAGCGACAAAGATACAGTCCTACAATCACAAGTGGGAGGGGGTGGGTGATAAGGAGTGATGAGAAGATTAATAGAAATAGTAGTGCACACTTTGTAAATAGATGAACGGTGTTGAGGGAATTATTTGTTTAGCAGAGTGATAGCTTTCGGGAAAAAAACTGTGTTTGTGTCTAGTTGTTCTGGTGTGCAGTGCTCTGTAGCATCATTTTGAGGGAAGGAGTTGAAACAATTTATGTCCATGATGTGAGAGGTTTGTAAATATTTTCACAGCCCTCTTTTTTACTCATGAAGTATACAGGTCCTCAATTGAAGGCAGGTGGGTAGTAATTGTGTTAAGTCTGGAGCATGGGTGCGAATAATGGAGACGAGCCGGTAGAAACAGTGAACTTCAAACTCTTTATTTACATGGTGTGACAGCTCAACTGGAGGGCTGCTATAGCCTTCCTTATATAGGCAACTTATTAACTATTCAACCAATAGCAATCCTGGAGCGCTAGCTCCATTAACCAATGAGAATGGCCTGTTAATGGCCAATCAGATGCTCCTGAACAGACCAATCCGATCCTGCCATTAACAGCCAATCAGAAGTGCAGGGCCAGAACCCTGCACTTGACTTTAAGCTCAAGATAACTTTATTTGGCATTATTCATTCACAACACCCCTTTCCCCCAGCTTCTGCCCACGGGGCGCGGCTACATAGTCCTTGAGGTAGGACGGTTGTTTTATCAGTCTTTTTGATTTTCGCAAAGTGCCTGGCGGTTGGCTGCACTTCTGTTGAGGTAGATCATTGTTTAACGGTAGAGGTGCCTCTGGTTCTGAGTTCATGTTCCCGTCGTCACTGATATCACTGGCCACTCCCTGAGGTGAACTCACTCCGGTCCCCGGTTCCTGTTCCTGCGTTTCAGTTCCGTTTTCAGTCCCTTCAAAAAGGTTTTCCTCTAGTTGCAATTCGCCTTCCTCTGTATCTGCCCCCCCTCAGTTTGGTCATAAGGGAGTTCAGAATTGTGTGACGGTAGCCGTGATCATAGTTGATCTTTGTGGCGCTTCCAAAGTCTATCGTCAGGGCACTGAACAAGGTATGATCTTGGGCTGGTTATGCGGATTACGGTCGCTTCTACCCACAGCGACCCGCCCGATAGGTTTTTAGCGAATACTAAATCGCCTACCTGGAAGGTACGGCATCGGCCGCTGGATCTGAGTGGCTTTTCTGGTTTGTAGGCTGGGTGTAACCGATCGAGGTGGGAGCGGAGCTTTCGTACCATTAGCAGCTCAGCGGGAGTTTTGTTGGTGACGCTGTGAGGTGTGATGTGCTGTAGGAAAAGGATTCAATTGATTTTCTTGTCGATGTTGTCGTAGTCTATCTTTTGTAGAGTCCTTTTGATGAATTGTAACATGCACTCAGCCCTACCGTTGGCCGCAGGGTGCGCAGGTGAAGTAAGTGCATGTCGGATACCGCGGTGAGCCAGGTACTGTTCAAAAGACAGCACGATAAATTGGGGCCTGTTGTCAGATATCAGAACGTTTGGTAATGCGTGGGTTGCAAACAGTCTTTCCAGTCTTTTAATGACTGCTTCGGTGGTCGTATTCTTCATTCAGTGAATCTCTAGCCAATTTGAGTAGGTGTCAACAGTTAGCAAAAACATGTAGCCTTTGGTCGGCCCAACAAAGTCCAGATAGATGCAGGACCAGGGTCCCCGCGGCATCTCCCATTCGCTTGGGGTTGCCTTTGGTGGAGCGTTGCTTACTTCTTGGCATCTCTGGCAAGTTTTAACCCATGATTCGATTTGTCTGTCGATGCCTGGCCACCACGCGTAGCTTCGTGTGAGGCCCTTCATGTGCACGATGCCAGGGTGGCCATCGTGCAAGGTTCTTAGCAGTGACTGTTAGAGTCGTTCTGGAATAACGACTCTATCGCCCCAGATGATGCAGCCCTTCTGCGAGAACAACTCTGTTTGACGGCTTTTGAATGGTGCAAAGTCATCTGGTACTTGGTCCAATGGCCATCCGCGTTCCACCCATGTGAGGACTCGTGCTATGATGGGGTCACGTTTTGTTTCTCTCGCGATGTCACGGACAGTTAATGGCGGTATATGGAGTGTCTCGATCTGCAACGCTCGTTGGTGCAGGATCATTGATGGTTTCAGGGAGCGGTGCACGGCTCAACACGTTGGCGTGTGGAATGGCTTTACCGGGACGATATTGTAGCTGATAATTGTAGGCAGCCAAGAATTCTGACCAGCGGGTCATCCTGGGAGAAAGTATGTAGGGAGCTGGCTTGTCCCCAGCGATGATCCCCAGCAATGGTTTGTGGTCAGTTACAATGGTAAAAGCCCGGCCATACACGTACTCATGGAATCTTTTAACAGCTGATACAATTGCCAGGGCCTCTTTATCGATCTGGCTGTAATTTCGCTCAGTTTTCAAGAGCGTTTTTGAAAAGTAAGCAACAGGGGCTTTGCTACTGTTAGGTAATACATGGCTCAAAATGGCGCCCACTCCAAAAGGTGATGCATCACATGTGATATTTAACAGCAAGGTCTCATTGTATTGCATTAGTACAGCATCAGAAGTCAGTAGTTTTTTACATTACGGAACGCCTGCTCTTCTGTGTGACCCCATACCCAAATTGCTTTTTTATCTAGTAGGCGATGTAAAGGTTCAGTGACAGTCACCTTGTGCGGCAAGAATACATTATAGAAATTGATGAGGCCTAAGAACGCCTGGAGGTCGGCTTTGTTCCGGGGTCTTGGAGCATTTTTTATTGCTCTCAATTTGCTATTGGTAGGGTAAATACCCTGACTGTCAATTAAGTACCCTGAGAATTCAACACGATCTGTACACAGTTTGCACTTATTTTTTTCACTTTCAGGCCTGCTTCTTGGAAGTTTTGTAAAACCAGTCTTAAACGATCCCATAAAATTTTTGGAGTGGGGGCAGCAATGAGCACATCGTCAAAATAGGGGACAACGCCTTTGATCCCCTGCAATAGTTTCTCCATTAGGCTCTGAAAGATCCCTGGGGCTACACTGACTCAGAATTGAAGCCACGTACACTTAAAGGCACCTTGGTGTGTTACGATAGTCTATGCCTGTGCTGTTTTTTCGTCAACCGGCAGTTGCTGATAAGCCTGAGCTAAGTCTAGTTTAGCGAAGACTTTTCCGCCCCCCAGGGAATGGAGGAGGTGTTGCACCACTAGCACCGGATATGGATTTTGTTGCAGGGTGTGGTTTAGGGTGGCTCGATAGTCCCCACAAATTCTAATGGAGCCGTCCAGCTTAATGGGGGTCACGATTGGTGTTTCCCATGGGGAGTGTTCAGTTGGCTTTAAAACTCCCTAGGCTATCAACTTATCAAGCTGTTCGTCGATTTTTGGCTTTAGAGCGAATGGGACTCTACGAGGCTTAAGGCGGATGGGAGCTATCTTTGGATTAAGGCTAAAGGATATTAGGGTCCCCTTGTACTCGCCTAGCTTTTCCGTGAAGACGTCCCTGAATTCGTGGGCGAGGTCTTCTTCCCAGTCACTGCTGCCGATTCGGTTAATGCCTGCCACTTCAATGCCAAGTCGTGCGAACCATTGCAGGCCTAACAGGCTAGGCCAGTCCTTGTCGATCACCTTCAGGGGTAAGTATGCCGTGTGGTTCTTGAATGCAACCCGGACTCTACTGGAACCTACGACTGGAATCCGGTTCCCCTGGTAGTCCTTTAACACGAGCCGTTGGAATTGAAGGTCTTGGTGCCGGATAGTGAGGATGAGTTGCTTGAGGATCTTCCAGGAGACCATTGACAGAGACGACCCCGAGTCAACTTCCATTTGGCAAGGTTGATTTTCGATGTCCACTTTGACCCAAATTTTCTTAGCGTCTAGTGAAAAGGCATGGCCAATAGTGAGTGTTTGGTGGGCCTCTTCCTGTCTCATTAGGTGATTCACAGGTTGGTTTCTGTAGGAGTGGTTTGCTGGTTCTCACCTTACAGGGCGATTCCTTGTCAATTGGCGGAGATTGGTACCCTTCGCGATCTGGCTGGGTCCGAGGAGACTTCTGCAGACCCATCCAATGTGGCCTCGTTTCCCGCACCTGTGGCAGAGTGCGTCACAGAATTTGCAATTGGAGCGGTAATGGTTGGCGCCGCAGCCAGCGCACAGTTGCTGGGACTTCGGGTAACGGTCCCGATCGGACCGCAGGCAATGGACCTCTTCTTTGTTGCTGTCTGACGACGAAGAGAGGTCCTCATGGTGGGTCATCTGCAGCTGCCCTTCTGCATTAGGTGAAACTTCACTGGCCGGTTGGTGTGCTGGAGCACGATTTTGGCGTAGTTGGGCAGCCAACTTCTTGGTTGCCTCCGCTGCTGTAGCTTCAGCTATGCGTCTTTAAGGGTGATGTTGCCCTTTGCCATTATTTTGCTCTGTACGTTTACAGCGTCTAACCCGAGAACTACTCGGTCTCTCAAAGCCTCCTCTAGGTCGGTGAAATCGCAAAGGCCTCCCAAGTTCCAGAGGTCTGCAACAAAATCGACAACGCTTTCTCCTTTCCGCTGGTTTCTTTGATGGAACTCGTGTCGTCTTACGAGCGTTGGAATGGTCGGTGCGTAGTGGGCCCTTAGTAGCGGTTCGAGGACGTCCCAGTCCATGGCCTTCACTTCAGCCGATTTCGCTAATGCCTTAGCCATTTTGAATACCGTCAGGCCGCAGTGCGTTAGGAATACCGCCCATTTCTTCCCGGTTGTGGCATCCTTCAGATTATTCATTTCCAAAAACATTTGGAAATGGTCCACGTAGGACTCCCAGTCCTCTTGAGCTGGATCGAATGGACGGGTGGTACTGCGCCGCTGGACATGGTTCCGCCGTTGTGCGCTTCAGCCACATGCTTAGTTGTCTTCGTCGTTGGCTCTGATGTCATCCAATCCCATCCTCGTCGCCAGTGTTAAGTCTGGAGCATGGGTGCGAATAATGGAGACAAGCCGGTAGAAACAGTGAACTTCAAACTCTTTATTTACATGGTGTGACAGCTCAATCTGGAGGGATGCTATAGCTTTCCTTATATAGGCAACTTATTAACTATTCAACCAATAGCAATCCTGGAGCACTAGCTCCATTAACCAGTGAGAATGACCTGTTAATGGCCAATCAGATGCTCCTGAATGGACCAATCCAATCCTGCCATTAACAGCCAATCAGAAGTGCAAGGCAGAACCCTACACTTGACTTCAAGCTCAAGATAACTTTATTTGGCATTATTCATTCACAACAAATTGTTTTTTCTGCAGTCCTAATTACCCTCTGAAGTCTGTGTCTGTCCTGTTGGGTTGCAGAACCAAACCAGACAATTATAGAGGTGCAGATGATAGACTCAGTAATTCCTCTGTAGAACTGGATCAGCAGCTCCTTGGGCAGTTCGAGCTTTCTGAGTTGGTGCAGAAAGAACATTCTTTGTTGTGCTTTTTGATGATGTTTTTGATGTTAGGTGTCCATTTTAGGTCATGTGATATAATAGAACCTAGAAATTTGAATGGTCTCTACTGTTGATATTGTGTTGTCTAGTATTGTAAGAGCTGGTAGTATGGGAGGGTTTCTTCTAAAGTCTACCACTATTTCTATGGTTTTGAGTGTGTTCAGTTCCAGATTGTTCTGGTTACACCATGAGGCAAGTTGTGCAACTTCCTGTCTGCATGCAGATTCATCGTTGTCTTGAATGAGACCAATCACTGTTGTGTCATTAGCAAACTTCAATATTTTAACAGATGGATCATTTGAGATGCAATCATTGGTACAAAGGGAGAAAAGAAGTGGAGATAGCACACAGCCTTGGGGACCCCTGTGCAGATTGTACAGGTATCAGATGTGATTCTGCCTAGCTTCACCTGCTGCTTCCTGTCTGTTAGAAAGCTTATGATCCACTTACAAGTGTAAGTGTACTGCTAGTTGGTTTAATTTACTTAGAAGAGTGTGTGGAATGATTGTATTGAATGCTGAACTGAAGTCTACAAAGAGGACCCTTGCGTAGGTATTTGGAGATTCAAGGTGTTGTAGGATGTAATGCAGAGCCATGTTAACAGCATCATATGTTGATCTATTTGTTCGGTATGCAAACTGCATCGATCTAACAGCAGATCTGTGATTGTTTTCAGGTGGAACAGCACAAGCCTTTCAAAGATTTTCATAACTACAGATGTTAGAGCAACTGGTCTGTAGTCATTCAGTTCCTTGATGGAGGGCTTCTTTGGCACTGGGATGATGGTAGAATGTTTGAAGCAATAGATCACTAGAGATGTGCTATGTTCCTTCCTGCTTCGGGTGAAGATGGGGGCCAATTGGTCAGCTCAGACTTTTAAGCAAGAAGGAGTTATCTTGTCTGGCCCTGGTGCTTTTCCTGGCTTTTATCTGTGTTATAGATCTTGCACTTCTTTTTCTGTGATCACCAGAGGTTATGAGCCCAAACGATTGGGGCCAGTTGTAGGAAGCTTGGCTGTTGTTGGTGTGTTTGAAATGTGGGTTGTGGAGATAGGTGGCTGTAGTTTCTTTTCAAACCTGCAGTAAAACACATTCAGGTCATCTGATGGTTGTTGATTTCCTTCTGCCTGGGAAGGAGGTTTGCTGAAGCAGAGTTTTCCACATGTTTGCTGGTTCATTTGTTGAGAACTGATTCTTTAACTTTTCAGAGTAGCTTCTTTTTGCTGCTTTGATCTCTCTTGTTAATATGTTTCTGGCCTAGTTGTGTAGCATTCTGTCACCTTTTCTGTAGGCTTCCTCTTTGGAATGACATAGCTGCTTAAGTTTATCTATGAACCAAGGTTTATTGTGACTATATATTTGCAGGTTCCTTGTTGGTACACATAAGCCTTTGCAGAAGCTAACATATGATGTTACACAGTATCTGTGAACTCATCTAGGACTACAGAGGCATCTTCAAAAACATTCCAATCAGTGCAATCAAGGCAGGCCTGGAGTTTCAGCATTGCCTCATCCAACCAAGTCTTCACTGATTTAATTGTTGGTTTAATGGTTTTAAGTCTTTGTCTGTAGGCAAGTACAAGGTGAATCATGCAGTGGTCAGAGTGTCCCACAGCTGCTCGTGGTAAAGACCTATAAGCATCTTTTAATGTTGTGTAGCAGTAGTCTAAAGTATTTTTGCCTCTGGTGGGAAAATTTACATGCTGGAAATATTTTGGGAGCTCTTTTCTAAAATTTGCTTGATTGATCCAGTATAACTGGAACTAAAACATCCATTAACTCAAGAGAGAGTAAAAGTTGGTTTAAAAAGTAGCTGATCACTGAGAACATAAATGAACTCCTAAGCAATTAGCTTCACCACCTGAAAAGACCAGAGTTCAATAATATGATATCACTCATGGGACAATTATTTATTTCTGTGTCAGAAAACATAAGAACATGAATGTCTTTCCTTTTTCAGTTAATTGTAATCAATAAAACAGTGATATTTTGTGAAGATATTCAACATATTCAACATATTTTAGCTGGTTTGTGGCTTTGCCATTTTTCCAATGTTTCCCTCCAATTCTATTGACTCAGGCCCAAAGCTGAGATCAGTAGATATAGCTCAGCCTGAAGATTCAAAGGAAGAGCCAAGTGGGAATAAAGATTTCAGTTTTTTTATCCCAGCACTCTCTGATCCTGCATCACAAATAAAGCACATTTCAGTTAGGCAGAGATTGAATTTTATAGTGTAGCAGAAAAGATGAATCACACAGAATAATAGCAAAATAGAAGAAGAGTTCTGTAGAGAACTTTAGCATTTCTTCCTTTAACTATTGGGTAATAAAGAGATTTTTTCACTGCAGGAACAAATTTGTTGGGCTTTGTATGCTCAAGCCATTATTTAGCCCTAGGCAAAAGTTCTACACTGTTTATTGTGGTAAAGCTTTAACCCTAGTGTAACAAACCATGTAATTGAAATATTAATGAATGTGGTACAACCTTGGTAATAATCAGAAAAGAAATAAAGGAAAAGAAAGCAAATGAAACTTTGAAAAAAAGAAGCAAATGAAAACAGTTCTACATTAAGAACCACTTGAATTGCCCCTTCTCAATTTATTAAAGAGTGCTGATGACAATGGATTTAACTAATAATCAAATATTTGCTTTAAGCAGCTCTTAAACACTCACAGTGATGAATAGACACTGTACCCCATCAATATTTATAGAATTAACAGTGATGATACTTATATTAACAATTGTTTTTGGGATGATTAACTTTTTGTTGACGGAGTAATGATTTCATTGACTTCATTATAAAGTATGAAATATTTTAGAGTTCTGTTGAAAAACTCTGTTGCATATTTAACTGTTTTTGCTTATACAAAAATTAATTGTAATTTATTCTTTCCTCTCCTGAGAAGAATATGGTGGCAAAATTCTTATTGGTAAGGTAGGCATCATTTTCATTAGTTTGGGGTAATTGAAAGATATGAGTGAATGTCCACTTTTTCATTCACATAATCCTTGCTTACCTAAGATAAATGCTGGTACTTCCTAGGATATTTCTACTAACATCCCTTGTTCAAGACTGGCTTTGAGAAAGAGAAGATCCATGAATCAAGTAAAAGATCTAAGCAGAGTTATTATATGAATAATAGTCAGAAGATCCTACTTCCTCTATAATAATATGTAATCGCCAGCATATCTAACAAATACGCAATGCATGATTTACAAACGAATAAATAATCAAAACAGATTAGATCCTTTGTATCTACCTTTTTTAATTCCAAAAAGGGTCAGATATGGTGGGAATACTAAGGGGTGGTTATTTGAAAAAAAGACTTGTTGGCACTTTATTGTGTTACTATTTCTTAGAGATGATAACTGAACACTTTTCAAGACTATACAAAACTATGAGAAACTACTTTGAAATCAAAAACCATATACTTTCAGTCATTTTCCTTTCTTGAAAGCCAGGGAGAAAATGAGAGGGAAGGGATAGAATTTTTCCCATGAAGTGTTAGCAAAGCAAATAAAATGAGGTGAAATTGTTTTTGTTTGATTTCTTGAAGGGTAAAATAATAGTTCTAGATAGCATGTATGAAAATTGGAAAATGACCACATAACTCAATTAATGAAAGATAAAATAAATTGAGGACCCACCAAGTCAGTTCCAGTGTCTTAACACCATATCCATATAGTTTGCATGGCAACATATATTTTTCTTCAGGAATAATTTTTCAATTTCCTAATTCAGACTGCAGCCCTGAGATTTGTGGTGATCATATAACTAAGTACTAAACTGGTCAAAAAATATTGACTTTTTTTTAATTAACCAAGATAGGCACCAAACTCATCATGTTCTTCAATATATTTAGCCATTACATATATTCTTAGCCAATTATCTGATTAGGGTAGTGTGGGACCATTCCCAGACAGTCAGGGAATGACAGGGCTATAAATAATATCAGAAAATAAAACAAAATTCTGAAAGAAGGCAAGAAAAACACTTCTGCATTATTCCAAGACACTGCAGAGGTATGGCTATATACTGTAAGTTATCAGACACTAATCACTTCTTACTTACTTTTTCTAAATTGTACTTTCCATTCTCTATGAATAAGGAAATCATTTTCCTTATTTTACTTATTATTTGGTACTCTAATAATAAGAGAATAAAATTTTAATACTACAAAATTAATGCGATTTTCCAAAAAGAAAGTTCAAACAAGTTCAAAAGTGACTTAGATGAGGCTAGAATAATCAGTTAGTTATGTGTTTATTCCATTTATATCCTCCAACAATTGCACAGCTTACAGTGACTCATAGGATATAAAGAAAAAAATAAAACACCTGCTGTAGATTCAGCAATTACTAAATTAGAAAAGCCATTGGCAAAACAATTTAAATATAAGTATAAAAGATGGTCAAGAAATGTTCTCTTCTGCATTCAGGTCCACATGAAAACAAAGTCAAAACAGAAATATACATACAAAAATTTATAATGACCGAATTCTATGTGTACTTATGCAGAATAATATAGGAAGTTAAGAATTTGTCTGTGTGGGATTTGTTTTGCTTTTAGTTCATTCATCAATATTTATCTCACCTTGGCTGATTTCTAAATGTAAAATAGGCTTGGATCTGTCCAGTATGTTATATATTTTATTTATTTATTTATTTTTATTTGTCAATTGTTACAAGATAATAGATATAAGTAAAAACATAGTTATGAATACATGGATACCTACAAGAAAAATAAAAAAAAACTACAAAAAAAACCACAATAGGACAGGGACAGTAGGCATGTTGGTGTGCTTATTCACGCCCCCTAAAGACCTCTTAGGAAAGGGTTGAGGTCAATAGTAGTCTAAGGTTAAAGTTTTTGGGGTTTGGGATAAAAACACCAGAGTCAGGTAGAGTATTCCAGACATTGATCACTCTGTTGCTGAAGGTTTTTTTCTGCAATCAAGTTTGGTGTGGTTAACCTTGAGTTTGTATCTCTTGTTTGCTCTTGTGTTATGGTTGAAGCTGAAGTATTCATTGACAGATAGGACATTGCAATGTATGATTTTATATACTATACTTAGATCAGACCAAAGGTGGCGTAGTTCTAGGTTTTCTAGGTCTAGAATTTTGAGACTGGTGGCATAAGGTATTCTGCAATGAGTAGAGGAATAGAGAACTCTTCTTGTGAAATATTTCTGAACTTTCTCAACTGTGTTAATATCAGAAACAAAATGTGGGTTCCAGATTGATGAGCTGTATTCGAGTATTGGTCCAGCAAAAGTTTTGTATGCTCTAGTTAGTAGTGTAATATTACCAGAGAAAAAGCTACATAAGATTAGGTTAACAAGTTTTAACACCTTTTTGGCTATGTAGTTACAGTAGGCTCTAGCGCTTAGGTCATTTGAGATGAGTACTCCAAGATCCTTGACAGAGTTTGGATCATCAACAAGGTCTTGACTATTCAGCCTGTATTTTATTTTCTGATATTTTTTTTGCCAATATGTAGGACAGAGCATTTATTTGTTGAGATTTGAAGTTGCCATTTGTTTGACCATTCTGATACACAGTCGAGGTCTTTTTGTAGGGTAGCAGTATTGTCTACGATGTTGAATAGCTTTACATCATCAACAAAAAGAACTCAGTTGCTCTTGGTATGATCACAGAGGGCATTATGTAGAATATGAAAAGAATTGGTCCTAGGACACTGCCTTGGGGGACACCACTGTTGGCAGGTACAGTATTTGATAGGACACTCCCAATTTTGACCATTTAATACCTGTTTGACAGGAATGCTTCTATCCAGTAATGCAGGTGTCCAGAGATACCATAAGATTTTAGTTTTAGGAGTAGTTTGTCGTGTACCACTGAATCAAAGGCTTTATAGAAGTCTTTGTAGATTGCATCTATTGCTTTGCCCTGATCGAGTTGTGTAGTTCATATGTTTTTGCAGTGTGAGTTGCAGATTACCTGATAGTTTTTTTTTCCTAAAACCAAATTGTTTATTTGAGAGTTTGTTTGTTTCTAAGTGGAGGATGATGGATTGGTTAATAATTGATTCCATGACTTTACAGGTGACACAGCATAAAGAGATTAGTCTGTAATTTTCAAGTAGGCTGGGGTCTCCCTTTTTGAAGATGGGAATGACTGTAGCTTGTGACCATAGTTTTGGCAAGGAGCTGGTCCTGAAAGATTTTTCAAAGATTATGCTTATGTTCGGCTATGACAGTTGGTAGCTTTTTAAAGAAGTAGGCAAATATTCCATCTGATCTAATAGATAGAGATGGTTTTAGATTGCATCGTGCTTTTTCAACAATGTCTTCTGTAAAATCGATGTGTATTGGATCATTGTAGTTGTCTGTGGTTTGACTAGGAAATACTGGGCATGATCCATTGCTGTTTATAAATACTGAGCCAAAGAATGTGTTAAAGAGGTTGGCTTTAATAATGTTGTTGTTGCAGTCTTTATCATTAGATCCTTTCAGGGGTAGGATGGACCTTGAGTTTTTTAGTTTGTTGTTTATAAAATTGTAGAAAGTGCAGGTGGAATTGGTGCATAGAAGGTTTTCTTCTCTACCAATGTGATAATTGGTGCATTCAGTTTTTATCTGGTGACATAATTTTTGTATCGGCTTTTGAAGTTGGCAATGTTTTTCCACCAAAGTGATTTCTTTTTGGATTGAAGCTTCCTTATTATTTTGGGTAATTTGTTTTTTTCTGGTTTTTGGAATTATTAATGGTACATATAGTTTGATGACTCTTTTGATTTCAAGTACAAATACATTGTAATGGTCTTCTATAATATTGCATCCAGAGAATAGAAATTGGCAATCAAGGGATGAGAGATCATTATTTATAAGACCATAGTTGCCTTTTTTGAACTTATAATTGGGGATTCCATCGTTGTGATGATTTTTTGTGTGGACATACGTTGAGACAAAAGTCAATCATGTTGTGGTCACTGTTGGAAAAGGTTCTTTAATTTGTATTCCATAAATTGAATTCAAACTATTGTAGAAGATGAGATTGAGGCAGTTGTTAAGTCTAGTATTATTAGTTACTAGTTGTTCCAGTCCCAGATTTGTTACAGCATTGTAGAAGGTTGCATGTGTGGGTTCAGTTGTACATTTGTTAAGGGTCCAGTTAATATGAGGTAGATTGAAGTCACTAAGAAAGATAAAAGCATGTGAGCAGGATGCTGCCCATGTTAGTAGTGTATTTAGCTTGTTTGTATGTTCAATGTCATAATCAGGGTAACATAGTAAGAACCAAAATGTGATATTTAAGGACAATTCACAGATGATGGTCTCAGGAATAGGAAGCTGCTGGGTAACTTGGATGTTTTTTAGATGTTATTTATTTATTCATAAAATTTCTACACCATCGATCTCACCTACGTGACCCTGGGTGGTTTACAAGTAAAAAAAACCTTAAAAGAGAAATAGTTAGAAAAACAATATTGAAAATAGTTGAAAAGAGTTAATAAAGTAAGGATTACAAAAGTTAAACAGGCAGAAGGATATCTCCCCCTCCCCCAGTCACCAACTACCTGCAGTGTTACATGCCATTCTTGGATGCCATGAGATTTCTCAGAGCAAGGTCTTGACAGTCTTCTGAAAGGCTAGAAATGTAGCTATCCAGCTCTGGAATCAAGATGTTCAATAGAGTGGGAATGGGAGTGGGAGCTCTGGAATCAAGATGTTCCATAGAATGGGCTCAAATATTTTAATCATTACTAAGGATATATTGGTGCCAGTTTCGTGTAGTGGTGGAGGCATTGGGCTAGAAAGTGGTGAGTTCTTGTTCCATGTTGGACATCAACCTAACTGGATGACATTAGTCCGGTCGCTCTCACTCAGCCCTAGGAAGCAGAAAATGGCAAACAGTTTTGAAAAACCTTGCCAAGAAGATTGCACAGATTAGTCCATACACTCACTAGGAATCAAGACTCAAGTTAAAAACACAAAACTATAACATCTCTATCATCTATCCACATACAAACAGACACACACACAGAGAGAGAGAGAGAGAGAGAGAGAGACAAACATAAACAAAAATTGCACAGAATATTTCTGTGATATAAAGAACCCACAGGATTCTGTACTTTAATACACTAGGATGTGTGAATAAACTGAGACCACATAGGGCTTAGCAAATCTTTGTGAATATTAACTTCCTCAAACATCTATAAATAAATGAAGAAAATATATGAGATAACCAATATGATTTATATTTATCCTTCATAATTGCTGCAAGAAGTTTAAAAGCTGCAATATTTTAATGCTATATGTTTAAAGGAAACATTTTGAAAAGCCATATGCAATGCTGGCTTGTTTGCTTGTATTACTCTCAGCTTTGAGTCAGCACATGTAGAGGTACAATTTTCTTCTGTGGTTAAATATTAATAGTGTATTAAAAAGATCACATTTTTTCAGTGGTGATGGAAATTGTTTGCTTTTCATTTAGAAAAGTACAAACTGCCATCAGTTCTGCCAATATTAAAATAAATACATATTACATATTATAACTTGCATAATCACAAGGTGAACTTAAGGAGCTTATGATTTAGAGTAGTGGTTTATCGATAGACATGGTAATGTAAATAAATATTTGTGTGTGTGTATGAGAGAGAGAGAGACAAGAGGGAGGGAGAAGAAAATGAGAAAGAAAGAAAAGAAAACGAGTAAGCATGTGTGTGTGTGTGTGTGTGTGTGAGAGAGAGAGAGAGAGAGAGAGAGAGAACATCAGTTTTCTGGACAGAAAATCTAGGGCTATGAATTTCTCAATAGTGACATTAACACTACTGGAAAAGCCCAATGTGAGGAAGTTCATCATATACACTGCTCAAAAAAATAAAGGGAACACAAAAATAAGACATCCTAGATCTGAATGAATGAAATATTCTTATTAAATACTTTGTTCATTACATAGTTGAATGGGCTGATGACAAAATCACACAATGGAAATCAAATTTAGCAACCCATGGAGGTCTGGATTTGGAGTTACACTCAAAATTAAAGTGGAAAAAAACACTACAGGCTGATCCAACTTTGATGTAATGTCCTTAAAACAAGTCAAAATGAGGCTCGGTAGTGTGTGTGGCCTCCACGTGCCTGTATGACCTCCCTACAACTCCTGGGCATGCTCCTGATGAATTGGCGGATGGTCTCCTGAGGGATCTCCTCCTACACCTGGACTAAAGCACCTCAACTCCTGGACAGTCTGTGGTGCAATGTGGCATTGGTGGATGGAGCGAGACATGATGTCCCAGATGTGCTCAATTGGATTCAGGTCTGGGGAACAGGTGGGCCAGTCCATAGCATCAATGCCCATTTTGCAGGAACTGCTGACACACTCCAGCCACATGAGGTCTAGCATTGTCATGCATTAGGAGAACCCAGGGCCAACCGCACCAGCATATGGTCTCACAAGGGGTCTGAGGATCTCATCTCGTTACCTAATGGCAGTCAGGCTACCTCTGGTTAGCACATGGAGGGCTGTCTGGCTTTCTAAAGAAATGCCACCCCACACCATTACTGACCCACTGCCAAACTGGTCATGGAGGATGTTGCAGGCAGTGGAACATTCTCCATAGCGTCTCTAGACGCTGTCACATCTGTCATATGTGCTTTCTTCTGTGAAGAGCACAGGGTGCCAGTGGCAAATTTGCCAATCTTGGTGTTCTCTGGCAAATGCCAAACGTCCTGCACGATATTGGGCTGTAAGCCGTGTGTCTCTGCCGGGCTCCAGTTGCAGGGAGGAGTCCTGGCTGGCCACACGTGGCTGTGCCAAACGCTGTGGCGTTGCTCTAAACACTGTGGCAGCATGAGGAGAAGGGAAAGCAACGTTGGCATAAGGTTTCCCGATATGAAATGCCCCACCAACGCCGAGGTCAACATCCAAGCTGTCGCCGCCAGCCCACCCGAGGATGCAAGGGGGGGGGGAATTAAGTCACCCCTGAAAAGATGGCCTAGACATTTTTTTCGGGGGTCAAAAAAAAAAAAGGCCCAGCCTTATTTTGTGAGAAACACGGTATGTAGTTTTTTTTGACAATAATACAGAAGTGGTTTGTCATTGCTTTATTCTGGATTTTTTAAATTGTACTTCCCAGTTTAATTTACAACCATGTGATTTATTGGAAACATTCTAAAACAGAATTACAGAAATGCATTGTGCTCAGAACAGACATTTGAAATATATAGATTATTAAAAAAACAATAAAAACTATTACTTTGGAAGAAAATTGTCAATAGCAGGGTTCTTTTGTTCTTGTGTAACAAAAGGTAACAAAAGCCAGACCTAATTTTTATTTAACTTCTTATTATGGAACTCCTCCAAAGTCTCTGATTAGTCACCAAGGAAAAGTGGATGCTGGATTCAATAGGCCATTAGTTTAATACAATCAAAGTTCTTTCTATATTTGTACATTAGTCAACTTTAAATAAACTAAAGGCCCTTGATCATTATTTAAAAACTATTTACCTTTCTAGAGATGGAGCATTTACAACCCACTCTACTTAAATAGGAGAAAGCAGAATGATTAAAACAAAATAATAACTGTACATAATCTTTATAAATCTAACAACAAAGGGAAACACCTTTTAAAAAATTAATTATTGTTTATTTTTACAGTTTATCATTTGCTTTATTTGGAAAATGATTGATTTGCAAAAAATAATTTTAAATTATCATTAATAACTTTTACTTCAGTCATAATATTTTTCAGACTATCAACTTTATTTTGTATGTCTTCTAACATGTACTGTAATGCGCACACTGAAAATATAACAATGGTTCACTGCAAGGATTTTGGTATTGTTATTCAGTTATATTAAGTCTTAACTATGTGATTTCAATATATTCCACTATACAAATGCAAATTTATCTTACAAATAAAATGAAGTTTAAAAAAAGAAGAATTTGTAGTCATTTGTTAAGGAAATTGTTTTTTACATGTGCACTTTCCTCTTGTGATACAGTTTGCTGTGCTGAAAGGCAAAATTAGAAATTAGTGTTTCTGTGCTCAAAGGAAGAATCCCTGGGAAACATTCCATGTCATAATTAAGAAGTCATCATTTGAATACCTGAGGGACTACTTTCTCGCAAGAACATCTGCGTACCTGGCAGTTGGACAGGTTCTTCTGAAGTCCCCTTACTTAACAGTCTTCTACATCACTGACCCTGTCTTTTAGTTTAGAAAACAATTTTGCAGCCATTGGAAATGCTCCTTTCCTTTCAATATAGGAAATCTATTAAGTTTAGGTTCTGAAGTTGTTTTCCTTCATGAGCAATTAGAAGTTGCTATTTTGCTGAAAATGGCTCATTTTCAAGTTTTATATAGATGATTTTATTGATCATGCTGCATGATAGTATATGAACTTTTTGTTTTCATCCCAATTTATAGAATGCAAATTGTTGTGAATCAATAAATGTTTAATAAAGATCATTAAGATCTTTAGGTAAAGTGCAGGGTTCAGGCCCTGCACTTCTGATTGGCCGATAATAGCGACATCAGATTGGTCCATTCAGGAGGATCTGATTGGCTATTAACGAGCCTCTTCCATTGGTTAATGGAGCTAGCGCTCCCTGTGTTTTCATTGGTTAAATAAGTTAAGAGTTGCCTATATAAAGGGGCCCATCGTGGCCATCGGTTGAGCTGTTTAACATGTAAATAAAGAGTTTGAAGTTCACTGTTTCACTGGCTCATCTCCATCCTTGCACCCATGCTCAGAACTTAACACTGGCGACAAAGGTGGGATGTGGAGACATCAGAGTTTACTGAATGACGAAGAACCATAACCGAGCACATGGCTGAATGCACCAATGGCGGAACCATGTCCGGCAGTGTCATACCACCCGCTCCATTCGACCCGGCACAAGAAGACTGGGACTCATATACAGATCGCTTCCAGATGTTTCTGGAAACCAACAATTTAAAGGATGCCACTACCGGAAAGAAACAAGCGGTATTCCTAACTCATTGCGGGCCAACCGTATTCAAGATGGCCAAGGCACTAGCAAAACCAGCAGAAGTAAAATCCATGGACTGGGATGTCCTCGAACCACTACTAAGGGCTCACTACGCGCCAACCATGCCAACGCTCGTGAGAAGGCATGAATTCTATCAGAGAAGTCAGCGGAAGGGTGAAAGCGTTGCTGATTTCATCGCGGATCTCTGGAATCTGGGAGGCCTATGTGAGTTTACTGACTTAGAAGAAGCCCTAAGAGACCGAATCGTTCTGGGATTAGATGCACCAGGCACTCAGAGTAAATTAATGGCAAAGGGTGACATCACCCTTAAAGACACCATAGCTGAAGCTACTGCACCAGAAGCAACCAGGAAGTCTGCTTCCCAAATGCGCCGCACACACGCCACGGTTTGCCAACGAGCCAGTGACATTTCACCTCAGTCAGAGGGACAGCGAGAAATGGCCCACCACGAGGACCTTGACTCGTCATCAGACAGTGACGAGGAAGAGGTCCATCAACTTTGGTCTGAACGGGACCAACGCCAGAAATCACAGTACCAATGTGCCGGGTGTGGAGCAAGCCACCCCCAGTCAGAATGCAAATTCCTCGACGCACTCTGCCATGTGTGCGGGAAAAGAGGCCATATAGGATGGGTCTATAGAAGCAAGCCAGGACCCAGCCAGCCCTCAAGGGGAGCTAACTATCGCCAACTGACAGGAAGTTGTCCCGTGAAGAGAGAACCCGTGAACCACCAATGGAACAACCACTCCTACAGAAACAAAACCCTAAACCACCCAACAAAGTGAGAAGAGGCTCACCAAATGATCACGATCAGTCACGCCTCATCACTGGACACCAAGAAGATCCGAGTGAAAGTGGCCATCGAAAACCAGTCCTGCCTGATGGAAGTCGATTCAGGATCGTCCCTCTCGATGGTTTCCTGGAAGACTCTCAAGCAGCTCATCCCCACTATCCGTAGGCAAGACCTCCAGTTCCAAAGACTCATACTTAAGGACTATCAAGGAAATCGAATCCCGGTTGTTGGATCCAGCCGAGTACGGGTATTGTTTAAGAACCGTACAGTATTTTTACCCCTGACTGTAATCGACAAGGATCGGCCTAGTTTGTTAGGCCTCCAATGGTTCACTCCACTTGGAATTGAAGTGGCCGGTATTCACTGAACCTACAGCAGCGATTGGAAAGAAGACCTCGTCCACGAATTCCAGGCCGTCTTCACGGAAAAATTAGGCAAGTACAAGGGGACCCCTATATCATTTAACCTCAATCCTGAAATAGCTCCCATCCGCCTTAAGCCTCGTCGAGTTCCCTTTGCCCTTAAACCAAAGATTGACGAGCAGCTTGATAAATTAATAGCCCAGGTAGTGCTGGAACCAACCGATCACTCTCCCTGGGAAACCCCAATCATAATGCCCATCAAGCTGGATGGATCAATAAGAATTTGTGGGGACTACCGAGTCACCTGAACCACGCCCTTCAACAAAATGCTTACCCGGTACCAGTGGTACAACACCTCCTCCATTCCCTGGGGGGCAGAAAAGTCTTCACTAAACTAGACTTAGCCCAGGCATACCAACAACTGACTGTTGACAAAAAAATGGCAGAGGCCCAAACAATCATTACGCACAGAGACGCATTTAAATGTAACTGGCTCCAGTTCGGAGTGAGTGTAGCCCCGGGAATCTTTCAAAGCTTAATATTGCAAGGGATAAAAAGTGTTGTTCCATATTTTGATGATGTGTTAATCGCAGCCCCAAACCAGAAAATACTAAAGGAACGCCTGAGGTTGGTTCTCCAGAGATTTAATGACTCCGGTCTAAAAGTTAAAAAGAACAAGTGTTATTTATGTACAGATCGTGTAGAATTTTTGGGTTATTTAATTGATAGTCAAGGCATTCATCCCACTGACAACAAACTCAGGGTGATCAAGAATGCCCCAAAACCCTGGAACAAGGCCGACCTCCAGGCTTTTCTGGGCCTTATCAATTTTTGTAACATTTTCCTGCCTCACAAAGAAACCGTAGCTGAGCCACTACATCGTTTACTGGACAAAAAAGCAACCTGGGTATGGGGACATAGAGAAGAACAGGCGTTTCAACATGTAAAAGATTTATTGACTTCTGACTCTGTCCTGATGCAGTATAATGAGACTTTGCCTTTAACGATCACATGTGATGCATCCCTATTCGGGGTGGGCGCCATTTTAAGCCATGTTTTGCCAAACAGTAATGAAGCCCCTGTTGCTTATTTCTCAAATACGTTATCAAAAACAGAATGCAACTATAGTCAACTTGACAAGGAGGCCCTTACTATAGTGTCCACGGTTAAGAGATTTCATGAATATGTGTATGGCCGAGCATTTACCATAGTGACTGACCACAAACCTTTGCTGGGAATAATCACAGGAGATAGGTCAACACCGTATATATTATCTCCCAGAATGATCTGCTGGTCAGAATTTTTGGCGGCATACAATTACAAATTACAACATCACCCAGGGAAGGCCATTCCGCATGCCGATGCATTGAGCCGTGCACCTCTTCCAGAGATTATTGATGACCCCGCTCCAACGGTCACATCGCTGCAGATCGAGACATTTCCAACGCCGCCATTAACGGCCCAAGATATCACGATGGAAACAAAACGCGACCCCATTTTAGCACGAGTCCTCAGTTGGGTCGAGCGGGGATGGCCGTTAGACAAATATGTGACGACTACGCCCCATTCAAAAATCGGCAAACAGAACTATTTTCCCAAAAAGGCTGCATTATCTGGGGTGATAGAGTTGTCATCCCAAAGCGGTTGCGACCAGCAATACTAAGGACCTTGCACAATGGCCACCCCGGCATCGTGCGTATGAAAGCCCTCGCAGGAAGCTACACTTGGTGGCCTGGTATTGACAAGCAAATAGAGACATGGGTAAAAGCCTGTCACAGATGCCAGGAAGTAAGCAACGCCCCACCGAAAGCAACCCCAACCGAATGGGAAACGCCGAGGGGACCATGGTCCCGCATTCATCTGGACTTTGCAGGTCCTACCAAGGGACACACATTCTTACTGATGGTGGATGCCTACTCGAACTGGCTTGAAATCCATGAAATGAGGAATACAATGACCGAAGCAGTCATCAGAAAACTGGGCAGACTCTTTGCGACACATGGATTACCAGATGTTCTGGTATCTGACAATGGGCCTCAATTTACCGTGCTGTCCTTCGAATAGTACCTGGTGGACCGCGGTATCCGACATGCGCTGACTTCGCTGGCACACCCTGCGGCCAACAGAAGGGCCGAGTGCATGGTACAATTCATCAAGAAAACCTTGCATAAGATGGACTATGGTGACATAGAAGACAAGATTAACTGGATACTCCTTTTACAGCATATCACTCCACACAGCGTCACCAATAAAACTCCCGCCGAGCTATTAATGGGACGGAAGCTCCACTCCCACCTCAACCACCTACATCCAGCATATGAACCTGAAAAGCCACATGGTTCTAGCGGGAAATGTCGCAATTTCCAGGTAGGTGATTTGGTTTTCGCTAGGAACTTTTCGGGCGATCCATTGTGGGTTGAGGCAACTATAGTACAAGTAACTGGCCCTAGATTGTACCATGTAAAATGCCAATAAAATGACAATAAAATTTGGAAACACCACATTGATCAGCTGCGATCAAGGCTACAGTTGGGGATCACCAAGCCCCCTGATTTCCAAACCGAGGGGGGGAGGAGGTAGCGAGGAAGCTGAATTCGAAGCGGCAGAAAATTTAAGCGGTAGTAATGACCGCTCAGAGGCAGCACGTGATGGAACCAGAATGGGGGTGGCCTCACCTCAAGGATATGCCGAAAGCAGTAGCGACGACGAAAATTCAAATGCGGAACGGGAGGCACCTTTTTCTCCAGATAACGTCCTACCCCAACAAGACTGTAGCCAAATACCGGGAGGACAACGAAAATCCAATAGACAATCGAAACAACCGGCCTACCTCAAAGACTACGTGACCGCACCCCTTAAATGGAACCCAGGGGGAAGGGGTGTTGTGAATCAATAAATGCTTAATAAAGATCATTAAAAGCTTGAAGTAAAGTGCAGGGTTCAGGCCCTGCACTTCTGATTGGCCAATAATAGCGACATCAGATTGGTCCGTTCAGGATGATCTGATTGGCTATTAACGAGCCTCTTCCATTGGTTAATGGAGCTAGCGCTCCCTGTGTTTTCATTGGTTAAATAAGTTAAGAGTTGCCTATATAAAGGGGCCCATCGTGGCTATCGGTTGAGCTGTTTAACATGTAAATGTTAGAGTTTGAAGTTCACTGTTTCACTGGCTCGTCTCCATCCTTGCACCCATGCTCAGAACTTAACACAAATTGTATTTTACTTAGAATTGGTTCTGATTGGAGTGGTCTATACATGCTCTAAACTGACTAAACTAGTCAACTCATTAATTAACTAAATGTTGAGTCTTTTTGCCATCAAGGGACAATATGACTTCAAACCTGTACTCTAAAAAAAGAAAACTATACTCTAAGGAGCAACAATAGGTACACTGGTTAGATATGAAAAGCCAAGCTATACTTTTATCTCAGGTTTTATTTTGGTCTTCATGAACTAGCTAAGGAAAGAACTGAAATGTAGGTCCTCAAATCTTAAATGTGAGGTTTAGAAAGGAGAAACTTTCAGGTAACATAAAATGTAGAATCAGGAATAAGTTAGAGACACTGGGTAGAGGGAACATGGAGAAAGGGGGCTTTTCACATTGCTTTTGGCCTAGAGTGGATGACAGCAAGCATTTTTATTTCTCAGTATGTTTATTGTTGAAGACTGTCACAAGCTACTGTATACCCAGTGAAAGAAATCAGAAGTTTCCAAGGTTAAGTAAGGAAAGCATGCAAATTGTTGCTGATTACATGTAAATACTCAAGAAGCAAACTCTATATGCATCATAGTTTTCAAAGGTGATCTATTGACTATTCCATCCCCTTACTGAATGTTCCCCAGCTCTTTCTCCATTGTGATTTCTTTTTCTGTGTGCACCACTCTTCCTCCTGTCAAACCTTTTTTAGCAACTGTTTCTGTTTAGATAATTAAAGCTTCTCTTTGGCTTATTTTTCATTTCTTTCCTTTTTTATTATCTACTTGGACTATCTTTTGTGTAGTTGTAGCTGACTAGAAGTCCAAAACTGCTGATTCAGTGGAAGATAACATTTTTTGTATTCCTGAGATTATGAAAGATTTTGTTTTAAATAAGGGATGTGTTAAGTGGACCCTTTATTCATTTGTTTGCTCTTAAATTCCAATATTGTGGCACTGGAGAGTTGGATGGAGCCTGAACAATCCTGTCCTGTTCATCTGACTTGTTGTATCTTATTTTGCTAAATTAGGAAGGGACGCATATTTATTTTACTTTATTTCACTAGAGAAATTGTGGCATGTTATTATGGCAGGGGGTTCCTTTCACTGATATGTCAACCCTGCCAGTATCATCCAGTATATGAATAGCTACTTCCAATTGGCAAGAATAATACTCTGGTTGCTTTGTGTACTGCATTTTTTTTTTAAAAAAATCCCATTACACCGTTGACCATATGAACTTTTAAAAAATTTCCTTGAAATGATGGATCTACCAAGCAACTCTGTAACTGTTGACCCAAGAGTTTGGGAAGGAGAGAGACAGATTGAGAGAAGGAGGGAGGGAGAGATGACAAGTCACTAACAAATGGGCATGTGGACATGGGCATCTAGGAAGAACTGGAGTTTGAGAAGTATGTTTGGCCATATAGATTGGTATGGAAATTTCAAACTACTTTAAGAATACAATGCAAGAAGAAGCAAATAGCTAGAGCTTCCCTGGCAACAAATTCCAACCACACAGAGTGCATAAATAGAATTAAACTACTTCAGTTACACTTTCAACAATGCATGTTAAGACAGGAATAACTAGTCAATTTCAATTTTCTCACTTTGAAACATTAGGGGAAAGAAAATGCAAGGTTTAATTTACTTGCTCACTTATTTCTTGGCTGCTATTTTGTAGTTTGTGCAGCACAGTTGCAGCTGCTGGATAATTGTTACTGAAAAGCTGAGTTTAGGAAAGGAGTTTAGCTGTGAATATTATTATGAGAGCTGTGAATATTATATTAAGTGAAGAAGGAAGGGATCAGGCTTTTCTGGGAGCACTGACCAACACCAAAGGAATCCCATTTATGAAGCCTAGAGAAGAACAACATTAAGCCTTTCAATTAACTTTCAGTTACATGTATTAAGCCAGACATCAACCGATTGAATTTTAAATTCTCTAGCTCTGCTGACCAGTTAATGTATGTATGTATGTATGTATGTATGTAAAAATACTGTAGATATCAAAACTTCCATTTCCCTTGCAGTCAAGAAAGGCAAAGATTCAGCAGAATTAGCCTGCAATACTGCATTCTAACCACTGTGCCATCACAAAATACAAGCAAAAGCATACAGACATGTGCTTAGGAAAGATATAGTGAGCACATTGGGAGTGTGTGGATTTTTACTAGGTGGGCCCACAAATGGGCAGTGATCAACAGTCCTCAAGAAATAGTCATCACTAACAGTCAGTAGTCAACTTCTGTCTCCCAAGTTTTGTTTTACTTTCTTGTTCCTTTTTCTTCCTTTCCACCCTTCCTATTTGTTCTCCCTGTTTGTTCACCCATGTTTAGTTTATTCTAGATGCAAAAAGGCTCCTTATCTTTATGTCATATCACTGATATAACATTCAGACTATCATTTCCCATCTAATTTCATTTGTTGAAAAATCTAATGCTCCTAAAGCAATAAACTGGGAACATTCTGAGGTGTATGTGTCATGGCCTAGTTAATTTTCTAAACCCCAAAATACATTTCTCTACTATAGATCAGGAATGAATATGATATTCTTGTCAAGATTTGTTTGTCTTATAATTAGATTGCAAAATAAGATCATCTTTACAACTACATGAAATTGTTCTCTTCTGTTCTCTCTTTACAATTCTAATTTGCTTAATATTATTTTGTGCATGTGCATCTTCATCCTTCCACTTGAATTATTGTATTGGAGGGGGAAATACTGTTTCCTAGGCAACCTTGGAACACTTGCTTTCATTCTGCATACAAAATGTCAAAGGGATCAGATCTCTCATCACCGTTTGTGAATTACAACTTCCCTGTGGCTTTATGCATCTGCTTTGCCAAGAGGGTCAGTTCAATCGAAAATATCTCGTCTCCTTCTAGTCAAGGCAAATGGATCCAACCATCAAATTAAGATGGATAAACCATACAGGCTCAAATGTAGAAGACAAAAAATAAGTCACAAAGATGCATTCATAGAAACAATGCATCCCTTTAATTTGCTTCATTCAAAATTAAAGAAGCAAAAAGCAGATAAAATGTCTCAAAAGAGTGCTTGTTTTGAGATAGTTTTCTATTTAGCTATCATCTATCTATCCATAACCCCATCTGTTCCATACTAGTAGGCTTGTAGGCCTGCATTCCTATTGGTCCGGAAAAGCCGGGCCGTGATTGGACAATACTAAGCATTCTGATTGGTTCATATTCGGGCTGCCACGATTGAGTAAAACCAA